>OU343217.1:244555773-244648262 GCA_910596185.1 Chrysanthemum makinoi | reverse complement strand
GGTTGGAATCACTCCTAAACAAGATTTCAAGTATTTATATTTCATATGTAATAGGTAGCTTTATTATGGCCTTTATGTTTGTTTAAGGTCAAGCTTATGTAGAAGGCCCATAAGCTTAGCCCAAGCCCACATAAGAAAGGATGGGAACTAGGAGTGTTGCCCTAGCTTCCTTCCTATAAATAATCTTGTAAACCCTCATTTGAGGGTTGGTTGTTCAATTCATTCTCTTCACTCTTGCATATTCATAACCGGCCTAATATATACTCACGATAGTGTTTGGTTTGTGTTGTTCATCCGCTTCTCTTTGTCTCTTTCTAGTAAGCTTGTGTTGTAAAACTAGTGACCTAACAATGGTATCAATCGCCAAATAGTTGGGTGAACTCGCTTTGTTTTTGAAGTTTTTGGTATAAGGTTTCGCAGGTAATTCAACTTTATACGCTTTAAAACTTCATTTTTACATTTACAATCCAAGATTCTTGTACTTTCAAGGTTATTAGGTGTTAAAGTTTAAGTTTTTGGCAAAAGTTTCAAACTTTATGCGAATATCGCTTTTAAGCTTGTTTTTGAACGCGGTGTATCATCCTACGCATAACTGCTTTAGAGGCTTTGGTCCATCAAGTTCCACACTTTTGTGTCTTTTGGTGTTATTGAAGCTATTTCATCACACAAAAACCGGTTTAGAAACATATTTGGGCAAAATCACTTTTATGAGTAAACCCACGCCGTATCAAAACCCTATTTCTACGCCGAAGTGTTTCCTTGGTTTGATCTTCATTTTCATGGTTTATTCCGTGTTTTCTTACTTGGATAAGTCCAAAATACGCCGACTTTGGATATCTTTTGCACCGCGGATAGTGTAAAAGATCATTTGGGATAAAACCCTAAAATTACGCATAAGTTCAACTTACGCCGTAGAAATCCTACGCCTAAGATTTTCTTATGCCTAAGCCTTATCTTACGCATAAGCTAAATCCTACCAAGTTTCTACTAACTTTGTTGTTCACGCGATAACTTTAGATTTTTCCTCGCTTACGCGCGAAGCTAAAACCTACGCTTAACTCTTAATTGTTACGCCGAACTTTGGTGTTTTTTACACTTAAGTGCTACTTGGTTATTGTGATTTCTACGCCTAAGGACACTTCATCAACAAAGGTTCATTCGACTACAAAGATCCATTTTACCAACACAAGTTTATCAACATGTCACAACCACCATACTCTAACTATTTTCCTTACACTTATCCTCAACGACAACAACAACTAAGTCCACAACATCAAGAATGGAATCAACAACAAGCAATTTATCAACAACAATTTAATCAACAACATACTCCACAACTTGTCGCAATTCCACAACCTCAAATGGTTCAACCACCACCAAGTCTTCAAGTTCAACCGTACACAAATGAATTCAATCAACATCCATCAAGGAACACTATGAAGGAACCCACTTGGTTTGCAAAGATGTGTGAAGCTTTAAGCCGCCAACAATCAATTCATGAGGTCGATCACTTGATAGACCTCCAATGCTCATTCCCAGAAACTACGATCAATGGGTGATAAGGTTCTTTAGGTTTTGTGATCTAAAGAAGCCACATGGAAAGTTCTTAAAGAAGGTTATCTTGAAAGGTCCATTTGAGATGCCTACTATCATTGTACTCGGAGATCCAAATGCCATTCCACCAAGAGATGAACAAACAAACATTGCTACTGCATGCACTTGAATCCTCAAGAACTTCTACACTATGAAGCCGATGAGCTTGCCATGGAATACATCCTTTTAGGATTACCAAACCCAATTCTTCGTAGTGTTGATGCTCAAAAACTCCATTTAAAATGTGGGATCACATTCGCCTTCTTATGGAAGGATCTCAGACTCAATCAAGAAGATATGGAATCCAAAATCTACTTGGCTTATGACCACTTCATGATTGAACCCGAGACACTAGAGTCTTATCATCACCGCATTTTCGACATCATCAATGATTTGCATAAACACAACATCATCATGCCAAGAATTGCAGGGAATACTAAGTTCCTAAGTAGTCTTGGTCCCTAATGGGAGAAGTATGTCATTTTTCTCCGCCGTTTAAGAACATGCATCATTTTACCTATGGATTGTTGTACGATTACTTGAAACCTCATGAAAAGGAAGTTGATCGAGAAAGGATTCTCCGTGCTCAAATTGCTCCACCAACACATCCGAAAAATCAACAACAACTTGCCTTATATGCTCAAATGCTTATTCTCCTCAACCAAAGAACTCAACCAAATGCTACAAACACACCTTCACAACAACAACCTCAACAAAATCAATTGGTTCCATACAGCAACAATGCTCAAGCATATGTCGCTGAAGCGATTGAGGAAACCGATCCGCTCGAAGCATTGCAACAAGGATTTGTGATGATTGCTAATGCTTTTGGCCGTTACACCAACAAATCCAACAATCGTGATTCGCTCCTCATCTAACACACGGACTGCCGCTAGAACAATGGACGGTTGAAGTTCGAATCGGATTATGGTCGCCGATGGGCTGGTCAAGGGTTTAATGCCGGGTAGGAATAACAACAGAGCTCAAGTGGTGGAACAAGGTAATGCTCAAAATCGGTTGAATGGTCTTCGATGCTACAACTGCAATGAGAAGGGACACTTGGCTAATGCATGCCCAAAGCCAAGGACTAAGGGCAAATTTCAAAAAGGCTCTTCTTTGGCCCTTAAGGATGAAAGTCGTGGAACTCTCACACAAACAAACGAGCTTTATGGCAAATGCCGACTCGTGATGATGATATGGAGGACTTGCAGCCAACAAAATGTATGTTGATGGCTAATATGCAAAAGGCACACATGAGTGACAGCCCGCCAGAGTGATGAATCGATGGCTTGTCTCGTGTACCCAAACAAACCATATTTATCTCTCGATCTCATATCTCCGCCAACATCCGAATCCGCAGGCTCGAAATGTTCAAAATGAGTCGCCCACATCTCATTCCGACGATTTTCAACTAGACCCCAGAGTTATATTTGACGCATCAAGATGACCAAACGTTTCCTTGATAATCAAATTGACTCCGGGTTATACTTGAGGATCTCAAGAATGATCATGTTTTGACTCACATTGAACACGCGAACTTTTGCCTCATCCGCATTTTGCTCGCTTAATACAAGACCAACAAACCATAGTGGAAGAATGTCGTCAATTAATCGGACTTGAAAAGTAATAATGCACTGTTAACAAAGGATTTTGAATGTTTACAAAAGCAACTCAACTTTTTCAAAACTCAAGAAAAATGAGAAAACGGTTTTGAAGCAGCCTTTGCCAAATCTTATCAAAACGAAAAATATTTAGAACGACAGATGCGGATCTAGCCGTCAAGAATGCTTTGTTGTCCAAATAGAACAATCAAACATGAACATAAAAAGCAAATTAACGCCTCACCTTGGAAAATCAAAAAGCTAAGGCCGAAGTTGTTAAATTGTCAAAAATGCCGTGATACAAAAAGCATTCAACGAATAGATGATCATCTTGAAGAAATCATCGGCTTGCAAAACAAACTTAAAGAGTTTAAAACTGTTGTTTACAAACATGGCGAGTCGGTCACAGCCATTGAAAAGTTTACTTTAAAACCAAATCCAAATGGATATGGACCTAATCTTGCCGACATTAAACCTAAGCTTTCAACCAAAGCATTCAAACCAAACTCAAGTTTCCAAAGGCACAATATAAAATTGATAATTGTTATGAATGTTGTTGAATATCATCGCCAAGAGGAATTAGATGCGTAAGACGAGAGTCGATCAAAATTAAAAACTGTTGTTTACAACAAACCTTTTAATTATTCAAAACCGTCACTTTCACACACCAACGGATTCTTCAAACACACCAAGGGTTATCATCAAAACACCCGAAGTCTTCTAATGTTAATACCAAAACAGACTTTGCACAAACTTATGGTCCTTTACCTTCCATTAGTGAAGTAAACTCACAACCCGAAAATCTAAAATTCTTCGATATATTGACATTTTCATGGCTGACCTCAAAATTTTACAACATGAGATAGAATATCGACCTGAAATCAAAGTTGAACATTTTCAATCACCGCCGAGAACAAAGAGACATTTTTCGTAAAAATCTTTACCTAATGTTAATAACTTGAAAAGTTGTGCAATTGCCTGGGAAAAGGATTTTCATAAGGAACTTGGGTCATGAAAAACGCTGAAAACGTAAACATCTATTTCTAATACTAAACGTAAAAAGAAACTGTTGAGAAAAGATGTTGATCGACTCTTGAAGATGTTATCCGGTACGATGTTCAAAATGTTGTGTTATTGAATTCTGTCATATGCATTTGATAATATCTCCGCCGATATCGCTTCCGTGGTAAATGTTGAGAACACCGATAATGTGCTTCAGACGAGTCCTAAAGTTGAAAACAAACGATTGTCAAACTAACTTTCAAATGCAATACGCCGCCTTAATTGGTGTCAAAAGATATTCACGATCAACAACTTGCTTTTCAACACAAAATCAACCGCCATGCATGCAAAACCTTCTGATTCTAAAATTGAGCAACCGGATGATCAAAACGTGTCTTTCAAGTGTCAAATCTCAAAATATGAACAAGAACTTGTAAAAGTTAAAAAGGAATATGGTGTCATATTTGATTTACTCAAAAAGACTCGTGATGAAGCATCAAATGAACTTGATCATTATCTTGCACACACTAAAGAAGTTATGCATTTTGTCGAAATGTTCGGTCCGAAAATCAAAATCTGATTCACACTATCATCAAGTTAAGAGGAATGTTAGGAAAGTATGAACAACTTCCGCCAACAATCATTAAGAGATTAGCCCCTGTAACACTTAGTACTCATGCACCTAGAATCTCTACTGCCAAATCACAAGTAGCTAACGCGGCTTCCTTCTACCAAACAGAATAGTTGAGCCTTTTCCAAACGCCCGACTTCACACCAGGAGCACTCAATCGATGAATAGGAAGTTGCGACCTAAGAAAAGATCAATCAAGAATGCTAAAGTAGAAGAACACCCTAGGACTCAATAAGACACACGCTGCTCCACTATAGATATTGCGTCAGCAAATGTAATAGAAATAGTGATGTAAATAATGCTAAACCGCTAAGTACTTTTGATATTCACTAATGCACCTTGTGATATTTGTCAAAAGTATGAATTTCGATTGTCATGATAAATGTGTTGCTAAAGCTATCATCTCTCGTTTAAGGAATCCTAAGAACCGAATACCTCTAGGCCCACTAATCTTTCTAAGTCTGTGCTTGGTAGACCGCCATCTTTAGATTCTAAGAAACGCATTGCTGTCCCTGTAGCTCCGCCACCTCCTAGGAATGTCGTACCACCTAGTGCATTCACTAAGACTAAAGCAAAGAGTAGTTATAGATGGCGGAAATGGTTATATAACACACTAGGATTTAAGTGGATACCTAAAGCTATTGATGTGTGCATATCCACTATATCCGCTATGGAACCCTCTAACATTTCGGTTCCAAATCTACTTCTATTCCATCCGTGTCGCCTGTGTAATGCGTGATACGATCATTCTCGATTGTTGATATGGATGTTCCCCACACATGACAGCAATCTTAAATCTGTATCAAACTTTATTGCAAAGTTCATTGGCACCGCCGTGTTCGAATGATCACTTCGCAGCCTATCATGGGCTACGGAGATTATGTCAATGGGAACATCGAAATCGCAGGTTTACTATGTGGAAGGCCCCACACAACTGCCAAGAGGTCAATTTTGTGATGGAGATTTGGAGGTTGCTTTCGTGGAGAAAACTTGTTTCATTCGGATCTACAAGGAAATGACCTTATGTCCGCTCGGTAATTCTAGTCTCTAAACTATCTCTATGCAAGACATGGTTGCTTCCTCTCCCATTTGCTTACTTTCTAAGGCAACATCAACAAAACTCGCTATGGCACCGCCGTTTCTCACATCTAAACTTTCAAACCATCACCAACCTTGCTCGACACAAACTAGTTGAAGGACTCCACGATTCCTGTATTCAAAAGATCACCTATGCTCAGCTTTTGAACAAGGGAAAAGCACTCGTGCTCATTTTCCTTCAAAGGTGGAACACGCCTCTCAAGATGTGCTTCATCTTCTTCACATGGATTTGTGTGGCCCGATGCGTGCAAACGATCAATGGCAAACGCTACATCTTAGTAATTGTTGATGACTACTCACGATGGACTTGGGTCTACTTTCTTCGTAGCAAAGACCAAGCTCCACAAATGATCATCACCTTTCTCACAAAATACGTGTTCAAATTCCGCAACACCGCCGTAATCATCGAATCGCATAAAGGAACTCAATTTGTTAACAAAACCCTTCGTGAATTCTATGAGAAAGTGGGAATTCAAAGATCAAACATCTATTGCACGCATACCCCAACAAAACGGAGTTGTTGAAAGACTAAACCAACGCTAGTGGAAGCCGCAAGAACAATGTTAATCAATGCTAAACTTCCAGATACTTATGGGCGTAAGTCGTATTCATGCATGCTATACTCAAAACCGCTCTATGATCACAAAACGCCACAACAAAACACCTTTCGAGCTTGTCCACAACTATAAACCGAATCTCAAACACTTTCATGTATTTGGATCCCTTTGCTATCCAAATAATGATCGTGATGATTTTGGAAAGCTCAAAGCCAAAGTCGATATTGAGTCTTTATTGGATAATGTGACAATTCTAAAGGTTCCTAACTGAATCGCCGAATAAGGAGGTAATGGAAACGATTCATGCTCATTTCGATGAACTCACGGAAATGGCTTCGAGTATAAAGCTTAGAACCCGTCACAACCGCTTAAACTTCCTCAACCCACATCATCACCAAGAAAGCCCTCGCCTAACTGCCAACAAATGGAAAGGTTATTTGCTCCTCGCTCGCGACGATATTGATGAACGTGTTCGTGTGTATCCGCTTCCGCGACAACCCCGATAATATTCCTATACCGATACACTCGCACAACAACTATCGTTGAAGATGCACCTACACCAGCTTGACTCCAAACAGCTTGAACACACCGCTCAACAATGATGAACCACCGATGATATTCAATGAAATACCCCCACCAGATTTTGATCCAAATGCTTCTTCAACCGCTTGCTAATGAGACCACCCGCACTGATGTCGCGAATCTTCAACAAACCATTTGAACCCTCGAATCCGCACAATGTATACCAACATCAACCCTCACACATAGATGGACAAAAGACCATCCTCGCTAACATTATTGGCAACCCAAATCAACCGGCCGTTACGCGACAACGCCTTCACACGATCGTGAACATTGCATTTATGCACTCACCGCTCGCCAATCAACCTAAAACATTAAAGACGCAATGACAAAAGACAACCGGATTGAATCCATGCAAGAAGAACTCAACCAATTCAAACGTCTTGAAGTATGGGAATCGGTTGAAAGACCAACAGGTCTACGCCATTGGTTTAAAATGGATTTGGAAACAAATTGATGTCAAGGGAACGCCATCCTAAACAAGTCACGCCTAGTTGCGGGTTATCGCCGTGAAAGAGGGAATAGACTTTGAAGAATCTTTTGCCCCGCTGTTCGCCTTGATCGCTCGATATCGCTTCACGCTCATATGAATATGACGGCTCATCGATGGATGTCAAACTGCTTCTCAATGGACAACTTAAAGAAATCCGGTCTATGTCACCAAACTGCATGGATTCGCTTGGATCCCGAAGCCCCAACCATGCTTACAAACCTAACAAAGCTCTTTATGGTCTCAAACAAGCCCCTGCATGACGATTTATCAATGCCAGGATGCCTAGACTCAAGGAAAAGTAATCGTGAGCCATCTACAATTTCTGATAAATCGTGTCTTGGCAATCAAAGAAGCAGGATTGTACATCGGCCACATCAACCGGCAGTAATATGTAGCCATGTCCAAGGCAGTTGTGCTCAAGTCATCCGGATGAGAACACAAATCAAAGACTATGGTTACTTATTTGACGTAATCCCGATGTATCATGACAACGGAGTGCTATTGCCATCTCGCGGCAACTCGCCAAAGACTCGAAATCAAAGCACATCGATCTACGCTTATAATTTCATCAAGGACCACGCGGGAACGGTACCGCTGAACTATACTTTGTGGCAACGGAATACCAATTAAGCAGACCGCCACCAAAGCCTTGCCTACCGCTAGGTTTAATGAGTTGGTCCACCGAATTGGTATGAGGTGTTTGACTCAAGAGGAATTGATGACCCTTAAAACAGCCTTAAAACCTGCAAACACCAAAACATCTTCTCAGAAATATCTTTTCAAAAATAAAATACAAAAATATAAAATCCGATAAAACAACAAAAATATTCTCCTAATCTATATTTCTTTCAACATTGCAAGTACATTTTTTCCACAACACTTTAATCTTTCAAAATTCAATATTTTTCCGATCAAGTGTTGAGGGGGAGAAAATAATCTATTAACTGCTTCAAAACATCTGTGTACTTGCATGTTATCTTATCTCGGTTGAATCTTTTACAAATGGTGGTACATTTCCTGGTTCAAAGACACTCCTCGGACTTTAATTAATAACCTTTCATTATTTTCTCAAGTCGAGGGGGAGTGTCATCAAGTTTCTTTCCTAAAATCTTCGTTTGGTAACCAAAAAGATTGTTGTGTTATGCTTATGTGATGATGAATTGATGATATCCATGCCTTATAACCACCCAGAAACCTTAATTGATTCAGAATTAGGAATTAGGGTTTAATGTTCTAAAAATTGGGTATTTTTTGATTCAATGATAAAAAAGTGTTAAAACTTGGTCTACATGCTCACAACATCTATGATATACCGTAAAAACTTTGGTGCATAATCACGCTGATTTCATACGCTGTAACAGGGTTTAGACTACGCTGCAAGAGGTTCTAATGATAACTAGAAAAATGTCCAATTGTCTTTTGTTCTCACATAAACTGAATGCTACTGCAGTAATCATTGATGATGATGCTTATTTCGTGCTTGCAACACTTAATATTCGTAATCAAGGTTGTTGTTAATTCACGCATAAGGATCACCTTTTACGTGAAGCTTGTTATGTGAAGATTAGTCTTACGCCACGCATATGGTTCTACATATGGGACTACGTATCCTCGTGAAGGATATGCGTAAAACAGCTTGACCTCTACTTCGATAAGGTCAATCTCTAATGAAAGTAGCCTCCTACGCCATAAGGTTACATTATATGCCTACGCATAAAAGCTTCCCCACGATAAGGTCCTCTTTTTTCCCACGCTGCAACACTTCTTACGCCGTAGTTAAGACCCTACGCCGTAGTTTTTACTTCACGCATATATCATTCCCCGCCTACGCATAACTTTACCAATCCTACGATAACGAGATCATACCTTCATTATGAATTGTTACGTGTACAAACTTGTAAATAAACTAATCATATCATCACTAATCCTAAAATGTCACTAATAAACTGAAATCGCTTGATATGTTGTGAACAATAAGTGATAAAATAAACTTTAAAACTTAAAGTTAACTAACTCACTAAACATTTCACGACGTCATTGGACTATTGAATATACAAGTGACTTAGGACTCAGAATAACATTCATCTGAACCGCATATTCAATAACTAGACAATAAGACCATCTGTTGACTAACATTATGTCTTTCGATATGTTGGTTCTCTTGGCTAATGTTATTTCGCATCACGACATGGTCAACAAATGAATATGGATGCACCAGTTCTCTCCATTTGATATCTATCCTCATGGCTATCCAATGAAGATAGGAAAGAATAATCTCTGTGTTGACTTTGACACCCTCACTTGCTCGTAATCTTCTTGTTTAATTGCTATTGACATTCGAGGACTCATCCAGACGTAACATGCTTTCACACTCGCAACTGCTCCTCGAGATCTACATCCAACAGCCTGAACACTATGGAAAGGGTCAAAGGACATATCCGCCGCGGATGACTCAATCACAAACAAGTCACCATTACACCCGCAGAGACTTAAGGATGTTCTCCTAATTCCTCGATGTCGATCCAACCAAACTATATGCCACACCTCCAAGAGCTCACTCTCCAATTTTAATCAATATCGTTATGACGCTACGTGAATAATCACCAAGCATTCTCACGTAGAGCTTAAGAGTATTCCTCAACCCCGAGAACTCTACATGATTATCACCAAGTCTCTGCTTCTCGGTCGCGGACAAATGGCTATGAGCACCCTAAGCTCATGGAACTGCAAATATTCTAGGCATTGGTCAACAAGAAACACATCGCTATCGGCTCGATTTGGGATGACATGATGTCATTTCTCAACAAACTTGGCTCAAAGATTCCCTACATCGGATATACTAAATTGTTGATCCAGAGAGCACTTGGACTTCATCCCGACATTCCCAAGAGGCTCAATGACCCCGACAATCACGACATGTTGACGGAACCCATTCTATCCGCCGTAATCAAGGAAACGCCTACAAAGAAACAAGGTGTCACGCCGATTTCCTTCTAACTCAAGATGTCAAAAGCTCAATCGCATAAAAGGTATCTGGAAGCAGTCAGACAAGGCAAAGTTGGTCATCTCGACGAAAAATCTTCTCGAACCCCCGTAAGGAGAACCAAAAGGAAGTGCCGGAAGTGTCACAAGTTCATAGTCGAGGAATGTTCCAAAGAAGAAACCTATTCCAAAGCGAAGCCTACCACTAAGAAAAGTTCCTTCTCGAAGTCACCTAATCCTTTCACGAACCAAGAAGAAGCTTCGTGGACGAGGACTCGATGCTACCGACACGATGAAGAGATCACATACTCTGAAACCGCAGAAAGGATGAAAATCCTCAGCACTCAAAACCTCCAAGTCCTAAAACTAATAAAGGAAAAGGGAAGACTCATGCACTTGTGCCACAAGATGAAAGCTCTAAAGAAGATGAAGAGCAACCGGATCAATCATACAGAAGAAGTTTCACATCGCTGACATCTTCATAAGGTCAAGAATTTGCTAAAGATCAAATGGGTGGCCCAGAGGATCAAGTGGTGTCGCCACTCTTCCGTGATCCCTGATGCGGTTAATCGACCCGATAAGGGATCCGGTGCCACCACTCTTGTGCAACAACAAAAGCCTATTGAGGACACTATTGAGTATGATTTTGAGAAACCGAAGCCGAAAGAAAAGTCTAGAGATGACGAGGATGACTATACAAAGTTTCTTTTAGACAGTCCAACACACTCAAAGGAGAAAACCTCGAAACTCCTAAGGACCCTCAAGTCTCCTCATGTCTCCTCATCATCGACTCTTCATCTCACCTCATCACCACCACCATCTACAAAGTCAACCAAATCATCATCCAAATCCGTGAAGAAACAACCTAAATCTTGGATTTCTCAGTCCCATAAAAGATTGTGAAAGCCGCCCAACAAGTCGAAAGAAGGACATACTTTACGTAAAAGCTAATTGGTTTGTCGACCACATTCAAGACTTAAATGATGAGAAAGACAAGATGGAGAAAGAAAGGGAATTTGTTCAAAAGTTCATGAAGAAACATCGTAAAAAGGAACTGAACGAAATGATCGAAGGTTACACTAACAAGTACCTTCGTGATATCGCCCAAAGTCCAAAAGGAACCGAGAAGACAAAGAAGAGATCATACTCACAAGTTTCTTCTCGAGTCCCCGGTGTACTAGAGAAGTATTTTCCGCATAACTCACCCCTAACATCGTAGCATTGGTTAAACATACAATGGCCAAAGAAGGATCTCTCCAACTGAAGCGCTAAACTTGTGATACAAATGTCAAAGCGATCCGAACGCTTACTCGATGAAGCTAAATTTTTCAAAATCTACTTGATTTTCAACTCGATCATCATGCAAGGAGTCACCGATCAACCCAAACCACCAAGAGATGACGATGATAAGGACAAGGACTCGCACCTAAACGCCGGCAACTGTAAATCTACTGATGCCACTCCTCCACCACTAACTTCTTCTCAACAAAAGTCTCCTCCACCTCGTCTTCTAATGATAAAACTCTGACGATTCCAAGTTACCACCCCTGACTCATAAAACAGGTGATTACTTTGAGTATACGGGTGGTGACGATGAAGAGGTCCTCGAGCCCCGACAACAACCCACCTCACCCAAACAAGTGCGTAAACCAGATCATCATCAAGGCCTTCCAAAAGAAGAAGAAGACGACTCACCGAGTCGCCTCATGGCTAGATGACGATAAAACCGAAGAGTTTGAATGGTTCTCCACACTTGTCAATCAAACTCCCTACCCTGATGAAGGTCAAGAATTGGTAGACGGTTCTACATTGGAGCACGCAAAACTTTTGCAAGAAAAGTTCCATGTGAAGAAAATGACGAAATCTGAAGTGAAGCGAATCAAGAATGAAGCGCTTTCAACTTCTAAAAGACAGCTCAAAGCTCGAGGTCAATATCATCTTGAGAATATCGCTCGAGCTATGTCTAACAACATGGATTGGCTCAATCCAGAAGCAAACATTGACTTCACACAAAGGGACAACCCTCCATACTACACCAATTGGACCAAACCCCTACCACCATTGGCCAAACGACGAACCACGGATTCCCTTCCGATACTTCTTTAACAGAGACTGGATTTTCTACACTACAGAGCGATGGTTCGCTAAAATACGCTACATCATTGACTCTTCCATTCCCAACGGCTATTTACTCAAACTGCATAGCTATCGAGGAACGTGCAAATCACTTGTTTTCTCGACAACGCAAGCATATGACCAAGATGCATTGTATGGGATTCATCATTGGCCTAAACGCCAAGAATCTACTACGTAAGCTGCCCGGTTCGTCTCAACATGCAAAGGTATAGTTCTAAGGACATCGTGGCCATCAAACACATTGATCTCAAGTCTGAGTGGGACTACACATTCTTAAAGAATATCATAGTCAAACGACAAGATGAACAGACTATGGATTCTCTCGAGGTCGACTTTGAGAACTTGTCCTCAACGACATCGAAGACATGTACCTTGCCAAAGTACAGGTCGTATGAGACAATTCTCGATCAAGTTCAACGTGAATTTATCAAGTCGGCTCATCTTCATTAGACGATCGTGATCAAAGAACGGTTGAAGATATCCAGATGGTCGTTGAATCTTATCGACGCTGTCAACCTTACCTCCAACGCTTACTCTTCCCGATCTCAACCGCCTCTCAATATACACTCAAAGAAACCTTTCGCGTTGTTTACCATAGTGAACTTCAAAGAAACCGCTAATGGCGTAGTGAGCCCAAATTCGGGATCATACCTTGAAGTCGGGTTAGGGATGGATTGGCGTATGTGTTGAAGGATATACGCTGAAAGTCGTCTCCGCCGAATTCTCGTGAAAGGCGGGATGTGAAAGGATCATCACCATGATTGATGAACGGTTGTTCGAAGGGATCAGCTCTGCACGATGGAGAGCTATGTTGGGGTCCACCCCAGAGAAACATCACCGCTTTCAACGCCTCGGCGCACTCCCTCGGGAATATCACTGCAACTTCTGGTACCCCTTGAATTGTTTCCTTCATATAATTTTGGATGTGTGATTAAATATGTCTATGGCTTGTGCACACATAACAGTGTACAACCCGTAATTGTCAATAAAGGACCCCGTGGTACGCCTCGCTGCCACAATCCTTATAAAAGGAGCTTAAAGCTTCTTATTTTTAGTAAAACCTATCAAACCTTTCAATTTTCAAGGTTTTGCTCAAAAGAACAAGTACTTCCCCAAATGATGTTTTCAAAACCTCAACCGCTAATATCACTAGTGAGGGGAGTATTTGAATTAAAACTTTGTTCACCAATTGTTCACAAAGGGTCGTCTTCCCCAAAACACTCTAAATGGTCATATTTATTCTCAAACGTTCAAAAATAACATTTTATATGCCATTTTGAGGGGGAGAAAATTGTGTGATAAGAAATATGTTGTACAAAATGCAAATGAATCTGGTAATTCCGACTTAACCAACTAATTGACGGTATTAAACTGTTAGTAACTCTCAAAAGACTTGTCCCGACGGGTAATAATTTCAAGCTAGTTCGCTAGTGATGTAAACGTTCGCAGGACTTGTCCGAGTAGAAAGTACCATTCGAGAAACTTTTGATAGACATGAACTCTGACGGGTTTGACAACCTTCCAAGGTTTGTCTACACCTTCAAGGTAGTTATTAGAGCTAGTTGTCACCTAAAAGTTGACAATGTAACTCTTTAACTATGCAACGAACCGTGTCTCGGGGATTGTCTATCTTCGTGGATCAATTCAAAAAGTGCTTTCCTCACCGCATTTAACCATTAAACCTATTAAGCACATGTGGAGGGGGAGTATTTATGCAAAACATCATCTCACAAAGGTTCAAACATGTTTTTCATTAACAAACCCTTTGAGAGATATTTTATCATACAGTGGTTTTAATGGCAAACATAGGTTAGTCATGGAGTTATAAGGTGACTAAGGTTAGGAATAACCGTCTCTATGATCCGCCAGAGCCGGAGGGATCTACCCAAGGACACTACCATTAGTTAGTGTTAGAAGTCCTTAGGAATGATTATAAAAAGGAGAAAATGAGAATCGGAGAAAGAAGGAGTTGAAGAATCAAAAGAAAATGTAAAGTAAAGGGTGAAAAGAAACAGCCTCCGCATTATTCAACTTAGGGCGCATAATCGGTTCAATTCATATGCTACTGGTTGTCACTTAGTGACGCCGGTATTGAAGATTAAAAGTCGCCATGGACCCAAAGGACGATGCACTAAACCTTCCTAACCACTCAAGTTTCTCTCAACAGAAGCTTGTTTCATTCTCACAGGAACCCTACGTAAACTATCGGCTTTCTCCTAGAGATTGCTGGTATTGAAGAAGGAGACCCTCCCTAGTCTCCGCTCAGGAAAACCAAAACGCACTATTGAGTCTAGAGCCACGAGATTCATCAAAAGATCTCTTAGGAACACTTGACATTTAATCACTTGATGATCAACTAATAAGATCATCATTGGTTCATATCGAGTCCTTCACAGATCTTAGCAATCTGTCGAGAACATTTATGAGAGGTTCACATCTGCGGATCCTCGCGATTGAATGGAAACTCCCCGCAGTGGTCAACATCAAACAGCCCCTACAGCAGGTCACTTCTGTAACTCCCCGTGGATTACGCGGAGTGTGTCTCAAACGGTCTCACATCAGAGGTGATGCTTCGTGTACCTCAATGACCATTCAATCGTAGATACTCGGTACATCGCTATCTCACTTGTGGGACTCAGCTCAGAACGGCCTTTGTAAGAATTAGAGTTGTGTCCTCACACTATGTTGTTGACGCCTCGGTTCAAACTTGTAAGTTCCGGAAACCGCTTACTACTAACCGTTTGAAATGTTTTCTTCTTATGGAAGCTCTGGAGCGGGATGATCGGCCGATTCTTCTCATGTTCACGCCAACATCATCACTAATGGAAGTTCTATCTCAATGCAACACAATACCGAATGATTCTTCATCAATCAAAGAATCTACAAAGTCAAAGACTTACAAAACTTCATCAAGATTGATTTCCAACGCCAAAGAGCGTGCAGTGAGCATGTTGAAGAATGACGGAGACACCGGAAAATAAGGCACTGAAAAGTAATCGATGCGCATAACAACATACTATCACTTTCACCACAAAGAACAATGATCAAAGAACAAAGTTAAAGATGACGCCAAAGCATAACCGCTCAAAGATAACTATCTCTACACCGGGAGATTGTTCAATCAAGGCAATTCCTCTCACAAGAAAGAAGAATGTCGAAGACGCCATCAAGCTACTATTACATCAACGCCTTCACCGCACATTCATATATACTTGAGGGGGAGATTGTTGGAATCACTCCTAAACAGGATTTCAAGTATTTATATTTCATATGTAATAGGTAGCTTTATTATGGCCTTTATGTTTGTTTAAGGTCAAGCTTATGTAGAAGGCCCATAAGCTTGCCCAAGCCCACATAAAAGGATGGGAACTAGGAGTGTTGCCCTAGCTTCCCTCCTATAAATAATAATCTTGTAAACCCTCATTTGAGGGTTGGTTGTTCAATTATTCTCTTTCACTTGCATATTCATAACCGGCCTAATATATCTACGCATAGTGTTTGGTTTGTGTCTTGTTCATCCTCTTTGTCTCTTTCTAGTAAGCTTGTGTTGTAAAACTAGTGACCTAACAGTATATGAATGAAATTATGCACATCACGAAGCATTGGTGGCTTGGTGATTAACCATATAACCATTAAGCTTTGATGTGTATCCTTAGGAACCATAAGACCATTTTAGTATTATGTGTAACATTTTTAACCACTAAATAGCATGTTACTAACGTCCTCATCATCCTATAAATAGCAAGCTTATTTCTCTTCCTTTTTCAATTTAAAAATCAGCAATCATCAAAAATCCATAGCAATTTCATCTTTGATTTTCATGTTACAAGTTACATATCATTATTGAAGCTCTTGTCAAGCTCCACATGATCCTACTTATAAGTTTCTTCGTTCCATGATTGATTTGTAAACTACACAAGATGATTAGAAGAAAATCATAATTATTCTTTCAAGTGATCCTAAGTTGAATTCAAGATTTGGAAACCTAGGGTGTTGTTGAAGGATTTAAGTTAGTGATCTTGTTCTTGTCCTAGTTTCCCTTTTAAGTAAGGCCAAAAGTTGTAAGACTAAATCTTAATCACCATCCTCAAGTACTATGATTTTTATGCATGTTTTGTTATAATATATATATATATATATATATATATATATATATATATATATATATATATATATATGGTTATTGGTTATCAATACATGATTATTTTTACATACCTAACAATGCATGTACGTAAATATCCAAATTGCCCGCGAAACCAAACGCCAATGTTGCGAATAGATCTATTGGGATTGAACTTCCCCATCCGGGTGGTTTCCTCACTTGACTGGTATGTCAAACGAATGCATAATCATTTGATAAACTATGGGTGTCCTAGGTGGACATCTACCGTAAAACTATTCCTGGTGGTTTCCAAACTTGACTGGTATGTCAAACGGACAGGAACTAGAAACTAGAAAACTTAAGGCTTCGGTGTCAGGAACTTAGGGCAACGAAAACACTATTTCTATATTTTTATTGTATGTATGTACAATAATAACTGTTTTAAACATTTTGGTTGTATAACAACATAACCCACGGCATATCAAACATTGAAATCTTATGTTCAAACATTTAACATTATGAGTATATAACATCATAACCCACGACATATTAAACATGAAAATCTTGTAATCAACTATTTTACTTACAAACCTATGAACTCACACAAACTTTGTGTTGACACTTTTAGCATGTTTTATCTGTGTCCATAATGTACGAGGCTGGCACGGAAGGGCACAAAACTTAAGAAGGCTCTAATATATTTTATCGTTTGAAAACTCATTTGTAATTTGTAAAACCGTGAAACTACTGAGTCCTCATTTTGTTAACTCTGATATTTATATAATTCGAATGATAATTCTTTTAAAATGACTCAGTTAGAGTTCATTTTCTATTGTTATAACCGTATACCGCCGAAAGTAACACACGCTTTGGAAATTCGCTATGCTTCAATTTTAAATTGGGGGTGTTACATCATTGATATGGGCATGGTAAAGTCCATAGCTTTGTAGATGCTCTAAGACTGCCCGTAGTAGTCACGCAGATGCATGGAGAGGGTGTACCTCACGAGTGAGCACCACTACAGGGTGTTTGTGTAGTGCGTGACTTTGGCCAAAATCAATTCACAATGGTGAGCTTCTCACCATTTGGTAACCGTGCACTCTTTTTATTATTTATTTGTGTGTGGGTGTGAGTGTGTGTTTATGAGATATATTTGTGTAAAGCGTGTATTCAATTGAAAAGTGAGGTGGTGTGATCAATGTGGATGAAAAGTGAGAAGAAGTGAAGGGATGTAAATGGAGAGAGAAAACTGAGATGACGCTGAGATGAAAAGTGAGTGAAAGTATTTTTCGATGACAGATAGGGGTAGTATAAGTGTAATAGCCACCACATTCACTACCCCCAAATGACACCAGCTTCTCTTTCCACAACCAATTCCACAACCAAAAAAGTATAATAAAACCGTCAACTTATTCCGCTTGTAAACTATAGCTTAAAACTACAAAAGTAAGAAAAACACAATTATAGGATATGATTTGTGTATGTAACAACTACAATAATGTGAAATTAATGTGCATATACATGATTTCAACTAGTTTATATAATATAAGTTAACATATGACATCTCTTATTACCAGTTTACCAATTTGCTTTTTGCATAAACCGGGTCAAAGCCGAATAATTTGTTAGCAAAATGAGAATTGGATATTCTAAAATATACGGGCCAAAAAAGAGGCCCAAAAGTATATAAGGAGCAAAAAGCTAGATGCCGAACAATGGAAACAGTTATATCATGTTTATGCGCCACTCAATCTAGCACATTGTGGGTTTAAAGTTTTATCGAAAACTTGTGTCCGTCCACCCCACCCCACAACACCAACAAACCTCTTGGTATGCCGTATTTAGATACCGTGATTTCCGAGATTGAGGCAGAACTTACTCGAATCACTTGATATAAACGAAGTCGACCTTTGAAAGTTACTTCAAGTAATACTTTCAAGTCGTGTTTGAGCTCAAAAATACTCGGCTTGTGAGGCTCGCGAGCCCTTATCAAGCTTCAATGATATTACATTCTTATCCTTTTATATACATGTAGTTATGTAATTGTCATAAAATTGAGTCGATTCGAGTTTGATATGCCCATTTTTCATCGAGTTTGAGCTTTAAATGTGAAAACAATCGGTGCCTCGAGTCGAGTTTCGAGCTCAAGTTTGAGATGACGAGCCGAAGCTCTAGCTTAAAAATCCAAAGCTTCCCCACCGAAGCTCGAAGTTTTTGTAATCGGTGCCATTCGAGCTTGGCAATACCTCGCCCACTCTGCCATTTCTTTACACCACCACCCCTAACATCTAATTTATATTTTCACCCCTCCCATGTTTATTATTTTTTATTATTTGTTACTCCGTATTTATCAGTTTATTCTCTGAATAAAAGTGTTTCGGTATTTGTTTTTGTTTTTGATTATTATTCTATCAGTTTGTTGAAAGCAATGGGTAAATTTTCTTTTACCAATTATCGTATTTAAGGTGTTCACATAGTGTCTCACTCAGATGTTCGGGATCTATTCTACTACACCAATTATGGTTCAAGATCAATATGAAAAAGTCTAGAAACTTTCCTGTGATTCTATAGCCCATGAAAATTGTCACGAAAATTAAGTTTTTGATATAATAGCCGTTGATGTAAATAGATCATAGTTATTGTAAAATATTATGGGCTTATGGGCTTATGTATATTCATCCTAATCTTGATTAACAAATTAGGGTTTTTTTATAAATACCTCCTATTGTAACATTATGAAGAGATATCAATAATAAGAATTTTCTTCCTCTTTCATTCTTGTGTTCTTGTTCATTACATTTACAACACGTTATCAGCACGAATTGTCTCATCAACAAAAATATTTTTACGAAGTGTTCCTAAATAATTATAGGTAAAAGGGACGAACAAAACTTCCATGTTGAAGATCTGAGTCATCTTAGCCATGAGGTATTATTTTTCAATTTAATATTCAATTCTATGTTTATCTAAAACGACATCAGAATGGGGGATTAGCTAAAAAAAATATATACTCCGTATATAATAATAATAACTTTTTGCTTCAATTCATACGGGTATGTCATCAATCTTTTATACCTACTGAATATTTATATTACTGTCACCCTATGTTATCATCTAGAGTGCATAGATATTTTATCAAAACAAGAGATGTACATCGATACCATATGTAGATCGGTGACAAAGTGAATTAAAGATAAATCAAACGATGTGAGGTCTCTTATTTACACCAATATGTCTATTTTGCCATATATTTTCATTTGTTTTTGAAATCATTAATGTAAATTAAAACATTTGCATACATGCTTGATCAACAGCATATTATATTTTGTGATTGGTTATAGACATGAAAATAAGGTGGTCTTAAACGTAATTTGCCATTGCCGTTATATCCAAATTTTGTCCTTTTCTTTTTAGTTTACAGTCTATGTTGAGAATCTTAAATGATTTTAATCTGTTAAAAGGTTTTAATTATAGAGGTTTCGAATGATCCCGATGGTAACGCAAAAGACATTAATATCTTCTTATATAATTCTCGATACACTGGTATGATATAGCTTGGCACTATGATCGGTTTTTATTAAAGTGATCGACAAAATATTGTAAGCTAAAAGATAGTTAATTAGCTATCAGTTATGCGTGTGAGCTTGTATTAATAGCTATGCTTTTGACATAAACGTTCTAATGTTCAAATAAAAATAGTCAAAATCACATAACCTCATGTTATGTTAGATAAAAATAAATTAGAACCTCAAGTTCTAATATGGTCCGATCAATTGAATTAATAACATAACCTCATGTTATGTTTAAAAAAAAAGAAAAAAAATAGAACCTCAAGTTCTACAATGATCTCATCAAGAGAGTCGAAAGACACCATAACCTCATGTTATGTTGAAGAGAAAAAAAAAGTTTATTAGAACCTCAAGTTCTAATATGATCCTTTTATAAAGATCAATATCATAACCTCGTGTTATGTTGAAAAAAAAAGTTATTAGAACCTCAAGTTCTAATTTGATTCAATGTATAGAATCAATAACGAATCTTAATGTTATGTAAATAAAATAAAAAAAAAAAAAAAACCTCGAGTTTTATTATGATTCCCTCAAGCGAATCCAATTCATACCTTTATATTTAACTAGTTTTAATACCCGTGCACGCACGGGGTTTTCTCTATAAGTTTTTGTTAAGTATTATTATCGATTAAAATGCATAAGTTTTACTTTCTAAAAGGGTAACTTTAGCTAGCTGGATAATCATGACAAAAAGTCTGGGTGTCAGCCAAGAAAGTGACCCATCAATTCTAATAGCCTTTTAAGATTACCCCCAACCCTCACACCATTTCACCTTACACCTCAGCGTCACATTAGTTTTCTTTCTCCTTCACCACCATCTTACTTTTCACTCACAACCATCTTACACCACTTCACATTTCAACACATTTTTTTATTTATTAAAATACTCCACTAAATGTATCCCAAACTAAAAAACAAATAATAAAACCCCCCACTATGCACGGTGCCCGAAAGGTGAACTCTTCACCTTTAACCCCTCCTTTTGCTCCCTTGCCGATCACTCACAATGAACCCCCAACTATCTTGCCACATGATGATTCATTGTCATTTGCCTACTCTTTGCTACCATTGAGGGTAAGCTCTAAGGTCTTCCTCTTACATACAAAGACCAAGTAAAGTCATTTTCATGTATTGATATCGACTTAGTTATGGATTAGATAAGAACCACAAAGAAATGTTCAAATGTCGATGTATTAGTTATCTACAAGATGTATAGTTTACGCTTTTGAGACATAAATGCTATTGTAAAAATATTTAGTTTGGGCTCTTGGCATAATGTATTTGTTTCAAACTACAAAAGTAGGTTTTGATAGCAAACTATGGCTACTATTTTCTCATTCCTAAGCTTATTTGGTCATGTGGCTTGTATATGGGGTGGCTTATGGTTTAGTTCTCTATCGGTTCTTTGGGGATTTACAACTTTTGATAGTTTCATATTAGCACAGTAGGGTTCGTTGTTGATTTATTATTTAAGCCAGTTTGTTGATTTCTTCCTACACCTAATACCTTTATATTCCATATCTGTTAGAGTGGTATATCATATGTGAAGGAAAGTTTGGATTCTTTAGCTTATGGTTCCTTTCTATTAATTATTCTTGTTGCATTTTATTAAAAGAAAAACAAAATTAAATAAGACATTAAATTTAGAATGATTCACATATACAATATCATACCTGAACGAAACCAGTTGCTTTCTTCGCACTTTCTTGCCTGACTTAGACCGTGAGTTTGTAAATGAATATATTAGTTCTATAAATTTATTATATGTAGATCACCACTAACCCTTATCAAAATAAAGGTTTGTCACTAATAACAATGTAACTTCAATCATTGTATTAGAAGCTATCGATGTAGGGCACATCGATATTCATGAAAGCTAAAATGGTGGCCTAAATTGTGCTCTATGGACAAACTTACTAAGATATTGATCATCCTGATATGGATTACATCAAAGTAGAAAAATTCAAATCCAGGAAACAAACATTTAGATATGCTTTTTATTGAATCACAAAGGTCTTGAAATGTGATGCTTAAATCAAATTTAAAGCAAAAAAAAGTAACAATAAAACTAAAATGCCAAACTTGCATATGTAGTATATTAATTTGATTTTTGTTACTTTATAATCGGTAAAAACTGCATTTGTTTGCACCCATCTTTTTGCAAATAGTTTTATTGTGTGTTATGTCATGTATACGCTGTGTTTTGTGATAATTCTTTTTATGAAAGTAAACGCTAAGAAAGTTATATATGCCAACCTTAGTGTACTATGTACCAGCTTGCTACTTTTGCTACTTGCTCTCTACCACTTTAATTGAGTGAGATTAAAAGACAGTCCAACCCCTTAAACCTATGTTTAAAAGTTGTTGAGAATCTTAATTCATAAATATCACATGTAGCATGTATGTAACCTGACATAATTTTTCTTTTGACGTTGATGTTAAAGTAAACTGGTGTCTCTAAAACTGTAAAAAATCAAAATGATGATTTATCTACTAACAATTTTACATGCTGCTCACACAGTATTATTTCGATTTAATGGACAAAGGAGTTGTATTGTATGAGTAAGATCCCATTATTTATTTGTTATTATGGATAAGGGTGTTGCTTAGTAACAAATTCTTTGCAAAGATGCAACAAATAAGCATGTACGGTTTAATTTATAACCATCCTGCCTAATCCTAAGATCACCATGTCTAAAAATAAAAAGTATATACTTAGGTGTGACTGTGACTTGTGAGTAGTCTCAACTTCCGAGTAATAAAGAGAAAAATGTTTTGGACTAATTATATTTGGTTTGGACACTAATTTTTAGTTTTCCCCTTCAAAGCTCTAAAAATCTCACCATGCAAAAAAACATAGTATGTGTAGCGCCGACTAAATCCTCATAGGCTCTTATTAAAGAAATAACTAAACAACTATATGATTATTATTAAGAAACATATTTGTATTCGGATAAATAGTATTACTTGCATAAATTTTATCATTTGCATATATTATTTATACTGAATCATAGTTGCACAAACAAAAAAGGAGCATTAATCCATAATCATCGATGAAAAGCAATCCCATGCGTAAAAATTAAAACTTTAACATGAATGAACATCAAATGCAAATAAATTTAACAACTTAATCACTAAACAAAGACAAAAGACCCTAAAAAGTAACAAAAATATAAAACCAAAACCCCCAACTATAATGATCAAGACAACAGCCTTATACTCGAAAAGATTAGCCAACTTTCCTTAATATTGGTTTACTTGAGTGGCAAACTCCAAACTCTAATAATCCACATGTATACTATAGCATGAAGCATCTTTATTCCCCATTTTCTTATAAAATCATATGCATTGCAATAAAGCTTATCTCTGATTCAAATACTATCTAAAGATATATATCCAACCAATTCAATACCTATATAGGCAATAGCACTCATCAAATAGTAAATAGTATACATATGTCTAAGTTGTTATTGGCTGCATATATATGCATTTGACATTTGACAACCTCACACGCATAAAAAATACATTTAAACTCGGTAAAACAACATATTCTATTGAAGATATCCGACCATCGCTATAACAGCTTTGTAGCTTTGTAATCCCCTAATTTTATCATATTCACATAATCATAGAAACCAACTATTAATTGAAAAGCAACTACATTAGATAGTAAATAAAATATAAGGATAATTAATTATGGATATCATAATCAATCAATAAGTTGAAGAACACAATCGCATCCTTGGCTTTAAGAACTTACGGTTTTGTGTTTTGATGATGATTTTGTGAAGGATACGATGATTCCAATGATTTGAGTTGTACAATTACTTTGTATGTGTTTTTCTTTTTGGTTGAGGTTTACTTTCTCGTGAAGGATACCATGTTCCCATTTGTTGATTGTTCATGGCCCTTAGGGCAATCAAGCTTGAAGGCCGGGACCCACAAAGCCGTATTTAAAAATAATTAAAAACCCAAGGACCTACACTTTTTCAATAAAAATATTTTTCGGGTACCTTTTTAAGTAACTCAAATTTTAACTTCTCGGCAGACCGGGTTAGACAATCCCTTTGTTTTATGTATTTTACATATGGTTCTCGCTAATTAAATACTCTTACCATTAGGCCCATGTGTATTTTTTAAATTTCCTTTCTAACCGCTTTTAATAACTAAAATTTACAATGTTTGACTAAATTAAACTACTTTTTTTAACAATATAACTCGATTTTGCCTATGTGTCAAAATCATGCTCTCCTATTGGTCTAATTTTTTTTTCGATAAGAATGATTTTGCAAAAGTACTCCGAAATGATGTAATTCCTTTATTATATAAAAGATGTTACGCAATTTTTTGTTATTATTCTTATGAATATTGATGTTGCGTTCATTTACTAATTTAATTACATTAAGATATTTAATTGCATGGTTTATTAGATCTAAGAAACATATCACAACTAAACAGAGTTAAGTGGTTAATGATTATTATGACTAAATATATAAGTGAATATTTTTTGCAAAATTATTATATAGGCGTAATATGAGTGCCTAATGTGTCATATGTGTAATAAAGAGTTACAATTTTATAAAATGGTGCGGCTAAAAATCATATGTTTGGTCAAATACTTTTGATGTTGTAGATCAATGTACGTGTTTGTTAGTTTGTGTATTTATGAACGATGTAATATCGAAGCTCATGTCAACTAAGATTTGTGAAACTTATAAATATTTAATGTTGTTAATATGGAGTTTTCGTATGGTAAACGATAAATATTGAATGTTGTTATTCATTTTTTGCAAATGATTAACATGAATTTAACTTGTAAATGATTAACATGAATTTAACTTGTGTAATTAGGTTGTATAAATTAGACAACTCATATGTGAAAGCAAATATCTGTTTGTCATATCATTCTTGAGTCTTGCATTCTCTATGCTTGTATCGATTAATATGATCATAAACTACATCATTCAATATTCACATTGTAATAGATGTTTTTTAATTGTCTGTGCAACACTATTATTTCACTGATTGCTTTCCACAAATGTTTTTTCAATAAGTTATATGAAATGATAGAAATATTGATTTTGTTCACATGCCCGATTTGAAGTTATCAAAAATCTAATATTTGTGGACTTTGATGTTAAGATTCTTTTTATCCGTGAAAAAAAAAAAGGAGAACCTCGTCTTCTTCGTGAGGACCTTAAAAGGGAATACTTCACTATGAAAGATTCGTTAAATTATGGTAAGATCTCAAGGATACATTACCACACCAAAGCAAGTAATATTCCCAAAAATCTCGCTATGATTGTATGCACCTCAAGTTGCATTAAAAAAAAAAAATCGAGTTCGGTCTTACAAATTTCAGTGTTAGATCCTAATTAAAAATGTATAACGTGTGAAAGATCCGCTAAATATATGTCAAAATCTAAAAAGAAATATTTGACCATCATAAGCAAGAGATTCTGCAAATGCTTCGAGCACATTTTTCGCAATATTAAGTAGTACATCTGAATGATGAAAAGAAAAATTGCAATGAGATGGTTAATGCCTCAATATACCTCATATATCGAGAACCATGCTTTGATATAAAAGAAATGGGCATGTTTGAACAAACACTATAAAACTCGCTTTTTCTAAATTTTCTCTCCATATTGTCAGAAAAAAGAAACCATTGACAACCTCAAGTTGCAACATAAAGATCTTCATTCCTTCTAGTGAATGTGATAAAATGGTCAACATAAGATGTTCATTTCCTCACGGAATGAGATAAATGACAATATGAGATCCTCATTCACTCATGTGAATGTGATAATGTAACGATAAATGGTTAAAGATCATTTATCATGGTAAATGCTATAGTCGAGGTAGTATGACAATGACAAACCGCTAGTAATGGCGAAAATACAATAAGAAAGGAGCAAAAAAAATGCTATTTTATACAAAATGCAATGTGATGTATATGAAATACAATTGTGTCAAAGATATTACACACTATATTCATAGATTTAAAAATATGTGATAGCGATTTTGTCTAATGAATTATGAAAATTGTCATGAGAAACGGTTAAGTATTAAAGATACATTATATTCTTTATATCTTCCCTACATGCAAAAGATTAGTAAAAGCTAATCACTGCCATAAACTTAAGTTTACGAGCAATAATAATTATAATATTTTGGTATGACCAGCTACAACCATCCCGAAGTCATTAATGATGTTTAAAGCTATAGAAGAATAAGATTCTTCAATCTAATGTTATTATCTCTCAAAGAAAGTTGATTATTATTCTATCAACTAGAATGGGGATTAAATTCCTCAATTATAATGGAAAGAAAACAAATGGATATATGTAAGCATACAAATCCATTATATGAACCATTTAGAGTTTAAAATCGATGCATCGTCTAAATGGTCATTAAATCGCAACCTCAAGTTTGTATGATTAAGAGCTCAACAGCCTAATATCTCCGAGTGAGTATTTCATCATGAAAAAATAATGGATAGAATTACTTCTAAATTATCAAAATGAAACCGAGAGAAAAACTTGTGTTGTTGTATGGGCCATTATAATATGTACAACAACAAAATTAGCATCATGCCAATATGTTATTATAAATCCTCCCTTTATAATTGGTTTTGGTTATAAACCAAACATATCCCATTTTTGTTTTTTGTGTGCAAATTACTCTACCTAAATGCACATATATGGGATATAAGATGGATAATTCTTCCGGAGGAGAGAAGTAGCTGCAAATTCATAATGAATTATCATATTCTCATGATCCTCTAAAAGAAATTATTTTATGAATTAATTATTCAATGGATAATCTAATAGCCATAAATAAACATTGGCTAAAAACAAAATTTCAGCTACTCATGCTCTACTAGAAGTTGTCCTCAAGGACACTATTTTATTATGACATGCCTCAAGCATGGTAGATAAATCGATTCCAAATAAAAACTCGATGAAAATATGGATCATGAAAACAAGATGGTTGTTCGAGGTATAAAAGACCCCATGATAGTCTTATAAAGAGACACTAGACATTAAGTTCAAAAGAACCTCGTAAAGCTAATGAGATCTCAAGAAATTCTATCTTGTTTTGAATTATGGAATCAACACAAAACGACGCCGATAAATTTGTTTACATACAATATAGCTTATATTACGCATAATGAGGATCATAAATTAATTGTTATTCAAAGTGCGCCAATGAAACGCTTGGCCAACGTGGAAAACACGCTAATATCGAAAAATACGAGAAGTATTGGGACATGAAGTCCATACACATGAATGTGTAAAATCTATATAAATCGGTTTTTTGTGCTAAACCGAAATAAGAGCTCTAAAGTTATATGTTTTAATACTTGAATTGTGAAATAAATAAATTCACAAAACAATAAGTTGATTATTGAGAGACAAATTATCTCGAGGTGGATGTAAATATCTTATTAATATGAGATAAGTATCTATTTTCTTTAAAATTGGGTTTACTAGAGCTCTGGTATTCTATGAAGAATATGTAATGTCTCAAATATGGCTTACAACTTCAACTTCTAGATAATGCATTAATAAAGTTCTCAATAACTTTATTTGATAAAGTTGAATGAATCCTTAAATGGATCAAAATGATTTTGGACGCAAACAAATAATTAGTCCTCAAGTACCATACATAAGTATAAAATTTTGTGATTAATATACTTAGAGTGTATTTTTTCTCTTTTAATATTTGTACATGCATTGTATACTTTCCAACCAATTGATTTGATATTGGGTTGGAAGCTACATATATATTTTGTCATTTTTGGGTGACTTCTATTCAGAATATCAGTTCAATTTGATGGACTTATACTGTGTTAAGTAATATAAAATATATGAGCAACTCGCTTAGAAGATTAGCATGCTGCATGCTTGAAATATATACATTATTGAGGAGAAGGAGCATTATACGACTGTGACTCTTTTCCTTCTTATCAAGTTTTTTATCCCATTGGGTTTTTTTCTTGATAAGGTTTTGATGAAGCAGCTTTATGAAGTATAATGAATGATGAATATCCAAGGAGGAGTATTGTAAAATATTATGGGCTTATGGGCTTATGTATATTCATCCTAATCTTGATTAACAAGTTAGGGTTTTCCTATAAATACATCCTATTGTAACATTATGAAGAGATATCAATAATAAGAATTTTCTTCCTCTCTCATTCTTATGTTCTTGTTCATTACATTTACAACAATAGTTTTCTTATTGGTGTAAGAGTAATATAAATAGTAAGTGACCTAGCTAGACTAGACGTCCAAGTTGTTTATATTTTTTTGAACATAGTCCAAGTTGTTTATAAAGTAGCAACTTCTCTCAAACCAAAAGTAGTCTTTTAACATATTTTTGTTTCTTGTTTTTTTTCATTTGCTCACACCTCTCTATGAGGTTGTTTGTTTAGCTTATATAGTGGGCTCATGAGCTTATTAGCAATTAGCTTATAACTCTCAGATAAGCCTAAATCAAGTGTTTGATTAAGCTTATATCAGTGATTTTATGAGCTTTTATGTGGGTGTTTTGATTAGTCACAAAAGTGTGATTTTTTGTGTAGGTTTAAGCTTATATAACACACTTTAATACAAATTACAACTTACCCTCATTTTATCTAAATCTAAAAGTTTATATTTCTTTTCTTACTCTCACAATTTTATCTAAATCTAAAAGTTTATATTTCTTTTCTTTATAAAGGCTCTATCACAATGTTCACTGTTACGCCTCATTTACTTAAATCTAAAAGTTCAAATTTTCTTTTCTTTATTACTTCTTTCGTCCCAAAATAATTGTTCATAGACAAAAAACACACAGTTTAAGAAAACATCATCATTACTGTATAACTTTATCTTTCTTACTTTTTGAACAAAATACAATTTTACCCTTAACCAATTAATTTAAAATTTCTTTAAAGCTTATAATAATAACTACAAGTGAGGTTAATATAGTAAACTTAATCTATATTCCTTATCTATTTTCGAAAGTGGATAATAAATTTAAGACAATATAAAAAATGAAAAATAAATATGAGACAAAGAGAGTAGTACATTAATGGTCTAATACTTCATAATTCTCATTAGGAGTATGTATGCATCCGCTTTTGTTGCAACTAGATTCCACTTTTCCATAAAATATAAGAAGGTTTACGGACTCGAAGTCTCGAATACATATTAATGGGATTTCTACTGGTTTGACATATCTGTCCGAATTGACTTGATAAACTAGTTTGAGATGAAATGTGGCAAATATAACTTGTTCATACTTGTTCAAATTAAAATATTAAACTAATTCAAACACTTGAGCTTATAAAATTATAAAACCATATCATTTTTGGTCATTTATCTACATAAGCCAAACCAAACACTTGAGCTTATAAGCTTATTGAACATGAGCTAATCTAAACACTAAGCATAAGCTTATAAGCTAATGATATATAAGCAATAAGCCGCTTATAAAACATAAGCATAAACCCAACTCATAAGATTGTGTCATTTTTGCTCATCGCTTGATCCATGGATGTTATCTCACCGCTTGTTGCGACTACACAACTTCCTATTTTCCTTCACCACCGTCTAGGTTCCCTGCTAAGTTACCGCATTTCCCCGCCTAGCCCACATTTTCCACCTGGATTTCTACCTCTGCTACGAGTTAAGACCGATGGTCCATCATCTCTCCATGTTGTTAGTCCAGTTGCTCCATTTCCTCGTTATTGCCTTGTTGGTTTATTGCCCATGTCAACTGGTTTACCCCCTAGTATTACAACAACACCGCTGTGGACTAGTCAAAGCCGCTTCGCTATAATGATAACCCCTTGGGTTCTTAGCTCCTCCGCTTAGGCCTGCCAGTTCACTGATGACCAACAAACCCTCGTCCTATACCTGCTGGACGAGCATCATCACTGCAGTGCGAAATAGGAGCAGCACCCCTAGTCTAATGATGACCAACAAACCCTCGTCCTTCGCCTGGTGAACGGAACCGTAACCTATAAAGTGATATAGCGTATGCACTGGACAAAGAATAAGAAACTCTAGGGGCTTTGGAAACCATCAACTTTCACCTGCTGGTCCTTGGCCACCAACTGGGTTTTTTGTCTACAACCTATCCCCCATGGCCACCGCCTTGACGATATTTGATAGCTCGAGCTTGCTGGTCTTCCACCACCACCGCCATCTCACAGCCAGCAGAAGGGTATATTGTTTCTTGTTTCTAATTCAAATATCTAGTTGTTTCGGATTATAGTTACTCTTACAATATAAGACCATTCTATATTTTGTATGAATCTTTATCACTGTTAAAAGCATATGCTATATCAATAACCATTTTTATCTATTCAAGATTCACTATATGCTAACTACTATATCATCACTATATGTATGGATTACAATATTGTAAATTTGTGACAAATTAAATATGGCTCTAGACATTAGTGATCATTGATATTGTTACAATTTGTTGCATAATGCCCAATTGCCCATGCTTAATGGAGTTTGTTTTTTATCTAAAAGTTGCAACAACTGATTAGCTTATGTACCATGAAGTTTTAATGTATTAGTCGTGTAGTTGTAGTCAAGTACACTGTTAGGAATTTGTAGACTGATGATAATTTCTAGTTACATGACATGGAAATGGTGGTTGCAATTCCATGTTGTTTGTAATGTTAGCTTAGTAATATATTTAGAAATAGACGCTTGTTGTAATGTCAGTTGTTTGGTAGACTTCAGCAAGTTTCCTACAAATTTAAGTTCTATTTTTGCTATTCAACATTCTATACATTCTGTAGAATGTGTATACAATTGGGAAGTTTAATCAAATAGTGTTAAAGATTCATTTGTTCACTTGGTAGAAATCATAAAAAGTATCTTATGTAGAGGTTGGAGGAATAGAATCTTTTAATGCTTAACAAAACCAAAGTCTTTCAAGTTACATTGTGCATCAGCAATCTTGTCAATTGTCTGTCACTTTGAAGTTGTTTATTTGCTGTAAATTTGTGTTTATTAGAGCAAGATTAGGCACTTCATATTTAGCATTTTTGGATTGTGTAAGATATGAGTGAAATAGACTAGTGATTCCATGACTTAAGTTGTGCTAGATATGAGAAATTATTTTGCTGCCTTGTTATTCTATTAGTGGTGTCACTCTGGTTATGTGTTGACGATCACTATCAAACACGGCGGTGATGAATATCTATAGCATATCGCTTTGCATGTAAATTCTAAACTCCCTACTTTGAGGACACAAATTTTGGATTTAAATAGACAATTATGATGCAGATGGTATTCCTGAACTTTTTTGAGGGTTTTTTGTGGTACAATGGTGGTTGTGGAAGAGGTGGCGGCTCCGTACTGATGATGAGTTTTTTGATAAGTAAAACTGTGAATAAGAGAAAAGATTTTATTCTAGTCCATTGTGGGGGATTTGTTCCCTTGTAAGGAGATTCAAAGTGCCCTTTTCTCCTTTTTCTTATAAGGTAGGGTGAATTTTGTCATTACCAATAGGTAAGTAAATTTTGTCAAAAAACTGATAATCTAATTGGGATACACTATTGCTACGGGGGCTACCCCATAGCCCTGCAACTTTTGTCCTCTTCGTCCCTGCCTAAAGACAAATAGGCTTTTCTCGTTTTGTGATTTTTAAATTTTTAGCCTTACTTTATTAAACTTTATATTTACAAATTCAAGATTTTGAGGTTTATGTTTTTTTGATATAAACAAAATTATAAAAAATAAAAATAAAATAAAAAATGTAGCCACCGTATGAATAAAAACATAGCCACCGTATCAATAAGTCAACCCATCTAATTCATAGTCTTGTGTACAATGTTATCCCTATTGGGCCCTGACAACTAAATTGTGCTCATTACTATTACTATTACTATATATAACTTGCAACATTAATTGCTATTTATAGCAATTTGGCAAAAATAATTCTTAAGATTTAATTGCCGGCCGCAAAGTAAAGTCCTATAAAGATTAATTTCATATCTAAGCAATTTGGCAAAAATAGTCCCTAAGGTTTTATGCAGTGTCGCTGTAAAGTAAGTCATAGAAGAATTAATTGCTATCTATAGCAATTTGGCAAAAATAGTCCCTAAGGTTTAAATGTCGCTATAAATGTAAGTCCTTTGTATCCACGAAAATAGTCCCTAAGGTTTGAATTGTATTTGCAAAGTAGGTCCTTCAAGGACTAACCAAATAAATAGACAAACAAATTTTCCGGTCATTCATCAGTTCCAAATTCACGTCTACAAAAGCAATCCCGCTGCATCGCGCGGGTTTCCACACTCGTTAAATATATTAGCGTATCACATAGACGTATCAAAGATTGGTGCACTGGAAACCTCTAATTTATTTATGGGCGTTTGACTGCATCTCTTTCTTGTATTTTTTTAATTCTTTCTTATATATTTTAAAAGCTCTATATCGACTCTGCATGAGATAGGAGGTTGAAAGTATGCCCATATCCTATTGTATGCTTTTTGTTTTCTTTTGTAATGATTTGGGGAGGGGAAGGAGCTCAAGAATTATTGACTGCTAAAACAAGCGCTAAAATTAAGCCCAACATCTTGATCTAATAATGAGAATTTATGAAATGTAACAAATGCATTGTGTTATTTGAAACAGTTTTTCTTTTTCTTTTTTTTGTGCATGTGTTTTCTCGGAAGTAATCAGCTTTGCTCTATGGGTTTAGTTTGAAAAGATGCTCTTAACTCTTTATACATAGAATCAAGCTTCATATTTCAAATCAACGAATACATAATAGTTAAAGGCATATAATTGGCAAAAATATTGCGGTGCTTGTCACTATTTGTGGAACGCGATAAAAATATTACAAGTGTTTTTCATTCATGATCTATCTTCTAGACCGTCATTTTTTTCACATATTAGGATCATGTAAGTAGGAGAATATGTAGGAATATTAAGTCAGAAGAAATATCATTTTTCAATACTAATATATCTGGGTTACCATGCATTGATTATAATCGAGCCTTGCCTGGCTTAGAGTCGACTCGACTCGAGTCATCAAAGCTTTGTTGGTTTTGTGAATGATCCTCAACTATAATAATTTACGGGTTGGTGGTTTGTTCGTGACTTTCAACAATGGGTATTAGACTTGACTATATTTTTCTTTTTAAATCAATTTCATAAATACTCCGATGCCTTATCCATACCCTTTATAAACCCGAAGCCTAAATGTTACAACCCGAATAAAAGTCCTCTTTAGATTATTACACTTGGTCCTTACGCCACGTCGGTGGAGTTTTGTTTCTTGTACAAGCCTATAGTAATAAACAGATCATGATTGAGCAATATGGGTGTGATTTTCTTATATACTCCACCACCAAAAATGTATGAGTGTTGAGTGAATTATACTTTCATTCTTTTTCGTGAGGTGTTTAGCCATGTTATCAAACAAGAGAATCCATAAGGTATTGGCAAACATCTCAAATTTTCACCACAAAAGCTTAAAATGATGAATCGATTCAGATTTGTAAATTTCATGGTATGATTTTGGTATGGCTATTTTATTACATAATTAATTTTTTTTTTCCTCAAAAAACTAAAAAACTTATTATATAATTTTTAAATTTTCCCGGAAGTGGATTTGATCCGCCTTCATTTTGTACATATTTTAGTCGCGTTATTCGCATATTTGTGCATGTTATTTGGTTGTGTTTATGAACGTTTTACGCTTAAAAGGTAAAAATGATGTATTAAGGTTCAGGTACAACTAAATCGAGGAAAATAAAGGAAAATACGAAGAAAATTCAACAAATCAAGTTTTCCGTCCAAGATAAAGATTCATGTCATGATTATTTCCGAGTACGAAGAAAGATTATTAAGTTATTCGAAGAACAAAGGAGTCAAGATTAAGCACCATTGATAATTGTTAAAGATGGAGTAAATAACCAACCCAAGGTTGGAACCCAACATGCCAACCAATTCCTAACCAAAGGTTGAAGTTGAGTTCTCAACCCAAGGTTCAAAATTCCAACCTGAGGTTGGAGCAGTTATCCCAACCGCGGGTTGAGAATCCCAACCGTGGGTTGAGACAGGCACTCCAACCACGGGTTGAACCATACAGAATGTTATAATCGTCAAGGTTGAAACTCCAGCCGTGGGTTGATGCAGAAAACATGCTCCAAAGTTTCATTTAAGTGTGGAATTAAGTACCATTACTCCCATGGACAATCATATACTCTTCATTACTTATTTTTACTTCACTTTTATGACACTTTGAGCCCAAGAAACATGCTTGGTGACCAAGGATAATTCAACTATAAATAAGAGTGTTTGGTTAAGTGTTTTCATCATCAAATCATCATTTGATCAATACAACAAAGATGGAAAACTCTCCCTTACACCACAAGGGCTGATTTTCTACAACTCTCTAAACTCGAAAGACCCTATTCACCCTACCATTCACAGACCCTACCATTCACAGAGGAAGAATCCAAGTACAACTAAGAAGTGTTGGAGCAATTCTCTAGTGTGGTTAGAACGTGTACCGATTGATTAGAGGCTTGTAGGATTACTCTAAATCCTACTCTTTATCATTGTAATTGCTACTTGGGTAAACCTTATTATTATCAAGATGTTAAACTTTATATTTCATGATTGGTTTCTTTGAGTTTCATGTAATGTGTTTGATAATGATAATCTCTTAATGCTTGTTTGGTTATTATGAGAATTTGTGATAAAAGGATGTTTGGATATAATTAGTTTTGTTTGGATTATAATGAAAAATCGTATCTGGTTAAATTGGAACTTGTCCTTGTTTATTATTGTGGTTGATCATTGTTGAGTTTAGAGGCCGAAAGGATTCTCAATAGTGATTAGTTTCAATTCATTAGTCGACAAATGTTTTGGTCTTGTGCTTTGTGACGATTGTGCAATAGAACTAATAAACATAACAAGTAAAGGTTTAATTGAGATTAAGGTCGAAAGGAGTCTTTTGAATATGTGTTCTCATCATCTTTAAAGTAAATGGAACTTCACAAATTAATGACATCAAAGTCTATGGGTCGAAACTCGAAAGAACTCTTTGTTCGTTATTGGTTTAGGCATGAGTCTTATGATATGACCAATTGATTGAGACTTATGTATATTTGATAAAAATACTAGACTATTATAATTGATTAAGACTTATGTATATTTGATAAAAATACCAGACTTATGTATATTTGATCAAAGTCTAGCTCGTGTTAATACAAATATCGTTTAAAAAACGTTAGTTATATTTTATGATCTTTGCTATATTTTGTTGTTAACAATAATAAATTTTATTTTAGCAATAGTATAAATATTGTCAAGACTTTTACACATAGCTACAAGTTTTTTTTAAACACAAATTGTTTTCAACATTTGTTCACAAAATGTTAGTTTGTCATTTAAAGAAAAATGCCACTATTAGATGCTAAATAAAAAGACATATTACATTTTTAGTTTTTACAATAAACAAAAATGTATCTTGTAATAACATATGTGATCAAACATTGTTTTTCACTCATCTAATTAAATTCATTTAGTTTGCTAACATGTACATTACAATGGTCATTTACATAAACATATAAAACTAAATATGAAAATATATATTGCATTATGTCTTGCATCATCATAGAAATCCTTGAAAGATTTTTTAGATATTTTGTTTAGATTGTCACTCAACATATCAAATGTAATATTTGTAAGATTTGTTAGATCTTGGTAAAATTTGAAAAGATTTTCCTGTCAGGGACGACGGAACCAAAATGGTACACGGACGGAACCTACTTTTTGGTTCCGTCCTATCCGTGGTTTGCTGAGCTCTCTGCCTATAAATAGCAAGCCACACTAAGTTGTTTTCTCATCACTCATAAGCATAAAACACATACATTCTCTCATTCCCTTTCATCTAACTCATTCTCATTTCATTTTAGTGTTCCTCTTTTTGAAGCAAAGAATATCAAGGCATTTCAAGCTTCAACGAATTGTTGCAAGTCATGTTTGTTTATAGTTGTGTGAATTGTTGTTATTCATACATCATTGTTAGTACCAAACTATCATAAACCTCTGATAGTGATCGGTTAGTATTTTAGTCCTTAAAATACATAGTGTGTTGGGAGTGGTTGTGCCCTTATAAAAGAACTCGACATCTAGCTTTGTGTCGGAAATATTGTGTAAGCGACGTGTAAAGGTTTTCTCCGTCGGTAAAAGGAGCTTGTTGATTAGTGAAGATAACTCTCGAGTTGGAGACTCGGGGAGTGGAGTAGGGCAAGAAAAAAGAGTCCTTGTAGTCTGAACCACTATAAACAACCGTGTTGTGGTTTGATTGTTTCTTTCTTTACTTGCATATTATTTATTCTTGATTATCTATATTGTTTGAATTCACGCAAAGTTATTCAAAGCAAATCAAAATTTAAAACGGTAAAACTATTCAACCTCCCTTCTAGTTTTCCACAGCTCGCATACAGGGAACAACAACTTGGAGCCGTTGAACAAATCGGAGAATAGAAACAATTCATTTCGGGATTTTGTGATGTGTTGTTAAACGGTGACAGTGAAATGATTTGTATATTTTAAAATGAGTTTGAGGGGGTTTATAAATGAGTTCAATGGTGTTTTCTTACGTGTCCGAAAAAATCAATATCCCGCCTAAAAACATTTGAGAATCCTGCCCAATTAAATTTCCAAATATTCAAAAGCCCGCCTAAATATCCGGCGCAAATATTTTGACAACTCATAAGTTTTTATTAATTGCGAAAAAGTCCTTTTTATTTAAAAAAAAAAAAAAAACGACTTTAACAATATAACAAAATCACACCTGTAGTTTATAGATCTATTTTGACAACCCCTTAAGTTTTTTACAGATATGTTAAAGGCCAAGAAACATAAAGATCTTGTTTATAGATCTTTGATGAAATACGGTTGCCGGGTATGAGAGAGAGAGAGAGAGAGAGAGAGAGAGAGAGAGAGAGAGAGAGAGAGAGATTTTTTCAGATTTACTGGAAAAATCACATGTGATGGCTACTTTCAAATCACATGATTTGAAAATAGCAAATCACATATGGTTTGTGAATCACATGTGATTTCTCCGGACGCAAATTTTAACACCAAAACAAAACTTGAAAAAAAAAATTCGTTGAAAGTATATCGAAGTGCCCGTCTACTGAAAGATAAAAAAAATCGTCACGATAGTGTATTTTTCGTCGTTTAACGATTTACCATTTGCAAGATATTTTATTTAGAAAAAGGTGAAAAATGATTTTTTATTAATTTTGATGAAAAATGAATGGGTATGATTGGTACGTGTAATTAACATTCTTAATGCAATTCACTTATAAATCTATGAAGAATACGTGTAATTAATATTCCTAATGATTCACAAACACATCAAACAATTTACTAAATGATCAGCTAGTTTACCGTCGGTTACTAATTGTGAAAATGACTTGTACAGAAAAAATTACAACATGAGAAATAAATCTTTAACTCAAAGATTGTTGCTTACAAAGCATCGTTATCAAGCCACCTCATAAGCATGCTTAAACATTCTTTAGGTTTGTACTCCGGAGCTGTGTGACCTCCTCCCTTTAACAATACAAAAATAGTTTACAAATCTGTAATCATACTATACCAATTCAATACACTGAAATCTGGGTTCAGTTTTATTTAAAACAACAAATACACATATTTTAATTAAATAAAATTTTATTATAATATGGGACGGAACTGACAGTAACTAAAGAGAGGTTTAAATATACCTTTACAGTAGCAAATGTAAAGTCATAGTCATCTTTCGAGTATTTTTTCGTGTATCTCAAAAAATAAATAAATAATAATAATAATTAGGAGCATAGTGCACAAATATTATTAGCCGTGGTTGCTGGAAATGACAGCAGAACTAACCCGGAAACTTGTTCGTTGACAACCCATGGTCTCCAATCATCATCTATGACCGGAAGGTTTAGTGACTCAATCCAGTTGAACGTGCTCAAATATGGAACAACCATGTCATGATCTCCACTGTTTAAATACAAAGATTCAATAGAAGCATACGTAAGTTTGATAATGAGAAGAAGCATATATATTAAAGGGTATTTACCTATATATAAGAGCTCGGCAATTTTTATCACTAAGGTTTTGATGATAGCCAACAACACTCATGACATTATGCGTGTAAGATATGGCTTCTTGGTCAAAATAGAAACGCAAGGTTTCATTGCATCGCACCCACTCAGTATCGCCAAATTCCTAGTGGTCACAAGATCTTTAGCCTACATTATTAATCAAGATGTATGTGAATAAAACTCACTGTGAACTACTAACCACACGAATGTGAAGAGCTTCTCTCACGTCTTTGCTATTAGCCCATACAGAAGAATACAGATAGTTGTCATCCTGCAATATGTGTATTAAGTATCTAAAAAACACAGAAAAGCATAATATTTTATAGTAGAAGTGTCAGATAGGCAGGTCAGGTAACAAGTCAAAAGCAGGTTCCAGGTTAAAATGGGTTGGTTTTCGCACATGTCGCTAGGGACGGGTTGGGTCAGATTGACTGACAAACACTTTTTGTCCAATTTTTTGAACACATGATTAAAACTCAATATTGTTCTAAATTAATCTGAAGCTCTGAATCTACCATTTGAGGCGTAGTATGCATTACCAATATATATAGGATGGCTTTCAACCCATTTGACATAAATTACCCATATTGCCCGTTTTTAATAAACAGGGACCAGATTAAACTCGAACATAAGTAAATGGGTCGAAGTTCCACATATATTGACTACTGATCGATTAACAAGTAAACATAACCATTATACTTGCACATTTTTTCCTTGAAGAGAAATGTAGCTGACTATTGTAAAAATTGAAAGTTATACGTAGATCTTGAATAACTTCAACCTAGTGACAGTGAGAGTACTAGAGATACCAGGCAATGCAATAAGAGAAATATATAGAGAGAGATAAATACGCGACACCATTGTGTCTGAACTTGTGGTAATGACGAAATATCCACAGGGTTTGTGTCTAAAGCTCCTAAGTCCCTCCTGAGATGTCAAGGTATTTGTAGTGTCACAATAAGGCTCTAAAATCTGGGGTTCACGAACTCTTCCAAGGCACTGCAGGTAGGAAACATAAACCATTAGAGTTAATACAGATTCAGACGTGGATATTGTAAGCGGATAATTCAAGTTGAACACTAGCTCGTGTACCTTTTCTACCACATCTAAATGATGTACACATAGATTGTTTTCGGGATCTACATTTAAGTACTCCCCATGACAGTTTTCATCAACTGACTGCAAAAATATGTAACTTCATTATTCGACATATAACTTTTTTGAATTTGATTGTTGCACTTTAAAATAGTTCTGATATACTCAAGGCTGACATACTTTATTACCTTGTAGATTGCAGCTGATAAGAGTGCCATATTATGAGCATATGGAATTCTTGAGTTATAGTCAGCACTAGTATCAGTAAGAGGATTACCGAGCACATACCCCTGAAATGGAAAAAAATATATCAAATTTAGTAATCCATGAAAAGATTATGTAAACATTTTTCATGTGCTGGAATGATCAAATACAATGCAAATATGCAATTAATCAACCTAACGCAACAACACTTGTTCATTTTCGAGGGTGTCTGACTAAGCCTATATTTTTGGCTTATGCTAATATTTTATAAGAATTTTATAGCTTATGAATAATAAGCTCATAAGCTCATGTTTAGTGTTTGTGTTAGCTTATTATGGTTAATTGTTAGGAAATTTGGTTCACAGTAATCTGAGAGTCGTGTAAACACTTTTAGATTGAAGTATTTCGGTGGTTCTACCGAAATCTTAAATCGGATAAAACTCAGATTTTGAAACGTGAAAATGTTTTGTGTGTCATGAAACTGAACCAAAGATAGAATATATGACCAATCAAACTGCCAACGGTTATAACCCCCGTCATTCGGGGCTTTGCCCCCGAATGATAATCATAATAACGTCATACAAGTGTGCACTCCACACAACCCCGACTTGTTGAACATTTATCACAATTACACATTAGTCAACTAAGTCAATCCATTACACTTAAATAATATCGGTGATGCAAAATCACCAACATTAATAAGGTAAAATGACCAAAAAGTATATAGGGTCATAAAAAGCCCCTATATATAAGCTCATACGCCCAATCATATAAGCTTATCCAAACACTTGCTTGGGCTTCTTGTATTTATATAAGCTAATAAGCTCATCAAGTCCCCCAAATAAGCTTAAACAAACAGCTACTTGTATTGGTAAAAGGATTACCAAGCACATACCCTTGAGATGGAAAAAATATATCAAATACAATGCAAATGCACCAAAACTTGTGCATTATAGTATTGTGAAAAGATATGCCAGCTAGTTATCCACTACTAAATCAGAAACTCGACTGATCAAAGCCACAGAAATACTCAAACCTTGATGTTTATACTTGTCCCTTCTCCAGCTTCATTGCCTACAAAAGAAGGAAAACAAGAATATGCCACATAAGGCGAATGCAATGGTTTACAAATTAAACTTATTATATACTTGTAAGCTAGCTCTATTTCAATGACTTAAAGCATCTATAATTACCATTATATATTTCCTGAACGATCATCGGCAACACTATGCCTGAATAGGAGTCACCACCAACATACAATGGACTATCAATAAATTTAGGATGATCGACAAGCCACTGTCAGTAGAGAAGACATAGCAACCAAACATTTTCATTAGTTTGTATCTAGAACAACTAATTTGCAATCTGTTCATGATGATCACATAACAGAGATGCATCAATCGCCTCAAATAATGCTGAGTACTATACTCTAAGGAGGAAAAGTAGGCTATTTCATCAGAAAACAACCATACCTTCGTCAGAAAATCGTAAGTATGGATTGTTGATGATGTATCATTCGTTATATAAGCTTTGGAAGTCTTTGCATACGAGAAACCAGAACCAGCAGGTTGATCAAGAAATATAATGCTGGCCGCCTAAGATACAAGTCGATTTCATTATAAAAACTAAGTTGTGCTCGTAAGTCTGTTAGGATCAAATATATTCCACATTTTTATTTTGAAATGACCAGCCTTAGATACTTTTATTAAACTATTACAGACAAAGATCTGGATTAATCCATCTCAAAATCATAACATTCTAATCTACATCAGCTAAAAATCCACTCATCTTAAGGTAATCAGCATGACATTGGCATGGAATTCTTAATTCCTAAAATTAGTAACTAATAATATTTAAGTGAACATATTTTGCAGTCAGGTGTTCTGTTGTACTGTAGTTTGTATTAAGGATTATTGTATATTGTACAAACGACAAGCAAAAAACAGGGTAAAAATTATACACCTTTGTCCAACTGTAAGGGTTTATCTCAAGTATTGCCTTCTCCAAAGTGGAATTTGTATAGTTAATAGTCAACGGGCCTGCACAGAACCACCACCAATGTAAGGTACAAATATAGATTTCTGAAGTGCACATTGTTGATGTAGTGATAACAGAAATATCAGAGCTGTAGGTCCTATTAAGCTTTTTGTAGGAAAATTTACTGGTGTGTGAATGGTTTTATAATCTGGATATCAATGTGAATCATGTAATCACTTTCAGATTAAAGTATTCCGACCCTATATGGCTCGGGTTCACGAAATCCTTAATCTTATAAGGCAGATTGGCGATTGAGATATAAGGCATGAGAAATCAGTGAGAAACGTTAGAGTATTGTTTTATGTTCTCTTCTGCAAATGTGACAAGAATTATGGTTATAACCACCAATCGATTTTCAGTTATTTACCAACCATTGTGTTGGTAAGTACAAGACGCGTCTGTTGGGTTTTGACCACGCAAGGGGCATTACCCCTTGACCCTGCAAGGGGGCTCAACCCCTTGACCCCGGCGTCTTTGTCGTGGCGGTATCAAGCTAATTATAACGAGTGTGCACTCTGCACCTCCTAACTCGTCTTGAGCTGGACTCGTATAAGGCCGTTGGTCTCAAGTAAAATACAATCACCTAAAATAGTTGATAACACCAAAATTACAAACACTTTTTAACAATCAATGCAAGGAATTATCCTCATAAACAAATTCTGACTGATAACGAAAACGTTATAAAAAGTTACAGCAAAGCTCTGCCAATCTTAACCAGAATTGTTTCTAGCAGATTACTTGACTCAACCATATTTACAATGTATTAAAAACAATATATATATGAAAATCATATGTTATTTCAGTAGAGCTTTGAGCAATAACATATATGGTAAAAATTACAGGAGATGAATCAATTCCAACTTGTTAGACCATTTGCAAAAGGAAACTTAGCTAAAAAAAATTAAAAACTGCACCAAGTAATAAATACCTATTTCATAGAACAGGCCCGAAAGACCAGAACAACCCGGGCCTCCAGTGAGCCATAACATGATAGGGTCTTCGTTCGGGTTCCCTTCAGACTCAATAAAGTAGTAAAATAACTGTACATCCTCTGATTCTCCTACCCCAATGTAACTTTAAATACATTATTGGCTTAAGAGTTAGTATATCATAGACCAAAAAAGGATAATCATAAACTAACTTAACATCAGATCAACCGACTAGTTTTAGTAAAAAAAGAGCATTATTTAATTAAGTTACCCGGTTTCTAATGTGAAAGGTAGATCACCATCAAAGCCACGAAGAGTCTTGACCCGAAAGCGTGACTCAATAACTTCCAACGAAATTATAAGAAAAATTACAGCATACAACACTGGAAGCCTCCTATCCAGGAACTGTGAACATGATTTCATTGCACTTCTCTTTGTAAAGTACAGTGGCAAAATATTTTATGATACAGCACCAAGAAGCAGTTAATGATTAGACACCTTAACTTATATATAATTAACAACTTGGTTAATTAATTATTAGTATAACTTGACTAATTAATGACCATCATATGATATTTTTTTCATACAAATATAAAAATGGCGCCTAAGCTTTTTTTATTTTAAATCTTTTTCTTATATATGGAAATGGCATAAAATGGACAACTACCTTCAAACACGATAGTGCCGAGTTTTTTTTACCAACTTGTTGTCTTTAGAAAACTTATTTACGTATGGATTGTTCAAAAATATTGACTAAAGTATTGTGTCACATTCCAATTTTAACAATATTGTTTGTTATTATTCTTTTAATAGAAACAAATTAAATTATGTTCTTACTTTCACCCGCTCATTGTTGCATCCATCAAATGAAATTCTTTACGAAAGGTCCAGTTTATATTATATGTGTACTGTACTAGTCGATCAATAGTTTTCATGACTAATTGATTTTTTAAAATCGTCGTTTGTTTGATGCTCTTTGTCACATATTGTACTTCTCGAATAATTGTGATCCATATTATATGTAAAGCTGATTTGTATAATTAATTAGTTTGTGATTTTTGGTTGTAAGTGATTTTCATTTGTTAGATGAGATAAGAACGTTTTAATTGACGTCATGTTTTATTATCACTGATTAGTGATGTCTATGCTTATTTTTATTTGCAAGTCATGTTTTATTATCATTTAAGACTTTAACAACAAGATCTTTAATGATTGTTGTTACGTCTATTTTTACTGAAAAGGCATTATCTACATCTACATATTGGTTTGCTAGAAGAAGTATATAGAGTTATGTGCGTGTCGTTGCGGGTATGATTTGCAGTGATGACTTGGACATATTTGTCACAAATTGCTAAGTTCTTTAGTAGCAGGTATACTATATTTGATTTATCATGATACTAAAAGAAAATGGAGAAAAGACGCTTAAGCACCAGTCATCAAGCATCATGTTTTCACCTCCAGTACAGTTCATATTTTCTGGCTTACGCCTACAATTTTTCAAATCATATGAATAGCGATATGAACCATTGTTTCGATTTTCAAACACAAAGACAGCTAATATAGCAAGGGTTAAACCCTGTATTCATCAAGGTTTTAGTATGGTAAATGAAAAACAACAAAAAATCAACCCAATGATAGTGTGGTTAATAGCTTCGTCCCCAGTACGTCCATTTCTTAGCAGGTTTTCCCGATGCAAAGCATAACGTTCCTGTCAACATAAAAGAAAAGCTACATAACTACCGGTTTGTTTTTCCCTAGTCAATTTTGAAGCAAAAACTTGACAAATTGGATCAAACTTGATCTGTGTTCATCAGGTTGGCAAAGAAAAGATAATACATGTACACATAGTAGTACTATATATAAATAATTAGACAAGCCCTCTATTAAAAAAAATACCTTCAGGCAGTTCAGGCTGGTCAAATGGAGAACAAAGTGTCTTAGCAGCTCCGACCTCCCCTTTTGTCTTAGCTTTCACATCCTTCTCGACTTCCTGAAGCATGGTTTACATTTATAGGTCAGTCTATAATACATACAGATACAATACAAAAGACAAACGACTGAAGCATAGTAGCGCAAACAAAAGGACACATGATTGAGCTTTGCTTTCGCATCCTTCTGGATATGTAGTTAGGATAGATGCTTCAATAGAACAGAGTTGAATCAGATCAGCTATTGATCTTAACTGGCCCATGGCCCAACTAGATGGATCACGCCATCACGGGATGGGATATGGATAGGGGTAGGTTGGGAATTTTGAGTAATCTATTTAAGAACAGAAAATTTATAAACATTAAAATTAAGAATTTTGATCAGCATCTATAAAGATCGACCCACACATATCGACCTACCTAAATGGGCCAACCTCTTTAATCGTTGTTTGACCAATGGGCTGGTTATTTTTATTGAGATACTCAAATAAATGGCTCAAATCTAGGTTAAGACTCGATCCACTGGGACAAGCATTAAGATATAATGGATACAAACTATTACCTCTTCATCACACCATGGAGCCAAGATCAATTTCTTTTGGCCTAATGCTTCAATGAACTCATCCCAAGTTTTGGTAACTTGAATACATGCATCTCGTTTTTGTTTAGCAACATCAAACATGCTTTGCTGAATATCATCCAACATACCCTTAACTTTCTCGCCCAAATCTGCCATAGGAAGATCGACCTTTGATCCATTGTCCCGACGAACAGCACGAACCTGAAAAGAAACAAGCGTCAGGCTTTTGCATGGAACACTTGCAGTTGAAGAAGGCCAAATAAGTTTGGTAACAAATTAGAACGAGTTCAAGTTAAATCCGACCATAAAATATAGTAATAGCTATACATTTAGTAAAATGATATAACCTGTTTTGACGAGTTTGAGATAAATAACCACCCAAATAAACACAAAAGTGATGCACTTTCAACATTGGCACCTCTACTTGCATTTTGTAACAATGAACATTACTGTCTAACCTGGTTATTAGCTAGATCCTTTGGTCCTATTTCAATCCTCAAGGGAACACCCTTCATTTCCCAATGAGAATACTTCCAACCAGGCGAATAATTCTCTCGAAGGTCTGCCTCGGCACGAATACCTAAATCACATAACGTTTTCACAGTCGCCGAACAGGCATTCATTATTTCTTTGACATCTGCATCTTTAAAAGGCACGTGAATCACAATAACTTGTACTGCTGAGATTTTAGGAGGCAACACCAGGCCTTTATCATCGCCATGAACCATAACCATCACACCAATCTGAAAACAAAGCAAGTTAAAAATTAAAACCAGTTATATATTACTAAACGCGTTTTTACAAAAGCTAAAAAAAATTGCTTGATTACGGTTCTAGTGCTGTAAGCCCATGAGTTCTGCCACACCATAGCCTTTTCTCCCTTCTCATCTTCGAAGTTAATCTCAAACATCTTAGCAAAATTCTGGCCCAAGCAATGTGAAGTTGCACCTTGTACACCACGACCAGTATTTGGAATAAAGGCCTGCAAGCATTAAAGCAATTATAAAGAGACATGTCATTTAACATTAGTTATTAACTGATGATAGTATCTTATAGGTGGTACCTCCACACTAGTAGTATATAGCCCACCAGCAAACTTCTCCAGCTCACTCTTTTTCCCTTTCACAACAGGGACGGCCAAGTACTCCTCGTAAAGACGTCTATACAGTTCAAGTATTTCAAGAACCTAAAATATAACATAGTTATAATTATATCATTCCATTTCCATGCATTAAAAACACATGTAACAATGAATGAACTTTCTGATGTTTTAAACATGAGATCAGTGAGATGCACTGACTCCAGATAACTATGAAGTATGAAGTGATTACACGAGTTTTAAACTTCATTTTTTACCTCAGTGTCAGCCTCCTCCTTTGTTGCAAAGGCAGTGTGTCCTTCTTGCCAAAGAAACTCACGACTCCTACAAAGTTGAGAAGTTAGTACAGATTCAAATTGTTATCATAATGTGAGCCGAATGACTGATAAAGTGATGCTATAAGTAGGCACACAAAACAGCAAGGGATAGGAAAATATCACCTGATAAAGGGAGTAGGATTACTGAACTCCCAGCGAACAACATTGCACCATTGATTTAGTCTTAAGGGCAAGTCACGGTGTCCCCTGATCCACTTAGAAAAGTAGGGATACATGACAGTTTCACTGGTTGGGCGAATGGCAATAGGAACTTCCAAATCGGAGCTACCTGATCTCGTGACCCAAGCAACCTGAAAATTTTAAATCGGGGAAAGATTCAAAAAGTATATTACAATCAATAACAAAGACAAAATATTAGAAAACTTGCTAAATGTGGCAAAGACAAGAAGTTCATGCCAAGAAACCAATCAGTTAAAAGTGTAAATACAATGTTCATAGACTATACCTCAGGGGCAAAACCCTCTATGTGATCCTTCTCCTTTTGTAGAACCGTATTGGACACAAAAAGTGGGAAGTAACATGTTTTGATATTCATCTTCTTAATTTCTGGATCAAAGAAGTTCTGCACAAAGATATTACAAAACAGCTTATACCATCATGTGTTTGCTAGCCTAATATTTTAATAAGTGAAACAAAAAAAACACAAAAAGTAACAGAGCAAAACAAAAAAGATTAAGCTCTACGATCCATGCTTACTTGCATTGTCTCCCAAATGGCCATTGTCCATGGACGGAGAATGTAACAGCCAGATATTTCATAGTATTCAATCATCTCCCCATTTGTAACCACCTATAAGCAAAAAAATTAGTAAATAATAAAAACATCACTTATTCGTCTTCCCCCAGCCCCCATTAACAGAAAACAAACTTTCTTTTCTAGTGAAGCTTGAGATGGATATGTGTGGATAATATGTATTCAAAATCATTTTAGCAGATAAATAGCACAGTATTAAAGTGATGTTGTCGACATATATGCTACACTTCAATTCTGTCATAGATATCTACTCAGTCCATCTTTTATGTAGAAAGAAAAGAAATAAACAAAGACCATGTGTTTCTAGATCATAGTTAGCTTAGTATCCATTGATATGCAATCCCATCCCAATATAATTAAAAACTGCCCACATTGATGAATTCAATTTTTGTTGTCAAGTTTATTCCCCAAAGGTCCTCAATAAAGAGTGTTATAATGGGAGTATAAAACCAAATAGTTATCGGGAAATACATAGAAGATGGAGTGCCAAATACCTCAGAATACCATTCTCCAAAGTTACCGTCCTTAGTATTAGTAAGACCTAGACCAGTCTCCTTCTTTCTTCCCTCTGCACAGAATTACACGCAAAAGATGATAAGCAATTTTTTAAAAAACATTTGAGCATTTATGTGTCTGTGGAACAAGAGAGTCTGAACATTAAAGAAACTTTTCAAAACCCAACACACCATCATCTAAGTAAAAGAGCATGCAGTTATTACTAATCTTAAAAGCAAAATTCAACCTCATCACTACAGAAACAATGTAACCAATCCTAATACTTTAGCAATTTCACATCAATCTTTAATCCATTTCTAAAAAACCTTGAGCATAAACCCCTTTTTTGCTCTTCATTTAAATAAGCTCATTGCAATTTGATAATAAGCTAATATGCACCTCAATGAAGCTTAGACAAACACCCCTAGGAATAATAAATATGACATTCAAGTCGCATCTCAAACCGTAATTCATAAACAACATTTCCAAGAAAACTTTATGTGAGGATTGACTAATGCAAACCATATCAAACAGCTAACATGACTCAATAGTCCTCCCATACCTCATTGAAAACATTTAAGCATTTACCTGTCTGCCACTATAAGCATTTTTGTGTCTTGGGACCAAGAGAATCCGAGCTTGTATGGTCAAACAGACCCCATCATAAATAAGTAAAAAACATGCTACTATTACAGAGGCAGTGCGTACAACATTTGCAATGTGACTACTCAAAAACTCATTCAAATAAACAAAATTAAAACCTCGTGTGTGCGTGTCTGTGTGTGTGTATATAAATTTTAAGAAAAAGCGGTATATTTTTTTGACTTTCTAAATATTTATTATGAATTAAAAACTAAAAAGTAAAAACTTAATTATTAAAAATAGCAAATGACTTTGGAAAATTACCAAAAATTCCAGAAAAGTACTTTTAACAATGCTAAATCTAAGAAAAATCCAAACAGATAATAAGCTATACTAATAAGCTGGGGAAAAAGGATTTTTGCAAAATAAGCTTAAAAAGATAAACGTCTATAAGGGAATTGTTTGTGCAAACTAGGACAGGACAAGTCCCAAGGGCAAGTTGGTAGTGGGTGTTGGTGTGGGGCGTGTGAGAGTGTACTGACCCAGGTTCAACCCTGGGCAGTGACACTTTTTATTTTTCTTTTATTTTTTTGGATTTTCTCTTTTACAAACTTGGAAATAAGATGAAACTAAACAATTTTATGAAAACTTCTTTTATGAAATATGAAAATAAGCTAGGAATAAGCCAGAAACAATCAGCAGAAACAAATTAAGCAACCCAAGCACTCCTAAAAGCTAAAAAGCTAAAGACAAATGATCACTTAAGCTAATAAGCAAGAGAATATAAGCCACTGAGGTACCATTGAAACTAGGGGAAACAAAACTTTAATAAGCTAAATCAACTTACATTTATCTAAGGCAATTAATCCTAATAAGCTAGATTCAAGATTCAAGCAATAAGCACTTTCCACAAGTCTGCTGAGACAGCAGACTAAATGGGCAATGAGCTTCAAAGGGAAAAACAGACCAAGACCATACTAGGGACTATTTGTGGAACCAAAAAGCAATCAATCATCTCAACTAAAAAAGCAGTTAATCAGCTGTGAAATAAGCTACTTGGGACAGTATTGGGTGACAACAGACAGATTATTGGACAGAACTATGGGTTTTAAGCAGAAAAATTAAGCTACAAAACAAATTTGTTAAAATGTAAAAGCTAAAAACAGATGATTACTAGCCACTAATTAACTCAGAAAACCATTATTGTATTAATTTTTAAAAGGATTTTGAGCTAAAAATCTACTGAGAAAGAAACTGATTAAGGCAGTTTTCAATTTTTAAGGCCAAACAGATAATGACTAGGAAGCTTTAAGAACCAATAGAAACTCATTCAACACTATAAATCCACTAAGATAAACTGTTTTAAGCTACATTTTGACAACTATAAAGACCTTATACCACCTAATCCAATTATGCTACAAGAAAGTTGTATTAATGCAGAAGTTTGAAGGAAAATTACTCTTACACTAAAATACTCCCTTCAACAACTTAAAACCAATGCTTCTGAGATCAACTGGGAGTTATATGAAATTGAGAAATTTGCTAAAACTCAAAATTACCCACAATTTACCCTTGATCCAAACACCCTTTAAGAAACTTAACTTGCATTTTCATAAATGAACCCGTACAAAACTTGACTGATTTAGAAAGAATTAGACTCTAGTTAAAACAACCTTTGAACACATTAAAATCTGAAAATTAAAGTGACTTTTAAGTTGACTTTATTAATAAATGGTGTTGTTTTAAGAAACATGGCAGACGTCCAATTCTTGAGATGAAACTTTTTATAGTTGTTCATGTGTTTGAACATATCAATCACTTTATAACCTAAATCAGCCCTTTTTTGTTGCTAATTTCTACGATCCGAAGAATCTATAACCAGCTACTTAGAGGCATTTTGTGCAAGCTGCAGTGTTGAATCATAGGGTATCTAGGTTCAGAAGCCAATAAGAGGCTAAATCACAACGAAGATGCTAATAACTCTCATCCTCAAATACCATCAGACCATATCTCATTATCAAACAAAACCAACTATTAAAATTACCTCAACGAAGCATATATATATAGAAAGAAAGAAAGAAAGAAAAACTTACTAGCAGATTTAGTAGCAGCAGCAGGCTTATCTCCTTTACCACCAGCCATTTCTTTCCTTTCACCTGTTGTTCTTTTAACCAAGATGATGATGATGATGGATCCAGTAATGAATGAATGGAGGGTGGCTGGATATAACCAAGAGGCAGTCGTCAAACAGATTTAGGGGAAATATAAAACCCTAATTTAAGTTACACCTTTGGCCCCCTTCAATTTCTAATTATCACAAGCATCTCTTGTTAAATGAGCCCTTTTATTTATTTTAGAGTAAACTACACCGTTTATCATGGTGGTTTACGTTAACTGACAAGTTTCATCCTTTAACCAAAAAATGCACCATCCGTCTTTAAATATAAAACGTTATGTCCCTCCTTCTAACGGCCTTTGTTAACAGTTGTTAAGTCACTCCACTTGATATCCAAATGAGGGTGTAATGGTAAATTTACTATATTCTTTTTCTTTTCCTTTTAAGCGTGAAAATAATAAATGAAATAAAAAATCTCACCTACGTCCCACCACAAATCATTCATACTTCTTCTTTCTCATCTCATCACTACCTATCAAACCACCTTTATTCTTTCCCTTTCTTCTTCACCACCATCACCACCATTTCCAATCAATGTTGTCAAATTCGGCCTAGGCGGCCGATTAATCGATAATCGGCCTTATACCTTGTTGATTTTTGAAAATCGGTGGAAAATTGGCCTAGACAAAAATCGGCCACTAATCAATAAAAAATCGGACTAATCTGTAAAAAGTTGGACTAATCGGACTAATCGGTCAACTTTTAAAAAATAATAATTTAAGCATTCTACTTAATTTGGGGATCGTTTATTTCACTTATAACGCACAATTTGCCTCATAATCAGAATTGAAGCCTTTTATTGAGTTTTGAAAACATAGTAGGCTTAGAATCAGTTAAGATCTTTAGTTTGGTCACCATAAATACTCAAAACTTGCAGGATATACCAATCCGATTAACCACTGATTAATCCCGCCTTGACTGATTAATCGTTGCAGGGTGGTCGACCGCCCGACTACCGATTCACGATTTATGCAACATTGGTAAATATTATTCACTACACCTACAAAATCCCTAAAAATCGACACCCATCTCATTCTCGTTATATATAAACACCAACACCTCATCTTCATAAACCAAACACAAGATTCAAACCACAAATAATAACCCAAGATTTTACATCTGCATTATAAATTAACTACCATTTTTTATTTTTATTTTTGGCTTTTCCCTTTTTTAAGAATATGGCCACTTATGTAATTAACAACCACCACCGCCTCAACAATAACAACATATAGAACTGTTGTCTATTTTTTACAAAAAGTTATAGGCATGTGATTTTGCCTCATTTCATCAAGTGATATTATTAATATTTACATTTTCATATCCATGTATTTCATTCATTCATTTCATTTCCTCAAACAATTTAAGGTGTGAAAAACGAGGCTCAAATGTGTAAATAAGAAACCGGATAAAATGGATCAGACGCCCCCATGGCTCCAAGATACGGGCATACTTCCACTACATAGTATCCAACAACTTATGTCTCATCTTCACCAAAAAACCAGAAAATCAACATACATGTAACACCCCCAAAATTTCATTTTAACAGCGGAAGACTAATTGGGGGTATTACGTAGAGGATCACAGTCATAATCATAGAAAACGACTCAAAAGAGACGTATTTATAGTCATTTTTATTCAATTCAAATATGAAAGTGTTGCCATCGCTTAGCATAATATAAATGACATAAGAGTTTGAATTGACTAATAGAATTTATATTTACACCAAAGACGCATAGTCTTTCTGCCCACTTCGTGCCTTGAATCCTGCTTCAGTTACCTAAGATAAACATGCTAAAAAGTCAACAAAATTATTGAGTGAATTCATTTTGTTTATGTTAATAATCATTTGAACAAAAGGTGAGTAATAATAAGCCAGGAGTAATTCAGGTTGTATATTGGCATAAGTCTCATGAACTCAAACATTAACTGGTGTGGTATAATATAGGGGGCCCTCGGGGTAGGAGCTAGCCATTCTCCTAGTATAAATCAAATAATTTGCATTTGGCTATCAATTTGGCTAACACAAGGTTATCTATCTAGCTAGCTCAAATGGGATGTCAACCTCCAATAGATCTATTCACAATATTCGCGTTCACTCGCAAGTGACTAAGGTTCATGATACGAGGGGATTTTTAGGGGCAACAATGTGTCTTGCGCAATAACATTCAGGATAGCATACATAAAAATACTTGTGTTCTGTTTGTAGCATGTATCTCCCCACGGGTTAGTCAAACATATAAAAAATGGGACTATGAGCTCACAATAGCTGGGGGGTGTATATAGTATAGTCAAGCATAAGGGTGTTAACGATCAGAGTCAAGTCGAGTTTCAGGATATTCGAGCTTAGCTCGATTAACTATTACTCGGCTCGGGCTCGACTCGAGCTCGAATAGTTTTTAAAAATCCTGCTCGAACTCGAGCTCGAGTGTTTTATATTTGTTCGAGCTCGAGTTCGAGGCTCGTTTAGTTATATCAATATTTTCTACAACTATATAAGCTCGAGTTTTTCAAGTTTACCTTAGCTCGTATAGCAGCTTGTTTTAGGTACAAAAAGAAAACTTGACTAAGCCATTAATAATGAGCTATATATATGTATACATTTCCTATATAGCTCGATGAAGGAGCTGAAATCCAAGTGCTTTACGGTTTATTTTTTAAAGAAAACATACCTAGAGTGCAACTACTTTTTTAGTAAAGGATTGGGGCTTTGTTTTTATTTTGTTGTATTCTCTTGGTGGTTCTACTTCACAAGCAATGTGGGACACATGCAAGTATTATCTTTCTTTTTGCTTTAATATTCTTTCTTTGTTTTCATCTTTTTTTAACCCCCTTTTCCTTATACATTTTAGTCTAATAAAAACATATCATTTTACTTTTATGTATTTCTAGTTTTACAACTATACAAAATTGCAATAACTTAAGGGGAAATCATGCCTGCTTTACAAAGTAGACAACTTGCCTACTTTCCTTTACAAAAAATAAAAAAAATAATTACAATTAAGCCCCTGCAGATACATGTTCTCTCTGTTCCACTCCCTGCCCACTCCTTTTTTAACAAAAGAAAGTAGGCATTATTTCCAAATAACTTAATATACATTTAGATGCGCATGATTACATTGAGTAATTTGTTTTAATTGTTTTTGATTTATAATATTTACTTATTGTTTTAATTGTCTTTGATTTATAATCTTTACTTATTATATATATAAAGAACCAACGCCTAATAACTAAAAAAATTAAAGTATTAGAAAAGTAAATTAATGATATTATTAAAGATAAGTAACTTTATTCATGATTCAAGTATGTTTATCACGATTTGTTTTGATTAACATTTTATGTGTTCTAAGATTGCTATGGTAAGTTTTTTGTATGTCTGTGTGCGACGCGTGGAGACCAAATGGTGTTGGCTTATGAGATTGTTACGTAGGATGAAAAATGTAATGCACATTTGCATGGTTGCAGAAAACGCTAGATGATAGTCGGGCGGTCGACCATTGAGGCGTGACGTAGGAGGACTGGACTTTTCTAGATAGAATGTTTAAAATATATGTATATGTTTATAAATTTAATATTTGCTTCTTCTTATTTACAACAATTACATCACAAAGCGCCTAGGCAGCTTTTTACAACTGTGCACATTTGGTAGTTTGACTACGAGTCGTACCAACATACTAAGTTGTTTATGTACGGTATGTAAATCGGTGTAAGAGATGGGATGGGAATTATTTGTTTGTTTAGTTTCCTGTGTAGAACGCTAAGGACTCGATGGGAATGATAAGGATCGAGAAGCTCAGGTAACACTTAAACAAAGACCATACTTTACTGTTGTGATGCAGTAGTTACCCAAATGTGTGAAAACTTATGAAGTTTGCCTTCTATTTATAGAGAAAAGAGTATGGTTTAGAGATAAACCTATGTGGGATGATCAACGGTTGTTAGGAAGCCAAGTTTTGATCATCCGAGGAGCAGACAAGGAGCGACATGTTGCCCTTCCTCATTGGCTCGTACATGAGAGTGATTTTGTCTCCTATTTTGTTGGTCGTGTGACTCGTGTGTTCCCTATTGTGTAGTGTCAGACTCGTACGTTTTAAGCGTTAGTGATACTTGGGGACAGTTGTCTCTTTCGCATGTACTATGCCTCCTGAGAAGCGTTACCAAGCCTAGCTCGACCTGGGTTTACTTAGTTCTTGTCATGACTGAGTTGTGAACTCTTGGTGTTTGGGCTTGATTCGAGCGTGTAGTTAGTGGGTTTGGACCACTAATAATGATATTTATCAAAGTTATTATCGATGTGTTCTATCAAACCCCAATATTCGCCTATATCATGTCTACATTACAACACTTAAATACACTAACCATGTAACGAGTCAATACTCCAAGTATTGGTGTGTGTCGTATAAGTTAAGGAGTACTACATGTTGGTATTGTGTGCATGTCGTAGCATACAAACTTATATTAGTTGTTATTTATGAGACTGATGCAGGGTTTACTAACCAGGTTTTAATATTTATATTGTCTCGTTATACCTATGGTCTACCCTAATGCACTAACGGGCAGTGTACCTGGTCGTGTGTAGTGTGGTATTCGGTAAAACCGAGGTCGTCCCAAGAGCTATGTGTGCGGATTTTAACTAAGTCTAGGTGTCACAGATTTTAATGTTGAAATGATTAATTAATAACTAAAGACAAAGAAAGCAAATAAAGGACGAAGGTTGTGATCAATAGAGGAGAAATGTGCTAACCTAGTTATTCTTCCTATCATGTTAAGTTCACGTTTAATTGCTTCCAATTGCTTCAAGTGGGGGTAAAAGTCGCTAGGACAACATTTGGTCAGTTCGTCCTAACCTATCAGTAAAGGTTTCCACCGGAGATCTCGGGTGACCCCTTGAAAGTCCAGTTGCTTTTAGTCCCCTAAGCCAAGTCATTAAGTACCGCTACATGCAAGATTCATAACAATGAGTGCCCGAGCGCTAGCATCTTAAACACTCGTCCCTAACTTCTTAAGTTCATCCAAACGGTAGGTGATCAGTTTGTCAAATCGCACAAGCGAAGAAGGGTCGTCAGTTGGTAAATTCTTACCCTTCCCACTCAGTCTACCTACTTAGGGTCAGTTGGTCATATCTCCTAAGTAACTAGCCACTACCGCCATTCAAAACTACCTATACAAGGGTAGCTACCAACAAACTATGCATGCATACACTAGAAACGATTATACGGAAGCAATGTAAACATAAACAAAACAATTAGGAATCATAACTAGGCTAGCACCAGAGGTGCTTAGCTGCTCATATTAACTAAAACAATCAATTCAATATTTAAAATATCTAAATACATGAATTGAAAGTAAAGAAATGATAAAATGCTAAAGCTTATCGTAGGGGAGTGATTTCTACCTTGGAGATGGCTCCGTATGCTCCCTAAGATCTGCCTTCAACCTTCTACCCACGTTCTCTAAATTGGTGTGTGAAGTGAATGATTAGAAATGATTGAATTTGGGCGGTATTTATAGGCCATATCTGGTTACGGCGTAACTAAAGTTAAGAGTTACGCCGTAACATCCATTTCTTCGTAATTTGCTCTGGAAAAGCTAGTTACGGCGTTACATCTGGAATGAGTTACGCCGTATCTTCAATAAATCGTGATTACGCCGTAATTATGAAATTAGTTACGTCGTAGCTTGCAGCGGCGCGGAACCTCATTTAACCTAATTAGTTACGGCATAATCTTATGATGGAGTTACGCCGTAAACTTCAGTTAAGTTGGTTTTCTGAGTCACTCTTACATTACAGTAATGTGAGAGGAGAGTTACGCCGTAACATCTTCAAATTGAGCATACTATCATATATCTTCAATAAACTCTCCAAATCCGCGTCTCATTAGCTCCAATGCTCGTAATTTACCTGAAAGTAAAATATAGAGGAAAACAAGCGTAAATCCATATAAATGATATAAAATACGAGCATTATCGGGGGAAATTGACACTTAATATTCAGGACTATTTGATGTTATCAGAGACCTAATGGTCACACACATATAAACATGTAACAATAAAGACACTCGTCTTTTTTAGCACCACCAACACTCGTCGTTTTCTTCATTGTACTATATCAGTCATTTTTACACCAAAGTTTATTCTCTTTACTAGACCATCGAAAATTAGTGTCAATCACCGAAATTTTATATTTCAAAAACTTTTATTGAATGTGCTTTATATTATGTTATGAGTCTTATGAGAAGTTGGATACAATTTAGTTTTGATACATATAATTGATATAAACTAATATTAACAAATTGTTATGCACGTAATACTTAATTAAAAAATATTACGTAGTATCTAGTCTAGAATATGTATAATATTTTATTGGCTACATAATTTCATAAATCCTACAAATGTGCATGTATCATACTCGATTATAACTATTTAGTCCCGAATTGTTTTTCTCACATAATCGGTATATGTGTTCAAAGGGTATTCAAAAATAAAACTTAGATTACATCCCACATTGGAACAGTGAACAAAAAGAAAGAAAGGAAGAACCTATAAAATCAAAAGCTCAAGTGTATAAGCGACACTTAACTTTAGTATCTACAATTTGATTTGATTTTGATACTAACAAAGTTTGACATGCTCCTAATTATGCTTTTAGTTCAAGTTCTTTTTTTTTATTAAATTTATTAAAATATATAGAACATAATATTTGAAAAACCTAAATGTTTGGCTCGATTAGCTCGTATAGCTCGTTTGACTCGATAAGCTCGTTTGGTTCGTTCTACTCGAGAAGTTAAACGAGCTTTCGAACGAGTCGAGCCGAATAATAGCTTTTAAAGCTCGGCTCGATTAACTAATCGAGCATTATTATTTGTTCGAGCTCGACTCGAGCTTGATAACATTTAAGCTCGAGCTCGAGTAGCTCGGTAAAAGCTCGACTCGAGTAGCACCCATAGTCAAGCAAGTAATATCAAGTGCAACTTGGGAACGACTCCAACACACAACCTGGATAATATGGAAAACTCATATTTTTAGTGGTTTGGGTGGTTTTGAGATGCTTAAAATGCTTAAAGCTCAAAAATAATGTTTGGCGTTCTTCTTAGTATAGGCCTCATGCATCATTAGTATGGTAATGTAAAATCATAATGTTTTTGTTTGAACCTTCAAGTTACGAGAAATTTACATTTTAGACCTTTACAGTGGATATTTACATTTTTAGTCCCGTAAAATTACATTTTTGGCTCAAAGTATTCAAATATGACCATTTATCGTTATGGATTCCCAAATATTCACTTTTACCTTCAAGGTTCCAAAATGGCAGTTTTTTATACAAGTTTATAGAAATTACACTTTTAGTCCTTGAACTTTAGTATATTACCAAAAATGACCTTTTTAGTATTTATAATATCCAAATAGTCAATTTATACCCTTGATTAGTGAAAGGACTGTTTTAGCACAATTTTTAGGAAGTTGACAATTTTAGTCCTTATGGTTTAAAATGATTTGCAGAGTTAGTCCAAAGTTAAGTATCTTTACATTTCATGTCCTTATTCCTGTTAGGATTTAGTAAATCCAGTCATTAAAGAGTCGGTCACCTCAAGTATATATAATCGTTAGAAATCTCGTAGTCGTAGATTATTTAATGTTAAGTAGTATTTAGTTAAGTAACACCGTGGAGGACCGACGAGTCTTTACCCACTGTATGTCTGATCCACAGCCCGTAGGTGGCTATTTGTGTAAGACTATAAATACTCTCTACCTCCCAAGGTAGAGAGTTGGAGCTCATAATAATACTTTTACTTTCTCTCACTAAGTTCCCAAACCTCTAACTTTTTTCTGTCTCTAAAACCATAGTATATGCCTCTTTGATCTTATGGGTTGATGTGATTGTGAAATCCAATTCGTAACAATTGGTATCAAGAGCCATGGTTTGATCATCTCTCTTACATATCCTTGGATTTCTTGTGGTTTTAGGTGGTTTTTTAGTTTGAAAAAGTTTAGTGGTTTTTGCATCATTTGGATCATTTCTAGTGTTAAACTTTGAATTTTGGGTGTACTTTTGTGTTTAGAATCATTGTAAGTGTTTGGGTTTTGATTTGGTAAGCTTGAATCACTGTGGTTGAGCTTGTTTTGGATTGAAAAGTGTGTTTTTGAAGTTTTTCTTGCTAGCGACTTGGTTCTCGTTGTGTTTTTCATCGTAGCGACTTGCTTCAGTAAAAGTTAGCGAGTTACAGTGTTAGTTGTTAGCGACTTGAGCCTAGCGACTTGTCTATTGAGACAAGCCGACAAATAGTACAAGTTAGTGGATTCTCCACTACGGCTAGCGACTTGGTGAGTGATAACGCTACACGCGTCGTTCGGGGTCAAAGGAACTTCCTTTTCGTCGAGCAAGTTTTTCAACACCCTAGGCAGTAGACCTAATCGTTGTAGTGTAGTATTAGGGTAAGCCACGGGAATTGATATCGTTCTCTAGGGGAATAGGAATGCTAGTGAGGAGTTACTACGCTAAGGTTCGGGTTGAGGAAGATTATTTTTTTTTATCTTTTTATGTTTTTTAGGAAATGAAAAGGTACGAATCTCGGGGTTTGGATTTGGGGGGTTGGTATTTCTACCGATTACTCTACTTATCTTATCTAACTAGTGGGTAGTCTATGTCTAACTAATGTGTGCTAGTATGATAGTTTAAGAATGTGTTTACTTAGGTTGTATTACTCCTTAATTATCTCCTATTGATGGTTGAATTGTCACGTCCTTATTCCTAATCGCGTTGTGTGTCTAAGGTCGTAGGGTATGCGTTTATCCCTAACTCTTTGAAACTACCAAAGGGTCTCGTCTACAAAATCTCTAGGATTTATAAACTCTAACTCTAAGGTACTCTTTAGATGGTTTAGCCTACAACTACTCTAGGTGTTATAGTCTAAGGTTCACAAAGATTAATCAAGCATTAACTACACAACGAATGACCTATCGCATTACTAGATCATTAACAATTAAGATAAGAGACAACCAATCAATATTCAATAGTTAAGTGTCATATTCCCTAAGCAAACACACAAGTAAATTAGCCGGACATGGAGAACATGCAAGCATACACACAAATAATTGAAGACATAATTGAATTAATGAAGTAAAACACTTATCTTGATGTAAGATAGGGTTTGAAACCCTAAAATACTGTACAAGACAGCCTTGGTTCGGTTTAGGTTTTTACTCCAAAAGACTACACACTCAAAACTGAAAAATTCGGATTCTATATATAAGATTACATTCGCGACGACGTCACCTTATGATTTGTGGCCGCGTCGGTCGTCATTAGGGTTTCGTCTTGGCCACGTTAGTCTTGCGGCGCGTCACCTTATGCTTGTAACGCCGTCCTCTTCAGCCTCGGCGCCGTGCTGGATCAAATCTAGGCCGTCTGAGTTGCGACGACCTACTCTTTTAAAGCTGACACCGTCACTTGAAAATAAGCAATTTGGCTATTGTATCGTCACAACATGTGCTCCGACGGCGTCGCAGGTAACACCTGGCGCCGTCCCCTTGTATTTCAGCAGCTTGAGTGTCTCGATTCTTGACTTTGGCCATTTTCTTCATATATTCGCGCCTTTTCATCCGAATAAGTGTCATTCCAGCAATTTGCCTTCAAGAGACCTAAAAAGTGAAAAGGAACGATATTAAGTAATAACGGATACAAATGTGATCAAATAAGGGCTTAAACGACCCCTCAAAATGGTACGTTTTAAAACCTAATCAAATATCCCTACACTTGGTATTTGCTTGTCCTCAAGCAAATGTACTTTTGGCCAATTAATTTATAAGTTAGGGGTCATGAAGCATTGGTATAAAACAATCCACAACACATATAAGCCCCGCAAAAGTCATAACAAGCACGGAAATTACATACTAGCACCTCACATGGGGTGTTTGGGTACTCACATCTCTCGGTTGTATATGAAATATAACAAGTTGGAAATGGAAGATAAACACTCATTAACCGGTCCTAGTACATAGATTACCATAAGCTTGAGACTAGATCAAACCTCCATCGCTTTGGCGTAAGCACCTAGGAAAGACTATCAAAGAGGTCTTTTAAAGGGTTGTAATGTTAGGCTTACGGTAGGGAAACAAAGGGTTTGGTGGGATAGGCTATTTAGTGGTGGCAAGTCAAAAATCTTTATGTTACAAGCATACGAAGAATGGCGTTGCTAAGCCAAGACTCGACACTCTAAACTCTAGATAACTGAAACACACAAACATAAATTTAAATGATAGATGTAAGATGGTAGCCCGTATTTTTTTTTTCAACACTCTTTTTTTTTCTTTTTCTCTTTTTCTATTTTTTTTTCGATTTTTTTTTTCATACACTTTTACTCTACCATCCTCTACGGTAACATCAAAATGATAGGGATTTATAGGCACATCCCTACACTTGAGTTTTTATTACTCTAACACTAATTTGACCCGAATTGAAAAGATCAAAACACTTGGAGTACATTATTACGCAAACAAAGGGAATTTGAATTTAACGTTCCCTTCCCGTCATTTCATAAAATTTAACTTTTCCCATGAGTCCCAATCGTCCTAAAACTGTATACAAAGGATATGACTCGACTTAGCAACTCATGCAAGCAACTAGATAATTGAACTAAGGGTTAAGGGTGATAACAATAATGCACTAAAAGTGAGTGCATACAAGGTAGGCTAAGGCGATTTGGGTGTACATTTTGGGGGTGGGGTGTAAACAATGCTCTTCATTGATATTCCGGAAAACCGAAAAATCAAGAGAACCGATAAAAGGATAGGCTCAGAGGGGTTAACTAGGGGTATCATGTACTAAAAGTGAGTACAACGCAAGGGTGTGGGGGAATTACTCAACCGAGGTGGAAGAAGTAATTATATTACAGGTATCAAACAAGGGTTATCCTAATGCCTCTTATCATTTAGTTATTCCTAACTACACAAGTGTAGTCTTACTAGCGATCTCGGGATGCATCACAAAACAAGTTCTAGAATCTATTATACTACCGGTTCACACACTAAGCATTAAAGATGAATGCTTTAATTCCTACTTAATTTAAGGGTGATCCTCACATTTTGGGTGGAATTTAAGTGGTAAAGGGTTTTTGTGCTAGTCATGCAACTTCCTATCCATGAGACGCTTTTGTTAAGACTAATGGCCCACTCCTATATGTCATGATAAATTTTAAATTTGGTGCCAAAATTACCCTAACCGACATTTTCTCATGGTTTATTACACAAATACAATTGGACAAAGCAAATAGTCAAGGATAAGCATAGTTTCAAAGTTCCCGTTTTATTTTCCTCCCTACACTTAAACTGAACATTGTCCCCAATGTTCCCCGAAAGTATCAAAGTTATGATAATAGAAGGTAATTAAAAACGAAAGAAACTAGTACTCCCCTGATTAGCTCGGTAGGATCCGTGTAAAGTGGTGGTTAAATCCTTTCCAAGAAGAATGTATGCGAGAAAAGCTCCTTCCAACTTTATGTATCTTCTTCTTGATAAATAAAACCTGCACACTTGAAGAAAACAAATGAAACCTTCGCGTAAAATCGGCGGTAATAATATATATAAGACTCTACTAAACTAGGATATAATGCTTGTGGAATGGATGTTTAAAGAATTTTTGGAAAATTAAGACCTGGAAAATTCCAAAAATTTTATAAGTAGCACATAAAACGAGAAAAAAGTAATCTGTTGTTTTTACTCCTTCGGCGCGTCAGGTTGCGATCTGGCCGACGTTAGGTTATCGACAAAAGCGGTGCGATTTTAGAAAAAAAATCTGGAAGATTTACATCTTTAAAATCTGGAAAAATTTTCTGCAAAACATCCATTATGACTCGATACAAGCATTTGACTCGAACAAACGCACATATATATCTTTTAATTAATTGAAATTCTCATGTTTACGTTTCTTTTGAAAACGTGTGTAATCCTCCCTACACTTATCCCTTATGTAAAATACCTTTATATGTGATTAAGACGAGGTTAAAAACAAAATAAAGCATTTTTACAAATTTAAACATGAGAATAAGCAATCAATAAAAGATATATGACACAAACAAACAAACAATTAAGCATGGGTTGCCTCTCACGAAGCGCTTTTCTTTATTTATGAGTCTTGTAGCTAGACTCGTAGTCGTGCTCCTACGTACCAATATAAGTAAGCCTATCCTTAACAATGTCATAAGTATCAAACTTATCATTCAAGTTCCTAGTAGTACGTTTGGTTCGATATGCCTTTTCAAACTTCTCTCCATCGGGATCATAGATTGTTATCCTAATGTGCCACTCCCCATTACCATCACTAGGCGGTCTATCCCAATCCCATTTATGTTTAGGCTTCTCAACTTTCCACTTATTCATGACAAGGTTGACAGGCAAGCTTCCTAGGAACTCGGTCATCTTCCTAAATACTAAGGCTTCCTCGAACGGGTTCACTTCCATGTCCCTAGCCATTTTTTTTTCATGGAAAGTTGCTTTACTAGTAAAGGCTTCATCTAGGTAGAAAGGTCGTTGGGGACCTATGAGGTTCTTATCTATCCAAGACCCATATCTAGAAGGCGTTCTATCCAACCTAATCTCATGTGGGATTTCCTCTTCTTTGTAGTACGTATGCTTTTTGACATCGTAAATTGACCTAGCACTCCCTTCTCCTACCACTATCTTGGACATCTTACAATCGATGATGGCACTAGCGGTAGCTAAGAATCCTCTTCCTACTAGCAATGGGCATGTCGGGTCCTTATTCATGTCTAGCACATGGAAGTCGGCCAAAAGAGTCAACTCTCCTACGTGTACTACCATGTATTTTATTATCCCTACCGGATATGCAATGCTACCGTCCGCTAGACCTAAGATGGTTTCCGTTGGTTCTATCTTACCTAAGTTAAGGCTTTTATGGAGGGATAACGGAACAAGATTATTGCATGATCCTAAGTCGGCTAGAGCATCGAGAGGTTTGGAAGTTCCAAGCCTACACGAAAGAGTAAATAGCCCGGGATCGTCTAACTTCTTAGGTAGATTATTTCGCACAAAGGCGGACCCATGTTTTCCAAGTTTAAGTTCTAACTCATATTTTTCTTTTAAAGCATTATAATAAGGTGCTTGAGCTAAGACTTCAAGAACCGGTTTTTCTTGATGGAGTTCCTTGTACTCATCCTCTAGATTAGGTTTGGGTTCTTGGTTGTCGGGTTTCTCAAGAGTAGGTTCTACCAATGGTGCGGGGCCTTGGTACCTCATTTTGGATTGCTTGGAACCCTTGTTGATAGCATTTACTGAGTGAACCGTTGGGTGTGAGGGGCATGGATGTGCACTCTCCCATGGTGAACAAGAACATGAAGTCGATGAAATCGAACTCACTTTTGGGTTCTTTATAGTATCACTTGGGAGTGCTCTAATTTCCCGGTCATTAAAGGCTTTTAAGTGGGCATCGAGCTTGTTTGTCATCTCGCCTTGTCTTTGCTTAAAATCGGCTTCAAGCTTAGTCAATCGAGTTTCTTGAGATGACATGAACCTAGATGCGATTGCCTCAAGATTAGTGGGGTTCTCGGTGCTTGGAGGATTGAACCTATTAGGTGGACTAGATGAGTTTTGGGGTGTGCTTGAGTTTTGGTTCCACTTAAGGTTAGGGTGATTTCTCCATGAGGGGTTGTAAGAGTTTCCTAAGTTTTTTTGTTCGGGCTTGAAAGTGTACCACTTCTCTCCCGCTCGATGCAGCGTGGGCGTAGTCATAAAGCTTGTTCGGGGAGTCTTGTGTAATCACGAGTGTCATGAGGACCACTACATATCTCACAAGATAGAGTGATTTTATTCACTTGATGTGAAGACTTAGGACTTTTTTAGGAGCTCATTAGGAATTTAACTTGATCTTCAAGCTCGAGCATCCTACGATCGGAAGATTGTGAGTCAAGGGAAGGCAAGGAGATTTCCTTAACGGTTTTGGGAAACTCACGGGGGTCATTCCAACTTTCGTTGTCATAGAGAGCAAGGTCCTCTATTATACCCCACGATTCTTCCGCGGTGAGATCACTAAGTTTTCCACCGGCCGCTTGGTCAATGGATCGCTTAGTGGGGAAGTTGACATGATCATAGAAGAGTTGGACTTGAAGCCAAAGATCAATACCGTGATGATGGACTTTATGGAGTAAGTCCTTGAATCGGTCCATGCTTAGTAGAGATTCACCTTGACGTTGTTGGAACATCAAGATATCATTCCTAAGCTTAGTGGTTCTCCCCGTTGGGAAAAATTGAGCAAGGAAGCGAGAGGTGAGATCATCCCAACTTGAGATGGAGCGGGCGGGAAGTCGCTCAAGCCAATTACTAGCTTGGTCCCGTAGAGAGAATTGGAAGAGAGCCTTGACGCGTGGTCTCCCGAGTAGTAGCATCGAGGTCGATGGAATCGACAATTTTAAGAAATCCTTAAGATCTTGATTAGGATCTTGGGAACGAAGTCCATGGAATGCACATCCGTTTTGCACCAACCGGATGGTGTCGAATCCTTGAGGCCGTAGTTTGGGCTTGACCGGGAAGCTCAATGGTGTTTCTATAGCCTAGGTGGCTTGGTCTCGAGTATTCACCAAGAGTACGGGCTCTTAGCGGGTCATTTGGTGGTAGGTTGATGAATGGTGGTGGGTTATCACCTTCCATGATGAAAAGTGATGGGGGCACTAACAAAGGTCACGAAGAAGGGGGATAGACTACGAGGAAGCTAAAAATGGGAAAAAAAAGTTTACTTGATAGGAATCAAGCAAAGAAACCTAAGTGAAGTGGACTTCTAACTAGCTATTCTATTCCCCGGCAGCGGCGCCAAAAACTTGATAACGCTACATGCGTCGTTCGGGGTCAAAGGAACTTCCTTTTCATCGATCAAGTTTTTCAACACCCTAGGCAGTGAACCTAATCGTTGTAGTGTAGTATTAGGGTAAGCCACGGGAATTGATATCGTTCTCTAGGGGAATAGGAATGTTAGTGAGGAGTTACTACGCTAAGGTTGGGGTTGAGGAAGATTATTTTTTATCTTTTTATGTTTTTTAGGAAATGGAAGGTCACGAATCTGGGGTTTGGATTTGGGGGTTGGTATTTCTACCGATTACTCTACTTATCTAATCTAACTAGTGGGTAGTGTATGTCTAATTAATGTGTGCTCGTATGATAGTTTAAGAATGTGTTTACTTAGGTTGTATTACTCCTTAATTATCTCCTATTGATGGTTGAATTGTCACGTCCTTAGTCCGACTCGCGTTGTGTGTCTAAGGTTGTAGGGTATGCGTTTATCCCTAACTTTTTGAAACTACCAAAGGGTCTTGTCTACAAAATTTCTAGGATTTATAAACTCTAACTCTAAGGTACTCTTTGGATGGTTTAGCCTACAATTACTCTAGGTGTTATAGTCTAAGGTTCACAAAGATTAATCAAGCATTAACTACACAACGAATGACCTATCGCATTACTAGATCATTAACAATTAAGATAAGAGACAACCAATCAATATTCAATAGTTAAGTTTCATATTTCCTAAGCAAACACACAAGTAAATTAGCCGGACATGGAGAACATGCAAGCATACTGCAAAAATAGCGAAGACATAATTGAATTAATGAAGTAAAACACTTATCTTGGTGTAAGATAGGGTTTGAAACCCTAAAATATTGTACAAGACAGCCTTGGTTCGGTTTAGGTTTTTACTCCAAAGACTACACACTCAAAAGCTGAAAATTGATTCTATATATAAGATTACATTAGCGACGGCGTCACCTTATGATTTGTGGCCGTCGGTTACGCCGTCATTAGGGTTTCGTCTTGGCCACGTTAACCTTGCGGCGGCGTCACCTTATGCTTGTGACGCCGTCCTCTTGACCTCGACACCGTCTGCGGATCAAATCTAGGCCGTCGAGTTGCGACGAACTACTCTTTTAAAGCGACACGTCACTTGAAAATAAGCAATTTGGCTCTTTGTATCGTCACAACATGTGCTCCGACGGCGTCGCGAGTAACACCATGTCCCTAGTATTTCAGCAGCTTGAGTGTCTCGATTCTTGACTTTGGCCATTTTCTTCATATATTCGCGCCTTTTCGTCCGAATAAGTGTCATTCCAGCAATTTGCCTTCAAGAGACCTAAAAAGTGAAAAGGAACAATATTAAGTAATAACGGATACAAAAGTGATCAAATAAGGGCTTAAAAGACCCCTCAAAATGGTACGTTTTAAAACCTTATCAGTGAGGTTAGCGACTTGCTTCAGAAATTGTCAGCGAGTTGAAGTGTAAACTGTAAGCGACTTGATACTAGCGACTTGATACTAGCGACTTGGATCTTAGTGAGTTGTTCTTTAGCAACTTAACTGTGTCTAGCGACTTGGTGCTTAGCGATTTGTTGTGTTAATTCTTAGCGACTTGGTGTTAGCGACTTGGACCTTAGCGAGTTGTTCTTTAGCGACTTGACCGTGTAACGACTTGGTGCTTTAGCGACTTGTGTCCAGCGACTTGGGTCTTAGCGACTTGGTTCAATAACTCTTAGCGACTTGGTTGATTTCTGTTTGTAATACGGTTTTCTCTTGATTTAGTAAAATCTCATGAAAGAATCTATTTCCCGGTTTAATTATAGAGTTATAAAATCCCGTATAATCTGTTAACATGTCTACCAACGTACCTACAATCATCTCCATTGTTGCTGAGGATGTTCAAGCGGTGGTTACGATACTTGTCCACCCATGCTTGACAGAACTGACTACGACTCTTGGGCTCAACGAATCAGATTGTACTGTCTTGGAAAGGAAAATGGGGTCAACTGGTATGTGCTAAAACACATACCTTTTCTCTATCAAAATGGACCAAAAATAACCAAGAAAGAGTCGTTTATTGCTAATATTTGTTGTTTTCTTGAGTTTATGCATGTGCAGGTACGGATATGACAAAACAGACAAAAGAAAGCCAGAACCGAAGAAAACCGGGCACGAGAGAGAGAAGAATGCAAAAGCCGATGCCGGGATGCAGTTTTATGGGATTTGGATGCTTAAAAGTCAAATTATGAAGCTTTGGATCATTATTTTGGAGTTTTCACAATAAATCCTTCATTTTCCCAAACTTTCACTTTTCACCTTCAATTTTCCCAAAATAACAAAATTCACTCTTCACTTTACCCATTTTACACAATATACCCTTCAAATCTTATTTTTCACAATCACACTTTGGTCTTTGGTTTTCACAAACATTGCATAAATGGTCCTTTAAAATACCATACTACTAAACCAAAACCAAAAATAATAATCCAAGCCTTTACCCCATTAATACCTTAAAAAGCCCAAGCCCATAACACCAAATTACCCATCCATTTCACCCAAGTTAATAACCGGTCAACTCACCATATTTAACCATCGGTCAACAAGTCAACAAAGTCAAAATAAATAAAAATAATCCCTTCCCTTTCCCAAACGCGCCTAAACAGAAAAATAACCTCCATAGATTACTGTTTCACCCAAATCCCACAATTACCTTGCACTCCCACTCTTTTAACCCGTACTTAAGGAGCTTCTGGAAGCCTCTGACACACGTGTCAGAGGTGTGCATATTCGGATTGCCAGAGTGGCAGAAGGGAGTGATATGATTGGTAAAGCCACATCATTCAAGGGATCAAACGGCTGGGAATTAATGTGATGACAAGATGAGAAGATCAACGGTGAAGATTAGAACTCCTAGATTCTTCTGAATACCTTCCCAAGCTCCTCTCAACAGCTATAAAAAGACCCTTCACTCACAAGCTAAAATCGTCCAATTTTCATGTATTTAGAAAGTTGTTACCAGCTTTATTTCGTTGTCATTTACTGTTTTCAATAGTGTAATTTCAAATTCATCTTTTGTAATCTCAGTTTTATAATATAAGTTTTCATTTTATACCTTGTCTCAATTCAAAATTCAGTATTTGATAAATCGTTGTTACTCTTTGTTCCATTAGCTTCAATTCTTGTCTCATAAGCTTTTAGAAGCTCAATATAGCTTATTTGAGTTTTTCATCATCATTGTGCTTCAGTTTCAAACAGTTTTGTTAAAAGTCAAAATTTCAAGTCAAACTAGTTTTAGGTGAATTTCTGTTTTAAATATGTTATTGTAATGAGATTTGAGGTTATTTGTTTGTTTAAAGTCAGTTGTAGTCAAATTCCTTTCAGTTCTAATGGTTAAGTTGCAATTTGGTAGTTAAGAGGGTGTTTGGTTCATGCTAATTTGATTAAGTTTAAAGTCATTTGGTTGTGAATTATGAGTTATACAAGTTTATAAACTGGAATGGAAGTTGTTGTGTCCAAAGTTTTTAAGTTTTGAAAGTCAGTTTCATGATTTTTTTTATGGTTTTGGATATGATATGGTTATTTGATTTTGTGCTTAAAGTGTTCTGCACACTACCTCTGCTGTCCCAGGTTTGCATTTTCTCAGGTTATTTTAATGCATGTTTAGTTAAGTTTTATGATTGATTTCTGTTCACCCTTATAATTTAGGTTAGGTAGTTAATGTGTTCTCCCTTTAGGCCTTATAGGATTAGCTTATTACCTTATAGGATTAGCTTATTAGGATTAGCTGATTTTAAGCTTTTTGTTGTAGAAAGTTGGGTAGCTTATTGATTCATAAGGTAGAATACAGTATAGGTGCTGTAGGAATCTCCTCTAGAAGTCCTTTATAGCTTATTTAGGTACTCAACTCAGGTCTGCAATAGCTTTAATGTCCCTTTGAAATCTGTTACATCAGGTCTCTCATGTCCCATTCCTCTTATAGCTTTGATTTTTAGTTTCTTCATGATAAGTCCAATTTAACTGAAATTTCAGACATTAGCTCTTTGGTTGGTATTCTTCATCGTGGTCATTTTAGTTGATTTTTAGGATTTTTCTACACTAGCTTAATCTAGGCTTAAAGTAGGTGATTAAGGGCCGTTTGGATATTGAGATTTTAATCTGATCTTGTGCTTATTTACCTTTTGCTTGTGCTTTTTGGATTCAAATCAGTTGCAATAGCTTATTACCAGTTAGTATAGGTTAGTTTTAGGATTAGGTAGCTTATAGTGGCTTATTGTTGCTTCTTACTTATTTTTAAGTGCTTATTCTTAACAGTAGTGTGCCCAAATCATTGTTCTTTTGCTCCAAATTGGTTTCTGTTAATTTTCCCTTGTTCTCAGTATTATTTTATAGTTTTCTAGAGATTTTCATATTTTTCCCTATTCATCTTCTATTTTTCTGTATTTTTATTCATTTTCTAGCATTTTTAAATAGCATTTTATTAAAATAAATTAGATAAAGGTCAGAAAATGCAATTTCAATTTTCCTAGTTTTAGATTATTCAAAAAGTAATAGAAAATATTTTTCCAGATTTTTCTTAGATTAAATAGTATTTTCTAGCAATTTAATTAGATTTAAATAGTTTTAAATTCATAATAATTAGAGAAAAAGTCAGAAAAATGTGATTCCAGTTTTTAAAATTCTTTTTAGTTAATTTTGATTTTTAAAAAATATTTTTGTAATTTTATTTCATGTATTCATAATTTTTAGCTTTTTAATTCTATTTTAAATGTTTAAAATTAGTTTTTAATTCAAAATAAATCAAGAAAAACCCAAAAAAATCAGTTTTAAATTTCAAATAAATTTTGAATATCATCCTTATCTGTAGAAAAATAGTATTTCATTTTTACGGGTTAAAATTAGAGTAGTTGCATTTTATTCTCGTTTTATTAAATTACGTTTTTCGCATTTTAGTTTAAATTTGCGTAGTTTGTTATAATTTCCTTTATTCCACCATAGATTCTGTAGTTTTACTTGCTTTCCCCTATTATTACTTGCCTCTTAGATTAGAAATTATCAAATTCTCTTTTACCCATTCGAATCCCGAATCACGCGACGTGAGTTGTTAACTCCATTCATCCCTCGTTGGGAAAACGACCCGGGAAATACATACCTTTGTATTTCTTCGGAAAATACTTTATATGATAACGATCAAATCAATAAATGGCACCGCTGCCGGGGAGGGCATGTAGCGAGTTTCCGATTCCGTCTCGATTCGCGTGTATTTGAAGATCCTTCCCCGAGTGAAGTTATCGTTGTTTTTGTAAATATCTATTTTCTAAAAACCCAAAAAGATTTTCCTTTTCAAATTTTGTTTTTCTTTTATGTTTGCTTTTATCAAAAACCCAAAAATATTCTTCTTTACCCTCTGATTTGATAATTCTTTTCTTTTATCCCTCTTTTATGATTAATTCTCATGGAGTCTTTAGATTTTATCTGTTATGGTTGTACCGGACGTTTGGGAAATGATTATCAGTGTTATAATCATCTATGCCCTAATTCTTTCAATAATTCTCAAAATTTCTCCGAATACCCTTCGTTCGATCAACCTTATTGCTTTAATTGTAGAGATGTGTTAGGAATTAGAAAATTCCATGTTAAAGAGTCGGTCACCCCAATAATGGTCTAGCATATGTTAGCTCGCAGATTTGTCGTTGTTTACGTTATTTATCAGTTTATTAGTTAGTTATTAGTTTAGTTTAGCGTAGTGTTTCATCGTGGAGGAAGGACGGGTCTTTACCCACTGTATCCCTGATCCACAGGCCGATAGGAGGTCGTGTATTTGTAAGTATAAATACCCCTTCCATCCATGGAAGGGGTGGTGCTTCATAATCTAATATTTTCATATTTTGTGTAAACCTCTAGCAAGAACACCCTCTCTCTCTCAACTAACTCTCTAACTATGGCAAACATGTATTTTGATCATCCAAGACCACCCGAATCATCAACACAATAAAAATAATGATCCTACAATTGGTACCAGAGCCAAGGTTTTTGTGTCTTGATGATTTTTGGTGGTTCGAATCTTGTCTTAAACTGTTTTGATATCATTTTAATGGTCGGATTTACTTTTTCAGAAAAAAAAAACAGTTTATACAAGTTATTTTATGTATCTTTTTGGGTTATTGTCATATGGTTAATGTTTTGGGTCCAATATAATGTCCTTTAGCAGTTTCTGTTTTCTGGGTTTATTAAATCTGGTCAGAATACTCGCCGGAGCATATTGTCAAATGGTCTTAAACAGAAAATCGGTCATCTGGTCATTTTATTATATGGTCAACCATCTCATTTCATGGTCAAACTGGGTCAAAACAGTCTTAACATGTAGTTTTTATGATGTATTCCTGGGTATTTTTGAATATGGTCGGAAAATAGTCGGAAAACTCATCGGAAAACATAAAAAATCTTGCTAGCGACTTAGACATTTTTTTTCATCCAGATCCATTGAATCTAAGTAGCTACTTGTATTGACAAGTTAGCGATTTATGTGTTTTCATGATATAGCGACTTGGTGACGGTTTGACTTTTGAGTCAAACCGAAAGGCTAGCGACTTGTCATAGGCCTAGCGACTTGGCCGTGGCGACTTGGCCGTGGCGAGTTAGCCGTGGCGAGTTAGTCGTGGCGAGTTGTGTAAAATGAAGAATGAGAAGACATGACCACAAGACCTCGACCACTTCACAAATAGACCACTATACCAAACACTCGTGGACCTCGGTCTCAATACATCACGGTCTAGTTTTTTTAAGAAATGAAAACGAAATGAAAAAGGAATCAACTTCTGAGATCGAAATAAATCATACCCAACTTACCACTTCACCAACAAATCCCTAGCTATCCTATCCTCCATCGTCTCCATTCAACAAACATCCACATGACTCGTCAATTAAATGAATAATAAAATGAATCTCAGAAAGGTCAACTTTATTTTGCATCTTATAAAGAGATTTTGTTGTTGAACCTTTTTATTTTCATCATCAATCCATACGAAGCTACGCTTATTGTTACTATCCGAACACAATTAAAGAATAATTGATAACAAATATGTTATAATTACTCTTTGGTTCGTCAAAAGACACTTCTAATATAGACTACAACTCGATGGAAACACCTACCTGAGATCCTCCAAAGAATCGATTCGGATTGCATAAACATGTCATTACGGTACGAGAATGATAGTTGTTGTTTTTGTTCAAGTAGTAGGATGTTATAATGATTGATAAAGGAGAAGAGATTGACGATTAGATGAGAATCATTATAATTTATTCCTAGATCTGATTTGGGAGTGGATAAGATAAGAGAGAGGCGGATTTTTCTTTACAAGTGATGTATGTGCTAAGATTTAGGTCTAAATGATATTTAGGTTATATCATTTTATAACCAGCACATTATCTCTGACTATTGGATCGGGTTGTAGATTGGATCGTGGGTTGGTATATCAAAACATGGGAGATGTTACATGGACTGTAATAAAAAATTGTTGGCTGTAATAAAAATGTTACATGAATCGTGGGTTGGTTATAAAAAACATGGGTGATGTTACACGCAGACTGGGCTTTGATTTTATTTCACTCGTGGGCTGTAATAAAAATGTTGGCATGGGTGATGTTACATGGACTAGGCTGACATTGAATTTGCACATATAATTGGTTATCCGAATTCTTTTCAAAGGACTTTGGATACAAATTATAAATTGCATTTGTTCAAGTATTGGTATTTTTGGTATCGTATTTGTTTCACGAGGGATACAAAATTCACGGCATGAGCTAAAATTGAGAAAAATGATCACGGGGTTTTATGCGGTATTATTAGAAATTGAAGTGGCGTTTCACGGGTGAACTTCTTTATATCTGAGACGTTGGTTGGTTGGATGCATGTCTCAAGATAACTTGTTGGGACATAACTATCACTTTAAGTGATTATGAATTGACAATCTGGTTATAACTGATGTAAGGAGTTACGCGTCGTGCTCACAGGTGTATGACTATCACCTTAAGGAAGTTGTAGTATTTAGTGTCACACGGCGTTGTGGATTGTTCAAAAATATAGAACAAGCAGTAAGTCACTAAGTTGGGATGTCTCCTTTCTTTTCAAGTTAGTCGTATCGGGTTATCTCCATATGTGGTCATTACTATTAGCCGATGAATCAAGGGAGGTTCAATTTCAGCAATTCCCATTAGATATATTCGACCACTTGAATGTCATTGATACTTCACAGTCTAAGCAAGATCCTTCAAGAATCTTCAACATCAGTCATGATCTTTCAAGATGTCTGCTTATGACAAGAACTTTTCGTGCAAATGGTCGTACATGTTAATGATGCTTCGAAAGTTGAAACCATCATGGGGGAGAAACGTGTACTTTGATGGTTTACGGTCAACCTCAGGGGGATGTAGTATTTACTACTCAACTTAATGTGGTTTGTGAAGTTGTCTACATTTGGGTAAAGAATTTTTGATGACAATGTTGATGTTGGAAAAAGAACTGCTGAATAACCGCTGCATGTTCCCCTAAAACAGATATTCACCGAAACCAATGTTGTCATTACACATTCAAGCTGACATTGTTTACGGTTTTGTCTTGATTTTGTAAAATCCCGCGAAAGAACCTATTTCTCGGTTTAAATCATAGACTTTTAAAATCCCGTGACAATGGAAACATCCTGGTATTAGTAAAGTGCATTTCCGAAACTATCTCGGTTTAAACTATAGAATTGTAAAATCCCGTGATGATGGAACCATCTTGGAGAAAGGAAAGCGTATCTCGGGGTCTTCTGATGCTGGTGTTACGGGTTACGTTTGAAGAAGGGATAAAAAGGGTGTACTTCATAAATTGGATGTGTGTTTGGATATTCGTCATGGCAGTTTGGTTATTACATGGTTTTTCGGGGTTATATCTTTGTTGACCATGGTCGGGATGAAACCATTATCAAAGTTCATTTAAACGTCAAAGGAGGCTAGAATTGAGCTTTTAATCAGAAGATGTGACAACGGAGTTAATTCAATATTATTTATTTGAGGTTGAAGTGAATTATCACGGGCGAGTGTACTTAGCATCTGAAGGTATCGGGGATGGTTGGATGAAGATTCTTCGAGATCCTTGTTCGAGCTTATTATCAAAAACAAAGACTTGGAAATCTAGTTATTGTTGGGTGTCTTTTACCTTTTCTTTTACCACTTAGGGGAATTGGGCTCATACCACTACAAAATAACTATCACTTTAAGGAGTTGCATTGTAGTGCTTTCGATTCACATTCAATTGTGTATTTTCAAGAGGTAATGTACGTCTATTACTTGATGGTTGGTTGGTTGAAGAGTATAGAGTACTTAGGGATTCAAAGGGGCATGAATTCTCGACACCGCTCTTTGTTACATATGTGCAAGTTTAAGTCACGAGTTTGGGTTAGTTTACTTGAGGTTAAATTCATCATATTGGGTTTTCTCCATCGATTGTCACTACAAAGAGCCTCTTGAATGATAATGGGGTTAATTACATGTTTTGCTAAGAGAGCTGAAAAGAGAGAAATTATGACGTATGAACACATCAGTTCATGCCTCGTACTCTAAAGAAAAGAAATGTGTACGTTTGGTCGCATTATCTTCCAAAGAAGAGAAATCTTCTTATGACGTCTGTTCACATCGATTCGGGCCTCGTTACTCCAAAGAAAGAAATGTATGCGTTTCGGTCGCATTATCTTACGAAGAGAAATCTTCTTATGACGTTTGAATACTACAGTTCAAGCCTCGTTCTCCAAAGTAAAGAAAAGTGTGCGTGTCGATTGCACTTTATCTTACGAAGAAGAAATCTTCTAGTTAATGACCATTCTCATCAACATGCTTCATACTTTTTCCATGCGCTTTCGGTCATCAAGTGAGCCGGGCTACTCTTGATTGTTTTAGATTCCACTTTCTCAACTATAATGGCGATGGCGACATCCTGTGCTAATTTTGCGGGGGAGAAGTGTGAATAGACTACATTTGGATAATGTTCACTCGTTTAGTCAAGAATGGCATCTCCGTATGCAATTCTTGAGGGGGAGAAGAAGTGTGAATTTTTTGCATTGTTGATTGAAATTTGAGAATATATGGTCAAACGGCTTCTAAACTCATGTAAGAACCGAGCTTCTTCTTATCGGGTCATCTTCACATGGAGTTTTCTCTTCTAAGAGCGTTGGTTGACATCTTCCAAGGCGATATGAGTTTATTGACAAAGTGCTTAGGTTAATGCTTCACGTGCACATTAACATGATGATTCGAACAACCTTCGTTCTTGTTTGATGTGATTGTTTGCTTGGTGTTACCATTTTGTGTGTTATTGCGGGTGATTCTTTGATTTCCTTGATGATCATCTTTCTGTTCTTGTTTGATTGGGAGGATCTTAATTAAGGGGATTTGCAAGATGTAAGTTAATTGGGATGCTTTTGGTGATGTTCTTGTTTTTGGTGAGTTGAAGATATTGACTTTCTATTCCCCAACTGGACAATCTTGAAGAAGGTCGAGTCTATAGTCGATTCTACATTTTCTCGTATGTTAGAAGACTAAAAGGCGGGTTGAATTTGATTATCAAAAGACTTCTTCTTATTACGAGCATTTATCAAGCAGATTGTCAGTTTAGGGGAGAGCACTAATTGGGGGAGATTGAAATGCCAAATTTAATCCCTAATTAGACTTGCTCACGTTATTCTTGACAAGTTGATTCTCACGAGATACATCGAGCTAATGATGTTCTTCTCAAAATATTTCTAGTATACGGACTTACAAAGAGTTCGATTAAAGAGTATCAAAACGGCAAAGGGGAAAGGAGACACATATCTATACGCGAGTAATCTTGACGAGCTTAATACTTCTAAGTGATTGAAGATATCCCGGTAAGACTATTGTCATTACCGCAGAGAAACTCAAGATTTGACTCATGGCGTTGTGTTTTTTCCAACGGCGTGGGAAGAGATGGAAGAGTCGGTTTAGAAGATGAAAGAGGTACACAAGTGTGTGATGATTTTGATCTTATCACAATCATCAAGGGATAGAGATTGTGTACATGGGGATGCTCAATTGTCTTACTTGAGGGCTTAATCGTGATTCAGAGATATAATCACTTATTCGGGTGGACATCCGCAAAGATTGTCATCCGCAGAGATAATCGATGATTCGGCTGTTTCTTCAATGTTATCGATTTTTCTCTCTTTGGGCATTGGTGCCGGGTTCGTGAGCTTCATACACTATCGTCAGGGGAGAGAAAAGTATACATCGGGGTTATTCTTTAGCTATTGGACTTAATCTGCTACTTTGATGGTATAAGTTTCTTTGTCTTCGGGCATGTGTGTTTGGGTTCGTGTGCTCTAGTTTAAGAGGACGCATCAATTCAACTACTCGGGGGAAGTGGTCTCTTGTCACCTTTTGGAATGGATTGCTTCGGACCTCGAGTGGAAAAAATTTGAGAAGATTATTTAAGTGTGGGATGAAACGTTGCTGATGTTCTATTGGATGATATAACCCCGAATGGAGATCCTCGATTATCGTTCTTAAATGGGCGTGGGATTTATGGTAATGGTGTGCTTTTATGTACTTTGGCTAAGGCAAGCTTGAAATAGAGCTTAATCTGCTTCAACATAAGGATTTTGGTTTGGGGGAAGGCGCCAAAGTCTCACTTTCAAGTGGCTCAATTTCTCTCTTAGATTCAAGAGTCTTGGAAGCTTTGGTGGTGAAAGTTTTAGGGATGATGACTTCTATCTTCTTCAAGCGGGGCATTCGATATCCTTATCTATATTCTCGTATCATCATCTTCCTAAACTATATCATCTACTCTATCTTTGTATATATTTATCAGAAAACAAAATACAAAAATATAAAACCAACAAAAATAAATAGAAAAATATAAAACCAACAAAAAGAAAATAGAAAAATATAAAACCTTCAAAAAAAAAGCCATAAAAATCAGAAAATTTGAAAAAGACCAAAAATATGTTTTCAAAGACATGTCTTACAGTATCGATAACATCTGCGGTCTTAGAAATGTCATTCAATAATGGCTCGGGACCATAGATGAAGTTGAGCGAGGAGGTGTAAATATTCTTTTCTAAACATGTCAAAAAAATGGCTTCAGATTATTTGGATGTAACCGGGCTTCATATGATGGCTTCTGATTACTCAGCAGTAACCGCGCTTAAACCATGGTTTGCTATTATTTCAGATAGCAACCCGTTTTTCAAGAAAGGAAAGTGCTACGCTTAAACGATTTTCACAAAATTCGTGCACTTATCCTAAAAACATAAATGAGGAAAGTATGTTCGAAGGGCTACTGATTGTCCTACTCAAATATTTTTCGTCTAAAATTCTTGAAAAAATATTTGGTGTTTTCTAAAATGGTGGTAAAATGAGTTGCTTTAAAACAATCACTGAGTTCTATTAAATTTGAAAACTCATCTATGACTTGGGCTTTTAAACTTTTCAAGAAAAAGAGTCATTGGTTGATGGGAAGAATATTTTTCATATTTACATCATCTAACGGGCTTTCTTAATCATCCTACGTGCTTATTTGAAAAATATAATTGCCTATGTTGAAGGACTAGGTTTCTAGGATGTGAATGTTAGGTTTAGATGATTATAGATTGATGAACATTATTCCCAGGCTTTATATGAACTGATTGATATGTTGAATTGACTTTTATTAGTCGATTTCTGTTTGGGTGTTGTCGACCACCATATATCTGTATTTGTGTCTACTAGCGTATGCGGTATCTTGGTTTAAGAATGTTCCCGATCAGGATCCCACATAATATGATGTTTGGATGCAGAAAGGAAAGGGTAACTATATCTTGGGTTGACAAATGAAGAAACGGAGCTTAATTGGACTTCGTGGAAAGTTGGCATATATGCAACGCGTAAGAGGTCTCTTGCATCGGATGGCCAGTGGTCTAATTGATTGAAGAAGCGAGCTTAATTTGACCTCACTTGGCATTCAAAATGCAACGTAAGAAGAAGTCTCACTGCATCAACAGGCGGTTTTCTTCCAAGCCCTACGGCAACAACATAAGCTTCTCAACCATCTAGCATTATCTTGTGCGAGGAAAAGTAGTGGATGATACCATTTTTCTTAAAACAAACTTGATAAATTTGTTCTGAAAATGGAAAATATTGTTTTGAAAATATATTGGACTAATTTTTGAAAATCACCGGACTTCATATTATCAAAACCTAAGTCACTCAATTTTGACTACATGTCATGGATTGAGGTGGAGAGTGATTTAAAATAAAATATTTTCAAACGATATTTCTTCACAAAAGTTCCGCTTTGTCGTTAATAAGTGGTGATCCAAAGATTTAATGTTATGTCATGGTATGATTTTTCTTTAGAATCAAGGTATTTCAAAATGAAATTTTTTACTTCTTGTTTGATTGTGAAATTGTTTTGTTTTACTTAAAAGATCTCTTAAAACAATCATACCTGATACTAACAATCTTTAATGTCTTAAAATGGTCCTTATATCAATCATTTTTCAAAAATTAAATCTTGCCACGTCTTTCCCCAAAATCTTTTAAATGATTTAAATCAATTGGGATCACAAATCTCAAAGGTTTGAAATTTTGATCGGGGTAGAGATCGTGAGTTAAATCTCTTATCATTTAAATGGAATTGGTTTTAGTCCTTTAAAGGCACTCCTGCCTCCATGTGCCAAAGGATTTCATACACAATGCACATGTTGAGGAGGAGGATTTATCCAAAACATGATGAGTATTTAAACCAGGCCACATATTCTCCCATGTTTTCTAAACCTATTAAATCACTTGGGATCCAAAATCTCAAAGGGTTTGATATTTTTGATCGGGGAGAATTTGTGATTTAATAATGAAATTTGATAAAAGGTGATCGTTTTTGATTTAATTGTGCGGTGCTTTCTCTCGTATGTGCTAAGCTTTCGAATCTGAAGCACATATTGAGGGGGAGCAAAACTATCGAGGTACAAAAAGTTTTTTAAAGAGACTTATAAAGTACCTTGATTGAGTATTCAAATGGTTTTCTTAATGGCTTTTGTGATCGTGGATGTGCTTCAAAAGAACTCTTGCCTCTATGTGATAAAATGATTTTAAATATCCTATGCACATATTGAGGGGAGAATTTACCAAAGAAATTCAAATGGCTTTTTCTAAGGAAATTGTGATCAAGAAATTATTTCAAAGAAATTATTTCAAAGAACTCTTGCCTCCATGTGCCAAACAATTTTAAATCATATGCACATGTTGAGGGGGAGAATTTTCTAAATGATCAAAACTATTAAGGTACAAAATGCTTTGATCTCGTATCACAAGTACCTTGATTGGTTTTCCAAATGATTTTTCAATTGGTTTCGAGAAGGAATGAACAATACCAAAAGACCGACCAAATTTACTTTATGCATGGAGTTATAAGGATGGTTAGGTTAGGTATTTGTTCCCACGATCCGCCTAATCGAGGGATCTACCCGAGGACAATCCACTAGATAGTGTAGAGTCCTTAGGTATATTGAAAAAGGAGAAAAGTGAGGAATGGGAAGAGTCGGTAATCTAGGCAGAGCTAGTAATCTTGGAATAAACCCAACAAGGTTCTAGTTATGAAGTCTCGTAGCAGAGGGTTGAAGAATGAAAAAGCTGAATGTGAAAAGGGTGAAAAATAGCCTCCATAATTCAACCTTAGAAGCAGGGTTCAATATATCTCTTGGTTCTTAGGTATTTGAAGACAAGACGTGGGTAGGTGGCTAAACCCTCAAGTTCCTCTTAAAGGGCTTGTTTCATTTCTCACGAGGAACCGACATTATCTATCGACTTTCTCTTAGAGATTGTTGATATTGAAGAAGGAGACCCTCCCTAGTCTAGGCATAGAAACCAAAATGCACAATCGAGTCTAGAGCCAAGAGATCATCCACAATATCTCATTAGGACACTAAATGAATGAAGACTTGCTGTTTCACACAATGTGGAAAGTAAGTATATATTGAGAGTCCTACGCATTATCCTTGTGTTATTGCCAGAACATCCGAGTGATATGTAAAAATATTCACAATGAAGATGGAAATCCTTCGAGAGCCAACATCAAACAAGCTCTGGTAGGTACATGTGAGATCTATCCAATAGATCAACCATGTGACAACTGGATAGAAACGATGGGGCGATTCACTTGTGAATCAACCTTGGTCGAGAATGGAATTGACGAATACTTTTGGAAAAACCGTTGATGTGCAAACCTTCTTTTTCTCTAGCCGAATGTGTACTTATGTTTTAAAAATTCAAAAAGTATCTCTGATTGAAAAATACTTTTAGAAAAACCGGTCGATGTGCGAATCTCTTCTTTTAGCTATGTCGATTGTACTATTTTCAAATACAAAAGTGTTTTGATTGAAAATTGATCTTTCTCATAAAACCTTCATTATTGCAAACTCTTTATTCTGCAATATCGATTGTTTTCAAATCATTTTTTCATCAATCGATTGAATCTCAATTCATTGGTTCACCACGCTCGTGGTCTTTGAGGCGTTCCGGGTCGGTGAACGAGTGAAACACCGCGAAACCGTCGAGAGATTCTTCGGAATCCCCCTGCGACACAAGATTAGATCGATCAACGGGGAACCGCTGGGCGTGTACCTCAATTCAGCGAAAGTGATCAAAGACACTTCGTGTGTTTCATTGCTAACCGCTGTTTTGCGTACATTTAGACTGGTACCGACGTCCGGCGGAGTCATTCAAAGCCGCATGCTCACGGATCAGCTTAATTTGAAGAAATCATGACCGGTATATCTACATAAAACCCGCTCGGATATTTCTATACTTGTTAGCGGTTGCTACCGGCCGAATATCTTGAACCGGAAGGCTTCCGCTACTCGATGGGAAAGATGTCATGATTCAAAAAAGTGAGCATGTCGGTCCAAAAGTCAGCAACTTCACATGATGGCAACATTACCAAAGGTGATCTAGATTACGTAGTGATGATCTCAAAAGCTCAAAGATCATCAAAGATGTGGATCGTTCAAAGACCTCCACTTAAAGTACAAATCAATCGCGGACTTTGATGAATCGCTAAAAAGCAAAAGACAGCGAAATTGAAGAATTCAAGTCTACGAGCTCCAGAATGAAGTCAAAGATAGAATGCTAGGAAGCAAAAATGTATTTCATGGGGTGACCTCCTTGGAGATTGTTAGGAATTAGAAATTCCATGTTAAAGAAGAGTCACCAATAATGGTCTAGCATATGTTAGCTTCAGATTTGTCGTTGTTTACGCTATTTTATCGGTTTATTAGTTAGTTATTAGTTTAGTTTTAGCGTAGTGTTTCATCGTGGAGGAAGGGCGGTCTTTACACCACTGTATCCTGATCATGAGGCGATGGGAGGTCGTGTATTTGTAGTATAAATACCCCTTCCATCCATGGAAGTGGGTGGTGTTTCATAATCTAATATTTTCATATTTTGTGTAAACTCTAAAGAACAACACCTCTCTCAACTAACTCTCTAACTATGGCAAACATGTATTACTCATCCAAGACCACCCGAATCATCAACACAATAAAAATAATGATCCTACAAGATGTGTGATGAGTGTCTAAATACTCATCTTTTTTACATCCTTGACCCAAAAATAAACACTTTGAAAAGTCTCAAAAAGACAGAAAAATATTTAGCAGATTTTATGCAATAATTGTCATAATCTAGTCCACGGTTATTCAAAACATGTAATTTTTCATTAAAGGCCCTCAGGGATTTTCAAGTTGTCAAAATTACCCTTATAAAGTTCAGTTTTGCAAAATGGCAACTTTAGTCCCCTGGTTTCAAGATTGACTGCATTTACCCGGACACTTAAATTGGAAAATTAATATTTTTAGTCCTTTGGTAATTCAAACTTGTCAAAAGTGGTCCTTATAATAAACTTTGCAAAATTACAGTTTTGGTCCCTCAAGTTTGGTGAATTACAAAAATGGTCCTTGTTATTAATACTCAAGTCCACCGAGCCACTTGAACCCTTCATAAACCGCTGACCCTGCCCTAAACCACGGACCTCCCTTCCATTGAACCCTCTACAAACCAATAATATAAACACCCTCTAATTCCCTTCCCTTTTTCCCTCCACTTTTCCCATCTCTTTCTCGCTTTCTCTCCCAACCCCAAACACTCAACTCAGATCATCCTTTTACCTGCTTCTCCATCAAAACCCAAAACCTCCCTAATCCCTTTACTCACATTCCCCTAATTCCCAAACCCACCATTTTCCTCCTCTTTTTCCAATGCCAAGTCGGCAATCTATGGATTGAAAAAACCCAACAGTGGATTGCCCCGATCCTCTACTACTGATGGACGGTTTGATTTGATTTGAGAGTAACAAATGGTTCTTGTTTTTTGCCTCACACAAGAAGCAAAGAGTTGAATTGAAGACCTAGCTAGTAGTATAAATAGACATGTATGCCATTGTATAAAGGCGGTCGGTTTAGTTTTAAGTTAAGTTTTTTACTTTAATTTAGTTCTTTTACCTCTTGTAATGTTGGAGGTTTATTAATGAAAAAAGTCATTGTTTTTACTTTCTGTCTTAGCTCGTCAGAATTAGCACTTTGTGCTTTTTGTTTTCACTTATCTTAATCAGTCAATTACCCTTCATTACAAATTGCAGCAGTTTTTAATAAGTAAAACCCAAACTTTATTTTACAAATCGGGTTTTAGTAAAGACTCTAAAGGGAGTGAGTTTGGATTAAAATGAGAAAAGTGGTCAAAGAGGTTTATACCTCACCTTGACACGAGAAGTCAAACATATTTTAGTGTCTCCAAGTCAATTTAGACACATTTGAGGTAAATGCAAAAGTTTTGAAAAGATTTGGGTGTCAAAATGTCGTCAAATTTTCTTTTTTAACTTGATTTGTCATATCTTTCATAAGCAATTAGGAAGTTTTGTTGTGATAAAAATTATAAAAATAAAATCACAAGTTCATTAGCTTATCTTACCTTGTCTGAAGAGAAAATTCAAAAATGGTTTGTTGATTACGCTAATGGTTGAAAGTGGGTCATTGGCCATAATGATGTTACATTGCACATGAAACAAATCCAACTCAAGATTTTTCTCGCTTATTTATAAGTCAATCAACTTATATATTGGGCGTAGAGTGGGGCAAAAGTGGAGCCACCGAGTTGACTTCTGCCCTCGTTCAAGCCACCTCACACTCTAGCTTATCCAAAATAAGCTCCCCGAACCCTTTGCTGTTTTAGAATCTAAACACCACCACAGATAAGTGATTCGTGTTTCAAGTGCTTATTAGGTCTTTTTCTGGCTTATTTTGGTCCTTGTTTCCTTTTAGATAAATCAGTAGGATTGATTCCTTGCGCCTTATTTATTATTGTAGGTAGAAATGCTTAATTCTCACTTATTAGTTTTAGGATCCCACTTAGTGTAATCTTTTTGCCAACTACTTATCTCTTTTCTATTAGCTTATTTCGGTTAGAATTAGCTCATTTACTTTCCCACTGCTTATTTCTTCCAGGTTGCTTATCAAACTACGTTTGCATCTGCTTATTTGTGCTTAAAAGTTCCAAAGGGTGTTTGGTTGTATTTTTTTTTTTTTTTGTTATTGGAATAAGTTTGTCAAACTTGTTTCAGCTTTCAAAAAATTTAGTCTTTACAAAAATCTTCATTTTGAAGCTTTTTAAGTTTCAAAAAGGAAATTTAAAAGAAAAGGAGAAGGAAGAACCCGAGACCTCCCACTCAAGAATGATAGTGTGTACAGATAGCCAGCTTGCCTCAACTTGTCTTGTGAAATTCTGCACATTTAATCCTTAAATAGGTTTAGGCAGCTTGGTTTTAAGCTAATCTTAGCTTATTTTGCGACTTATTTCCAAAACAACCACTAGTTTTCTTATTTTTCCTAGAACTAAGCATAACTTCAAAGTAGTTTCAGAAATTTTCGATTTTCGAATTAGTTTACTATTTTTTTAATAATTTAATTAGTAATTTAGTTATTAATTCATAGAAAATAATTTAAAAATAAAAATACCGGTCTTTTTCTAAAATTATTTTAGTCAATTAGGGCGAGGAAAATTGATTTCACCCCATAGCCTTAAATTTCAAAAGTTTCACGTTTATGGCTGGGTTCTTCTGCTTTTTCATGTTGTATGCGTTTTAGCATCCTAGGACTTAGTTTAGCTTCGTTTTATCATTTCTTAGGCTTAGTAGTAGTTAATTAAGTGTTTATTTTGTTTTACATGCTTTATTTTCATTCTCAGTTTTTAACAGAATAACGCAAATCAAAATATTCAAATTGTTTAACCAATTCAAGTCTTAATCGCGAAACTAAACGACAATCACAATTTCACACCTCGTTGGGACACGACCGGAAACCACTTTCCTGGGATCACTTTTATCACACCCAAGATTTGATATCGTTAACCTTTTCCTAAAGTTAATTTGTCGAATTTACGGTTATTTGATATAATGTTGATATTGTGTTTTCACCACTCACACAACCGTCGAATCAATGTGTTAAAAGATGATTCACTTTGTGAACGTTGTTTTTGCAAAGGGTGTGGATTTTATCACGAATCTTGTATGTGTTGCCCTTTGGAAGAACCCACCGGGTTATCGAGGGCGTTTCCATCGATTTTTAAGAAAGATTTGAGCAACATCAAAACAACATTGAAAGTATGTGTAGAACTCTCTTAAGTCCGATTCAAGCTCGACAATGTGTTAATGAAGAACCCGTCCAAGCTACTAAGTCAATCACACTATTCCGAAACTACGAAGAACCCATGAGGATTACAGGACGATTTCTTTGAGCGTCGTGCTTTTATTAACAACATTGAAACTTGAAGCATTGTCAAATTTTTGAAATATAAGTCGATGAACTTGATTCCTACTCTCCTACAGGGAGATGGAACATATCCTCTGAACCCAGTGATTCGCTTGTACTCGACTCTAATCCGAAGAATTCTAGTAATCGATCCTTATCTTTCATTTCATTAAGTTACGAGTTCGTTGAAAGTTACAACAAACAAAAGCGAAATTATGCTTAAAATGATCACTAAGCGAAAGTAAAGAACGGAGACTGTTAACGAAGTGGTAACTTGCTACCTCTCGAGCACACCACTTGTCCCATCTCCATCTTCAAATAATTTATCCTCTTCTCATCTCGAGCCTCATTTATGACTCTTCCTTCTCTGCGTACCGGTTGGAAGTGGCGTTCTTTGGAAGAGGTCGATGATCATGTTGAGATGTTTTCCGGACCGGCGATGATCTTTCTTATGGAGACATAGACTTTGTTGCGATTGCCTTACGAGAGCGGCCATTGTTAAGTAAATGATTTTGAGCCGAAGAAGAAGATTGAGTCAGATGATATTTGGTCGGAGGATGAAGCACTACGTGAAACATTATTAAATGTTCATCTTATCATTTCTAAGATTGAATCCCTAAATGATAATTCAAGTCCGCTTCCTATCTCCGTTAAAGATAGTGATTTCTTACCCAAGCTTGAGACTTTCTGATTTGATGAAGAGATTAGCGGCAGTCCCACTACGTCAGATGTTTATCCTCCGATTCTTGAGCGATTCTACTTCGAGGTTGATATGAGCAAAGCTTTGAATGAGATTTTTGATAATCCGACAAATGACCCGATCATTGACGACGCTATTGATGACTTGATACCACCGGGTATTGAGGATGTTATGCATCCGGTGGGGATGGAGACTTAATGATGATTCTCCTTCTTCTGTTGAGTCGACTATCACTTATCCCATTGAGCCCTCATGTGAAGACAAAATGTTTAAACCTGGGATATGCATTGATGAAATCTTTGTTAAAAACAATTTCCGAGATAAGGATCCTCCGATGGATGCCTTCATTTGTGAGCCTACACCTCTTATCCTTTACCATGAATTCCCGACTTCTTTGGAGTTTTCTCATTGTGATCCGTCATCCCTTCACCACCTGAAAACCAGGATGATGGATCATTCTTTCTTGATATACCTTTGTGAGTTCGGGGAGAGTTATTCCTTATGTGCTTGAGCGGACATTTTCTTTCCTCTCTGGACCAGCCCATTCTTCTTTCCTGGGAGTGAGGATACCATATTTAATCACGTATCCTTCGCTATACCCTTGAGGACAAATGAATTCGGGGATGAGTGAGGCTAGCGACAGATCAAAATAAGAGCGCTTAGGTGGGAGGCACCCATGCTTATCTCTATCTTTCTTTTTATTTTCTAATAAGCGACGCGGAAGGGTTAGCCTCTTCATTTCAGTGTTTGGATGTTTGTGATGTTTTGTCGAGGATTTCACCCGATATGAAGACTCGCTCGAAGTTGTCTCTTTCTCCACCGAGTTTCATGATCTCGTCGATGGAAATCGATATCCTAAATCTTACGACTAACGTTTATCTTTAGCATAATTAATAAGCGGCTTTTAGAGTTTCTTGATACCCTTGCTTTTAAACATTGAGGACAATGTTTCGTTTTAGTCCGTGGTAATCTTCGATTTGATTTGACCGCACTTGCTTGTTTTTTGTCGTATACTCTTGCAACCCCGTTTTTCCTTAGAAAATGAAAAATTGTGCAAGAAAGTGAAAAATTTAAAAAATTTTGTAAGCTTTTGCTAGTCTTATGATCAAAAAGTTCTGCTGTCTCTTTAGAAGTTTCTTTAAATATGCGCTTTCAATAGCCTTTGCTAATTGCTTAGACAAGAGGCTATAAAATGCGATTCTAGCTCACAAGGCCAGGAATTTGCAAGTCTCCCTAAGTGATTTTAAATATGCAAAGCTTAAACAAGAATTTGCTAGTTTCTAATAAGTGACTTTAAAAATGCGAGACTTGAGGATTATTTTATAAGCATTTGCTAAGTTAATATATGTTTTGACACCTTGTTGACTTTCTCAGCTAGTAAGAGAGTAAGAATGGAATTCACTTCATGGTTGAGTCTCAGCTTGTTCCTTAACCATAGATAATCTAAAAATTATGGCTAAGCATCATGATCTCATTATTTGGGATTTTAAATTTGCGGAGATCGAAGAATGATAGAGTTACTTATGAGTTTAGATGCTAGTTGGAGTAAATGGTTCTCTTTAGAGCCCATCGGCTACTTATGGCTTTTTGCTCCTACAAAATTGTCTTACCCCATATCGTGAATAAATAATTAGAGATGTTGAGTTTACGGCGATAGTTAGTTCTTTATCTTCTTTAGATCCTTGCCCATGAGTCAAATTTTATCGAGAGTATCGGCTGCTGTTAGGTGTAAAAAACCGAGGATTGAGTTTGGCACAAAAAACATGAAATAAAGCCCAAATGTATTAAAGTTGAAAAATCCAAAGCCATAAAAGTTGTCATAGACTCTCCAAAAGGCGAGGAAAATCAAAGTCATAATAAGACTCGATAAACGGTATCCCGTTGAGTTAGTGGTTGAAAAGACCAGGGCCTAAATTGTAAAATGCAAATGTCTTTGAAATAGTGTTAAGCCAAACTTTGAATCCGAGATGTCTAAATAAAGCCTACGTCTTTCGGACTTCAGAGATGAGTTGTTCTACGCCATAAAAGGATATTCTCCCAAACTGTAGAAATTAGGACCTTGATGTTGACCTCATTCTTGTGTGCAATGGTTTTCGAGGGAAGATGGATAACTACATACTTAATTTTATATCTCTATCGGAATAGAATTATCAAACGAGAAACTTGAAGAAATTAGGTTCCAAAAAATAAAAAGAAATAGAGGAAAAATAGGAAAATGGGAGCAAAAGGTAATTACACAAGTAACTTCCATGGGGAGTGTTAGCATCTAAAAGTCGTGATTAACAATGATTCGATTTACTTAGTTTGGGGACTAGAAAATCGAGGGCGTATGTATTATATCCATGGTCACTTATCCGTGTTGTGTTTCCTACCAGTGATCTAAAGTGTTGATTGAAAAATGTTGGAGTTATTGATCTATGAAAGTTCAAAACAACCGTCACTCATAATCGAATGCTTACCTGTAATATCTATATGTGAAATAAAATATAAACGGGCATTTTTAGAATTAAAGGTTCTTAATCTCTTTTGAGGAATCTTTGCTACTTTTCATAGGTTTAGTAGAAAGAGATTGAAATCTTTAGTTTTAGCGTGGTGTTAGTTGATTAGCATGAGGACACGAATGGTCTCTGGGGTATTTTGGTATGTGCTAAAACACATACCTTTCTCTATCAAAATGGACAAAATAACCAAGAAAAGAGTCGTTTATTGCTAATATTTGTTGTTTCTTGAGTTTATGCATGCAGAATGATATGACAAAAACAGACAAAGAGGTAACCGAAGAAAACCGCACAGAGAGAGAGAATGCAAAAGCCGATGCGGGATGCAGTTTATGGGATTTGGATGTTAAAAGTCATATTATGAAGCTTGGATCATTATTTTGGAGTTTCCAACAATCCTTCATTTTCCCAAACTTTCACTTTTCACCTTCAATTTTCCCAAAATAACAAAATTCACCTCTTCACTTACCCATTTTACACAATATACCCTTCAAATCCTATTTTTCACAATCACACTTTGGTCTTTGGTTTTCACAAACATTGCATAAATGGTCCTTTAAAATACCATACTACTAAACCAAAACCAAAAATAATAATCCAAGCCTTTACCCCATTAATACCTTAAAAAGCCCAAGCCCATAACACCAAATTACCCATCCATTTCACCCAAGTTAATAACGGTCAATCTCACCATATTTAACCATCGGTCAACAAGTCAACAAAGTCAAAATAAATAAAATAATCCCTCCCTTTCCCAAACGCGCCTAAACAGAAAATAACCTCCATAGATTTCTGTTTCACCCAAATCCCATAGTACCTTGCACTCCCACTTTTTAACTACTTTGAGGAGTTGAAGCCTCGACACACGTGTCGAGGGTGATCTTCGGATCAGCGCGAGGAGTGTATGGGAGTGATAAGGGATGGTAAAGTCACATCATTCAAGGATCAAAGCCAGGAATTATGTGATGACAAGATGAAGATCAACGATGAAGATTAGAACCCTAGATCCTTCGAATACCTTTCCAAGTCCTCTCAACACTATAAAAGACCCTTCACACAAGCTAAAATCGTCCAATTTTCATGGTTTAGAAAGTTGTTACCAAATTATTTATTTGTCATTTACATCGTTTTCAATAGTGTAATTTCAAATTCATCTTTGTAATCTCAGCTTATATTAATTTTTCATTTTATATCTTGTCTCAATTCAAAATTCAGTATTTGATAAATCGTTGTTACTACTGTTCCATTAGCTTCAATTCTTGTCTCATAAGCTCTTAGAAGCTCAATATAGCTTATTTGAGTTTTTCATCATCATTGTGCTTCAGTTTCAAACAATTTTGTTAAAAGTCAAAATTTCAAGTCAAACTAGTTTTAGGTGAATTTCTGTTTTAAATCTGTTATTGTAATGAGATTTGAGGTTATTTGTTTGTTTAAAGTCAGTTGTAGTCAAATTCCTTTCAGTTCTAATGGTTAAGTTGCAATTTGGTAGTTAAGAGGTGTTTGGTTCATATTTAATTGATTAAGTTTAAAGTCATTTGGTTGTGAATTCGAGTTATACAAGTTTATAACTGAATGGAAGTTGTTGTGTCCAAAGTTTTAAGTTTTGAAAGTCGGTTTCATGATTTTTTTATGGTTTTGGATATGATATGGTTATTTGATTTTGTGCTTAAAGTGCCTCAAGACTACCTCTCATTGCCCCGGTTTCATTTTCTCGTGTTATTTTAATGCATGTTTAGTTAAGTTTTATGATTGATTCTGTTCACCTTATAATTTAGGTTAGGTAGTTAATGTGTTCTCCCTTTAGGCCTTATAGGATTAGCTTATTACCTTATAGGATTAAATATTAGGATTAGCTGATTTTAAGCTTTTGTTGTAGAAAGTTGGGTAGCTTATTGATTCATAAGTAGAATACAATATAGGTGCCAGGAATCTCCTCTAAAGTCCTTTATAGCTTATTTAGGTACTCAACTCAGCCTGCAATTTTAATGTCCCTTTGAAATATGTTACACGTCTCATGTCCCATCCTCTTATAGCTTTGATTTTTAGTTTCTTCGTGATAAGTCCAATTTAACCTGAATTGACATGAGCTCTTTGGTTGGTATTCTTCATCGTGGTCATTTTAGTTGATTTTTAGGATTTTTCTACACTAGCTTAATCTAGGCTTAAAGTAGGTGATTAAATAGTTTGGATATTGAGATTTTAATCGATCTTGTGCTTATTTACCTTGTCTTGCTTTTTCTAATCAAAGAAGGTGCTTAAATCATTGTTCTTGTGCTCCAAATTGGTTTCTCGTTAATTTTACCTTGTTCTCGGTATTATTTTATAGTTTTCCGGAGATTTTCATATTTTCCACTGTTCATCTTCTATTTTACGCATTTTTATTCATTTTCCAGCATTTTTAAATAGCATTTTATTAAAATAAATTAGATAAAGGTGGGAAAATGCAATTTCAATTTTCCTAGTTTTAGATTATTCAAAAAGTAATAAAAAATATTTTTCCAGATTTTTCTTAGATTAAATAGTATTTTCTAGCAATTTAATTAGATTTAAATAGTTTTAAATTCATAATAATTAGAGAAAAAGTCTAAAAGGTGATTCAGTTTTGAAAATTCTTTTTAGTTAATGTTGATTTTTGAAAAATAGTTTTGTAATTTTATTTCATGTTTTCATAATTTTTAGCTTTTTAATTCTATTTTAAATGTTTAAATTTAGTTTTTAATTCAAAATAAATCAAGAAAAACCCAAAAAAATTAGTTTTAAATTTCAAATAAATTTAAAATATCATCCTTAGCTGTAGAAAATTAGTATTTCATTTTTACGGATTAAAATTAGAGTAGTTGCATTTTATTCGCGTTTTATTAAATTACGTTTTTCGCATTTTAGTTTAAATTTGCGTAGTTTGTTATAATTTCCTTTATTCCACCATAGATTCTGTAGTTTTACTTGCTTTCCCTTATTATTACTTGCCTCTTAGATTAGAAATTATCAAATTCCCTTTTAGCCATCTCGAATCTCGGTTCACGCGTGTTTGTTACTCCATTCATCCCTTGTTGGGAAAACGACCCGGGAAATACATACCTTTGTATTTCTTCGGAAAATACTTTATACGAAAACGATCAAATCATCAACATTCTCAAATATATTGATGAAGGACCATATCAGATTGAGACTACAAGAGACATAATTGACCGCAGCTGGATACAATGATCTTTGAAATGCATGACCAAAGATGTATGATGAGCTTCGGTGATAAAGGAGAAAAAGAGATTCGATCTTTGATATCGGGGCTTCAAACATCATAATTGTGGTCTTCCAAAATACATCTACAAGTCGATCAATCACAACAATCGAAGCCAAGGCGGTTTGGGATAATGTCAAGATGCTTTCCTGGTTTGAATTAACCAAGGAAGACAGAGAATCACGGCTATATGATGAGTTTGAGCACTTCAAGATGAAACAGGATGAGAGTGTCTATGAGTACTCGTGAGATTCCACAAGCTTGTAAATGATATGAGGAATATCGAATGACTATGCCAAACATTAAAATTTGAACTCAAGTTTGTGAACAACATGAATCCCGAATGGCACAAGTTTGTCACCTATGTGAAGCTAACCAAAGGTTGAAGGAAACAAACTATGAGCAACTATATGCCTTCCTTCCTTGAGAATGAGACATGCTATGTTTGAAAAAAGGATTCTTGAAGCGGTTAAAATCTAAGCGAGGGAGAAACGGTTAGATCAAATGACTCAAGCGCTTCTACACCAATGTTGGTATTACTACCAAAGCATCTCAAGTCATTCCCACGGGTAATGGTAATCACAAACTCATTCACGATCACGAGGTTCAAGCAGTGATCTTGATCTTTGTTATGGGACACTTCTTTAATCAACTGGCTCTTATGGTTAAACAAAACTTGACCCTTAGCCCACATACCAACAGTCTTCACACTAACAATGAGATCAGAACTGTATCTAATCTA
>OU343217.1:244330650-244555673 GCA_910596185.1 Chrysanthemum makinoi | reverse complement strand
CACAATCATGCTGTTGTCAAAGATGGGAAGGTTATGGTGCAACCTGTTCAAGAAAGGCAGTATGAACAAGGAAGAGGAGGAGTTGGTAGAGGATATGTGGTAAATCCGAATAGGGGAAGGAATGGGAATCAAGGACAAGCAAAGTCGATCAAATGCTACAACTGTAGTGATGAGGGACATATTGCTAGGAACTGCACATCTCCAAAACGTCCACGGAATGCGAGAATACTTGAGACAAGATGTTGCTTGTGCAAGCTCAGGATAATAGAGCAGCTCTGGATGAAGAGGAGTTGTTGTTTCTTCTTTTGAGGAAATGCCGAACCTATGATCTTGATGTTGATGAACAACCAATTCGGAGATAGGTCATAATCATCAAAATTCATTTCAAGTAGTATTTGTGATGCATTTGACTCGATGTAGATGATGAACCTCTTTTGCCCAAACAATCTGCATGGCTAGCATCTCACCTATGGTCTCTCCAAAGGTCTCTCCACCACAACAAGCTAGTCCATCCAAAGACAAAATCATTTTAGAGGTATTAAAACTATATGATGATGTTGATGAGCAAAAGATGCATAATAAAGTCAGATCTCTTGAAACTTATGAATCAGATATTGAAGATGAGGGTAATAGTAATATTGTCCCATATGATCAATATGTGAAGCAAAGTGAAAGTGAGATTGTACCAAGTAATGCATCTTCTGCAGTTAATGATGATTATGTTTTTGATTGTAGGATCGTAATATTATTGTGTTATGATGATTCGGGTGGTCTTGGATGATGGAAATACATGTTAGACATTTTAGAGAGAGAAAGTAAAGAGAGGGTGTTTCTTGCTAGAGACTTGGTGTACAAATTATGAATGGTTAGATTAGAAAGCACCACCCCTTCCATGGATGGAAGGGGTATTTATAGTTACAAACCTAACGACCTCCTATCGGCTTTTGTGGATCAGGGTATCTGATGGGTAAAGACAGGTCCTTCCTCCGCGATGTTACACTATGCTAAAAAAAACTAATAACTAACTAATAAACTGATAAATAACGTAACTAACGATATGTCTACGAGCTAACTTATGCTAGATAATATTTGGGGTGACGATACTTTACTTATGGAATTTCCATTTCCTAACAATCTCCCCCTAAGGGAGGTCACCCCATGTTTTATATTTCGGATCCTAGCATTCTATTCTTGACTTTGTTCTTGAGCTCGTAGACTGCAATTCTTCAATTCCGCAATCTTTGTACTTTAGTAGCAATTTTTCAAAGTCCGCATAGATTTGTACTTTCAGTGGAGATCTTTGAACTGATCCACATCTTGATGATCTTTGAGCTTTCTTGAGATCATCAGCCACAGTAAATCTCTGGATCACCCTTTGTTGTGTTGCCTTCATGTGATGTTGTGACTTTCGGACAGACATGCTCACACTATCTGGATCATGACATCTTTTCATCGCCGAGTAGCGAAGCTTTTCTGGTTCAAGATATTTGCGGCAGCGAGGAACATAGTATAGAAATATCGAGCAGGTTACGTAGATATGCACAAGTCATGATTTCTTCAATTAAGTGTGGATTCGTGAGCATGCGACTTTGGATAGACTCCTGATTCGATCAGTGCAACCGTCCAAATGTACCTGCAAACAGCAGTTAGCAATAAAAACACACGAAAGTGTCTTTGATCACTTTCGTTGAATTGAGGTACACGGCCCACGGTTCCCGTTGATCAATACAGTAACTTGCTTTTGTGTCGGTAGGATTCTAAGAATCTCCTTGTGAGGGGTTTATACTTGCTCTAGCCGTTCTCAAACCGGAGCGTCTCAAAGAAGACAACGAATTGAGTGAACGGCCAATTGAGATTCACTGATTGATGAAAAATTTATTTGAAAACAATCACGTATTGCTTAGAAGAAAGAGTTTTGCAATACGGCGAAGGTTTTATGAGAAGATCAATTTTCAATCAAAAATACCTTTTTGTATTTGAAAAGAGTACACATTCGATGTGCTAGAGAAAAGAAGAAATTTGCACATCGAGCGGTTTTCCAAAGCATTTTTTCAATAAGAGATACTTTTTGAGTTTGAAATATGAATACACATTCGATGCGCTAGAAAAAAGAAGATTTGCACATCAAGCGGTTTTCAAGAGTATTCGTCAATTCCAATCCTGGACCAAGGTTGATTCACGAGTGAATCGCCCCATTGTTTCTATCCAGTTGTCACAAGCTTGATCTTACGAGAAGATTTCACATGTCACACACCAAGAGCTTTGTTAATACAAATAAACCGTAAAAACGTTTATTAATATTTTGCGATCTCTTTGTGTTTTGTTGATAACAAATGTAATGTTATCTTAAGTATAATTATAAGGATACATGTTATTTTTGTAAAGCATTTACATATAGCCATTTAAATACAAAAATGTAATAATTAAGCATTTGTTGTAATAGTTTATTAGGATGGGTAAAACCATAACCCATGGACCATAACCCATGGATCTTAACCCATACCAAAGAAGACTTGATACAATGTATACTTAGATACATTGAATCTAAAGAAAACCATGGACCAACCCATAACCCATGACCCATAACCAAAAAACCCATGGGCAAAGAGAGCGTTCCACGGATCCCTAGGATTACACTAGACGGATCCCAAGTGGAAGGGATCCGTGGGATCCGTGGAACAGAGGAGAAATTTGCCTATAAATAGAGAGCCATTTCTTCATTCTAACTCACCCCTCTTCTTACTAAATCTCTCATACACTCTCATTCTCTTCTAACATATAGATCACTTGATCTAGAGAGTTGTTCTTCTTTCTTTCTATTTTGATCCTCATATAGGTCCTTCTCTAAGGCGAGATCACGAGCATTCTACAAGTCATCCAAGCAAGGGGTCCTTGATTGATTTGTCACTCCGAAAGATTTCTGTAGCAGAGATCTTGTATTTGATATTTCACATATTTGTTGTGTAATAGTTGTGTTGGTTTGGTCCACCGTACTATGGACTCGGTATCTAGCTTTGTACGTGTAAGCAACGTGAAGGCTTCTGTTGACATAGTGCTTAAACTCTCGAGTAGGTGACTCGGGGAGTGGAGTAGGGCAAGGAAGGTGTCCTTGTAGCGAACCACTATAAATGGTTGTCTTTTTCTATCCCTTAACTTTGCTTGCATTATCATTAGATCTATACGTTCTCAACATCCATACGATTCACATAATATCGAATCTAAAGTTTTTGAAATCAACTTAAAATCGGCAAAACTATTCAACCCCCCTTCTAGTTTTCCACAATTGGCATCAAGAGCTAAGTTTATAAAAGTTTTAAATAAAATTGTATTTTAAAAACTTTTCGATCACTATGGGTTCTGAAAATTATAAGGAAGGGCAATCTATGCAAGGACCACCACTACTTGAAACTAATGGTTTTATATATTGGAAAAATAGATTCAAAACATATGTGAAGTCTAAAGATATTGATCTTTGGTACATTATTGTTGAAGGTGATTTTGAGGCTACCTCAAATGATGATAAAGGAAATTTAGTTCACATACCTCATGATAAACTAAACGATGAAATGAAGAAAAAGCTTTCTAAAATAGTGAAGCAAAAATGGTTTTATATAATGCTTTACCGAAAAAGGAATTCGAAAGAATTTCTATGCTTAAAACCTCTAAAGAAATTTGGAATTCTTTAGTTGTAACTCATCAAGGCAACCAACAAGTTAAAAATAATAAAATTGATTTATTTGTTCAACAATATGAACAATTTTCAATATCGGATGAGGAAACTATAGATCATTCATTTGCTAACTTTAATACTATTATTACATCTTTACAAGCACTTGATGAATCTTTTTCTAGCGGTAACCATGTTAGGAGATATCTAAGGGCACTTCCATCCGAGTGGAGATCCAAGGTGACGGCAATCGAAGAGTCAAAAGATTTGACAATCCTCACCCTCGATGAACTCATAGGCAACCTAAAAGTCTACGAGCTTGTCCTTGCTAAAGATTCGAAGCCTCAAAGGTGAAAGAGAACACAAATCTCTTGCCTTAAAGCCAAAAAGGCTTGAAGAGGAGAACTCTTCTTCGGAGTAAAAGTGGCGGCGAAGAGTACGCTATGGCGGTAATGGACTTTAAAAAGTTCTTTAGAAGAAAGGAAGATACGTCAAACAACCGTATGACGATAAGAAAGGCTTTCGGAAAAGCAAAAGGACGAAGCCAAGGATGATCGTGCTTGCTTTAAATGTGGGGACCCAAACCACTTTATTAGTAAGTGTCCCAAAGGGGATGATCAAAAGGCGTTAGTGGCGGCACATGGGGAATGGCGAATTTAGGAGGAGGGCGAAGAAATTTGTCTCATGGCAAATGACGTATGCACGAATACTATAGTAGCTCATCACTTGATGAAGACTCATTGCATAATGAATATGATAAACTATGCAATATTAGCTTAAAACTAGTTAACAAAAATAAGCTTTTAAAGAGTCAAAATAAACGTTTAGATAAAGAAGTCATAGAATTAAAAGCAAAACTAAAACGTTTAGAAGGGTAAAATAGCAAGTGGTGAATGTGAACTTTGTGTTCAACTTCAAACACTAGTGGATCACTTAGATTCTAAAATTGCTAGAATGAGCACGAACACTTTAGATACAATACTCGATAGCGTTAAAACGGGTAACAATCAAAAGGGTCTAGGTAGTCAACAACTTGATCCATCAACTAGTGAAAGTAAAGAAACAAAATTTGTTAAGGAACTAGAAAAACCAGCCATTGTTGTGGCGGATCCCACGGATCCCTAAAAAAAGGGAACCGCTAGTGTGAGAAAGGGATCCGTGGATTCGCTGTAGCAAACAGTAGCAATAACGTAGCTTCTTCATCTAGAACTGAGTTTGTCATAGTTAATAGGAAGAAACCAAATCATGTCACCACTAGACAACCACCTCCAAAATATAATCCTACTTTTGCAAGAAACAAAGCTCCATCTTTTCAAAACCTAATTCATTTAGGAGACCTAATAACGTTTACCTGAAAAGTAACCATCAAATGGGATGGAATCAAAACATGCAAAACGGTTTTCCTTTTCAAAACTTTGCTCCATGGAATGCATACTCATCTTATCCATACATGTCTAACATGAATGGAATGTTTAACACTAATGGACCCATGAACAAATGGGGACCAAACTTTTGAGTTTATTATTGTTTTAGGTGTGCTTAAAGGTCGACCTAGACCCCGATGAATGGGTCAAGGATAGCGGGTGCACGAGGCACATGACCGGCAATAGGGATCTATTCTCCACATATGAATCCATTAATGGAGGTAATGTGGTGTTTGGAAATAGCAAAAGTAGAATCATCGGTAAAGGTACGATTTCTAACAAATCTCTAACCATTAACGATGTGTGTCACGTAGAAAACCTAAACTTTAATCTCTTAAGTATAGGACAAATATGTGATAAAAAGTGCAATGTACTTTTTAACGAAACCGGTAGTAAGATACTTAAAAATGGCATAACCATAGGAAGAGGAATTAGGAAACATGGAGTCTATGTCATTAAAATCGGTAATGAACCTAAAGACAAACTATGTCTTACCTCTATGGATGATACTTGGACCTTATGGCATCGAAGATTGGGTCACGCCAACATGCGACTTCTTCAATCGCTATCATCCAAAGATCTAGTAAGAGATCTACCTAAGTTAAAATATGAACATCATTTTTGTGATGCTTGTAATATAGGAAAACAAGCTCATTCGAGTCATAAAGCTAAAAACATGGTGTCCACAACTAGGTGTCTAGAATTACTACATATGGATTTATTTGGTCCATCCGCTATCCAAAGTTATGGAGGCAACTACTACACTTTGGTAATAGTGGATGACTACTCTAGGTATACATGGACAAAATTTTTAAAGAACAAAACGGAAACCTTTAACTATTTTGAAATATTAAGCAAAAAGATCCAAAGACAACTAGGAAGTCCCATAGTGTCTATTAGGACGGATCATGGTAGGGAATTCGATAATGAAGTGCAATTGAGAGCTTTTGTGACGCTAATAGTAATACTCACAACTTCTCGGCTCCGCGCACTCCACAATCGAATGGGGTAGTAGAAAGAAAGAATAGAACTCTACAAGAAATGAGTGGAACCATGCTTAATGAACAATCCATACCTCAAAAGTTTTGGTGTAATGCCGTTGATACTTCAACGTATATACTCAATCGAGTCTTGATTAGACCAATCTTAGGAAAAACTCCATATGAGTTACTTGGAGGCAAAAAGCCTACGTTAAATCACTTTAGAGTCTTTGGTAGTAAATGTTTTATTCTTAACACTAAAGATTACCTTACAAAATTTGATCCTAAATCAACCGAAGGTATCTTTTTAGGTTACTCGCCAAATAGCAAAGCTTACGTCATATTAAACAAAGAAACAATGAAGGTAGAAGAGTCATTAAATATAAAATTTGATGAAAGTCCACCCAAACCCTCTCCACCTCTTGTCGATGACGAGATTATAGAAAGTGAAGCTATAGTAATAAAGAAAAAGATAAGTGAAGAAGAAGAACCTCTAAGTGATGAAATAATAAACATTAAAGAGTCCAAAGATCACCCCGTAGATAAAGTCATAGGAAAACTAAACGAACGAACATTAAGGTCTCAAGTTCAAAACCAAAGTAGCTTGTTTTGTTTCGTTTCAACCTTAGAACCTAAGAATACACAAGAAGCCATAAAAGATGAAAGCTGGGTAATGGCTATGCAAGAAGAACTAAATCAATTTGTTTCTAATGATGTTTGGACACTTGTCCCTCCACCTAGTAATCAAACCATAATAGGAACCAAATGGGTTTATAAAAACAAATTAGATGCAAACGGAGTAGTGTCTAGGAACAAGGCTAGACTCGTTGCTCAAGGGTATAACCAACAAGAAGGAATAGACTTTGATGAGACCTACGCCCCCGTGGCTAGATTAGAGTCTATAAGAATACTTCTTGCGTATGCTTGTGCTAATGATCTAAAGCTTTATCAAATGGATGTCAAAAGCGCTTTTCTAAATGGTTTCATAAATGAAGAAGTATATGTAGCTCAACCTCCGGGCTTCATTGATTTTGAAAAACCCAAACATGTGTATAAATTAAAGAAAGCCCTTTATGGTCTTAAACAAGCTCCAAAAGCTTGGTATGATAGACTCAAGTCATTTCTAGTTAAACACAACTACACCATGGGGTTAGTTGACAACACACTTTTTACTAAGAAAAGAGAGTCACATATAATCATAGTACAAATATATGTAGATGATATTATATTGGGATCCACTTGTCAAGACATGTGTGATGATTTCTCTAAAATCATGCATGACGAGTTCGAGATGAGTATGATGGGAGAACTTAGTTTCTTTCTTGGTCTACAAATAAAACAAGTAGAAGATGGTATCTTCTTCAATCAATCTAAATACATCAAGGAGATGTTAAAGAAATTCGGTCTAGAAGAGTCAAAACCAATTAGGACTCCAATGTCATCTGACACCAAACTCACAAAAGATGAAGACGGAGAATCCGTAGATAATACTAAATATCGTGGCATGATAGGTAGCCTTCTATACCTCACGGCAAGTAGGCCGGATATCATGTTTAGTGTTTGCTTATGTGCTAGGTTTCAAGAAGACCCTAAAATATCACACCTAGAAGCCGTAAAGAGGATATTTAGATATATTAAGGGTACAACACAATTAGGATTATGGTATCCTAAGGGCACGGAGTAGAAACAATTGTATATGCAGATTGACCATGCGGTGATTACGTTGATAAAAAAGTACAAGTGGGGTATGTACTTTTATGGGATGTTGTTTAACATCATGGTTTTCTAAGAAACAAACGGCACTTGCAATATCAACAACCGAAGCCGAATACGTCTCCGCCGGCAAAGCATGCCAACAAGCACTATGGATGAAACAAGCGTTAGTAGACTCCGACATCCATCTAAGCGACATAGCCATCCTATGTGACAACAAAGGTGCCATCGACTTAAGCAAGAATCCGTTATTGCATTCTCGCACAAAGCATATAGAGATTCGTCATCACTTCCTAAGAGACAATGTTCAAAAGGGAACATCTCTATTGAGAAGGTAGCATCCGAAGACAACATAGCCGACGTCCTCACCAAACCGTTGAAGCGGGAACAATTCAACCTACTTCGTCTTGGTCTTGGTCTAATGGAACAAACGTCAGAACTTATTTGACTCTACAAGGTATGTAAACACTAGCCTTCTTCTTTCTGAGTCTAGGATTCCTATTTCACGCACAACTCACAAACAATACGGGAATTTTCAAAACCCAAGATGAGTTTTCAACTTATAGTCTTCTTATTTTTTAAAAGAAAACCTACTTTCACAATGTTTTCTAAAAAGATGATACCTTCCCGTATCAATTTCACAAAAGCAATTTCTCACGTCTAGGACAAATCGCTTTTCATTATTAATACAAAGTAAAAACCGTTTTCATTGCATCTCATGTCTTTTGAATGCTAAAGGGGACACATAACTAATATGTGTTTTCGGGTACATTCATTTAAGCAACAATGAATTAGGAGCATTGATAACACAAAATTATATACTCATGTACTAAATATGTGTTTTCGGGTTATCTCAATAGGATGGTTTTATACTTCTAGTTTATTTTCTACTTCTTTTTAGGAGTCGAGATAACCGAAACTCCAAATAGTTTGCATATAGGCACACACTAGGCAAAAATGTTTCCAAAAGAAAATTTTGTGTCTTTGAAACACCAAACCCACGGATCCCGCCTTTATGTTGGGCGGATCCCTCAAGGAAGGATCCGTGGGATCCGTAACGAAAGCGCTTTTCAACTTCTATTTTTTCACTTTGGATGAAAAATCCACATTTGTTTCATTTTGGGAGTATGCTCTTTAATGCTTGTGTTCTCATGATCACATGCCTTGAATTCATATCTAATTATTAGATTTTAATCCACATTTTGGGTCAAGCATTCATTACAATGCTTTGTTTTTCTATATATATAATTCCCAAAATGCTTGCATACTCCATCTCCTTCTCACAAACACACTTCATCATGTCATCCAAAAACCCTTTAGGAGAATCATCTAGTACAAACAATCATAATATCCAAACCTTTGTACTTCCACCATCCAAAATACCACAATCAAATACTAGGATATCCACACGGATTAGTATCCGATCTTGTTGTTTAGCAAAATCAACCTCAAATAGTTCATCCTCAAATAACTCACCACAAGATACTTCCATTATAGCACCTCCCTCATCACCAACAAGTACACCAACTTCATCACCACCTAAAGTCACTTTTTTGGAACTCCTTAAGACTCCAACAAGATCTAAACAACCTAAACAAAAAGAAATAGTCTTTTCAACACCACCCACATCTCCAAATACTATCTTTCAAAATCTTGACACATCACCACCACTAGCTCCCATCACATTACAAGAACATCTAGGTTCTTTTCCACCACCATTTACAAACATTCCGGATATTGATCCATATTTTCCTATTTTTCCACCACAACTTCCGCATAACTCAAATCAAAACAACCCGGAAAACTTCAGCACTCATTACCCACATCATTTACATTGTGAACATTGCCAATCCACTAGGAAAATTGCAATAGAAGTTAGGGAAGAAATGGGTTTCATACTCAACCTCATCCTTGATCGCATCAATACCATTACTCATCAAAACCTCCATCCATAACCTTATGCAAGCATGGAAGGAATCACTACTACTATTTTCTACTTTTAGTATTATTTTTTTTTGAAGTCATTTTCAAGAACAAGTCTTGTTCTTATTTTTACATGCTTGTAAGTGGCATACATACCACTACAATTTGTTGTTTTATTACAAGGCCTTGTTTACATACCTTGGCTCCCAATCTTGATTCTCGGCAACCACAAGATTATATAAGCATGTTACTAACCTTTCTTTTTGTAGGATTTTTATTTTTCTTCTCTTGGCCCCCAAACAAGGGGGATCTACCGTCAAGGGGGAGTTAGAAGTTTGTTTATTTCTTCCAAGGGTTAACTTTTGTTTTAGACAAAAGGGGAGAAGAAGTAACACTTAGGGGCTTTCAAAACTTACATCTATTCTTAAGTTTTACTCATCATAACATTATGTTTTGTCATCAACAAAAGGGGAGAGATTGTTAATACAAATAAACCCAAGTAAAGCGTTTATTAATATTTTAAGATCTCTTTGTGTTTTGTTGATAACAAATGTAATGTTATCTTAAGTATAATTATAAGGATACATGTTATTTTGTAAAGCATTTACATATAGCCATTTAAATACAAAAATGTAATAATTAAGCATTTGTTGTAATAGTTTATTAGGATGGGTAAAATCATAACCCATGGATCTTAACCCATACCAAAGAAGACTTGATACAATGTATACTTAGATACATTGAATCTAAAGAAAACCCATGGACCAACCCATAACCCATGACCCATAACCAAAAACCCATGGGCAAAGAGGAGCGTACCACGGATCCCTAGGATTACACTAGACGGATCCCAAGTGGAAGGGATCCGTGGGATCCGTGGAACAGAGGAGAAATTTGCCTATAAATAGAGAGCCATTTCTTCATTCTAACTCACCCTCTTCTTACTAAATCTCTCATACACTCTCATTCTCTTCTAACATATAGATCACTTGATCTAGAGAGTTGTTCTTCTTTCTTTCTATTTGTGATCCTCATATAGGTCCTTCTCTAAGGAGATCACGAGCATTCTACAAGTCATCCAAGCAAGGGGTCCTTGATTGATTTGTCACTCCGATAAGATTTCGAGCGAAGATCTTGTATATGATATTTCACATATTTGTTGTGTAATAGTTGTGTTGGTTTGGTCCACCGTGCTACGGACTCGGTATCTAGCTTTGTACCGAAAAAGTGTAAGCAACGTTGTGAAGGCTTCTCCGCCAAGTGAAGGAGTTTGTTGACAAAGTGCTTGAACTCTCGAGTAGGTGACTCAGGGAGTGGAGTAGGGCAAGGAAGGTGACCTTGTAGCCGAACCACTATAAATCGGTTGTGTCTTTTCTATCCCTTAACTTTATTTATTTGCTTGCATTATCATTAGATCTATACGTTCTCAACATCCATACGATTTCACATAATATCGAATCTAAAGTTTTTGAAATCAACTTAAAATCGGCAAAACTATTCAACCCCCCCTTCTAGTTTTCCACAAGCTTGTTTGATGTTGGCTCTAGAAGGATTTCCATCTTCATCGTGAATACTTTTACATATCACTCGGATGTTCTGGCAATACCACAAGGATAATGCGTAGGACTCTTAATATATTCTCACTTTCCACATTGTGTGAAACAACAAGTCTTCATTAATTTAGTGTCCTAATGAGATATTGTGGATGATCTCTTGGCTCTAGACTCAATAGTGCACATTTGGTTCCTATGCCGGAGACTAGGGAGTGGGTCTCCTTCTTCAATATCAACAATCTCTAAGAGAAAGTCGATAGATAATGTCGGTTCCCCGTGAAAATGAAACAAGCCCTTTTAAGAGGAACTTGAGTAGCTTGGGAAGTTTAGTGCGGTCGTCCTTTGGGTCCATGGCGTCTTGTCTTCAATACGGTGTTACCTTGGTAACAACCCGATAGCATATGTATTGAACCGGTTTCTACCCAAAGGTTGAATTATTGGAGGGCTATTTCTTTTCACCCTTTTTCACATTCATTTCTTTTCATTCTTCAACCCCTTCAGTGCTTACCGAGACTTCATAACTAGAACCTTGTTGGGTTTATTCCAGTACTAGCTCTGTCTCAGTCCGCACTCTTCCCATATCTCACTTTTCTCCTTTTTTTTTCATCATACCTAAGGACTCTACACTATCTAGTGGATTGTCCCTGGGTAGATCCCTCCGGCTCTGGCGGGATCGTGGAAACGAATACCTAACCTAACCATCCTTATAACACCATGCATAAAGTAAATTGGTCGGTCTTTTGGTATTGTTCTTTCCTTCTTGAAACCAATTGAAAAATCATTTGGAAATTCAATCAAGGTACTTGTGATATAAAATCAAAGCATTTTGTACCTTAATTATTTTGATCATTTAGAAAACCTCCCCCTCAACATGTGCATATGATTTAGAAATTGTTTAGCACATGGAGGCAAGAGGACTTTGAAATATTTTCTTTGATCACAATTTTCATAGAAAAAGCCATTTGATTTTCTTGGTAAATTCTCCCTCTCAATATGTGCATAGGATATTTTAAATCATTTTATCACATAGAGGAAAGAGTTCTTTTGAAACACATCCACGATCACAAAAACCATTAAGAAAACCATTTAAAAACTCAATCAAGGTACTTTATGTTAAAACATAAAAGATTTTGTACCTCGATAGTTTATTTTCTTTTAAAATGCTCCCCCTCAATATGTCCTTCGTGATTCGAAAGGGTTTAGCACATATGAGAGAGCAGCCTACACAATTGAATCAAAACAATCACCTTTTATCAAATTTCATTATTAAATCACAAATTCTCCCCGATCAAAAATATCAAACCCTTTGAGATTTTGGATCCCAAGTGATTTAATAAGGTTTAAAACACATGGGAGAAAATGTGCATGATTTAAAAGCTCATCTTGTTTTTGGATAAATGCTCCCCTCAACATGTGCATTATGTATATTGAAATCGTTTGGCACATGGAGGCGGGAGTGCCTTTGAAGGACTAAAACCAATTCCATTAAAACAGATTTGAGATTTAAATCATGATCTCTCCCCCGATCAACAAATTTCAAACCATTTGAGATTTGTGCTCCCAAAAGATTTAAATCATTTAGAAAATTTTGGGGAAAAGGCGTGGGATTTGATTTTGGAAAATGACAGATAAGGACCATTTTAAGACATTAAAGATTGTTAGTATCAGATATGATTGTTTTAAGAGATCTTTTAGTAAAATAAAACAATTTTACAATCAAACAAGAACAGAAAGAATTTCATTTTGACAGATCTTTGAGTTTTAAAGAAAATCATACCATGACATAACATTAAATCTTTAGATCACCACATTTTAATGTACAAACGGACTTTTATGAAGAAATATTGTATGAAAATATTATATTTTAAATCACTCTCCCCTGTCGATGACCGAAGTCTATAATTGAGTGACATAGGTTTTGATAAAAAGAAGTCCGGTGATTTTCAAAATTTAGTCCAATTTATTTTCAAAACAATATTTTTTCATTTTCAAAACAATTTAATCAAATTTATTCAAAATTGTTTAAAAAAAATGGTATCCTGCACAAAGATACGTTAGGTGGTTGAGAAGCTTACATTGATGTTCTTGCTTTAGGGCTTGGAAGAAAAACCATCTGTGATGCGGTGAGACTTCTTACGTTGCATTTTAATGCCAAGCGAGGTCTAATTAAACTCGTTTCTTCATTTCTTGATGAAGAACCATCTGCAGCAGGTGAGACCTCTTATGTTGCATTTTTTTCACGCCAACTTTCTATAGAAGTCCAATTAAGCTCCGTTTCTTCATTTGTCAACCCAAGATATAGTTACCCTTTCCTTTCGGCATCCAATCATCTTCATTTGTGGGATCCGGATCGGGAACATTCTTATTTACCAATATACCTGCATACGTTAGTGAACACACATACAGATATATGGTGGTCGACATCACCCAAACAGCTATCGACTAATAAAAGTCAATCCAACATAGCAAACAGATCATATAAGGTATGGGATTTATGTTTTTATCAAACTCAAATCATCTAATCCTAACAATCATATCCTAAATTCCTAGTCCTTCGACATAGGCAAATATCATTTTTAATTAAGCACGTAGGATAATTAAGAAAGCCCGTTAGATGATGTAAATTTGAAAACATTATCCCCCTCAATCAATGACTCATTTTATGAAAAGTTTAAAAGCGCTAAAGTCATTGATTGAGTTTTCAATTTTTACGAGAAACTCTGAATCTGATTGATTTTCAAACAACTCATTTACCACCATTTTGTTAAAACAAATATTTTTCTGAAGAATTTTAGAAGGAAAAATATTTGAGTAGGAACAACAGTCCTTCGACATACTTTCCTCATTTTTGTTTTAGGATAAGTGCACGAAATTTTTGAAAATTGGTTTAGTGCAGCACTTTCCTTCCTTGAAGAGCGGGTTACTATCTGAAATAATAGCAAACCATTTTTGAAGCGCGTGTTACAGTCTGAAGTAACTGTAAGCCATAGTTTGAGACATGTTTTGGAAAAGAATATTTACACCTCCTGCTCGAACTTCATCTATGGTCCCGTGCCATTATTGAATGACATTTCTAAGATCGCAGATGTTATCGATACCAGAAGACATGTCTTGAGAAAACATATTTTTGGTATTTTTAAATTTTCTGATTTTTATGGGTTTTTTTGTTGATTTTAAATTTTTCTATTTTGTTTTGCTGGTTTTATATTTTTGTATTTGGTTTTTCTGATAAATATATAAAAAGATAGAGTAGATGATATAGTTTAAGAAGATGATGATACGAGTACCGAGATAAGGATATCGAGCAACCCCGTTGAAGAAGATAGAAATCGTCATCTCTTAAACTTCCACCACCAAAGCTTCCGAGGCTCCAGAATAAAAGATAGAACATGAGCCTTTGAGAAAAAGAGACTTTGGCAGCTTCCCCAAATAGAAAATCCATTAGATGAGCGGATCGAAGCTCTATTTCAAGCTTGCCTCAGCCAGGTGCACAGAGAAGTACACCATTATCATAAATCCCATGCTCCTTTTAAGAGCGATAATCGAGATTCTCCATTGAGGGTAATATCATCAACAAGAAGAACAACAAAGTTTCATCCCACACTTGAATGACTCTTCTCAAATTCCTTTTCCTTGAAGTCCAGGCGATCCATTCCAAAGGTGTCAAGAGAACAATTCCCCAAGTAGTTGAATTGATGCGGTCAGTCTCTTTGTATAATGCTCAAGAACTCTCCCGAATACACATCATGAGGGTAATGAAAACACCTCCCCAATGTTCACATCTTTCATCACGATGATCGTGTATGAAGCTCAAGAATCCGAAGTACACCAATACCCAAGAACTCTCCCGAATACACATCATGAGGGTAATGAAAAATACCTCCCCAATGTTCACATCTTTGGTCCACGATGATCGTATATGAAGCTCAAGAATCCAAGTACACACATTCCCAAGGAGAGAATAGCTGATAACACCTCCCTCATGTTATACATTTATCTCCATTGAATATGTCATACTTGTGTACCTCTTTTATCTTCAGAAACTTTCTCTAACATCACTTCCCCACGTAGTTGGAATAATAACACTAAAAGCCTTGATGAGTAAAACCTTGAGTTTCTCTGCGGTCATGACATTAAATCTTCGGGATATCTTCAATCACTTAGAAGAGTTAAGTTCATCAAGTTTACTCACGTTTAGATGCTTATCTCCTTCCCCCTTGCTGGTTTTGATACTTCAGAATCAGCAAAACATTATAAGCCCAAATACTTGAAATCTGATGAAAAGATCGCTTGAGGTCTTTGTGAGAATCAACTTCTTTGAAGCGAGAATGTGAGCAAGTCTAATTGGGGATTAAATCTGACATATCACTCTCCCCCAATTAGTGCTCTCCCTAAACCGACAATCTTTATGATGAATGCTTGAATTAAGAAGAAGTCTTTAGATCGTTAAATGCAACTCGTCTTTAGTCTTCTAACATGCAGAAAATGTAGAACAGACTGTAGACTCGACCTTCTTCAAGATTGTCCAGTTGGGGAATAGATATTTAACATCTCCATCTCACCAAGAAAGCATCCCAATTAACTTACATCTTGAAATTCCCCTTAACTAAAATCCCTCCCAATCAAACAAGAACAGAAAGATGTTCATCAAGGAAATTAGCAATCAGCCCGCATCGAACACACGAAATGGTAACACCAAGCAAACAATCACATCTAACAAGAACAAAAGGTTGTTCGGAATCATCATGTTGATGTGCACGTGAAGCATTAACCGAAAGCACTTGTCGTTAAACTCATCCGTCCGTGAGAGGATGTTAACCAACGGCTTCTTAGAAGAAAACTCCATGTGAATATGGCCCGATAAGAAGAAGCTCGGTTCTTACATGAGTTTGGAGCCGTTTGACCATTTATTCTCATATAACAATCAACTATGCAGTAAATTTACACTTCTTCTCCCCCTCAAGAATTGCATACGAAGTTTCCATTCTTGATTGAATAAGTGAATATCTTCAACAAATGTAGTCTATTCACACTTCTCCCCCGCAAAATTAGCTCATGATGTCGCCATCGTCATTATAGTTGAGCAAGTGGAATAAGAAAATAATCAACAGTAGTTCGGTTCACTTGATGACTGAAGCGCTTGGAAAAAGTATGAAGCATGTTGATGAGAATGGTCATTAATGAGAAGATTTCTCTTCTTCCGAAGATAAAGCGCACTGACACGTACAATTTTCTTTTCTTTAGAGTACGAGGCATGAACTGTTGTGTTCATACGTCATAAGAAGATTTCTCTTCTTTTGAAGATAAAGCGCACTGAAATGTACACTTTTCTTTTCTTTAGAGAACGAGGCATGAACTGTTGTGTTCATACATCATAATCTCTCTCTTTTCATCATCTCTTGGCAAACATGTAATCAACCCCATTATCATTCAGTAGGCTCTTTGTCGTGACAACTGATGGAGAAAACCCAATATGATGAATTTGACCTTGAAGTAAACTAACCCGAACTCGTGACTTAAACTTGCACATATGTAACAAAGAGCGGTACTGATTTCCATTAGCATCTCTAAGTACTCTCTATGTACTCTATACTCTTCATCCAACCAACCATCAAGTATAAGACGTACATCACCTCTTGAAAATCCACAATTGAATGTGATACTGAGCACTACAAGGTAACTCCTTAAAGTGATAGTTATTTTGAGGTGATAAGAGCCCAATTCTCCCAAGTGGTAACAGAAAAGGAAAAAATCACTCAACAGTAACTAGATTTCCAAGTATTCGTTTTTGATAATAAGCTCGAACAAGGATCTTGAAGAATCTTCATCCAACCATCCCCGATACCTTCTGATACTAAGTACACTCGCCCGTGATATTTCACTTCAACCTCAAATAAATAATAGTGAATTAATGCCGTTGTCATATCTTCTGTTCAAAAGCTTAAATCTAGCCTTCTTTTACGTTTTAAGTGAACTCTGATAATGGTTTCATCCTGACCATGGTTAAAAGCACATATCCCCGTAAAACCAAGTAATAACCAAACTTCCATGACGAATATCCAAACACACATCCAATTCATGAAGTACACCCTTTTATCCATTCATCGAAGAAGAAACCGTAGCACCAGCATCAAGAAGATCCAGAATTACACTTTCTCTTCTCCAAGATGGTTCCATCATTACGGGATTTTACAATTCCATGGTTTAAACCGAGAAATAGATTCTTTTGCGGGATTTTACAATACCAGGAATAAACCGTAAGATAGATCCGGAAATGCACTTTACTATTACTAGGATGTTTCCATTGTCACGGGATTTTACAAGTCTTTGATTTAAACCGAGAAATATCACGAGATTTTACAAAATCAAGACAAAACCGTAAACAATGTCAGCTTGAATGTGTTATGACAACTTTGATTTCAGTGAATATCCGTTTTAGGGGAACATGCAATAATCACTTTGGTAAACACATCATTCACACATTACTTTTGTAGTGACCACATGGAGAAATAGACCCGATATGCCAAACTTGAACAAGACGTAACATTCCCCGGATTTGTTTCTTAAGCTTGCACTAATCCTTGTGAAGAATAAACGGTGTACCCAATGTACAAAACCTCTTGACATATCCTCAACTGCGTGAGACACCGAAGTGATAGCTACGTTGTGGGTTAAGCGAAAAGAATCACAACCGTAACTAAATAGCCAAGTCTTTATCACACTCACTAAACATCTCAAATAAGTCATCTTCGCGGAAGGGCAGAAAGAAAGAAGATGAAATAAGTAAACGTGCCCGAACAACCTTACTTCAAATTCAAATAAGAAATATCATACAAACAACCCCGGTAGTCAACCTTGTTCAACCATCAATTCAAGCCATGACATATTAATCTCCGTGAAAATGCATAAACCAAAGTGTCAACCCCCATAACACAACAAATCTCATCATCAACTCTCATAACCAATCAAATCTCATCGTCAAATCTCATAATCAAGTCCTTTCATCAAATCTTATGATCACGTCTCATATTATCCAAAATTCATCAAGATGCATCATTAGATTACAAATTGCAGCTCAAGTAAATCTGATTCATGAGAACAATCAGTCGTCCCAAATTAAAGTCCAAGTATCCTAATAAATGTAATCGGCCCATGAATAAAATGCCACTTGAGACTAGGCCCAAATCCCTTCTAACTCGTAGCTTGAGTGATACGATGCATCAACAATTTACAAGTCGCACGAATATTCGTACAACATCTGATTCAAGGCACTTCAAAATGCAACAAAAATGCGTTGGGATTTTTTACATGATGCACCATGACGAATGTCTTCAAAAATGTCACACCCCTAAATTACCTGTTTTGCAGCGGAATGGAATTCCTGGGGGATGACTGTCATAGCATCAAAGTTACAGTTATATCGAACGACCTAAAGTGTCGTTTTGAAAGTATCGTTTGATTAAGTAAAATAATCAGAGTTTACAAAACATAGGTCCCAAAATATTTCTAATATACCAAAATGAGTTTGTTACAATCAAATGATAGTTAAGTGCATAAAATATATATGAGACGCGTCGACACCGCGACTCTATGATAAGTCCACATGCATGCCATGAAGTGAATGCCTTAGATACCTAAGATAAAACATGCTAAAAGTGTCAACACAATGGTTGAGTGAGTTCATAGAGTTTGGTTAACAAGTAAAGCTTTTAAAAAGCGTTCATGCAACAAAGGCAAAGTTTTTGGTCATTTAGAATAGTCCACAAAGCAAAGGCATTGTAAATCCACTCAGTTCAAGTTCCGCCCATACAAAACTTGCAACCTGTGTGTTCACAACCCACTGCCAAAATATGTCTAGTTTATGTTCAAGCACACGTGGTCAAATGAGTTCACAAAGCAAAGACATTGTAAATCCACTCAGTTCCAAGTTCCGCCCATACAAAACTTGCAACTGTGTTTCACAACCCATCGCCAAAATATGTATGTCTAATAGTTAAGTGTATGATGTCATAATAGTTCACAATATAGCACCACGTATATAATAATTTAGGGATGCTCCGAACATGGGAGACTTTGCCTTTGCTCAACAAGGGAGACTCTTTTGTCACTCGACCACCTAGGCGAGAATTATTGAGAACGCTCCACCAATAAGGCGAGACTTTAGAACGCTCCACCGATATGGCGAGACTTTGCACACTCCACCAATAAAGAATTATGAGAACGCTCCACCAATTAGGTGAGACTTTAGAACGCTCCACCGATATGGCGAGACTTTGCACACTCCACCAATAAGGCGAGAATTATTGAGAACGCTCCATCAATAAGGCGAGACTTTATAGTGATGCTCCGAACAATGGAGACTTTATAGTGATGCTCCTATCATAGGAGACTTTAGGTCAAGGTCATAACACGTCCGGTTCAATAAGTTTAAACAAGTCATAAGTTTGTATTTAAGTTCAAGGGTTCCATTCAAAAGTTCGTAATTAAGTTCAAAGATTTAAGTCGAGTTCAAAAGTTTAGAACAGTCAAAGAGCTTGAATAATATCAAAAGGTTCAAGATAGTCGAAGCGTTCAAAATCACGTCAAACAAGTTTAAAATATATCAAAAGGGTCCTTCTGAGGTTAAAAGAGTTCAAATATATGTCAAAAAGTTCAAATCAAGTCCAAAGTGTTCACTTATTTGTTAAAGGGTCCGAATCAATTTAAAAGAGTTCAAATATACATGTCGAAGGGTTCAAAATCAAGGAAAGTGTTTCAACTAATAGCGTTCATAACATAGTGATCAATTTAGTTCGGGCATAATCTACTTACGCACACATAGAGTGAAACAAAAGATATTGAAGTTCATATAAATGTAAAGTAAAAGCAAGTAGTTGAGCATGTATCTCCCCCAAAGAGTTTATAAAACAATTAAGCGAGTAAAAGTGGGGCTACGAACTCACGATGCAATGATTATGATGACAAAAGTAGATACTGAAATGAGTGCGATCTCTATCCGCAACCTAATATGAATGATGTGTTTTAGGTAATGCAATAATGTCGTGTATGCAAATTAAGAAAGTTATATCACCCCTACATGTTTGATTGTAAACTTAGTTATAAAAATATCGTCACTTGACGATTCTTAGCGATAGCCAAAATATTATATTTTTGGACTTTTAGTAAATACGTATCGTAGCTACGATAAAGATGTTTGATAATATATATTTTGAAAAGTTTCTGACTCGACCAAAATATGTATGTAAAATGTTACTTCATTTATTCAGTCCGTTTAGCCTAAAACGATCGTTAAGACCTCCAAAAATGACATTTAAGATTTCTGACAGCTTTTGGTAAAAAGCTACGAATAGTGTTTTGTGAATAGTAAAATTTTGAAATAACCTCTCAAAATATCAACTCGACTTCAAAAATGATGAATTGTAAAATGATGAATAGCTTCCCCGGTTAGAGGAATCACGTCCTCGTGATTCGATTATTGATACTATGGTCCGAACCGCGACAAGGGTTCTAAAAGTTTATGCTCGCATATGGTCTAAATGGTTATGTCAATGCTCATGCATATGGGTTCCTCGTCGAACTAGGTACGTTCTCATGCTATCGTGATCATATCCCATTCTAAAGACATGCTCTCTTATGGTTTAGGTTTGGTGAGGCAAGCTTTCCCATTCTCGAGCAAAATTTTCAAAAGACTTTTAGGTAACCGATTTTTACTTAATCCCACAACTCATCAAACAAGAACTGTCATACGATTAGGCTAAATCGGTTTGAGCAACAACTTGTTTCTAGCTTGATCTTTGCAACTCATCAAACAAGAACTGTCGCTCGGATCAAACTGGAAACAAGTGGTTTAAAGAAAATCTTTTGAAAATTTGGCTCGATTACGAAATTGCTTACACATATGAGACTACTACCTCCTTCATTGCATGATTCTTCCTGAATTAGAAATAGGTGATCAGGCTATGTATAATTTAGGAGTAACTATGCAATGCTTGGACTAATCGACTCATATGATGTTGGGTGTTGAGTCATAAGCCCGCATGTATAATGAGTATGCACTTATAATGATATGATGAGATGCTATGATGATGTAATTATAGTCTAGGGTCAATGATGCAACCTTGTTCTCTATAACCGATGCTCGATACCAATCATGTCACACCCCAAATTACATTTTAAATGCGTGGAATGGAATTCTGGATGAGCTGTCATAGCATCAAAGCTACAGTTATATCGAACGACCTAAAGTGTCGTTTTGAAAGTATCGTTTGATTAAGTAAAATAATCAGAGTTTACAAAACATAGGTCCCAAAATATTTCCAATATACCAAAATGAGTTCGTTACAATCAAATGATAGTTAAGTGCATAAAATATATATAGAGACAGCGTCGACACACGCGACTCTATGATAAGTCCACATGCATGCCATGAAGTGAATGCCTTAGATACACGAGATAAAACATGCTAAAAAGTGTCAACACAATGGTTGAGTGAGTTCATAGAGTTTGGTTAACAAGTAAAGCTTTTAAAAAGCGTTCATGCAACAAAGGCAAAGTTTTTGGTCATTTAGAATAGTCCACAAAGCAAAGGCATTGTAAATCCACTCAGTTCAAGTTCCGCCCATACAAAACTTGCAACCTGTGTGTTCACAACCCACTGCCAAAATATGTCTAGTTTATGTTCAAGCACACGTGGTAAAATGAGTTCACAAAGCAAAGGAATTGTAAATCCACTTAGTTCCAAGTTCCGCCCATACAAAACTTGCAACCTGTGTGTTCACAACCCACTGCCAAAATATGTATGTCTAATAGTTAAGTTAATGCGATGTCATAATAGTTCACAATATAGCACCACGTATATAATAATTTAGGGATGCTCCGAACATGGGAGACTTTGCACTGCTCCAACAAGGGAGACTCCTTTGTCACTCGACCACCTAGGCGAGAATTATTGAGAACGCTCCACCAATAAGGCGAGACTTTAGAGCGCTCCACCCGATATGGCGAGACTTTGCACACTCCACAAATAAGGCGAGAATTATTGAGAACGCTCCACCAATAAGGCGAGACTTTAGAACGCTCCACCGATATGGCGAGACTTTGCACACTCCACCAATAAGGCGAGAATTATTGAGAACGCTCCACCAATAAGGTGAGACTTTATAGTGATGCTCGAACAGGGAGACTTTATAGTAATGCTCCTATCATAGGAGACTTTAGGTCAAGGTCATAACACGTCCGGTTCAATAAGTTCAAACAAGTCATAAGTTTGTATTTAAGTTCAAGGGTTCCATTCAAAAGTTAAGTAATTAAGTTCAAAGATTTAAGTCGAGTTCAAAAGTTCGAAACGAGTCAAAGAGCTCGAATAATATCAAAAGGTTCAAGATAGTCGAAGCGTTCAAAATCACATCAAACAAATTTAAAATATATCAAAAGGGTCCTACTGAGTTAAAAGAGTTCAAATATATGTCAAAAAGTTCAAATCAAGTCCAAAGTGTTCACTTATTTGTTAAAGGGTCCGAATCAATTTAAAAGAGTTCAAATATACATGTCGAAGGGTTCAAAATCAAGGAAAGTGTTTCAACTAATAGCGTTCATAACATAGTGATCAATTTAGTTCGGGCATAATCTACTTACGCACACATAGAGTGAAACAAAAGATATTTAAGTTCATATAAATGTAAAGTAAAAGCAAGTAGTTGAGCATGTATCTCCCCCGAAGAGTTTATAAAACAATTAAACAAGTAAAAGTGGGGCTACGAACTCACCTGATGCAATGATTATGATGACAAAAGTAGATACACTGAAATGAGGTGCGATCTCTTTCCAAGAACCTAATATGAATGATGTGTTTTAGGTAATGCAATAATGTCGTGTATGCAAATTAAGAAAGTTATATCACCCCTACATGTTTGATTGTAAACTTAGTTATAAAAATATCGTCACTTGACGATTCTTAGCGATAGCCAAACTATTATATTTTTGGACTTTTAGTAAATACGTATCGTAGCTACGATAAAGATGTTTTGATAATATATATTTTGAAAAGTTTTCGACTCGACCAAAATATGTATTTAAAATGTTACTTCATTTATTCAGTCCGTTTAGCCTAAAACGATCGTTAAGACCTCCAAAAATGACATTTAAGATTTCTGACAGCTTTTGGTAAAAAGCTGCGAATAGTGTCTTATGAATAGTAAAATTTTGAAATAACCTCTCAAAATATCAACTCGACTTTAAAAACGATGAATAGTAAAATGATGAATAGTAACAAGTGAATAGTAAATTTGAGAAATGACCGGAAATTGAGAATTGTGACATTCTTCCCCGGTTAGAGGAATCACGTCCTCGTGATTCGATTATTGATACTATGGTCCGAACCGCGACAAGGGTTCTAAAAGTTTATGCTTGCATATGGTCTAAATGGTTATGTCAATGCTCATGCATATGGGTTCCTCGTCCAACTAGGTACGTTCTCATGCTATCGTGATCGTATCCCATTCTAAAGACATGCTCTCTTATGGTTTAGGTTTGGTGAGGCAAGCTTTCCCATTCTCGAGCAAAATTTTCAAAAGACTTTTAGGTAACCGATTTTTACTTAATCCCACAACTCATCAAACAAGAACTGTCATACGATTAGGCTAAATCGGTTTGAGCAACAACTTGTTTCTAGCTTGATCTTTGCAACTCATCAAACAAGAACTGTCGCTCGGATCAAAATGGAAACAAGTGGTTTGAAGAAAATCTTTTGAAAATTTGGCTCGATTACGGAATTGCTTACACATATGAGACTACTACCTCCTTCATTGCATGATTCATCCTGAATTAGAAATAGGTGATCAGGCTATGTATAATTTAGGAGTAACTATGCAATGCTTGGACAAATCGACTCATATGATGTTGGGTGTTGAGTCATTAGCCCGCATGTATAATGAGTATGCACTTATAATGATATGATGAGATGCTATGATGATGTAATTATAGTCTAGGGTCAATGATGCAACCTAGTTCTCTATAACCGATGCTCTGATACCAATCTGTCACACCCCCAAATTACCTATTTTGCGCGGAATGGAATTCACGGGGATACTGTCATAGCATCAAAGTTGATTATATCGAGCGACCTAAAGTGTCGTTTTGAAAGTATCGTTTGATTAAGTAAAATAATCAGAGTTTACAAAACATAGGTCCCAAAATATTTCCAATATACCAAAATGAGTTCGTTACAATCAAATGATAGTTAAGTGCATAAAATATATATGAGACGCGTCGACACCGCGACTCTATGATAAGTCCACATGCATGCCATGAAGTGAATGCCTTAGATACCTGAGATAAAACATGCTAAAAGTGTCAACACAATGGTTGAGTGAGTTCATAGAGTTTGGTTAACAAGTAAAGCTTTTAAAAAGCGTTCATGCAACAAAGGCAAAGTTTTTGGTCATTTAGAATAGTCCACAAAGCAAAGGTATTGTAAATCCACCTCAGTTCAAGTTCGGCCATACAAAACTTGCAACCTTGTGTGTTCACAACCTTGCCAAAATATGTCTAGTTTATGTTCAAGCACACGTGGTAAAATGAGTTCACAAAGCAAAGGCATTGTAAATCCACTTCAGTTCCAAGTTCGCCCATACAAAACTTGCAACAATGTGTTTCACAACCCACTGCCAAAATATGTATGTCTAATAGTTAAGTGTATGATGTCATAATAGTTCACAATATAGCACCACGTATATAATAATTTAGGGATGCTCCGAACATGGGAGACTTTGCACTGCTCCAACAAGGGAGACTCCTTTGTCACTCGACCACCTAGGCGAGAATTATTGAGAACGCTCCACCAATAAGGCAAGACTTTAGAACGCTCCACTGATATGGCGAGACTTTGCACACTCCACCAATAAGGCGAGAATTATTGAGAACGCTCCACCAATAAGGCGAGACTTTAGAACGCTCCACCGATATGGCGAGACTTTGCACACTCCACCAATAAGGCGAGAATTATCGAGAACGCTTCACCAATAAGGCGAGACTTTATAGTGATGCTCCGAACAAGGGAGACTTTATAGTGATGCTCCTATCATAGGAGACTTTAGGTCAAGGTCATAACATGTCCGGTTCAATAAGTTCAAACAAGTCATAAGTTTGTATTTAAGTTCAAGGGTTCCATTCAAAAGTTCGTAATTAAGTTCAAAGATTTAAGTCGAGTTCAAAAGTTGAAACGAGTCAAAGAGCTCGAATAATATCAAAAGGTTCAAGATAGTCGAAGTGTTCAAAATCACGTCAAACAAGTTTAAAATATATCAAAAGGGTCCTTTACAGGTTAAAAGAGTTCAACTATATGTCAAAAAGTTCAAATCAAGTCCAAAGTGTTCACTTATTTGTTAAAGGGTCCGAATCAATTTAAAAGAGTTCAAATATACATGTCGAAGGGTTCAAAATCAAGGAAAGTGTTTCAACTAATAGCGTTCATAACATAGTGATCAATTTAGTTCGGGCATAATCTACTTAAGCGCACATAGAGTGAAACAAAAGATATTTAAGTTCATATAAATGTAAAGTAAAAGCAAGTAGTTGAGCATGTATCTCCCCCGAAGAGTTTATAAAACAATTAAACGAGTAAAAGTGGGGCTACGAACTCACCTGATGCAATGATTATGATGACAAAAGTAGATACACTGAAATGAGGTGCGATCTCTATCCGCAACCTAATATGAATGATGTGTTTTAGGTAATGCAATAATGTCGTGTATGCAAATTAAGAAAGTTATATCACCCCTACATGTTTGATTGTAAACTTAGTTATAAAAATATCGTCACTTGACGATTCTTAGCGATAGCCAAAATATTATATTTTTGGACTTTTAGTAAATACGTATCGTAGCTACGATAAAGATGTTTTGATAATATATATTTTGAAAAGTTTCCGACTCGACCAAAATATGTATGTAAAATGTTACTTCATTTATTCAGTCCGTTTAGCCTAAAACGATCGTTAAGACCTCCTAAATGACATTTAAGATTTCTGACAGCTTTTGGTAAAAAGCTGCGAATAGTGTTTTGTGAATAGTAAAATTTTGAAATAACCTCTCAAAATATCAACTCGACTTAAAAAACGATGAATAGTAACAAGTGAATAGTAAATTTGAGAAATGACCGGCAATTGAGAATTGTGACAAAAAACTCGGTCCAATCATCTATTGTACACGCTAATATCATACACAAAAGCCCAAGATCATCAGATAAATGAGGCATTAAGGTCCTATGACAAATACATCCGGTCAAAAGCCCATTTTATCTACTATTGGCCTAAGATGAAAACATGATCCAATACAACAGTTACCCTAATAATACGGGAGTATATATCAGCGACTATCTCACATAATCCCATCCTTACATTTACTCAAACCCTAAATTATCTCTTACATTCCTCCGCCCCCATCAGGTAAAATATACCTCAAACCCTAAAAACTTTCATCGACCCCCTTTCACCAGAAAAAAAAACATTTGTAGATGACAAGTCTTTTCGACCTAGCCACAGGGATGGCTCAAGGATTTAGAGTCGAGGGACTTTGAATCGCCACAGGGATGGCTTGAGAAGTATGGACATGGAATCGATCTGGGAAAGGTAAAGTAAGATAAGTTTGTTCTTTGATGAATTTTTTAAGTCTTAAAACGATCTAAACAAAGTGAGGAACACACTTGTTATATCAACTTTCTTTTCTTCGGATAATGAACGAACCAAAGTTTCAATATTTAAACAATGATGAATCCCCCTTATTAAGCTTTCGAATGAAAACTTTATAGATTTTGATATGAGCGAGGGAAATCTGAGATATGGATCAATAATGATCAATGATGTTAATTCTTTTATGTATAGATCTTTAATGATCTAAGTGTTTTGGTGAACCACACATAAAAGAAACAAAACTGAGATCAGTTAGCTTTCCCCTTTTTGTGTTTGTGTTTTAAACTAACGAAAAACAGTTTTTATTATTTCATTCATGATTGTTTGAGCCTCGAACGAACTATGGAGAACCAGATATAACATGCTTGTTATTATCTTAATCTTAAGTTTCGAATAGACTTTGGAAGTTACATCTTAAAAAGAATCCGTGATGACAAGGTTATGAGAGCTAGAAACTTGATGGTCTTGATTAGACTTTGTGTGCTCACAAACCACTTCTGATATTCAATTTTCTTTTTCCATTCGATATGTGATAAAGATGAGATAGATCATTTGATGATTCTTTTTGTTGAGAGTCTTTACATTTTTGTCATGATGAATGATTAGTTGATGGTTGAAGTGATTATTATTTGCTCATGTACTTTGAATGGTTTGATTAGATACAAGCAGATGTAGTGAGTCTTGTCTGATGAATGAAGTTATTGATGTTTGATAATTCAAGATTGATGAATGTAGTGTCATGATAGTTTAGGTGTTTGATTCTTGTGATGAATGGTCATTCTTTTCTTCATCATTTCTGTCTTGTTGCATCATCTTTTGAGTCAAGTCGCTAACAATTTGAGTCAAGTTGCTAACCTTTTGTTGTCACAAGTCGCTATCATGAGCACAAGTCGCTACCCTTATAAAACCAACTCGCTTGTCATTAAAAAATGACAAGTCGCTACCTCATTTTAGTAAGCAAGTCGCTACATGACCTGAGTTGACTCAAAAATCAACTCGCCACCCATATGACTTTAACAACTCGCTACCAGTTTGACTCAAAAGTAAAACCGCCACTTTTTTCATGACAAGTCGCTATGTAGAACCATTTTAGACATTTAGACAAAAAGCTCAATAGCATTTTAACACAAGTTGCTAGACACATTTAGACCAACTCGCCTTTGACCATTTGACCATACAATGAATCTGGACAGTTTTTGACAAGTCTCTATGAAGAACATTAACACCAGCAGCAGATTTGACCATAAACAAGACATGCTAAGAAACTGTTAAAACTGATAAAACCATTTGCAAGACCATTAATCAGTTTTGAAACATGAGATTGGGTAACCATCAAAAACAAACCAGTAAAGACATGACATAAAAACAGTTTTGAATATGACAAATGAACACCAATAACCAACTTAAACCATCAAACGAACCAGTATCAAACATCAAACCCAAAACCCATACGAACCAAGCAAAAACAAAACCAAGACAACCACATAAAGACCATAAGAATCATAAAAAAAAACACAACCTAGGCTCTGGTACCATTTGTAGGATCGTAATATTATTGTGTTATGATGATTCGGGTGGTCTTGGATGATGGAAATACATGTTAGACATTTTAGAGAGAGAAAGTAAAGAGAGGGTGTTTCTTGCTAGAGACTTGGTGTACAAATTATGAAAGGTTAGATTAGAAAGCACCACCCCTTCCATGGATGGAAGGGGTATTTATAGTTACAAACATAACGACCTCCTATCGGCCTGTGGATCAGGTATACAGTGGGTAAAGACCCGTCCTTCCTCCACGGTGTTACACTATGCTAAACTAAACTAATAACTAACTAATAAACTGATAAATAACGTAACTAACGATATGTCTACGAGCTAACTTATGCTAGATAATATTTGGGGTGACCGATACTTTACTTATGGAATTTCCAATTCCTAACATTGATGAATACACTGCATGTGCCCCTGATGATTCTGTTATCTCTGAACTGAATGCCTATAAAGAACAAGTTGCTATTTATGAACAACGTGCTAAGTTTGAATTAACCACCCATGAGCAGGAAATGGATGACCAAATGCGTATAATTATTAGAAAAAGTAATTTTAGAGAAGAAGTATTAAAACAAGAGTTAAACTCCTTACAAGAAAAGCTTTCTAAAACTGCTAAGAAAAAACAAGAACTTCAAGAAAATGTTAAAATGCTTAAGCAAGAATTCAATGCTAAGGAATCAAAACTTTTGAATGATTTTTCCAATCTAAAAACTTTGAAAAACAAGCTTGAAAATAAGTTGTACGTACAAGGGAATACCATTCAGACTGCTCACTTGATCACTAAGCATAGAGTCTTAAGCAATAAGCATAGCATTCCCCTTGTTGAGGAACCAAATCCAGAGGTCATTAAAAAGGCTAGAGCTGCTAATAAGGTACTTTATGATGGTAATGAAATCCTTAAGCCTAGGCATAAACCTAGTTGCGCTGAGTGCACTAAGAAAGATAAGAAATCAGATGAAGTCACTAGGGAGAAAATGAATAAGAAGCTAGAAGATCCTGAGTGTAAAAGGAATAATATAACAATCAAACCCCATGATTACACTAAGGAAAATTGGATATCCTTAAACAAGTTTAAGCCTCAGACTCTATTGACCCCTGAACAAGTGTTCTGGAAAAAGGATATGGACATGCAAAAAGCTAAAAATCTTGTTGAAAAGAATCCCCCTTGTAGGAAATTCCATAAAGCAACTGTGTATCCTCCTAATACACCAATGCATTTAGTTCCTAGATCTATTGCCACTAATAGCAAGACCTTAATCAGCATGTATGTTGTTTATCAGCTGTTTGTTGATTTTGAGAAAACGTATAAGAAGAGAATCACACCTACTGGATAAATGAGGGGGAAAGGGGTTTTGTGCAAACTAAAGAATGCTATTTAAGTGACGTCATGCCTTTCTTTAAACAATTAAAAGGTCAATTTGAGAGTCTACAAAAAGGGATAAATTCAGATATTAAAGAAATGGAAAAGGAATTTGATGCAATGATAGTTGAAGTCAATGATTATGAACATGAACTCAAATATAATGAGGTTGAAAGGAAGAACTTGCACATCTTAAATGAGAATTTGATTTCGAGTTGTGTTGCTCAAGATATGTTTTATACTGTTACTAAGCACTCTATTACTGCTTCTCGATTTCATGAATTATCTATTGCATTGAAAGTTTCCCATGATCGTGTCATTGAGCTTGAAAACAAAAACTCAGAACTAAATGAGAAAATTGATCAGGATGATCATGATAATTTGGTAAAACATCTTTCTAAACTAGAAGTTGAACATTTTGATTTACAACTAAAATATCAACATCTTAAAGAAAATGTCAAAACCTCAAATATCAAGACATCCTCAGATGTTCAAGAGTTTGATGCAGTTTTTCAGATAAACAAACGTGACGAACAGATTCAAGCTCATTTTAACACGATCAGAAAGTTGAAAGCCTAAATTTCTCAATTAAATGGTGAAAAGAACAATGTGACTGGCTCGCAAATGCCTCCTCCTTTAGATTCTCATTATTCTCAAACTTTTCATCTTCAAAACTTAGTTAATACTTTACAAAAAGAAAACGAGAGTTTTCTAGAAGAAAATGAAAAAGTTAAACGACACTTTAAAGAGTTATATGATTCAATGAAAGTCACTCGTGACAAAAACAACGAAAAAATAACGTCTTTACAAAAAGAAATTGAGAATCTGAGGAGTCAGGAAAAAGGGAAACTGCCACTCAAACCTTCTAATATGTGCAAAACCTTCGATTTCAAATTTTCCATGCACATGTTGAGGGGGAGCATCTATTTTAAACCACAAAGAATTGAAACGTGATTGATTTGTATCTAAGTGCAGATTCCTTCTTATATGTGCAAAACTCTTTCAAACCTTGAGGCACATATTGAGGGGGAGCAAATTTATGAAAACCTCATCCTTCCTTAATATGCTTTATCTACTTGATTTGATCAGGGAAGTGATGTTGATATCTTTTAGAAAATGGTAATCAAAGAAGTTAATTTTCCTCTTGCCTCCGTGTGCCAAAATGATTTCAAATACATGAGGCACATGTTGAGGGGGAGCTCTGTTTCTAAAAATATCAAAAACCATTCAGGTACAAAATGCTTTGATGATATATCACAAGTATCTGAATTGATTTTCAAATGGTTTTCAATTGGTTCCAATGGTAGATGAACAATACCAAATAGACCGACCAAATTTACTTTATGAATGGTGATATAAGGATGATAAGGTTAGGTATTTGTTCCAATGATCCACCAGAACCGGAGGGATCTACCCAGGGACAATCCACTAGATAGTGTAGAAGTACTTAGGTTTGATGAAATAAAGGAGAAAAGTGAGATATGGGAAGAGTGCGGACTGAGACAGAGCTAGTACTGGAATAAACCCAACAAGGTTCTAGTTATGAAGTCTCGGTAAGCACTGAAGGGGTTGAAGAATGAAAAAGAAATGAAATGAGAAAAAGGTGAAAAGAATTAGCCCTCCATTAATTCAACCTTAGGCAGAAACCGGGTTCAATTCATATGCTACTGGTGGTTACCAAGGTAACATCGGTATTGAAGACAAGACGTCATGGACCTAGTGACGCACTGCACTACAACTTCCCAAGCTACTCAAGTTCCTCTTAAAAGGACTTATTTCATTCTCACGGGGAATCGACATTATCTATCGACTTTCTCTTAGAGTTTTTTTATATTGAAGAAGGAGACCCTCTCCCTAGTCTCCGGCATAGGAACCAAATGTGCACTATTGAGTCTAGAGCCATGAGATCATCAAATAAATCTCTTTAGGACACTGTCATTGAAGACTCTCTGTTTCACACAATGTGGAAAGAGAGATTTTATCTTATGAGTCCTACGCATTATCCTAGTGGTATTGCCAGAACATATGAGTGATATGCAAATATATTCACAATGAAGATGGAAATCCTTCTGGAGCCAACATCAAACAAGCTCCTGGTGGTTGGCATGTGAAATCTATCCAATAGATCAACCATGTGACAACTGAACAGAAACAATGGGGCGAGTCATAATTATGATTCAATCTTGTTTTAGGTTATGGATTGACGGATACCTTTGAAAAACCGGTCGTTGTGCTTAAAAACTATTTTCTTTAGCAACATCGACTGTGTACTAATATTTCAAAATAAAAGGTGTTTATAATTGATAAGTGATTTTCATTAAAACCTTCATTGTATTGCAAAAACAATTTCTATTGTGCGGTACTCGATTATTTTTCAAATCTCTTTTCATCAATCAGTGAATCTCAATTCGCTGGTTCACTCACTCCGTGTTATTTTCTTTGAGACGTTCCGGTTTGAGAACAGCTAGAGCAGCTGCGAAACCCTGCCAAGGAAATTCTTTGGAATTATACCTGATCACAGGCAGTACTTGTACTGATCAACAGGGAACCGTGGGCCGTGTACCTCAATTCAACGAAAGTGATCAAAGACACTTTCGTGCGCTTTATTGCTAACTGTTGTATGCAGGTACGACCAACGTTTGTAGCTGATCAAAATGAAGCGGTCAATCCATAGCCGCATGCTCACACAACACATTCATTTCTAAATAAATCATGATTAGTGCATCAATGACTCTGATATTTTCACTCCATGCTTCTACTACGCTGCTGCCAATATCATGAATTAACGAAAGCTTCCGCTACTCTAATGAGAAGAAATCATGATCCAGAATGTGAGCATGTCGGTCTAAATGTCACAACATCACATAATACCAACACCACAATGGAAGAGTCAGAGATTTATGATAGCTGATGATCTCAAAGTTGGCTCAAAACTCGTTATCACGTGAATCAGATAAAGACCTCCACTTGGATTAACCAAACTTGCAAAAATGAAGAATCAATGACTACGAGCTGCAGAGCAAAGAACTTTAACAAGAATCCAAGAACAATCTTATTGTAATATCTGTTTGTATTCAATGTATTTTTGAGATGACCTCCCTTAGGGGGAGATTGTTAGGATTTAGTAAATCCAGTCATTAAAGAGTCGGTCACCTCAAGTATATGTAATTGTTAGAAAGCTCGTAGTCGTAGATTATTTAAGTTAAGTAGTATTTAGTTAAGTAACACCGTGGAGGACGGACGGGTCTTTACCCACTGTATGCCTGATCCACAGCCCGTAGGTGGCGATTTGTGTAAGACTATAAATACTCTCTACCTCCCAAGGTAGAGAGTTGGAGCTCATAATAATACTTTTACTTTCACTCACTAAGTTCCCAAACCTCTAACTCTTTCTTTCTCTAAAACCATAGTATATGCCTCTTTGATCTTATGGTTTGATGTGATTGTGAAATCCAATTCGTAACAATTCCTTCAAAATTACATGTTTAACCCAAAAGTACTTTTAAATTCATTTTGTATCCTCAGATTACAAGTTTGGCAGTTTAAACCCTTACTTTTTAAAAGTGACAGTTTTAGTCCTTCAAGTTTGGCATAATTTCATTTTAGTCCAAATTACATATTTAGTAAATGTTATCATTTCCTTTCAATGAAAATAGTTCCAGAAGCTTATTGGAGTTTTTAAAACGGCTTATTAGCATATAATAGCTTAATTTCAAGTTATTGGGCCTTAAGGACTAGATTAATGGCCCGTTAACATTTTTTATGAGTCCAATGGACTTGGGGTTTTGTGGGCTTGTTTATGAGCTTATTATAGACTACTTTCAATTTACAAATCAGCTTATACGCTGCTTAATCTCAACTTCTTATTTTCAACTTATTGGGCTTTAAGGCCCGTTAAGTATTTTTAAGAGTTTTGAAACAGTTGCGAGTAGCTTAAGCTTGTGGCTTATAAAAGTTATCAAATGAGCTTATTAGAGTGATATATTAGTACCTCCTATTTGTTTAGTCTACAAAGATTTGAGTTACACTTTTTGTTTGGATTTGGGTACGTTAGAACATAGTTTTATAAAGCCATTTCTATGTGACAAATCCATTTCTACTAACGTTATAATACTTGGTAGATATTTGATATGGGTCAAGCAAACTTCAAAACGTGTGATATAAGCGATTTATATGTTGCGATAAGTTAGATGCAAGTATACTAACTCATTCTTGGCCATGTTGGGAATTAAGTGAGTATATTAGTTTGGTTCTAACTTAACGAGAGATGGGAAAATTATATGGAAAGCTTAACGTGGTTATACGTTTCATGAAATAATCTCAAAGTATCAAATTTGACTAACTATTTGAAAGGAGACTTACTACACCTTAAAAGGTGGGATGAAACGTGACTATGAGACTAGGATGGAGTATGAGAGCTTTGCAGGTCGTTAGTCCATACACCAAGGATTGGAGAGAGGCTCTTGGATGACTTGTACTTGCTACGGATCACTATAAACTTAGCCTTGTTCTTCCTTGACTTGGTACAGAAATGAAAGTGAATTGAGTGTGTTTTTGTTTGTGAGTTTAAGTGTGCACGCGAAAGGTGAGCTGTATGGGACTATATTAACATCAGATTGGGACAAGTTGGGGAGGCAAAAGGAATATGGAAGGGGATAACGAATATGAGGAGGGAGGACTAGGGTGTAGGGATACTTGAGAGCTTAACAGCTTGAGTTACAAGGAAGTGTTGGGGTCTTGGCAAGGTTTTAACATTACAAGGATCAAGTGTTTAAACTATAAGTATGAGAGTGTTTGTTTGATCCTAGTTATCCCAACGGGTCCAAAACGACTTGTAACATGACCAAAATCACATAATGTGATTGGATTGTGAGTTCTAGGTGCTTGGGAGTTCAAAACGACTAGGGCATAGTTCTTTTGTGTCATTAGGAGTAAACATGGACTCCTAAACGTTTCACAACATATCATGCATTAGTTTGAGCTTGGGTGATTTGTTTATGCGCGTACCACATGGCAATGAGGTCAAATTAATCCGAAAGGGCATGTGTTAGGGTTTAGTGTGACATGAGTGATCCCTTAACATGTTTACAACTCATTTGGAAACGTTTAAGACATAATGCTCAAGGTTTGAAATAGTTTAGAATGGTTTAGATCAAATTTGGTGAATTTGTGAAATGGGCAAACCTTGCTTAGCTTTCGTGTTGTTTCACTGTTCATACGCACGTATATAATGTGTATTTTTGTTGATATCGATTCTTTGGAACATGATTAAACGAGTGGTGTAATTTATTACATATGTTGTGTGTACGGATTTTAAATAAACGATTCAAAGTAAATATGGTTTGTGTCGTTTTCGAAAGTGTTATTGGACTTGGATTGGGCTTATGATTTTGATTAGGCCCAATGTAAAATAATTAAGGATCTGTTTGGTTATAATTGGGTTAAATGATGGGCTTAAGTGTTAACGAGGCCCAATGTGTGTCTATGGACTAAATTTGGTGTGTTAGGCCCATTAAGAGAAAAAGTGGGAACCGGGGGGAGGGGGTTGTGAGTGTGTTGTGGTGATTAACAAATTAATGGGGTTTGTTTTATATATGTTTAAAATATCATGGTACGTGTGTGAGCTCGTTCCAAGGGTGTGGGTGAATCACATACATAAATTGATTTGTTGTTGCACAGTGTAAGCAAAAGTTTAAGTTTTTTCCTAAAAATGGGTGTGTGAACAGTAATACATAATCAATTCTTGATTAACGTTTATTAATAACTGGAGATTTTTTTACAGGATGTTACGGTACCTACCCGTCATTCAAATTTCTTCCCGGAATTTAAGTTTGTGGTAATCGTGGGTGTTGTTTATGGAAACAAGTGTGGGTATTTGGCGCGGATTTGGTCCTCATGCTCCCAAGTATACTGGGGTCCTCGTTTAGAGTTTCATCAAACTTTAACCATGGGGATACGGTTTTGCTTTAGCTGTTTCACTTCTCTATCCATAATCTCCACTTGTTCTTCGGTGAAAGTAAGTTTGTCATCGTGTCGGATCTCTTTTAGTGGGATCACAAGAGATTCGTCAGATAAGCACTTTTTCAAGTTTGACAGGTGAAAGACATTGTGTACTCGGCTGAGTTCTTCTGGATGCTCCAGTTGATATGCCACTGGGCCAATCCTTTCCAGAATTTTAAATGATCCGATGTATCTCGGGTTTAACTTTCTGTGCTTTCCAAAGCATACCATCCCTTTCCACGGGGATATTTTCAACATAACTCTATCTCCTACCTGGTTGGTTTCCGTCTCACATCAGCATAACTCTTTTGTCTGTCTCTAGCAGCTTGCAGACGTTGTCTGATTTTAAATATATTTTCAGTTGTTTCATGAATAATTTCAAGTCCGATGAGTTGCACTTCTCCTACTTTGGCCCAACAAATAGGTGATCTGTATTTTCGACCATACAGTGCTTCAAACGGGGCTGCCTTGATACTGGCATGATAGCTATTGTTGTACGAGAATTCTGCCAATGGCAAGTGTTTATCCCAACCTTTACCAAAATCGATTACACATGCTCTAAGCATGTCTTCCAGAGTTTGAATCGTTCTTTCACTCTGTCCATCAGTTTAGGGGTGATATGCCGTGCCTATATCTAAGCGAGTACCCAAAGCTTTTTGCAACGACTGCTAAAATCTAGAGATAATGAAGATGGTTACTCCGTGTCGGGTCACTATTTCCTTCAGATACAGTTGTGCGAGTGTGTTCATTTCATCAGTTTCTCGAATTGGTAAAAAATGAGCGGACTTTGTGAGTGGATCAACGATAACCCATATGGTGTCTAATCCGGTGGATGTCTTTGGGATTTTAGTGATGAAATCCATTGTAATCCGTTCCCATTTCCATACGGGAAGATCGGGTTGCATGAGTATTCCTAACGGTCTCTGGCATTTTGCCTTTACTCTGGAACAAGTCAAACATTTCCCGACATACTCAGCGAGGTCGAGTATGAGTGTTTGTTCCCAATTCGTGAGGTGTTCGGCTTTGATTTATTCTAGCATAAGGAATTTTTAATCTCATATCTTCCAGGTAACTTGGAGGATATTTTTTTAGAAATTATTCTAATAAGGTCTACTTGAGGGCAAGTAGAGTTCAAGTGGGGGGGGGGGGGGTATTTGATTAAATCAAATAATCCTGATTTTTTAGTGTCAATTTCCCCCGATTATGCTCATATTTTATATTGTTTATATGGATATATACTTTTATTTCTTTATCTTTGGTTTCCAGGTTATATATGAGCATAGGAGCTAAAGAGACGTGGTTATGGAGATACACTTTGATGATTTATACCTTAGTATGCTCACATGGAAGAAGCTACGGCATAAATCCACTCTCATTTACGTCGTAACTATGAATTCAAATATGAAGACCAAGTCAATACTAGTTACATCGTAACTACAACTCAAGTTACGCCGTAACCATAAAGGTCATAATGAATTTCGCGCCTCCAACAGTTATGCAGTAACCGCCATCATTAGTTACGGCGTAACCAGCGCTATGATAACATCAAATTAGCCTGATATTTTATATATCAAATTCCCTTGTTTATGGCCTCATTTGTATTAATATGGTACTTAATTCGTTCATATTTGCATTTCAGGATAAATGAGGCATTGGAGCGGAAAAGATGTGAGAAAAGGCCAAGAAATATACAAGTTACGAGGGCATTTGGATTCTATGTGAAGATTACGCCATAACTACTTAATAAGGTTACGGCATAAATATGATGCTTTGAAGGATACGGCGTAACCAACTCTTATGGTTACGTCGTAATTTTTCTTGTGAAGGTTACGGCGTAACATGGCAATTTAGTTACGCCGTAGAGATAAATACGAAGTGGATATGTATAAGCGGATGAAGTATTACGGCGTAACTTGGATAATTAGTTACACTGTAATTTATTACTTGGGCGCAAAGTTTCGAGGTCCAGGGATTAAAAGCGGCAAGTTAAATTGAAGTTTATTAAGTACAAGGACTTGTTATAAAAGCAACAAGAGCGATGAGGGACTAAAAACGTCAACAAGAGTATAAAAGTTTCAACAAAATAGCTGGATAAGAAAAAGTACGAAGTTAATTAGTTACGCCGTAACTTATAATTACGCCGCAACTGAATCGAAAGTTACGGCGTAACTTTTCTTTATTTAAAAATATTTATTACTAAATTAAGTTACGGCGTAATTCGCTTATGGTTATGCCGTAACCATGTCACGGCCTATAAATACAGCCCTAAATATGCATTTTTGAGTATCTCTCTTCACCCCTCTCCTAGGGGTCGATTAAGGCACCACTCCAGGGCATTTTCTAGCAGTCCGAAGCCAGTTTTGAAGGAAGAATTCACTCGCAATCATCATCATTATTAGCTTTTCATCAAGTAATTTGTATCAAACATTATGTTTAATTCTATTCATGTTTTATTCATTATTGTTGGATTAATTTTCTATATGATTGGATAAGCACCTTAGGTGCTGGCCTAGTTATGATTCTTTAATTGTTTTGTTTGCGTTTACATTGCTTCCATATAATTATTTCTAAGTGTATGCATGCATAGTTTATTGGTAGCTACCCTTGTTTCGGTAGTTTTGAATGGCGGTAGAGGCTAGTTGCTTAGGAGATATGACCAACTGACCCTAAGTGAGTAGACTGAGACAGGAAGGGTAAGATATGACCAACTGACGACCCTTTCTACTTGTGAATTTGACCAACTGATCACCTACCGTTTGGATGAACTTAAGAATTAGAGGGTGAGTGTTTAAGTTGCTAACGCCCGGGCACTCACTATTATAAGTCTAGCATGTAGCAGAACTTAATGACTTGGGTTAGGGGACCAGGAACAACTGGACTTATGAAGGGACACCTGACTTCTCCAGTGGTGGCATCTTTGCTGATAGGTTAGGGCGAATTGACCAAATGTTGCCCTCTCGACTTTGACCCCACCTGAAGTAATTGGAAGTAATTAGACGTAGACACTACTAATTAGGATGATTAACTAGGTTAGCACCACTCTCCTTCATTGATCACAACTCTTGCCTTTATCTGCTTTCTTTTATTTCCTTGTTTTATTAGTTAATTTTTTATTTCAATCTTAAAAGCTATTAAAATCGTGACATAGACTTAAGTTAATTTTCGATCCACATAGCTCTTGGGACGACCTCGGTTTTACCGAATACTACACTACACACGACCGGGTACACTGCCCGTTAGTGCATTAGGGTAGACCATAGGTATAACGAGACTATATAAATATTAAAACCTGGTCAGTAAAACCTGCATCACGCTACAAATGTCTTGATGGGATCTTTGAAGATTACGGCGTAGCCACTTGTTGAGTTTACGATGGAGCTGAAGGGATTACGGCGTAACCATCCTTAAGTTATGGCGTAACCACATTATTAGGTTATGCCGTAACAAGATCGGGCCTATAAATACAAGCCCTAAATTCTGCATTTCACATCATTCACACAACACCAAAAGGCAGAGAACGTGAAGGGGGTCCACAAGGCCGATCCTACACAGCATACGGAGCCATTTCCAAGGGAGAAGTCACAACATATCATCGATAAGCTTTAACGATTCTTATTTCATTTACATTTCGATTCATGTCTTCATTTACCATGTTAAACATTGAATTGAGTGTTCATTTTAATATGATCGGCTAAGCACCTTTGGTGCTAGCCTAGTTATGATTCCTTAATTGTTTTGTTTATGTTTTCGCACTTCTATTATTTCTTCTAGTGTATGCATGCATAGTTCGTTGGTAGCCACCCTTGCTTTTGTAGTTTTTAAGCCCGGTTGTACTTGCTTGTTTAGGAGAATTGACCAAAGGACCCTAGGAAAGTAGGTTGTGAGGGTTGATAAGAATTGACCAAATGACTATTAATCCCTCTCGTGCGAATTGACCAAAGGATCACCTTTCGGAGGGCGGAACTTAAGAAGTTAGGGATGTGTGTCTAAGATGCTAGCACCCGGGCAAACATTGTTACGAATCTTGCATGTAGATCACTTAATGACTTAGCATAGATTACCAGGAACCTCGTTAATCCGAAGAGTAATACCTTCGATATCGGGTAGGGGTCTATGTGTAATAGGCTAGAGGAATTGACCAAAGGAGTCTAGCGAATTTAAACCTCACTTGAAGCGATAGGAAGTAATAATTAGAAAACATAGACATAACGTGATAGGATGCATAATTAGGTTAGCACACTTTCTCCCTATTGTTTACAACTTCATTTCATTTCCGCATTTCTTTTCTTGCTTATTAGTTTAATTAATATTTCATAATATTATTCTCCTTTAAAAACGTGACACTAGACTTAAATAGGATCCAAAACTACATAGCTCTTGGGAACGACCTCGGCTTTACCACACTCTATACTACGCACGATCGGGTTCACTGCTCGTTAGTGCAATAGGTAGACCTTAGGTAGATGAGACTTAGAAATTTAAATCCTGGTCGGAAATCCTGCATCAACGACCAACCACCACAAGGCCTACCCATTCCCAACCAACAAGACCCGCCAAGAGCTCGCACTCTTAGTGAGTACTCTAGACCGAGCCATCAAGGCTATAGGAATACCATTGAGCTTCCACAACAAGCTCAAACTACGGCCCTGCGATTCGACACCATCCGGTTGGTGCAAAACGGATGTGCATTCCATGGACTTCGTTCCGAAGATCCAAATCAACATCTCAAGGACTTCCTTAAAATTTTCAATTCAATTGACCTTGATGTTGCTACTCGGGAGACAACGCGACTATGTCTCTTCCTTATCTCTTAGTGATTAAGCTAGCAATTGGCTTGAGCATCTACCCGCGGGATCTATTTCTTTTTATGATGATCTTACTACCCGTTTCCTCGCTCAATTCTTTCCATCGGGAAGGACTACTAAGCTTAGGAATGACATTTTGATGTTCCAACAACATCAAGGTGAAACTCTATATGAAGCATGGACTCGATTCAAGTACCTACTCCATAAAGTCCCTCACCATGGCATTGATTTTTGGCTTCAAATCCTCAATCTCAGGTTCTACATCCTCTATTACTTGATCATTAAACTCTAATTGCACATTAAGGTCATTTAATTCAATGTAATCTCCATAAGTTGTGTCTTGTGATCTATTTAGAATCAATGTTTCACCCATTAGCCTATCTTCTAAATAGAGTTCCATATATTCTCTTAATCCTATTACATAAACACTTTTAATTATGCTCCTAATAGAATCATCACTTTTAAAAACTAATTTGTCATTCCTTACTCGTAAAGAAATTTTTCCTTAAAAAACATCAATTTTAGCATGAGCGGTAGAAAAAAACGTACTTCCCAGGATCAATGAGATTTTGATATCCTCGGGCATATCTAAAACAACAAAGTCTACGGGAAAGACAAATTTTCAATCCTCACTAAAATATTTTCAGCAATACCTTCAAGACGTTTCATAGTCTTATCAGCCAATTCGATGATTAATTTAGTAGGAGCCAATTTACTTAAACCTAGTGATGTAAAGGTCGAATAAGGTATTACACTAATACTTGCTCCTAAGTCAAGTAAGGCTTTATTGAAAGACATATCATTAATACTACAAGGTAAAGTAAAACTCCCTTGGTCTTCTCCTTGTAAGGCAAAGCATTCTGAGCAATTGATGAGCATTCTTCTTTCATGGTTGGTTTGATCTCCTCTTCAATTCTTGACTTCTCCTTGAGTAACCTTCTTAAGCTTATAGAAGAGTTAAAGAAGAATTTTTTGCTTCTCAGCATCAACAACATCCAAGGAACATCTAGGAAAAGGTACATTAGGTGCAACTTCTTCGGTAGTGGTCATTGTCTTGTCATGATCTCTGGGATTAGTTTCAGTTGAGCTAGGTAGACTCCCAGATCCTCTTTCTTTAAGTACCTTGCTTATTTGACCAATTTGTAGTTCCAATGCCTTGATCGAAGCTCTTTAATATCTGACAGAAGCATCGGTTGAGGAACGAATTTCTTTGATCAAAGTAAAGTTTTCTTCATGTCTTTTTGTAGCATCAGCCATGAGTTGCTTCATAGATTCTTAAAAAGTTTGTCTCCTTTCTTGATATGATGAATTTCCGTTTTCTCTTTGGTAAAATCCTAGAGCAGTTGCTCTATACCTTCCTAATAGCTGAAATGGCTGGCCAAATTGGGTGTAGTATGCTTCTTTAAGTGTCTTTCCTTCCTTCTTAGTTGAACAATCTTTAGTGTAATGAGGTCCATTACACAATTCACAACCAACCTGAGCAACATATACCTTCTCATCTACCTTCTTGAGATCTCTACTAAGTTTGTTCAGCTGAGCTTGAATAGCAGCATACCCATCAGAAGTATTGTTGCTTCGAGTTCCAGTAGAGGTCCCATCATGCCACTTTTGAGACTGATCATCCATTTCTTGGATAGCCTTCCTAGCACTGGCTGCACTCATTTGAGGTACATCCCCTTTAGAATCCAAAATCTATCGAGTAGGCTGATAAGGTTTTAAAATGTACCTTTTTTAGGGGTCATTTAAGCCCTTATTTGATCACTTTTATATCCGTTATTACCTAATATCGTTCCTTTTCACTTTTTAGGTATCTTGAAGGCAAAATGCTGGAATGACACTTATTCGGACGAAGCGAATATCTGAAGAAAATGACCAAAGTCAAGAATCGAGACACTCAGTGCTGGGAAGGGGCGGCGTCAGTGTTATCTGCGACGCCGTCGGACAACTTTTGTGACGGCTCGGTAGCCAAATTGCTTATTTACAAGTGACGGCTTCAGGTTTTAAAAGAGTAGGGCATCGTAACTCAGACGGCCTAGATTTGATCCAGACGACGTCAGAGACTGAAGAGGACGGCGTCACAGGCTTAAGGTGACGCCGTCACAAGACTAACGTAGCCAAGACGAAACCCTAATAACGGCGACCCGACGGCGTCACAAATCAAAGGGTGACGCCGTCGCATTTGTAATCTTATATATAGAATCCGAATTTTTTAGTTTTCAGTGTGTATTCTTTGGAGTAAAAACCTAAACCGAACCAAGGCTGTCTTGTACAGTATTTTAGGGTTCCATACCCTATCTTACATCAAGATAAGTGTTTTACTTCATTAATTCAGTTATGTCTTCAATTAATTATGTGTATGCTTGCATGTTTCCCATGTCCGGCTAATTTACTTGTGTGTTTGCTTAGGGAATATGAAACTTAATTATTGAATATTGATTGGTTGTCTCTTATCTTAATTGTTAATGATCTAGTATTGCGATAGGTCATCCGTTGTGTAGTTAATGCTTGATTAATCTTTGTGAACCTTAGCTTATAGTACCTAGAGTCATTGTAGGCTAAACCATCCAAAGAGTACCTTAGTGTTAAGTTTATAAATCCTAGATATTTTGTAGTCATTAACCTTTGGTAGTTTCAAAGAGTTAGGGATAAACGCATACCCTACGACTTTAGACACACAACGCGATTAAGAATAAGGACGTGACAATTCAACCATCAATAGGAGATAATTAAGGAGTAATACAACCTAAGTAAACACATCTTTAAATCATCATACGAGCACACAATAATTAGACATAGACTACCCACTAGATTAAATAATTAGATAAGTAGAGTAATCGGTAGAAATACCAACCCCCAAATCCAAACCCCGAGATTCGTACCTTTCCATTTCCTAAAAAACATAAAAAGATAAAAAATAATCTTCCTCAACCCCAACCTTAGCGTAGTAACTTCTCACTAGCATTCCTATTCCCAACCTTAGCGTAGTAACTTCTCAGTAGCCAAATTGCTTATATACAAGTGACGGCTTCAGGTTTTAAAAGAGTAGGGCATCGCAACTCAGACGGCCTAGATTTGATCCAGATGACGTCAGAGACTGAAGAGGACGGCGTCACAGGCTTAAGGTGACGCCGTCACAAGACTAACGTGGCCAAGACGAAACCCTAATAACGGCGACCCGACGGCGTCACAAATCAAAGGGTGACGCCGTCGCATTTGTAATCTTATATATAGAATCCGAATTTTTTAGTTTTCAGTGTGTATTCTTTGGAGTAAAAACCTAAACCGAACCAAGGCTATCTTGTACAATATTTTAGGGTTCCATACCATATCTTACATCAAGATAAGTGTTTTACTTCATTAATTCAGTTATGTCTTCAATTAATTGTGTGTATGCTTGCATGTTTCCCATGTCCGGCTAATTTACTTGTGTGTTTGCTTAGGGAATATGAAACTTAATTATTGAATATTGATTGGTTGTCTCTTATCTTAATTGTTAATGATCTAGTATTGCGATAGGTCATCCGTTGTGTAGTTAATGCTTGATTAATCTTTGTGAACCTTAGCTTATAGTACCTAGAGTCATTGTAGGCTAAACCATCCAAAGAGTACCTTAGTGTTAAGTTTATAAATCCTAGATATTTTGTAGTCATTAACCTTTGGTAGTTTCAAAGAGTTAGGGATAAACGCATACCCTACGACTTTAGACACACAACGCGATTAAGAATAAGGACGTGACAATTCAACCATCAATAGGAGATAATTAAGGAGTAATACAACCTAAGTAAACACATCTTTAAATCATCATACGAGCACACAATAATTAGACATAGACTACCCACTAGATTAAATAATTAGATAAGTAGAGTAATCGGTAGAAATACCAACCCCCAAATCCAAACCCCGAGATTCGTACCTTTCCATTTCCTAAAAAACATAAAAAGATAAAAAATAATCTTCCTCAACCCCAACCTTAGCGTAGTAACTTCTCACTAGCATTCCTATTCCCCTAGAGAACGATATCAATTCCCGTGGCTTACCCTAATACTACACTACAACGATTAGGTTCACTGCCTAGGGTGTTGAAAAACTTGCTCGATGAAAAGGAAGTTCCTTTGACCCCGAACGACGCGTGTAGCGTTATCAAGTTTTTGGCGCCGTTGCCGGGGAATAGAATAGCTAGTTAGGAGTCCTCCTCGTTTAGGTTTCCTTGCTTGATTCCTATCAAGTAAGGTTTTTTTTTGTTTTTGTTTTTTTTTTTTTTTCATTTTTAGCTTCCTTGTAGTCTATCCCCCTTCTTTGTGTTTGTGTTCGTAAAACCCTTTTCATTTGTCGCTATGGCAAGTGAAGTTGCATTTGAATCATTAACAAATGAGAAACAATTGAATTTTGCAAGTTGGATTGCTTTTTATTGTTCTAATGAATTTGTGAGTGATCTTAGAGATATCCAAAAGGAGACGGGTATAAGGTTGGATAGATTTGATAAATTTTGCGATTGTGTGGCTTCTATTCAACGATCATTGTTAGAATGAACTCCTTTTAGTGAGACCATCTGGTAAATTTTTGAGAAAAGCCTCCTAAGCATAAACCATCAGTTGAATGATCTTAGGCACCATGATCAAAAATACCTAGTTTTTAAGAACATGGAACCTAAACTCGAACAAGATTGTGAGATGGTTAGAGTTGAACTACCTAGTGGCATGTGTGGGATAGATTTCAAAACATATGACACGCATGAGGAATCCTTTAGGCAAATAGAACATAGTGATCAAATTTTTGAGAATGATTCTTATGAATCGGACCAAGAATTTGAAATGGCTAACTAAGGATTTGAGATACTTAGGAGTGTATTTGGGTTAGATCATACTAAAGCACATGATGAACATTTAGGAGATCTAGATATAAAGGAGAATGAGGTGGAAACTCCAAGCCCACAAGCCCTACCATCACTTGAGGAACACACATCGCCGATAACTTACCCGGAAGAAGTAGAAGAGACTATAGGAACCCCGATTGATATAGAACCTTTGGAACAAATGCCACTAGAGAATGTAGGTTTAGATGCTTGTTGTCATGACCTCTCTCTTAGTCTTAGGAAGTTCAATTTTGATGAACCGGAGCCTCAACCAAAAATCTTACCCAATTTTCCGTCTTTAGATGTGAATCTAGGAATTGAATTAGGCCCCAATCCACCCATCAAAATAAATAGTCTGGGTAGTTGCTTGATAAAGGTAGTGGACTCTAGGACATGTAGAGTGGAAGCTAATATAGGAGTAACCCATGACCTTACACACTTACATCACCCATTCATGGTTGATAACAAAAAACATTATGGGTTTAAACCGGGTTTATTAGGTCAAGATGGATCCTTAACTAAGAATCTATTGAAGTGGATAGAAGATGATCCATTTCTAGGAGATAGACTTGATTCACCCGCTACACCCATAAAATTAGGTAAGGTTATAATGAATGGAGCACACCCCTTTGAGCATATAAATCACCCATCACCCTCTCCTCACATAGCAAATTTCCACCCTAAGGGTATGTATCGCTATTATCACCCGCACTTAAGCTTAAGTGTAGAAAAAACTTCCCCTTTATCCATTAAATAAGGGTAGAGTCAAGCTCGTGACTCGAACAAAAATAAGCGCTTCTTGGGAGGCAACCCATGTGTTATTTGTTTTTCATTTTTATTTGTGTGTCATATATCTTTTCATTATTGTATGTTCTCATGTTTGAATTTGTGAAAATGCTTTATTTTGTCTTTAACCTCTTCTTAATTACATATAAAGGTATTTTACAAAAGGGATAAGTGTAGGGAAGATTACACACGTTTTTAAAAGAACGCGAACATGAGAATTACGATTATTGATAAGATATATATATATATATATATGTGTGTGTGTGTGTGTGTGTGTATGTTTGTTCGAGTCAAATGCTTGTATCGATTCATAATGGATGTTTTGCAGGAAATTTTTCCAGATTCTAAAGATGTAAATTTTCCAGAATTTTTTCCAGAAAATCGTAGACCAGTTTTTGTCCGGATAACCTGACGGCGTCAGGATCGCAACCTGACGGCGTCTGGAAGGAGCAGAAACAACTGATTACTTTTCTCGTTTTCGAGCTACTTATAAATTTTGGAATTTTCCAGTCTTAATTTTCCGAAATCTGTAAACATCCATTACACAAGCATTATATCCTAGTTTAGTAGAGTCCTATATATATTATTACCGCCGATTTTACGCGAAGGTTTTGTTTGTTTTCTTCAAGTGTGCAGGTTTAATTTACCAAGAAGAAGATACATAAGATGAGAAGGAGCTTTTCACGCAAACGTTCTTCTTGAAGAAAGATGTAACCACCACTTTACACGGATCCTACCGAGCTAATCAGGGGAGTATTAGTTTCTTTCATCTTTTATTACCTTCCATTATCATAACTTTGATACTTTCGGGGAACATTGGGGACAATGTTCAGTTTAAGTGTAGGGAGGAAAAATAAAATGGGAACTTTGAAACTATGCTTATCCTTGAATATTTGCTTTGTCCAAATGCATTTGTGTAATAAACCATGAGAAAATGTCGGTTAGGGTAATTTTGGCACCAAATTTAAAATTTTTCATGACATATAGGAGTGGGCCATTAGTCTTAATAAAGCGTCTCATGGATAGGAAATTATATGACTAGCACAAAAAAACCCTTTACCACTTAAATTCCACCCAAAATGTGAGGATCGCCCTTAGATTAGTAGGAATTAAAGCATTCATCTTTAATGCTTAGATTGTGAACCGATAGTATAATAGATTCTAGAACTTGTTTTGTGATGCATCCCGAGATCGCTAGTAAGACTACACTTGTGTAGTTAGGAATAACTAAATGATAAGAGGCATTAGGATAACCCTTGTTTGATACCCGTAATATAATTACTTCTTCCACATCGGTTGAGTAATTCCCCCACACCTTTGTGTTGTACTCATCTTTAGTACACGATACCCCTAGTTAACCCCTCAGAGCCTATCCTTTTCGCGGTTCTCGTGATGTTTCGGTTTTCCGGAATATCAATGAAGAGCATTGTTTACACCCCACCCCCAAATTTACACCCAAATCGCCTTAGCCTACCTTGTATGCAATCATTTTTAGTGCATTATGGTTATCACCCTAAACCCTTAGTTCAATTATCTTGTTGCTTGCATAAGTTGCTAAGTCGAGTCATATCCTTTGTACACAGTTTTGGGACGATTAGGACTCATGGGAAAAGTTAAATTTTATGAGATGATGGGAAGGGAACGTTAAATTCAAATTCCCTTTATTTGCATAATAATGTACTCCAAGTGTTTTGATCTTTTCAATTCGGGTCATATTAGTGTTAGAGTAATAAAAACTCAAGTGTAGGGATGTGCCTATAAATCCCTGTCATTTTGATGTTATCGTAGAGGATGGTAGAGTAAAAGTGTATGAAAAAAAAATGGGCTACCATCCTACATCTATCTTTAAATTTTATGTTTGTTTGTTTCAGTTATCTAGAGTCTAGAGTGTCGAGTCTTGGCTTAGCAACGCCATTCTTCGCATGCTTGTAACATAAAGATTTTTGACTTGCCACCACTAAATAGCCTATCCCACCAAACCCTTTGTTTCCCTATCGTAAGCCTATCATTACAACCCTTTAAAAGACCTCTTGGATAGTCTTTCCTAGGTGCTTATGCAAAAGTGATGGAGGTTTGATCTAGTCTCAAGCTTATGGTAATCTATGTACTAGGACCGGTTAATGAGTGTTTATCTTCCATTTCCAACTTGTTATATTTCATATACACCCGAGAGATGTGAGTATCCAAACACCCCATATGAGGTGCTAGTATGTAATTTCTGTGCTTGTTATGACTTTTGCGGGGCTTATATGTGTTGTGAATCGTTCTAAACTAATGCTTCATGACCCCTAACTTATAAATTAATTGGCTAAAAGCACATTTTCTTGAGGACAAGCAAATACCAAGTATAGGGATATTTGATAAGGGTTTAAAATGTACCTTTTTGAGGGGTCATTTAAGCCCTTATTTGATCACTTTTTTATCCGTTATTACTTAATATCGTTCCTTTTCACTTTTAGGTATCTTGAAGGCAAAATGTTGGAATGACACTTATTCGGACGAAAAGGCGCGAATATACGAAGAAAATGGCCAAAGTCAAGAATCGAGACACTAAGGTTGCTGGAACTGAAGGGGACGGCGTCAGGTGTTATTTGCGACGCCGTCGGACAACTTTTGCGACGGCTCAGTAGCCAAATTGCTTATTTACAAGTGACGGCTTCAGGTTTTAAAAGAGTAGGGCGTCGCAACTCAGACGGCCTAGATTTGATCCAGACGACGTCAGAGACTGAAGAGGACGACGTCACAGGCTTAAGGTGACGCCGTCGCAAGACTAACATGGCCAAGATGAAACCCTAATAACGGCGACCCGACGGTGTCACAAATCAAAGGGTGACGCCGTCGCATTTGTAATCTTATATATAGAATCCGAATTTTTTAGTTTTTAGTGTGTAGTCTTTGGAGTAAAAACCTAAACCAAACCAAGGCTGTCTTGTACAGTATTTTAGGGTTCCATACCCTATCTTACATCAAGATAATTGTTTTACTTCATTAATTCAATTATGTCTTCAATTAATTGTGTGTATGCTTGCATGTTTCCAATGTCCGGCTAATTTACTTGTGTGTTTGCTTAGGGAATATGAAACTTAATTATTGAATATTTATTGGTTGTCTCTTATCTTAATTGTTAATGATCTAGTATTGCGATAGGTCATCCATTGTGTAGTTAATGCTTGATTAATCTTTGTGAACCTTAGCTTATAGTACCTAGAGTCATTGTAGGCTAAACCATCCAAAGAGTACCTTAGTGTTAAGTTTATAAATCCTAGAGATTTTGTAGTCATTAACCTTTGGTAATTTCAAAGAGTTAGGGATAAACACATACCCTACGAATTTAGACACACAACGCGATTAAGAATAAGGACGTGACAATTCAACCATCAATAAGAGATAATTAAGGAGTAATACAACCTAAGTAAACATATCTTTAAATCATCATACGAGCACACAATATTTATACATAGACTACCCACTAGATTAGATAATTAGATAAGTAGAGTAATCGGTAGAAATACCAACCCCCAAATCCAAACCCAGAGATTCGTACCTTTCCATTTCCTAAAAAACATAAAAAGATAAAAATAATCTTCCTCAACCCCAACCTTAGCGTAGTAACTTCTCACTAGCATTCCTATTCCCCTAGAGAATGATATCAATTCCCGTGGCTTACCCTAATACTACACTACAACGATTAGGTTCACTGCCTAGGGTGTTCAAAAACTTGCTCGACGAAAAGGAAGTTCCTTTGACCCCGAACGACGCGTGTAGCGTTATCATAGGCACATCCAAACCCTGATAAAACAAAATCACCTCCTGTTAAATAATGTTGAGGACATTTTAATAAAAGATCCTTGTATCGTTCCCAATCCTGATAAAAAGTTTCATCAGGCTCCTACTTAAAGTTATTGATAGCCTCCATCTTTTTAGCAGCACGAGCAGGTGGGCAATATTTCTTCAAAAACTTATTCTTAAGGTCTTCCCATGCGGTAATTGAACCATCAGGTTCATTCTTTATCCACCTATTAGCAGCTTCTGTAAGTGAAATAGGGAAAACACGAAGCATTAGTTGGTCAACAGTCACATCCTTAATTCTGAATAAATCAACAATCTTAAGGATCCTTTCGACATGCTCATTAGCATCTTCATGCTCCGATCCACTAAAGGTGTTTTCACGTAATTCTTTGATAAATTGGCCTTTAAACTCGAACCTAGTCTCTTTATCGAACTTAGGCCTAGCAACACCCGAACCATAGTCATCTCGGGTCTTAGTCCTGTATTCCTCCATAGTTGGGTCCGTCATTGTTTCTGTGAGTTCTTCTTCAAACTTGGCTTCTTGATCAGAAAAATATTTGAATTCTAAAGATATCTAGCAATCAAAACTCGTGTCTTTAAAAAGCTTCCTTAATGAATGAAAGGCTTGTTCGGGTTCTTTATAAGGTTCAACGAGCTCTTGCTTCGAACTTCTGGTCATGCACTACCTAAAAACAAGACAATAACATAAGTACGATAGGTTTGAAAAAGTATAACTACATAAAACTAAGAACAAAAACGGAATACGAAAAATAAAAGTTGCTAATATCTGCAGACGATACGCCGTATCCAGTAATCTGGGTACGCCGTATGCTTGAAATAAAAAATTCAAATCAGCCTTTTAATCAGATAAAAGTATACGCCGTATTGACAGAAATCAATGTGCCGTATGGTTGATTTTCTAAATTGCTTATAAAAGATAAATACGTCATATACGCAAAAGCTAATACGCCATACTCTCGTTACGTTTAAAATCTAAGCTTTTTCATTTAGAAATTAAATACGCATTATCGAGGTTAATTGATACGCCGTAGTTTAGGATTTAAAACTTTGGACCTGTATTTTAAAAATAAATAAATATGGTGTATAAGCAAAAGCTTATGCACCATATGACTTTTAGGGTTTTAATTCTGATTAAAAATAGAATACGCCGTATCTAAGAAATTAGATGCTTTGTACCCGAATTATTAAATAAGATACGTTGTATGAATAATAAAAATGCAATATGCCATATCTATGAGATTAGATGCGCCGTATCATTTAGTTCAGCAAAATGCAGAAGACATATACAATGCAGAAAACACAAAAATGAAAAAAACTAAAAATGCCAAAATCAAACAAACATAAAAAAAACAAGAAAATGCAAAAAAACACAAATATACAAGCAATACAAATATATAACAAAGTTAGTTAATAAAAATTGAAAATATAAATATTAAACTAAGTTAAAAACGTAAATCAAAATACTAACAAATATGCAAGTATTAAATAATTCACTCCTCGAAAGTGGCGCCAAAAACTTGATGTACCCGATCAATGTAGCCTAGTTGGTAAGTAGAGTGTCGATCACTAAGATTGGAATGTTAACACTTAAATATCTATCAGTATTTTAATCCCAAAGTTAGTCTAATTAAACCTAATCTAACACAAGAAGGGTTTTCAACTTGGGAGACTGGCACGATGTTTAGATTAAGTAAAACTATAAGTAAAAGTAATGAGGTGAATGACACACACATACACAGATAAGAAAACAGATAGCAGATAAGAGGTCAAGCCGATAGTAGGGAGATGTATTTGCTAATTAAATATGATGAGTACTAATTATGGTCTTTCTCGCTGGTTGCTTACGTGTATGTGTATATCATTGCTACCTCTAGTTCCCCTAGATCCCTAGATTCTTTCTTTAAGTCTTCCAACAAACTCATCTTGTGAGGATTAATTAAATCGGCATAAAGTCCAGCTTAATGATTACTAGTTTATTTATTAATTAACTCGTTAGGGCTTACATTAATCATGCAAAAGATGTTAATGAAGTAATTGTGCGAGCCAAATAGCAGACAAGGCACAATAAACTATTAAAGTAATCAAAGCATATGCATGAGCATCCAATTAAACATCATATACTCTAAAAATGGTTGGAAATATTTCAGTACAATCAAATAGTGAAAGGTACGCTAACCTAACTATTAAAAGAGTACTGAACAAATTAAACAAAACTCCCTATGAATTGATGCACTAGCATGACTTTCTTATTGCTCTGAATTCGTCCTTCTGATGGTGTCTTGTGTGGTCAGCTATCGCCTTTTCTGTGTGAGGTGTTGTGTGTTGAAAGTGGGTAGTCGATCCTCTATTTATACATTCTGGAAACAGAAACGATATGGCGTATCTAGTGTACCTAATATGCCGTATCTAGGTAGCTTCGCGTGGGGTCCAATATTATTATATTCTAAAATATTCGTGCAGCGCCAAATGATACGTCGCACCTTCAGTCTTTATGCGGTGTATGCTATCTTCAGTATCTTTGGATTTCTGATGAAGTCTTGAGATTGATATGTCGCATCTCAGGGATGTCATGCGGCGTGTCTGGAGTAGATAAAGTCAGATCTTCTTCGTTGACCAAGGTTTCATACACGGCGCATGGGATAAATCCATGCAGCGTATGCTTCAAAGTCATGCAATGGTCTTCATATTCTTCTAAGTCTTGGTGTACGACGTATCTGTCTTGAATGATACGGCATTTCTATCGTCAGTTCAGTAGACTTTTCCAACTTGATCCATTTTGATCTTATTTACGTCCAAAATAGCTAACTTTCACCAAATGCTTGTTTATAACTGATATTTACAAAAGTAAGCGAGTAAGTGTCAATTCTCATATAAAGTAATACAAAACAAATAATATTCATAGGATAAATGATGTTAATAATATGTTGTTATTTGATATCATCACATGTCGATTCTAAACTCCCTACTTTGAGGACACAAATTTTGGATTCAGACATACAATTATGATGTCGATGGTGTGTTGTATCATTTTATCAATTCATTGTTGTCTAATAAAATGGATAGAAGGGAGTGACATGGAAAGAAATTGAAGGAAACTTGTGTCTTTATGTGTTCCTGAAATTTCTTGAGGGTTTTTTGTTCTTTTGTGCGCTAAGCGGAAACTGAATAGAATAATTGTGATTTCAGTTGTTTGCCGACATTCTGTAATTGTACTAGCATTGGCTTTTTGTGCTACAATGGTGGTGGTGGAAGAGGTGGCGGCAACTATGGTGGTTGTGATAGACGCAAAGACAACTTTAAAGATGGTGGGCCAGATAGGAATTCTCATGGAGGAAACTGCTCTCGTCCATATTGATGATGTTCACCGAGTCTTTTGATTAGTAAAATTGTGAACAAGAAAAAAGATTTTATAGTATTTCATTGTTATATCATTGCTAACGTTGTTGCTAAGACAACATGATTACACAATCTTCTTTAGGAAATACACACCCCACTATGGATTTTTAAGCTCAGCCGCATTTTCTTTTCCTTGCGGCAGGTACCAAGTGGGATGTTGGGCTTTGAATGGGCTGAGAGTAGGAGCATTCGAGTGAACCGAACCTAGTTTCCCTTATCATTTTTGGACTCCTTTTTTAAGAACATTTGTTTTGATATTTCATTATTTTAGACATGTTGGATTATGTATTTCCTTTTTGAAGTCATTCGTTTATATGCCTTGGTATTTTATTTAATAAGACTTCCGCTTGCGTTTATATGCTTTGTATGACACCATAATATGACATTTTGACCTGTGTCGGGTTGGGGTGTTACAATTATGGTATCAAGGCTTAGGTTTCGCCCTGTAGAGCTTAGGCTATGACTTGTGAGGATTTAGGTAGACATTAGGCTTCCGTTTGTTTCGATCTATTCCGTTTGGTTGGACATTTTCGTTCAAATTTGATTTCGATATTCTTTTGTCTTCGCTGATTTGATATTCCTCCTTCTACATTTGATTTTGTCTATTTTGTCTTCGCTAATTGTTTGTGGATCGTTTAGATGGTGGTTACTCGTAGAATCGAAGGTGGTGATTCGGATCCTGAGGTTGCTACAATACTTGCTTAGTTAGAGAGGTTCGTGAAGAAGCTACATCTGTTTAGTACAGCTGCCGCTCCAGTTAAGTTGAAGACAGGATTTTTCGTGTCGAGAAGATCATTGGAGTATTGCGACACTGCTGGAAACATCAAGATGACGCAAGAGAGAACTGGACAGAACAATAAGAGGAGCAAAGGCGGAGACGAGATTCAACAAGCGGGCACTCAGAAGGCGTACGAGCAGAAGAACTATGACCGGTGTACTTTAGATAGGCGGGGAAACTACTTACAGGAGTTTGGGCGTATTGGTGGTCAGCAGTTCAGCCGTGCTACTAAGTCGTTGTATTACAGAAGAGATGATGAGAAGATTTCATCCGCTTTGTATGATTTGGTGGGGGTATCAGGCCCATTATTATCCTGAGAATGGTAGAAGATAGAGTTACTGCTATTCGTTGTTCCTCTCATTTATTTTGTCACACGTTTTTTGACAGTTTGATATTTTGTTATGTGATTTTGATCGGTAGTACTTTTCTTCGATTTGTCTAGAACTCCATTTAAATTGTGAAGTTTTATGATTTGGCATTGTCTGTATTATTTCAGATTCGTATCATATCTCGTATCTCTTTGAGAGAATTCGATTATCATCTATTTTGTTTATGTGATTCATATAAGCAAGATTAGATTTATGATATCTTGGCACTGTTTGTGAGCCTGAGACTGTTTTGGATCGTCAGAAATGAGTCGTGAGGAACATTCTCAAGTAAGGCAACCACCTTCATTCTTTATGTGGATTAGTAAGTTTTCGTTTAGTCTTATGAATATTTTTCTAGAGTTTGATTTGATGAACTGCTTGTCACCTGTATGTGAATCTGATTTGATTTGGTATTAGTAGATTATTTAGTCACGACTCAGAATAGAATATGATGGCAATAAGGTCATGTTTATATGATGCAACTATTATGACACATGATCAACGTGATAATACCGAGATCATATGACTTGAACTTATTGGGATCATACGATGTTTTGAGAAGTGTTTGAGTTTTGTACGTTTGCTGAATTAGAATTATATCTATGATTCATCGGCCTTTACATTATTTTCGACTGTTCGTGTATCCTACCCATTCAATTTCACATCCTGATACGTTGTGATACTCTGATATGTGCTCAATTGATCGTTAGTACGAATATGTTACCCTTCTCTTAATGAAACTCTTGATAAGTTTGCTAATTCGATATGTGCTTCTATGGTATTTAGCAAGTTCCTTGTTCGTTCAGAACCGAATTTGATTTGTGTATTTTTTACCGTTTAGCAATACCTCCGTATTTGCCTCGTGTGTATATGTATTTCATGTTTCTCTTTGTGAGATTACAACTGTCATATGCTACGCATTTGTTTCATATTCGTTGGATCAGATTTGTTATGATTTGTGTTATGTGGAGAGCCTACGGCTAACCTAGTTGTCGGGATTGAGTCATGAGAAATAAAACTATTCTGTCTGTGAAGATTCTTTTGGAAGAACCTCTTCTAGCGTGAGGCTATTTACTGTCATTTACGTTCGTGATTTGGTACGTCTCCGTCTAACTCGTGCGACTTCAATTTTGAGGACAAAATTTTCTTTTTAGAGGGGAAGAATTATATCGACCTGAAAATCCGAGTTAGTATTTGAACTTTGATACAAATATAACCTAAATTGAAATCTATGTTATGAATTAAAAACCACAAAATATGAAACCTAATTCCTAAGTAAGTATATTTATCTCACATGTTACATGTTATATTGGACCCATTTCTAGACTTTGCATATATGGTATTTGATTTAAAAAAAAGGACACTGAAAATATTTTTGGAAGTATGGAAAGAATAAGTTTTCCCCCTAATCCTCCCTTAGACTCTGCACTTCCCTAATTTTTTTTTCTCCCCATTCGTTATTCCTTCCCCAACCGTATATGCAATCTCCCCTCACACTCAAAACCCTAAAAAAATGCCTACACGAGAAAAAAGACGCAGCCTCTATATTTTTCTCTCCAAGAAAACCAAGGTGTGAAGCAAAGAAGAAAGATGTAATCAGATTCGTGGGTGGTGATTGTGGTAGTCTGATCATAGGTTTGGTTAAAATATAGATCCGTTATTGTCTTGTTCCAATCCGTTGTGTATCTGATCCTTAGGTAACCCTTAATCATTTTAATGCTCTCTTGATTCGTATATACTTTTGTGTCGTGTTGGTAGCTGTTTTGTGTCATGTGTAACCAGCCCTATTTAATTCGAACAAAACCCTAAAAGACACATTAATGATTCATGAGATACAACTAATAAAGATGGGAAAACTTGATATGTATTTAACGAGATTAGGGTAAGTATTTTTGGTCTCATTATTGTATGTGGGATCATCATTTTATGTGACTTGTGAATCGTGTGGTGTGAGTGGGTTACGTGTGTATTATGTGTGATTTGGTACCTCGTTTGTAAGTGTTTGATATGGTGTATTGAAAGTCAATCATGAGTCTAAAACGTGTATATAATCATGCTAGTAATCGGATTAAGGGAAAGAAGATTATGGTTCGTTGGCTTATTAAAGTTAATACGAAAATGTTTTGGTAACCGGATTAGAATTAGGTTGTTATGAATTTGTGTTGGTGTGATGTTAATATGAATGTGTGCATATGTTAAGGTAATGATTAAAATCAGGTCTCACAAAATATATAGTCCTCGTGTGCGTTTGTATAAAGTAAACATGTTATATGATGGTGTTAAACGGGTTTATGGAACGGGACTGTTTTGTAATCCGAATTTGTGTACACTATAGCTTGAGTTTAATAAGTGGTTAATTCTGGATTTTTGCTTGTAAAACTAGTTTTATGTCTTAATTAAGTTTTTCAATTGGTTTGGATGAATTTTGAGTTTGAATTTTATGAAATCATGTGTCAAAGCTGAATTCTGAGAAATTAATATCAGTTGTCGTTTTTGATTTTTCATTTTCAACCCAAAGGGATTTGAGAGCTCTCTTTTTACAGGATAGATATTTAAGATATTTGTGACTTTCTGGAATTTTTGGGGATTTTTATAAAGTGTTAAAGTGGGTCTAATAAACGTAAAATTTTGGGGTATACCTTCTGTGCACTTTCTGGATAGATCTGGAAAGAGGATTTTAAAACCATACTTATGCTTTGAAATAAAATCTGAAAAAAAATTGTGAACTTTCCTAACTAATATGGGAACACCTGGGAATTTTCTCAGTATTATTTGAGCTCTTTTGATAGTCCATTAAATTCGTAAGAAACTGGACCTGAACGTGATAAAATCTGAAATACAACTTAAGTCAAGGCGTTGGTTTAGCTTAACCCCTAATAATGTGTTTGGCTTTAATTACTTTTGAAACATTAGTACATATAGTTTTAGACATATGTTAACATAATATCATTTGTGAACCCTAAGTTGATTATATGTGAATTATCACATGAAGTTACCAAAGTTACTAAATTTGTAAAGTTACTAAATCTGAAAAGTTACTAAATCTGGAAAGCTACTAAACCTGGAAAGTTACTAAATATGGGAGGTTACTAAATATGGAAAGCTGTTATAAATAGCAGGAAAAACTTGAATATGTCAATCTGAACAACAATCAGTACCGAATCAGTAATAACTTATGAATGGTTCTTAAATAATAAGACAATCATTAATTCGTGTAGATTCGCTGAAGAAGGAATAACTTCCGATCCTTGTGTTCTGATACGGTTTCATTTGCGGTTTAAGGTACATATATTCTACCCTTTCTTAGTAAGGGCTTTGACTCATAATATCTCGATCCTTGACTTTGATCCTTTTTCTTTGATATGATCCGTCTTATATGATCTCTTAGATATGATTCCCTTTAATATGATTCCTTTGATATGATTCTGTTGGTATGATTCCATCCGTTATGATATTCGATCTGCTATCAGTTTTGTTATGACATTGTTATGATATCCGTTATTATCTGATTGCTATGATACAATTCAGTTATGCTGATATGACCTACTTGGATATGATATGATTATGGATATGCTATGATATGATTTGTTTTGTTCAGTTGCCCGAACTAACTAGCCATGGAGGTACCATGGCCATGTCACTGATGCACCATCGACATGACACTATCTGTGGCGGTGTGATTAGTCCACGGCGTTCCCTTTTGATATGATATGATATCTGTGATCACTTGGCCATTATGAATACGTATGTACAGTCTCGAACTGGCATATGTATATTTGATTTGTTTTGCAGGGACCGTATGGATGCATCCTAGGTATTTTGTTCAGTTTTGGTGATGTGGTAAGTGTGTGCAATACACCCCCTCACATTTGGGAGCTAGCTACTCCATTTGGTACTTGAGAGGTCTCTCCTCCTTGTGCACTTATGATTCGACAAATTATGATATATGATTTGATATGTGGCTATTGGAGTATCTCCTTTACTATTGGAGCTCGTGGGCAGTATTATGATTTTGTGACTATGTGACTTCGGACTTTCTCATTCATTTGGTTGATATGCCATACTTTATTCAGTTATCCTTTTTATTACTCATTCAATGAGTATCCTTATGTGATTCATCCGACTACCATTATATACTCCAGTTCAATTGATTACTATACTCTTATTCCATTTCGGTTGACTACCAAGCTTATACTTTAGATTACCACTTCATCCGTTTACCGTACTATTATATGATTACTTGATTCATCTCTCATCATGCTATTATGTGATTATCTGTTTGCCATGCTATTATGTGCTTATTTGATTCATCCGATTGCCATGCTAGTATGTAATTATTTGACTCATCCGTTTATCATGTTATACCTTTGTTCAGTTATTTTTGTGGGCTATGGTTATCATTTAGTATTCCTATCTGCTATTTGTGACTACCATGCTTGTACTTCTGTTTGGTATTTTTCGTTGCTTATGATATTGGTTCGGCGTAGTAATTAATGTTACCTGACTTGTTGATCTGCAATGCTTACACTTTTGTTCATGCTACCATTTAATGATGGACTTTGGTTCAACTTATGTTATCTGTGTAGTTGACTTGTTTAGTTTGCCATGCTATATTCTTGTTCAGTTACTTCATTTAATTAGGATGTTCATTCAGTATTCCTACCTGATACATGTGACTAACATGCTTATACTTCTGTTAGTACTTTCCCTTGTGATGATATTTGTCCTGTTCATTAATTGTTGAGTATCTGACATGTGTGATTGCCATGCTCACATTCTATTTAGTTGCTTCCGCTTGCTTATAGAGTTCATCTTAGCTTATATATATTTGATTATCTGATTTGTTTGTTTTGCCATATTTATGTTTATTTGATCCGCTGACTGATATGCTTGTACACGGTTTGGTTACTTGTTATGATACTGTTCATTAACTCCTATTTGATTATGTTTTGGTACTTATATGTTTGGTTATTTATATGTGCTTATATCAGTTCGCTGATGCTCTGCTTACTTTGGTCTCCATTGATTTATGTTCCTTCTGGATATCTGTTAATATTGTGTTTTACAGGTTCATCATAGACTCATTGTGCTCATTCGTTACGACATTGTTATCAGTCTCCTTTGATTTGCTTTTGTATTTTTGATTATGTTTAGCTTTCGTTTTGTTATATCTGTTCATTGGGATTTTTAAGCTCAACCGCATTTTTTTTCATGCGGCAGGTACCAAGTATGATGATGGGCTTTGATGGGATGAGAGTAGGAGCATTTGAGTGAACCGACCCTAGTTTCCTTTATCATTTTGGACTCCTTTTTGAAGAATATTTGTTTTGATATTTCATTATTTTAGACATGTTGGATTATGTATTTCCTTTTTGAAGTCATTCGTTTATACGGCTTGGTATTTTATTTAATAAGACTTCCACTTGCGTTTATATGCTTTGTATGACACCATAATGTGACATTTTGACCCGTGTCGGGTTGGGGTGTTAATTCCTTCAACGTTATTTGAATAATTTCATACCAGTTTGACTGTTCGTTTGCCTCCCGCAACTGTAGGGGAGTGTTAGTTGATATGTCTCGTCCCTTTACGATTATTTAAAAGGCTTTAGCCCATTTATGTTACTTCTAGATAATTCTTATGGAACTTATATATTGTAATCCCTATATTGAATAGTACAAGAAAATTACCAATCTAACATGTTTGACCGCTTAATGGTATGAAGATGAATTAAATCGGCTCAATATTCTGCTACATGTTTTGGAAGTGGTTACGTAGTTTTGTGTTGGTGTTGAATACCTCAAGTTTCGTTATACATGCAAACTTTGTCATTCATCATCACTTTTGATACAATGCCACAACGGGAAAGCATCAAAGCGGTTGTAGACATATTCATTACTTTCGTCGTGGCTAATGATGTTTGACAAGCATAGAGGCGTTATAACTTTTACAAATCACATGTTTGGTGACAAGTATTTTATAAAAACACCTATACAATTGATTTGCGATTTCTAAATAAAGTGTGCGAGGTACAACCCAAAGGGTTTCCCCTTTTGATTATTGGTTTAAGCTCATTACTTTATAATTAGTCCAACTAATTAAACCCAATACTATTTAATTGGTTCAACTAATTAAATCCGGTCTCCTTATCAATTAATTAGATCATTTACATATTTCTACTAAATACATAAAACTAAACTGAAGTCTCGCATTATTGTGTGTGACATCATGGTATCATATATTAATGACAATATTAATAATGTTATGTCATACACATATTCCTAGAAACAACATTAAGTATGGAGAGTTGTACAATCTTGTAGAAGTCATCCGATGAAATAGACAATGAATGACGACCAAGAACTGATAACTCTCCTGATATTGGTGTGTGATGCATAAATTGGTGTGTCCCCATAATTGGTAGCATCGTTTATTAGTCCTACGCATCCATTTCGTAATTATGATCATCTTTTAGAAATTGTTATGTTCTATTAACTAACAAACCGTCACTTCTCACTTTTAAAGATTATCATCGTCCTCCTCCTCTCGTTCCAACAAGCTTTAAGCAAAGTTTAACCATTGTCGTCCTCCTCTACCTCTTCTACGAACCAAAACACCATCACAAAAAAAGTCTATTACCACCGCCAACAGCATCAATGGTGCCCTAATCATCCATACAAGCACCAAATGTATGCCCATACGCAGGCGTCTCCCAAGAAATTTGGGAGAAGTGCAACAAAGGCAAAAATGCCATAGAATTGCTTTTGATTAAGCAGTGTGGCAAATAAATAAAACATTCAAATCTAGAAATAAAAAAGTAGATGAAGATGCTATAGAAACGTTGATCGAAGCTAGAGACAGCCGGGAAGATGCTATCCAAGACTTGATCGAAACAATATAGAGAAGGAACAAGAAAATTACAAGATGGAAGGATCAAATAACGGCACAAACTAAAAGGAATTACGTTCCTTACTCTTTGATCACCAATCGTCTATGTAATCTTCATGAATACATTTATATAGTATTAATGGATCTTTATTTTGTGTGTTAAATATTTGCATGATTATGTGTCTTAAATATTTGCATGAAAGTTTTCGTATATTTTGATGTTTGTACACTTCATAATAGTATCGCAACAAAAGTGGAATTTGGATTAGGCACTTATTCTGTTTAGGTAGTAAAAAAGGGGATTTGTTTCGCAATTTTTCCGTAATACTTCGTAATGATGTAGGTCTAGAAAAAAGTATAGTTTTGATAATGTTATGCTAGTGTGCAGAGACTAATATGGTAGTTGTGTACATTGTCGGTCTTATATCATCTATTAAATATATGTTAAAATACACGATGATAGGAGTAATCTCACAAGATAAATAAATATAAATCTTAGTTTTAGAGTTAGAAATAAGTGTATCTTTGATGTCAGTTTTGCAAAACTTAGAAACTTTGTGGCATAAATAAAAACCCTAAAAACTATAAAGATTCTTAATTGACGAATACAAGTGCAAAATTGGATTAGTTTTTAAAACCAAGATTCGTGGTCTTTCTTCATGTATGAATATTTTTAAGCTTTTTAACTTAATATATGATTGTTTCGGATATGGGAAAGCTGTTTTTATGCTTATAATTCTATAAAACTTATACCTTTATTAATTTTGTTAAGGATTTAATTTCATGTTTTTGTTGTCACTTATGTCATCTTGTTGAATGTCAGAAAAAAACTGAGTTTTTAAGGTGTTCTGCACATTTTATAAGAGGTTTATTACTTTATTTAGTAACTTGATGTTCTTGCTGTCATATTCTTGCTCGATTTCTCTAAAATCTGAAAAAAAAAAAAACAAAAAAAAAAAAAACAAAAAAACTTTTAAGTCTTTTGGCTTTTTTTTAGGGGCATTTACATATATCCCCACATACACACCCATATTTACATATTTCCCCAAACAGTGCTTTAACAGACTTGTACATTATGCATAAAAAACTTGTGTTTGGGGAAATATGTAAATATATGTGTGTATGTGGGGATATATGAAATTCCCCCTTTTTTTTTAAAGGTCTTGGTTGTCACCTATGTCTTCCACTAGCTTGCTTAATTTTGTTGCTGCTTCTATCCTATTTTAAGATGTCTTCTGCACTTTTTATAAGGCTTGCTTTTGTTGTCACACGTGTCTTTCACCTTGTTTTATTTATATGAAAATCCTAACGTATAAATCTTCTACATTTTTTAAGGTTTTGGCTGTCACTTATGTCTTATACAGTTTTACATTTTTACTTGTTTGATTTATGTCTAATTGTGTTGCATTACTATTATCCCGTTCTAAAGATCCATATCGATGCTCTTTTTAAGTATGTTATATGTGTTTGGATCTCTATAATGTTTTGATAAAAATCGAGCCTTTTTTGTTCTTCTGCAAGTCTTTTTATCCTACTAAGGTTCTGCCTAGTAATTTAAGCTACATATATCTTCTTATGCGATTATTGTCTAAGATTATATGCTTTGATTTTGTTAATTTTCCAATCTTTTTTTGTCTTATGCATTTTTTTTATTCTATTAACGTTTCGAAAAGGTAATTCTCGGTTTTTGCCAACACATTTGTCATCTTTTTGTCTTATTCATGTTAATTGTGTTTGTTACATGATGATAGGGTGTTTGGCTTTGCGTTATGAATTAGATTATTAGATTATTGCGATTTGCAAACGTGAATAATCTACTTTTGATGTTTGGCAAATAAAATGAGATAAGTGATTATTTGCGATTTGGAGCTCTCAAAACGTGGTTTTCCAAAAGCATCAAGGTAGCTGCAGCTTGGAAACGCAATTTCCTTCCATATGAAATATTACCAATATACCCTCGCAAATATCAATTCTCTTACCACTTTGTCAGCTCCACGTTGCTATGTATATGTTATTACTTTTTAATGTACCTCTTTCTAACAAAATAGTCTATTTAAAAAAGCTAGTAAGGAAGTCAGGAAACAAAACTACGTGTACGTTGTATTATATTTAGATTAGAATAGTGTTTCAAATAAAAGTAAATATATTTGTTAGTCATCTTTAGCTACCAAGTTTTAAGTAAAAAGAATTGTCTATTTTAGTCATTTTACTTATTAACTAAACAAATAATCAGATTTACCAAACACTAAAAAAACTGATTATCTGATTATTGCGATTTCAAATAGCATAATCAAATCCAAACACTAATTTTCAGAATCACGTTTTGTAGCCGCTGATTATCTGATTATTCATTTTCAAAACGCATAATCTATTTTCAATAAGCAATCCCAAACACCCCCATACTATCCAAGATTAATTTGCTTGATTTGTTATGTATTTGTATGATAGTGTTTTCAGTACCTTAAAATGCTTTCTGTAAACTCTTGTCAACCCTTACTTTAATTTGGATTACTAAGGGTGCGTTTAGTTGGAGACAAATTCTCTTATTTTCTATCTCAGTTTTTGTAAAAATTTGGAAGGAGAATTAATCTCCACAAAACACTTGAAAATATAAAAAACGCGTTTAGTTGATGTTTCTATTTTCTATTTTGAAGAAAGGGAGGGAGGGTTGAGGGTTACAAAAGAAAACAAGAAAAACAACTAAAATTTGTTTTGTAATTTTCCTTGTTAAGTTAGGAAATAGGGGATTTGTGTTTTGCAAAACATTTTGTTGGAAAACGTTGATTTGAGCGCGATCTCTGTTTTCTTTGTTTTCCACAAACCATTTTGTGAAAAACAAGGGTGTATTCCCCAACTAAACGCAACCTAAATGTTCTAAAAAACATGTTTCTTATTTTATTTTATAGTTGCATTGTTTAAATTTGAAATATTACTACAATGACACACAGGTGCATCAGTACAACAAAGAACATCTTTTTTTGGATTTTTTTTTTGGAAAATTTAACTAGTATAAATATTACTACAACAACAAAGAACATCTTGTATGGAACATAAGCAGATTTCTTGCGGTTCAAAAGAAAAAAGAAAGGGGGTGGAGGGTTAGAAACGTGATTTCACAAAAGTCTTCAAATCAAAGAAAAGGGGCAAAGCATCAGTGCAAAAGAAAAACCCTAAAACCATAAAGATTCTTGATTGACGAATACAAGTGCAAATTTGGGTTTGTTTTTGAAATCAAGATTCCTGGTCATTCTTCAGGTATGAATATTTTTAAGCTTTTTAAGTTAATATATGATTGTTTCGGGTATGGGGAAACTTTTTTTTTTGCTTATAATTATATAAAAATTATATCTTTATTACTTTTGTTATGGTTTTAATTTGATGTTTTTATTGTCACTTATGTCATCTTGTTGAATGTCGGAAAAAAACTGAGTTTTTAAGGTGTTCTGCACATTTTATTTGAGTTTATTTAGTAATTTGATGTTCGTGCTGTCATTTTCTTGTTTGATTTCTCTAAAATCTGATAAAAAAAAAAAAAAAAAAAACCAAACTTTTAAGTCTTTTGGCCTTTTTTTAAGGTCTTGGTTGTCACCTATGTCTTCCACTAGCTTGCTTAATTTTGTTGCTGCTTCTATCCTATTCTAAGATTTCTTTTTTTATGAAGGTATTGAAAACACTATCATACAAACCTCATAAAAAGTGTTTTATCTTATAAAACCAAGAGTTTACAGTTGTATTGTTCAAATTTGAAACTCTTGTCAGAAGACCTTATGAAAACACTATTCTAAGATGTCTTTTTTGAGTTTACTGTAAACTCTTGTCAACCCTTATTTTAATTTGGATTGCCAAATGTTCTAAAAAAATGTTTTATCTTATTTAAATTTATAGTTGTATTGTTCAAATTTGAAATATTACTACGATGACACACAGGTGCATTCAGTACAACAAAGAACATCTTGTATTGAACATAAGCAGATTTCTTGCGGCTCAATAGTGCCTACCATATCTCCTAAATATCCATGGTTTGTTGCCAATGATGACGACACACAAACTCATATTTTCTTCAACTTACACGACCCACTCTCTCATTATCACATAAAAATCCCAGAGCTACTCGGAAAACGTATCCGAGGGTGTTTCTTTGGCTGTTGGGCGCTTCTCTCCTCCAACTATCCAAGTGATGTCATGTGGTCTCTTTGGAACCCAATTACTTCTCAGATCATTAATTTCCCTCCATTGATTCTTGAAGGATCAGAAAGAGATAAAGATGATATCATATATTGTTGTTGTTTGTCAGCCCCACCCGACCACCCCAATTCTGTTCTTTTGTTAACGAGATCCAAAAAACATAAATTTGTGTACTGTAGGCTCGGGAGCGATTCATTCTTCCCTAACGCACGTAAAAGAAAGGAATTAAGATGGAATGAAATGACATATGCTAAACAAATAATTAGCATAACTGGTTTTGATGGCTTGTTAGATTCTCTAACTTGTTGCAATGGTAAAGTATATGCATGCATTAACATATTTGACAACCCTATGCGTTTACTTCTCGTGGAGGTTGATATGATGGTTAAGTATCATAAAAGAAAGAAAATAATACAAGTTGTGATAACTTTATTGCCAATTTTAGAATTCCCTTTAAAAAGAACCGTTGATTGTTGCGGCTGTACTCGTGATCTGAAAGGATCTAGTACAGAACTGTTCGCCATTGAGATAGATATTAAAGACAAGACGAGTATGACTGTTGCTGCAGTGTCTGTGTTTAAACTAGACATGGATAGTAAGACGTGGGAAGAAATAGATGACCTCAAAGACACTATGTTATCCATGGAATTTGTCACTGATTTATCACCAGTACTTTACAGCTCTGCAATTGCCTCATCTGAATTTGGGGGTTATATACATATTTTTTGTGACAAGGGTAAAATTATAAACTCGTACCATGTTAAAGATAAAACCTTCTCTGTATCTTCTGGGCCTTGTTTTTTGGCAGGATCAAACCACTTGTCAGTGTGGGAAATGCCCGAATGCACGAGGTATTCTATTGCTTTCGTATATTTACCCTGCATCTTTTAATCTAGCTGGAAATTTCTCTTGAAATCATATTTTGTGTAGGTTAGAAGATGCTCATGCTCATCATAAACAAGAACAAGACAAGGATGATGAGATAGTCGTAAGATCAGTAAAGTGTGATCATGAAGTTAATTTTAATTGTACCAAAGATGATTCACATCTGCTATTGCCCCTTTTATCTTCTGGATATAAATGCAGGTATTCTATTGCTTTCAGTTATTTGTAGGATATGTCATGGGTGACAATGTGATTTTCTTAAACTTTTTGTAAAATGTTATATAAATGGGTGTGTTGAATTAAGAAAACGAATCATTTTTTAAACTTTATGAAATGTGAAATTCTTAAAGACTGGGTGTGTTTGTTTTTAAAAAAAAAGTCTTACTAGACCTCTTACTCTTACCAGTAAGAGGTGGGCAGACGTTTTTCTTGTTTGTTTTTTTTCGAAGTAAGACCCAGTTAGACATATAACATCTTACTCAAGAAGGTGGGAGACTTGTCTTATGGCCTCTTACTCGTTTTGTAAACTTTATATAATATATTTGATTGTTTATTAACTATGTTATATTTATGATAAAAAGTCTTGTTTCATATTTACATAAGTTATTTATTATCGCATTGCGTTGGTTTAATAAACAAATTGCAAAAACGAGCACTTAAAATCATTCGGACAATTATACAAAAACAAACAACATTATTTCGTTCAGATTTAGACCTTCTAGTCACCTCTTACCAGTAAGATGTGGTAGTCAGATTCAGACCCAAAACATCTTAATGAAACAAACACACCCTAGACTATAAAAGAATATATTGTTGCATTGACAGATGATATATTAGTATCTTATTGTATAATATACTAAATGAAAGTGAAAATAAAATAGACAAACTCGTGTGCCATCCCTCTAAAGCATCACATGTTTTTCCCCCTCCCTGACTTTTTATAATGCAGTTTTATTATGGACTTCAGTTCAAAATTCTAAATCTAGGATCATTTTTTAATAATCTTTGGTTTTATAAATGAAAACAAAATTGAAATACGATTTTCTAGTACTTGTCTTAAATAAGCTGGAAATTGTTTTCCTGAAAATCGCAGTTTGTGTAGGTTAGAAAGTGATCATGCTGAATCTGAACAAGAAGAGGACATGAACAATGATATAATTGTAAAACCAGTTAATGGTGATGAAGATGAATTACACCTGCTCAATATTCCGCTACACATTTTGGAAGTGGTTATGGAGTTTTGTGTTGGTGTCGAATACCTCAAGTTCCGTTCTACATGCAAACTTTGTCATTCAGCAGCACCTTTGATTCAATGCAACAACGGGAAAGCATCAAAGCGGTTGCAGACATATTCATTACTTTCGCTGTGGCTAATGGTTTTTGACAACCATAGAGGCGTTATAACTTTTACAGATCCCATGTTTGGTGACAAGTATTTTATAAATACACCTCTACAATTAATTTGCGATTTCCAAATAAAGTGTGCAAGGTATGGTTGGTTGCTGATTTTAAAACCTGATGATTCACTTGTTTTTTTTAACCCTTTCACAAGTGATATCCACGAGCTTCCAGAACTCAGCTATGAAGCTGACTTTTGTTTCTCAGCACCACCTACTTCTCCTAACTGTATGGTTGTTGGATTAGCTAGCCTTGATGTTTTCATCTATTTTGTATCTGGGGAACCATCCTGGCGTCACGTTTTTCGGGATCTTGATGTTGATGATTTATGTTCTTATCCGCTTCTAACATGGTATGGCTATGACCTTTATGGTATGAGAGCCGATGGAGGACTTGATGTTTATAAAGAGATGGGAAGAGAAGATTTATATTGGGAGCGTTATGTAGTTCCAGCGCCGACAAGCTGCTGCACATCTTTCCCCCAGTCTTACCAAGTAAGATGCGACGAGCATCTGTTACATGTCATCGTGGGCAAGTTTGGAGAATCAGTCGAGGTATTCAAGTTGAATGGTTCTACAAAAGAATGGGTGAAGATAGATAGTTTAGGGAAACGTATGATTTTTATTTGTAGTGCGTCATCTCTTTGCATTGAAGCCATGATTCCATAGATGGAGAACAAGATCTATTTTCCAAGATTGTCTTCCGAGAGCGGGAATATGGTTTTCTATTCACTAGAAACATGCAGGTATCACACTTTCAATAACAAATTAATCCAAGAAGAGTTTTCGGATTTCTTTGGAACAAAACATTTTCTCACCCGTCATACTTGGATTGAACCAAGTTGGTGTTAATTTACTTATTTATTATGTATTGTAGGACGACAATTGTTTAACTTAAGCATGTCACAATTTTTCCAACTTATTCAATCTTTCTTGTGCAATCTTTTTACAATACGTACTAGGTTATGTTTCATACCAAAATTTGATGTTTATACTTTATAAATTTATGGATCGACGAGGTTTGTACTTGATAAATAACCTATCCTTGAACCTGATTTGACCATGAAATTGCCAAGTTGACCTGGATAGCCAGACTCATTTCCGCTGTGTGTTTGTTTATATATGTTGTTTCATACCCAAATTTAATGTTGGTGCGTTTAGTATGTTGCCATGAATCACAATGGGTATGAGTTTGATAGTAGTGGTGGGTCTTTCACCTATGAAAGATCCATACCTAGCTCCGTTGATGTACATGAAGTATGGAGTAAATCTATCATTCATTCTCATAATGGTGAGCCCATCATCCTAAACAAACACCTTGATTGGAATGAAAATTCATTCCATAATTCTCATTCCGAGATACCAAACGCACCCATACTTCTTAAAAAAAACTCCCTTCCAAATACTCTAATTTGTTCTTGTTTTGTCATTTTCCTCCCAAATTCTTTATTATTCATTTGTTCCGTTGTTAAAAAATAAATAAATAAATAAATAAAATAAAAAATAAATAAATAAAAAAAATTGACCCTTCATCTGATGATTTCTACCTCTTATATTTCTCATTATCTATCTTTATATTTTTGATTAAATTATGTCACCTAAAATTCTTACATTATTCAATTATAAGTATTAATATCCTTGTATTAAACTAACAAAATTAATTATCCCAGCTCGTCTCTATAATCCTCATAACAAGCTTTTATCTTTTTACATTCCTTTCAACTTGTAACAAAATTATTCATAACAATTAATAATTTCTCATGCAAACAAATACATTATAGCTTGGACTTCAAATGATAACACAAGTTTATTTAATCTTCTACGTAGCTTCACAAGTCCAAACACTCAATCACCACCCATTATTGATAGAAATTAGACTTATAATGGGTTTGTCGAGCATGACGACTCACATTCAAGTGAAGATGAAATTGATACTTCAAGTAAAGTTGGACAAGATTCTCATAATGGCTTACATGAAAAACCGGTGGAATTTCATTCATATAGCGAAAGAGCGATGAAGTTTATTAACGAAATTGGAGATTATAATGATGATGGACATGTGCATGAAGACAAAATTCACTTTGATCGTATCCTACATTCGACACTCTATTGAGCAAGATCCGGCCTAATTTGTGAAAAATATTGAAGCAAACATTAAAAATTCATTAAACGTCGATATTTCTTAAAAAAAAGCATGACATGGGAGAATAAAAGCACTAGAGGTAGTTTATGGAACTTGGGAAAGCAATTTTGCCGAGTTGCCCGGCTATATTGCAACGTTAGAGGCATCTAATCCAAATATTGTTGTGAAATGGTTTCATCACCCAAACAGCTCATCAAACGCAGTGACATGTTAAAATAAATGGTCAAGATGGAAATGTTCAAAGTGTTTATTATTTATTTTTTTATGAATAAAAGTGCACATGTGGTAAGTGACAAACCCACATATTTCCTTGTTCTCATGCAATTGCAGTTTGTCGACATAGAAGAGATAATCCACTCACTCTTGTGAATAAGATTTACACTTATTCTAACTTTTAGAAGTCAAATGAGATGGATGAACATTATCACGAAGAAAGAAAGAAGTGTAGAATATGCCGCCAAAGTAGACATGAAAAGAGGAATTGTTCAACATCCTAAGCTAGAGGCGTTACATGTAATTTCTTTCTTAATGAATATAACGATTTATTGATTTATTGTAATACGTAGTATTAGTTTTATTTGTTGTGTTTTAAAAATCAACGTTATTTTCGTCAAAAAGAAATTACATCTTTTGCACATCAAATTTCAAGTAAAAAATCAAACGCTTTTATGCAAGAAAAAATCTTGCTATCAAAACACAAGGTCACGATAATATCTTTGGCACATCAAATTTCAAGCAAAACTAAAATTACACAAATTTATCATGTGCTATATATGATTCCTCGATAACTCTAATAAGCCTCAGAGTTCTTGACAGCAAATGGAGTCCTTGAGCCATCTGTAATAGTATTCGAAGGATCAGAAGTTACAAGAGAACTTTTGGTTTTGGGCTGTTCTTGAGATGGTTTAGGGGCGGCTTTCTGTGAATTTGGTTTCATAATTGTATGAGCTGCACCTGTTTTTGGTGGTGGAATTTTTCCAGATTTTACACCATTTGAGATGATTGAATTACTATGTGTGGCTCCAATTTTCGGTATGCCGGTTGGTAACTTAGATTGAGGCCGTATGTTTCCTCCATTAGGTGTTCGAGCACCTGATTTTCCCTGCATAACAAAATATCATTCAAAACCTTGCATGAGATTTCGTTGTCGAAAATCTTGCAAACTTAGCGTTTAGAAGATGATAAACAGGCAAAAAGATTCTGATTATTTACAGATAAACATATGAGAATGACAAAAAGTACTTTTCAGTGGAAGAAGCGATAAATAGGTGACGTTTTTCTATAATTTGATAATCAGATACACAAAATTTGTGTATACCAACAGAAAAAAAAATGTATTATTGTGATATAAGGTCTGAAAATCAATTTTAAAACCTAAAGCAAACGTTCTTTAATTAGAAAACAAGTGCTATTTATGTTGGCAAACTTGAAAAAAAAGCAAAAAAAGATAAGAACTAACCCCATCAAAGAACCCGATCTTGGGTGAAGGCATTCTAAGTCCTGTTGGTTGAACACAAGGAGGCCGGGCAAGTGAACCACTTTGTGATATTGGTTGATTCCCATTTTGATTTGAGATTCGACCGGTGGGAAGACTATTCGAAGCTGATTGGCCAGATGCATCATTATCCAAAGATCTATAAGAAACAATAGTATCTGTACTACCCCGTGATTCAGACCTTCGGTTATTATTGGTGGTTGATGATGATGATTCTGAAGACCATTCGCTTATAGAACTGGCAGGTGATATGCTTGATGAAACGGTAGATAACACCGAGTGAGATGAAACACGAGAATTAGCAGGTGGTTGTGGTCTATTCTTCATGATAACCCGTGATGGCGTTTTTGGGACTGCGGTGATTGTAAGCTTACTAGATTTGGAATCAATCTTTTTTCTTGAAAGAGTAGTTGAGGATTTTACATCAGTTCCTGATGAACAACTGCTAGAATTGCTATGTGATGATGATGGTCTTGTTGGTTCAGTTTTGAGTGCAGTTGAAGAACCCATGGGAGATGCCTTTGAACTTAACGAAGGCTTTGGAACACCCCTGTGTGGACCAATCAGCTTTGATCCTTGTGTTGTTGCCCTCGCCGCTTGTGTCCCTTTCTGAATAACTGTCACATTCGACATGAAAGTAAATACAAATCAAATTTACAAGGTATACCATTTTTTTCTGGTAGGTAGACCAAGGTTAGGATAGACAACTTGGAGCTAGCAAATTTGAAGGGTTGTCATGGGGCAACTTTAATATGGGTGAAAATGGGCCGGGTTTGGTTGACCTGCAAACACTTTTTGCTTGTTCTTTTAAGAACATTGTAGATGATTAATGTGTTAATTGTGATTACAAAACAGCATTATTAAAAAAATACTTTAAATATCAAAATAACACAAATTAGAAGTTTTATATGCATCAAAAGAGAACCCGGGCAATTTTCAACCTGTTTGATCTGTTCCCCCCAATTAGCTAAAGTTTTTCCTAATTATTTAATCCCAAATCGGCCCATTCATAACAACATGATCAAAAACATAACCTAAAAAAATGATGAGATATGTATTTACCGTGAGTCTGCCTTGCAATATCTTGATCCTTTTTCGCATGATTGGCACTCAAAGAAGCTCTTTTTGTTAATGTTAATGTGGAGCTCGAGTTTACTCTGCTGACTATCTTGGGTTGCGGAATTGATGAAGTAATTTGCTTCATTCTTGCAGCAGGCTTCATTCAAACATATCCAAATTAGTTCATAATTAGACATTACTACAGTTAGAAAACAAAGACAATAAATTCAACCATACTATCATACCCGCTTTGCAGAATCAGTATCCACTTTCTTTGATGCTGTAGAGAGAAAAGGTCCGACGTGAGCTAACTTTGAAATACATATATGACGATATTAAGTAGTTGGCAAATTCATGAATTCATCTATAGAAAGTATACTCACAGCTGATGACTTTTGCTTGAGAATCTTTCTTTCCCGACGACACCTTAATACTTGAATTGTTTAGGTTAGATGATGACCGATTAGATTTCTGGATAGAAGCTCTAATGTCTTCGAATAATTCAGCCTCAAGACATTCAAGTGACAAATTGTCACTTTCTAATGTTGAGATTGAATCCATCGATCTGTACACTTCCTCTTCGATTCCAGGTAGCTGATGTTTGGCATTTTTCACACCTCCTTCCATCATAGTTGACAGCTCATCAGCATCGAGAACACCTGTCCAAAAAGGCAGTAATTTGTAAGAACTAGTGTATTGCAAAACTGAAGAGGGGGAGGGAGGGCGTGTTTGGATATGTGTTACCAAAATGATTAAGTAATATTAACTAGAATAAGATAACCTCAGTTGTGATCTGATGGACTGTAAAAAGTATTTGGATGTGCTTATGCGCGGTTTGAAGTTTAATAAGCATATAAGAATTAACCAGATGTTAATTGAGAAATTACAGATAAACTGATTGTGAAGACGTATTTGGGAAACATGGACAGACAATGAGAGCAGGCGTCTCAATTGATTCAGAAAAATGTCTATAGTTTAATTTTAATTTTTAGCTTTAGATAATTTTTTATTTACCAAAATAGAGTTTGCCACTACATACTAATAATATCTAAATATCCAAATACTAAGAGCTGAATGTTGCGACCGGAAATCTATAAACAAATCCAAGCATCCTCTATAATGAAAGAAGTAATATCATTAAAATGCAATACCCATGAAATTGTAATTATAGCATACCGTCACTCGTGAAGAAGGCACTATCCCAGGCTAAACTTTTGCGTAAGTTGAACTTCACATTCTTTTTACACTTTTCTGGTTCTGGTGTTACAAGCAGTTTAGGCATTTCTAGCGTCTCTTCACTTCCTGGTTTATCAGCTTCAATCTCTACTGCTCCTATCAACTCAGGCCTTGTCTCGTTCCCATGTCCTAAACATGATACAAATTTTAATAAAACTTAACTAATATGAGTAATATCATAATCTACAGATCAACTAAAGGTCTTACCAAATATTTGATTGGTCAATAAGGACTGAAGAATTACAAAGAGAGCAAAAATCAATATTTATCAACAGACATACTTCTATAACAATCCCTTGTCAAATTCACATACAGATCTAAGTTTTCCACTAGAATCACTCTAGTGTCAATGTTATCCAAAACTAATCATATCTTATTAATAGTTACAGCTAACAAAGTATAGTGTCTATTTCAGAAATAAACTAACAGTTATAAGCTCCACCAATCTGGAAATTAATATGATCTAATTAAGCAAAATGCACAACACATAATAGGAGTTCAAGAAATATTCAGATTAGATAAGATTTTCACCGATTTTATACAAGCCAAAAAAAAATAGAACTCAAACTTATGCAACTACAAAGATATATACAAGAAATAACCTGAAGATTGCTGGTCAGAAAGCGTTGAAAGAAAAGAAGAAATAGTGATCAGGGCGTCATGGCTTTGAGATAAAGCAGTGTTGTTGGTGGCTTCTAATTGGTGCATTTCAAGATCTTTCCCAGCATTGTCTTCCGTTTCAAGCACTATGGGCATTTTTTCAGTATCTTCACCTGTTGAATTTATAGAGGTCAATTCCAACTGCTCCTAATGAATGCATCCACCCAAAAAAAAAATGTTCGCATGATAACCAGTTAAATCCCTTACTAACATTACAAGCTCAGTAGACTTTAAGAAAAGAAATTAGTTCTTCTTGAGCTATGTTTTTTAATTGTTCTGAAGTTTGAAACTTCTTATCTTAAAGTTGCAACCAACGAATCGATGCCAACCCTTGTTTCTCAAAAAAAGTCATATGTTTTACATTACTTTCTCATGTTAGTTGTTACTTTCCAACAGGCCATTTCTGGTGCCAATACTATCCAAAACTAATGTACTGTTAGCCAACTAGTTTAAGTTACAGAGTACAAGGTATAGTGTACTAAATTGACAGATATAAACTAACAGCTATAGCTTATAAACTCCATGTTTATCTTGAAATTGAAGAGCATATGATCAAATTGACCTAAATAACCCACATTGAATACTATGTGCACTGTTTGTTCAAAAAAACAAAGAACTCAGAACGGAATCCTACACGAATGAGAAAAAAAATGTAAGAAATAACCTGAAGATTGGTTGTCAGAAAGCGTGGAAGAAGAAGAAGAAACGGTGATCAGGAGGTCATCACCCTGACATAAAGCGACATCAACCGATATGTTCATTTCAGGGTCTTTCACAGCACCCTCTTCCAATTCAGGAAGTTTAGGGATTTCTTTTATCACTTCAAATGATGATCTATTAAAATCAGTCCCAACTTCTCCATTATGATTTAAAAGGTCAGTACTTTGAGATAAAGCTACATCGTTTGCAGCACTTAATGTGTTCACTTCGAGATCATTCCCAGCATTCTCTTCCATGTTGAGCAGTTCGGGTTCTTTAATATCTTCACCTAGATTATGAATTGAAATAATAATAAGCATTAGACCCCGTGCAAGTTTAGATTCCATTGCTCTTAATGAACGCGTCATTCTAGAACCTTTAAGTCCACCATGATTCCACATCAAAATCATAGAAATCCATTAATAACTCCACATCAAAAACGTAAAAGTCCATTGATTATTCAGTAAACAACAAGATATATAGATATAATAGTAAACTCATCCAGCACTTGCTATTTAAATACTAAAACACTACTTGACAAAATCCTCCCTGACTCCTAAGTCCTAACACATACGTCTACCTAATGCAATTCTTCTCAATAAAGAAATACACTTATTCATCAAAATTTGCCAATGTTACAAACGCAATATACCTTAAGAATTAACTCTAACAAAGCATGATAAGGACAAATACACATAGCCATGTCATCCCATGTTTCTCAGAAAAAGGCCATATCTTTTACATTTGCTTTTAGAACTTAGCTTTCCAATAGATCAACTTTGATGCCAACATTATACAAAACTACCGTATCGTTAATAGTATACAAGTATTAGTTAAACTTACATAGTTACATATTACATTGTAATTGTTTTCAAGCATTAAAACTGTCAGTATCATGAATCCAAGACAACGAAGATCGAATTGAGCAAAAAAATACAGAATGCTACCATCAGAATTCACGTTGTTCTTCTATCAATTGGGGTTAATCTCGGGTTTAATGCTAAGTGCACTGTTCATTCCGGGCATAACAAACAAATTGTAATGCAATCCAATGAAACCGCAGATAAAAATACAAGAAATAACCTGAAGATTGGTTGTTGGAAAGTGTGGAAAGAGAAGGAACAGCGATCAGGAGTTCACTGCTCGTAGATGAAGTGACATCGTTGTCAGCAACTGATATGTTTGCTTCAAGATCGTTCCCAAAACTCTCTTCCACTTCAATTAGTTTAGGCTTTTCTTTAATCTCTTCAATTGTTGATTTATTAGAATCAATCCCATCCGCTCCTATTTGGTTTATCAGGAGGTCATCGCTAAGAGATAAAGGGACATTGTTAGATGCACTAGATCTGTTCATTTCAGGATGTTTCCCAGCACTCTCTTCCATTTCGAGCAGTTCAGGCTGTGTAATATATTCATCTGTTTATGAATCAGAAAAACCAACAGCATTAAACCCCATAAAAATCCAAAATTTCGTTGTTCTTACACAATATAAACTAAAATTATCCAAGAACCATTCTAGTACTCTCAAGTCTCAAGTCTCACCATGGCTTCACATTGAATACATAGAAATCGAGTAATCATTTAGTAAACAACAAGAAATAGATATAAATAGCTAATGAAACAACCTGAAGATTGGTCCTTAGAGATTGTGGAAGAAGAAGAAACAGCGATCAGGAGGTCATCGCTCTGAGAAAGAGCTACATCGTTGTTGGCAACTGATATGTTCGTTTCAAGATCATTCCCGGAACTCTCTTCCATCGCCAGAAGTTCAGGCATTTCTTTTATCTCGGCATCTGATGTCTTATTAAACTCAATCCCAGCAGCTCCTATATGATTTATCACGATGCCATCCCTGTGAGATATAGCAACGTCATTGGCAGCAACTGATATGTTCACTTCATAATCTTTTCCAGCATTCGTCTCATATATATCTTCACTTACTGATGTATCAGATTCAGTCCCAACTGCTCCTACTTGATTTATCAGAAGGCCATTGACTTGAGATAAAGTAGCACTACTGGCAACACCTGATCCGCTCACATCAAGATCCTTCTCAGCACTCTCTTCCATTTCATAATCATTTCCAGCACTCGTCTCTTCAATATCTCCACCTATTGATGTATCAGATTCAGTCCCAACTCCTCCTACTTGATTTATCAGGAAGTCATTGACTTGAGATAGAGCTACATCGTTGTTGGCAACTGATATGTTCGTTTCAAGATCATTCCCGAAACTCTCTTCCATTGCCAGAAGTTTATGCATTTCTTTTATCTCTGCATCTGTTGTTTTATTAAGCTCAATCCCAACTGCTCCTATGTGATTTATCACGATGTCATCACTGCAAGACATAGCAACGTCATTGTCAGCAACTGATATGTTCACTTCATAATCTTTTCCAGTTCTCGTCTCTTTAACATCGTCAACTATTGAAGTATCAGATTCAGTACTAACTGCTCCTACTTGATTTATCAGAAGGCCATTGACTTGAGATAAAGTAGCACTACTGGCGGCACCTGATTCGTTCACTTCATAATCATTTCCAGCCCTCGTCTCTTCAATATCTTCACCTTTTGAAGTAGCAGATTCAGTCCCAACTGCTCCTACTTGATCTATCAGGAAGTCATTGACTGGAGATAAAGTAACACTAGTGGCGGCACCTGTTCCGTTCAATTCAAGATCCTTCTCAGCACTCTCCTCCATTTCATAATCATTTCCAGCACTCGTCTCTTCAATATCTTCAGCTATTGATGTAGCAGATTCCGTCTCAACTGCTCCTACTTGATTTACCAGGAGGTCATTGACTTGAGATAAAGTAGCACTATTGGTGGCACCTGATCCTTTCACTTCAAGATCCTTCTCAGCATTCTTTTTCATTTCATAATCTTTTCCAGTACTCGTCTCTTTAATATCGTCAACTATTGAAGTATCAGATTCAGTCCCAACTGCTCCTACTTGATTTATCAGAAGTTCATTGACTTGAGATAAAGTAGCACTACTGGCGGCACCTGATCCATTCACTTCAAATTCCTTCTCAACACTCTCTTCCATTTCATAAATAATGCCAGCACTCGTTTCTGCAATATCTTCACCTATTGATGTATCAGATTCAGTCCCAACTGCTCCTACATGATTTATCAGAAAATCATTGACTTGAGATAAAGTAGCACTACTGGCGGCACCTGATCCGTTCACTTCAAGATCCTTCTCAGCACTCTCTTCCATTTCAAAATCTTTACCAGGACTCGTCTTTTTAATATCGTCACCTATTGAAGTGTCAGACTCAGTCCCAAAGGCTTCTACTTGATTTATCAGGAAGTCATTGACTTGAGATAAAGTAGCACCGGTGGCGGCACCTGATCCGTTCACTTCAAGATCTTTCTCAGCACTCGCTTCCATTTCAAGCAGCACGTCCGTTTCTTTGGTCTCTTCGCCTGATGAAATATCAGAATCAACCCCAGCTCCTCCTCTTAGCTCAAAACCTTTCTGAGGCCCTGGATGTAATACAAATTTCATTTAGCTATTTAATTAGCCTATAAGAACCAAATCCAATTCCATAACTAAAAAGGGAATGTAAGGACCTATATATATTCAGCGAACAACAATAAAGATAAATTATAACAAACATTTGCAGGAAAAAAGTGCACATGCTGAACAAATGTACTGCTACCATAAAATAGTGTTGTTTAGCCTCAATATTACAACACTGAATATTCATTATCAATGTTGAAAAATCTTTTTAGCACCATGAATACATATAATGAAAATATAGAACTCCATAGATCATTAAGAGCGCAACCTGCTTACAATCATTGTCTAAACACTTTACAAAACCGCTTTTGACCATTTCCTTCATGACCCTAAATCCTAACATGTACCTTTTCCTAGCACATATATTTGCACGAGCACATAAATGATACGTCTATTCATCAAAATCCTTATTAATATCAGAATCTCTAGGTTAACTTGAGGCTCTACTAACGCTATATATTGGGTAAATAAATCATGTTAACATTCAAATTATAACAACATTGATTAAAAAAATCAAAATCAAATAGCATGCCACTGAATTCAAGTTTAAGTCGTACCTAAAAAAACAAAGAAATCAGTATTCAATCCATGAAACTACAAAATATATACAAGACATAACCTGAAGATTGGCTGTCAACAAGTGTGGAAGAAGATGAAACAGCGATTAAGAGATCATCGCTCTGAGATAAAGCAACGTCATCGGCAACATCTGATAGGTTCGCTTCAAGATCTTCACCACCCTCTTCCATTTTCAAAAGCTTAAGCATTTCTGTAATCTCTTCAACTGTCGATTTATTAGAATCAATCCCAACTGCTCCTATTTGGTTTATCAGAAGCTCGTCGCTCTGAGATAAAGCAACGTCCTTGATGACAACTGATCCGTTCACTTCATGATCATTCTCAGCACCCTTTTCCATTTCAAGCGGCCTATGCATTTCTTCACTCTCTTCGCCTGTCGATTTGTCCGAATCAACTCCAACTGCTCCTCTTTGCTCATAATCATTCTCGGGCCCTGGATGTAATACAAATTACATTTAGCCAAGTAAGAAGCAGAAAACTAAACTGCCTTATTAAGGCCAAACGCAAGTATTCAAGTCCAAATTACAGTCAGTATGACGATTGATTAAATTGATTCTTTTTAAAACTATAGTCGGAATCTAAGTAACAATGTAAGCGATAATAGGACACGGGAATGAGACAGTTTTGAGCATATGGGACAGTTGAAATTAGTTATAATAATTTATGTATCTTGACATATCAATTTATCATAATCAGTCATAACTGTATTTAGCTAATAACATACTACTTCAAACCAACCAGGACTTCTAAATATACCATTAAGGGGGTGTTTGTTTAGGCTTATATAGCGGGCTTATGGCTTATGTGGTATTCGGCTTATGTTTCATAACATCACTTTTTGTGACTTGGCGTATAAGCTTATTATGACATAATAAGATTTTATAAGCCACAAAAAATGAGCTTATGAAACTTAAGCCGAAAACCACATAAGTCATAAGCCCGCTATATAAGCCTAAACAAACACCCCACTAAATCATCGCCTATTTACATCAAAAACACCCCCTAAACTACGAGCACGTCTACTCATCAAACCACTCACGAGTTACGAACAAAACTACTTTACTTTCAAATCTTACTTTTCCAATTCAATTTTATAACAAAATATAAATGACACGTCATCACAATTCAACTTAATTAAGCCCTAACTAAACCCTATCAAAATCAATTCATTTCACAATTAAAAAAATAATAGCAATTAACCTGAAGATCGATCATCGTCGTTCTGAGATGAAACGACGTCGTTGATGATGCCGTCACGTTGTTTATTAATTTCGAGATCTGGAATTAAAGTGTCTTCCATTGAATGGATTGGTATAAAATTGAAACCCTAATTTTGATCTGTTGAGAATTTATAAGACTGTGTGTGTTTTTTAGTGTGTGTGTGAGAGAGAGAGGGGGGATATGAAAGGAGTGGAATGAGTTTTTGAATTTTTTACAAAGGGCGGTCTCGGGCTAGCTAACGTTTAAAAAAGAGGGTGTGTACTTTCATATATTGTCCCTCAAGTATGTGTTGTTTTGTTATTTGGATTTGGATTTTAGTAAAACTTGTACACTGCAAAAAATATCCTTGTGGTTTGCCAATTTTGTGAGAAATGTCTTTGAAAAAATATAGCGAAGAATGTACCTATGGTTTGAAAGTTGTGTGAACAATGTCCCTGAGGTTGCTAGTTTGTTGCAAATCGTCGAGTTTGGCTAACGAGCGTTACAAATCCAGTTAGTGAGTCCTCATGTGCGTTTCACGTGAGTGTATTTTCGTCATTTCCATTTTCCCGCCATTTCCACACCTGTTACCTTCCTATAGCACGAAAATCCACAAGGACGTTTTATTTAACTAAATTTACTCGTAAAAACCGATCAAATCACACACACACAAACACATTCTATCTTGTTTCAACCGATCAAATCACACACCCAAACAAATACCATCGGGAACTTAGCAGTCGTGCAAAATCAAACAACACTCACAAGTCACAACCAAATCTGATCTACGAAGAAACGGCAGTAAGCTTTCTGAATATTTAACATTATTTGTGTTAATCTTAATCATTAATGCAGTAACAATGTTTGGCAATCAATTTCTGTACGCGATGGATTCAGTTGAGGATGTTTTTGATGAATTTGTTATTTCAATAACAAAATAGTTTTTAAGAAATTCATAAATTACATAAATGGTCACTGTGGTTTGTCCATTTTTTCCAATTTAGTCACTGAACTTTATTTTTGACAAAGTCAGTCATTAAGGTTTCAAATCACTACAAATCGAGTCACTAAGGTTTCAATTTCGTTACATAAATGGTCACTGTGGTTTGAAACTTCAGTGACCATTTATGTAACGAAATGGACTGAATCTGTAACGATTTGAAACTTCAGTGACCATGTATGTCAAAAAAAAAGTTAGTGACTATATGTGAAAAAATGGACAAACCATAGTGGCCATTTATGTAATTTACTCTAATATAATTTTGACATGCAGCAACTACATAAGGACTACGTTCTAGAAGGTTCATACCATGGTAATGGTTCTATTTACCTGGTTAACTGTAACGGTGTGAGATGGAAAGTCAGTGTAAAATAAGTGACAGACTTAGTGTGTACGTTAGAGGGCCTAGGTGGAATGACTTTGTTAGTCCAAACATCATTAATTGGGATGTTAGTTTCATACACTTTGTAGAAGAAGGTGAGGACATCTTTTATGTAACAATTTACAACGAGGATATGCTTAAGCAACACATGTACGAGCCAGAAAGCGCTCAGTTTTGGCGTTGTTTAGTTCCAGTTACAGATACATCTCTTTTAATGCAGTCATTGCCACTCGATTTTTTAAGATATCTCAATGGTCCTACCCTTACAGATTCGGTCGATGTTACTACTAACACCATCGAGTACAAAGTTTTGGTGGAAAGTCAGATGATTTGTACTATCTTGATTATGTACACTCATTCATGTATGGGTTGGGTTGGTTGAAAGTGATAGATGACTTGAAAATGGAACCTGGTCAGTGGTTAGTATTTACTCAGGTTGTTCTAAGAGAGTATAATATGATGCTTTTTTAAGAAGAGGAGGGTGCGATCACAACAGTTGAAACATACTCCATTAACATGTCAATGAACCCCTTGTGTCATGTAGAATATGAATCAGGTATGCTTTTCTTTAATAACTTTAATTGCATTAAGTATATGATATTAGTGTAACATTTTGGATTATCTGTAGCTAATTTTGTATTATTAATTTTAGATTATAATAATTTTCGGATGGATTGGCTTTGTAACTAGAGGTTTCACACTGTTCATGATCAGGATGAAAAGGCGTTTTACAAAAAGATGACGACAAGTCTTTGGAAAGATGGACGACTTGTAAGTGTATTATAACTTTACTAATTTGTTAAATTGTTACTGTTAATGTGTATGTTAACTAATGTTGCATTTTGTAACAACATATACTATCTAGAATTGTTAAGAAGTATAACTTATTTGGGTTCACTTCCGCTGTGAGAACGCACAAAATACTAGAGAAAGTTTTCAGTGTACATGAGAAAACAAAGAAAAAAGGTCGATCAAGGGTGAGGAAGACTGTTGCAATTGTTTCATCATCTAGTTTCTTGGAGTTGAAGGAGGGAGCAGGGTTTGGTCCATGTCAGATGGTCCGGTTTTTTCTTACCGAAAAAACAAACAGGATAGAAGGAGTGTTAAGGTTTAATGTATGTTGATGTTTGTTGAGATTGGGTTGATGTCGTCCTCATTTGCAAAACAAATTGGCTACTTGTTTTTCGGGTTGTATTTTGGATGGTATAACGTATATGTGGGTTTATATTTCATGTTAGGCAGTTGTTAGAATGGTAAGCTTGATTAACTATGCTTGTGTATATATTTGCTTGAAGCTTTATTTTGTGTTTTTTAATGTATGGGACAATTGTCTTTTATCCAGTATGTGTTATGCTATAGTATGTTGGTTTGTTGTACAAAACTATTTGTAAGTTGGTTTGTTGTTAATCTATTTCACCATTTGCACCAAAAAAAAGATAGCGTTTGTTGTTTTCTAACTGTTGTCGATTTGATTGTGTGGTTGTTGCACTTTATCTGCATAAGTTTAGGTTTTCAATAGGATTTTGGATGAATTTGTGTTTAGTGGTTGTGCTGGATGAATTTATTTTTTTAACTATTGTCAATTTGATTGTGAGGTGGCTGCTGCAGTCTATATGCATAAGTTTAGTTTTTCAGCAGGTTGTATTGATGTATTGCAAGTTGTATTGATATATTGCAATCAATCTGCATAAATTATCAATTGACATTGTTTGACTTTTGAAAATAAACATTTGTCCATTGCAGGTTGTATTGATGTATTGTAGGTTGCTTGCTTTCAATTTGCCAAACTTTTAAACGTCAAACATTGTTCTTTGATATTTTGTTACTTTAATCTATACTATTGTGTATATACCATATCTTACCATTTGCCAAACACCAAATAAAATGTGCCAAACATCATTTTCATATGTTATAACATTACAAACAACATAAAAGCACAACCATTACAACAACACATCTCCTATAAAACACTAAACTGAATTTGCTTTCTTTCACTTCCATTTGCAGAAGAAATACTTTGTTTTGCAAAGTTGACTTTTGAAAGTCAAAATCCCTTTGCAAGTTGATGCAGGATTTCTGACCATGTTTTAATATTTATAATCTTGTCGACCTAAGGTCTACCTAATGCACTAACGTGCAGTGTACCCGGTCGTGTGTAGTGTAGAATCGGTAAAGTCGAGGTTGGCCTAAGAGGTATGAGTGCGGATCCTAATTTAAGTCTAATGTCACTGATTTTAAAGGAGGTTTTGAGTTTGATTAATAATAAATTAAATAAATGGAATGAAATGAAAGAAAATAAAGGATGTGAACAATCAATAGAGATAAATGTTCTAGCCTAATTACTAATCTTGTTATGCCATAATCAAGTTTTCCTATATATGTCTTCTATTGCTCCATGTGGGGGTAAATGTCACTAGACTCCTCGGGTAAATTCGTCTAGCCTATGTTATATAGGTTCCTATTCCGTAACCATATAATTACAAGAGTTCGTGGGTTAACCTATTTAGAGTCATTAAGCATCGGCTACAATCTAGACTTATTCTATGGAGACCCGGCCTCTCGGAACTTAGGCCTCCCCTTAACTTCTTAAGTATCTCCGTTAGGGAGGTGATCATCTGGTCAATTCGCACACAAGATAGTGGTAGTCCTATGGCCAATAGGAAACCCGACCTCTCATATCTTAGATTTCCCGTCAACCTCTTACCTCTACTCGCAATCTATTTGTCTAGGGTCCTATGGTGAATTCTCCTACCTTCCTAAATATTAACAAACATCAATACTACCAAAATGAAGGTTTCCAGGAATAAGCAAAGGAAATATGCACATAAAGCGATACGAAAACGAGAAAACTAAATCATGGCAATAACAACTTCATAACTAGGCTAACACCAAAGGTGTTTAGCCGATCATATTAAATAATGCAGAGAATTCAATGTTTAGAATTATAATGAAAGACATTGAATACAAAATACCAAAACTTATGTAGGTAATGGCATGAATCTCCCTTGGAAATGGTCCATATGCTGTTGAATATCGTCCCTCTGGAAGCCCTTTTTCGTCCCTTGGTGTTGTGTGTTGGGAAGATGATGTGAAAATGCAAAATTAAGGCTTATATTTATAGCCTCGTCAAAATTATGTCGTAACATTATGAATTGGTTACGCCGTAACCATCGTATCTCAGACAATCTTATCCATAGTTAAATATTTACGGCATAGCCTAATAATGGATTACGATCGTAAAACTCTCGCGGTAAAATTCATCACTTTCACATCGTAACCTTGCAAATGGGTTACGTCGTAAGTATCTTGACCATAAAATTCTTCTGATTCTGGAAATATATACGACGTAACTATGCTGAGAAGTTACGTCGTAACCTTGAACTGTGTTGACTTTGGTCTTCTAGTATAAATCATAGTTACGGCGTAAGTAGAGAGTGGGACTATGTCATAACTTCAGGCTGGCCAACATACTCTTGTATATCTTTTTTAATAACCTTCCAAATCCACGTCTCTTTGTTCTTATGCTCATTAGTAACTTAAAAATGAAATATTAACAAATAAGAGCAAATATTCAAGTAAAACAATATAAATGATGAGCATAATAGAGGGAAATTGACACTAAAATATCAGGACTATTAGATGTTATCAAATATCAACCCACTTGAACTCTACTTGCCCTCAAGTAGACCTATTATAATCATTCTTAAAAAGATATCTCCCAAGTGATTTGGAAGATATGAGTTTAAAAACTTTCGATGATAGAATATATCAAAGCAGAACACCTCACGACATGGGAATGAAACACTCATACTCTCTCTATTCTAAGTGTCAATTTCATGGTGGTCACTCGTTGCATGGTCGTAGCATGTATTCTATCATAGGCTTGGAACTTACACAAATTTCCACCACTAGAGCTAAGGTCAAGACAATCCTCAAAGGCAACGTTGGGTGAACAAATATAATAGACTAGGGTGAATTGTCATTACTAACGTGCCACAACGAAGGGGACAAAACCAATGATACATGACCAAATCCATGGACAAGACATCAATGATTGCTCGCTTCTTCACCTAGACACGATTCATGACTAAATGGAATGATAAGACATAGGATGCACATAAATGGTGAAAAATAAAAATAACAAGCAAATAGTCTTAGTCAACAACCAAGTCGTTATCACCCATCGTAATGTAGCAAGTTAGTGTGCCATAAGAAGATGTCATATAATGGTGTGCACACTAACCCGGTCTTTATTCAACTCATGTCTTCAAACGAATGCAACCAATGCAAACTTCTCTTATACTAGTCTAATGAGCTTCATCATAACTAGGGAACAGTGCTTATAATGTTTACACTATTCTTTACAATAAACAAACAAATACACATTTTTTTTTCATAACTAATAAATCATCCCCCACTTGAGATGAATCATGTACGAGGAATATGGGGGGTCTTCAATGATCTTCAAAAATATATCTTTTATGTACTCTCTATTCGAACCTCAAACGTAGGCAAACAACAACTTCCCAAACATAAACCAAGACTACAAAGTAGGCTAAGGCGAATAGGTGTAACAAAACAAAACCTGATATGGGTCAAGAAATGAAAAGATTGGCTTGGAAGGGTGTATCTAGGGGTATCTTGCACTAAAGGTGAGTGCAACAAAATGGTTTAACACGGGGGTCGAAAAATCGAGGTGACTAATCGATAAACACACATATTGGCTATTTGGTGTAAATCCTAAAACATTTCCTTCTCAAACTGTCCCTCCCAAATGTGTCAAGCTAACTCGACACACTACTCGTCTATGGTCTCAAAATAATGTAAAGGTCAAGCTCTAAAGTTTACAACACTAACAGCACACTTAATATTTTGTGGATTTGAGTAATATGGGGAAAACGAAAGGCTAAACCTCACAAATGAAATTAAAGGATATAGTGTGATCGGCTAAGGTCTATTCTACTTAGGTTAAGAAAAACACGTCAAAATTTTTCAAAATGACATAATTTTTCAAAATAAACTAGAAAAACAGGCATATAAAGTTCAAGTTATAATTCTACTCCCGTCCCCCCACTTGAAAAGTACAAAGTCCCTTTTGGGCGCAAAAATTTAATAATAAAGGATAGAAAAATAGATTTGGAACGAGAACTTCCCTGAAATTTTCTCCAAAAATGGTGGAAGGATCACGTTGAAAAGACGTGCCTTTATTTTGCCTCCATGAGCAAACTTTAAATCCCTGAAATCGCGACACTACCAACAAGCAACAATCTAAAAATAAAAAGGGAAAAAAATAAAAAACCTAACTCACTTTCTTAGGAATCACAGTTGCATTTAGCAAATGCAACAAGCCTTTTAAACCACTCGGTGTCCCGAGTGGACGAGTGAAATCTCGTGAGGGTTTATAGGGAACACACCCACAAAGTTCATTTAAAAACTAATACAAGGATACGGAATGCAAGATATATGAAATTAAAATTTTCTGGTACAGGAGGATATTACGGCGTAAACTCATGAATTGAGTTACGCCGTAAGTAATTTAAACCTGACAAAATGGCAAATGTCTGAGGATGGTTACAGCGTAACCATAACACAGAGTTACGTCGTAGAAACCTTCTGAGATAAATTCCAGGAGTGAAAAACTCCGTTGTGCGTTTCCAAACCATCCTTCTTTCTCCAATACATGCAGAATGTTATAACAAAGCATACCAAACCAAACTATACTAATAAAAAGGAAAGGAAAGGATAATTCGGGTTGTCTCCCGAAAAAGCATTTTTGTTTATTAATGAATCTTTAAGTTAGACTCAAATCCATAGGTCTCAAGTTTTACCCACACCTGCGGGGGTATTCATTTCGTCCCAGATCTTCTTTTTAAATCTCTCTCCATTCATCTCACTAACCGATAGTTGTTTTTCCTTTGTCTTTTTTGTGCATATGAAGTCCACTACTTATTCGAGTGTATACTTTCTCACCTTAAATGTTTCCATATTAATTTCAGGTAGGTCATATTTAACTCCCTCCATTTCACAACTATTTCTTTCTATCTCTTTCAATCCACCCTCATGCCAAAACGTTTGTGTTTCATGGAAGGTACTTTCACAGTTCTCCTAGATGTCTTGCAAAATGTACCCCTTATTGCCTATCCTGAGCTCATACTCATCAAGTGACTGGAATATTTCTCCTTCAAATTCCAGCTTAAATTTCTCAAAACTCCAATCATAGGGGTTATTCTCTACTTCAGGTGTATCTGACTCATCTGGATAGTTGTCGATCATCCATTCCACAAACACCTTCCTCTTGTTCTCCTTGTCAATCCTAGAAGTACTGAATTGATTTTTCAACCATTCATCAAATGAAAAGTTACGCCCCCTAAGTTTCTTTTTTCGATTAATAGTTTCAAACGTGTAATGCCTATCTTCATGGGGTAGGTTGAGTAAAGGGGTATTTTTCTTTTTAAAACATTCTCCGACCACCTTGATTAAGAACGGGAAATGATTACCTTCACAAGGAAGTCTTTCTATTGCGCCGTCCCTTTCTTTCTTGTCACTGGTACTAGTTTTAGCACATCTGTCAAGTAACTCTGCTGTAACCTGTTTCTGTCGAAAATAATCAGATTCCTTCCCACTGAATTTGTTAGAATTAAACTCATAATCATTTTTTAAGCATAAAGGCGAATCATAAGAAATTAAATCAGCAACAATTCTTATAAGTCAAAAGGTTCCTCTTCCTTAGATGCCCCAATCATACAAATTCCATTAGTAGAATAAGGGGAGGGGCTTAAGGACCCATTCATATTAAATGTTATTCGTTCTCCCCCAACTCGGAAAGAAATTTGCTTCTCAAATACCTTAATATGTACATGTGATATTGCTAGAAGTGGTCTTCCTAGGATCATGTTATTATTTTGTTGTCCAACCATATCTATAACCACAAAGTCGGCTGGGAAAAGGAATTTACCAATTTTAAGCAACACACTATCAACTGTCCCCTTAGGTGCTTTTCTAGTCATATCAATAGTGCAAGGCATCAAAAAGCTTCCCGGATTGGACTCCTTCTCGGGCAGTTGACTAGGTATTTCTCCATCATGTCTATTTCCTTAATTTTCCTACAAATAAATGACTCCAAAAAATTCATTACTATAATTAGAAATAGGCTGATCCTTGTTTAACTCATCTTGTGTGAAAATAGCTTTGCATGCCCCAATTGCAGCTTCAGCTTTCTTTGCCTAGACATCTTTAGCAAGTTGCCCGATTTGAGTTTCTAGATTCTTAATGGCAGCATCTTGATTACGCAAGTTCCAATCTGTGTCTTCTTTCAATTTGTTCATCCATTCTTAAAACTTGTCATTCTTCTTAGAAGAATCTTCAAAATGTTTGTTGATGATTTCTTCAAGGCTTAGTCTCTTCTCTCAATACGGAGGTCGGTTGTCTATTCTTGAATAATAGCCTTGAGGCCCTACACGATATTTTTCTCCATTACTGTTCTTTCCTTGAAAATGTCTACCTTCTCCATACTTAACCTCTTCAACTTTCTTATCCTCATTCAAAGGGCAATCTTTGGCAAGATGAGCTCCTCCACAAGTTTCACATCCTACTTGAATAGCATGCACATTTTCCTTTAACTTTTTCATGTCTCTAGCAAGACTCTTAAGCTTGTTAGTGATCACCGGAATACCATCCATGCTACTACCCATACTTCTATTACTACCTCCATCATGCCATTTTTGTGAATGGTCTGCCATATCTTGGATAGCTTTAAGGGATTGAATAGGAGTCATCCCAGGGATTTGCCCCTAGGGAGTAGGGCTGTAAACGAGAAGAGTTAACTCGTGAGTTATTCGAGATCGACTCGTAAACTACTCGAAATCGACTCAATTTAACCGAGTCGAGCTCGAGTTCGAGCTACTCGAGTACATTTTCGAGTCGAGTTCGAGCTCCAAAATACTCGGCTCGTAAAGCTCGCGAGCCTTATCAAGCTTCGATTAAATTACACATTTACCCTTTTATATAAATACATTTACTTGGTGAGAATGTTGATACCCTTGTAAAAAGATATTTACTATTTTCTGATTGTTGAGGTCATTAGTCGGGCACCTATCCCATGCTTGGTATAATGCCTCATCACCATCTTGCTTGAAGTTGTGGATCTCTTCTAGTTGTTTTGTCATCTTAGAAAGAGGGCAATCACATTGAATGAAAGATCTTTTGAGGAGATCCCATGTGTTGATGGTTCCTGCGGGCAACCTATCAATCCACTTCTTTGCTGCTTCAGTGAGTGTCAACGGAAACACTCGGAGCATAACCGCATCGTGAGAAACACCCTGAGTGTCGAAAAGGCTCATGAAGTACAAGACATTGTCAACATGCTGGTGAGCATCTTCAGTCTTGCTTCCGGAAAAGGGATTTTTTTTAACTCCCGCATAAACTGATTCTTTATCTCAAAATGCACATCAGCTTCAATAAACGCCTAACAATACTTGGACCTTGTTCCTGTCGCGTCAAAGAGAGGTATTCTTCGAGGGTAAGTGTATCAATGTCAACTTCACCCATTGTACCTGAAACTAATGAAAAAGAAATCGTGAGATGAAAAACTTAAACAAAAATTTAAACTCAAATAAAATCCTAAAATAGCTCTCCGCCGGCGGCGCCAAAAACTTGATGCATGATTTCTGATCAGGTTTTAATATTTATAATCTCGTCTAACTAAGGTCTACCTAATGCACTAACAAGCAGTGTACATGGTCGTGTGTAGTGTAGAATCGGTAAAGCTGAGGTCGTCCCAAGAGCTATGAGATCGGATCTTAATTTAAGTCTAATGTCACTGATTTTAAAGGGGGTTTTGAGTTTGACTAATAATAAATTAAATAAGTGGAATGAAATGAAAGAAAATAAAAGATGTGAACAATCAATAGAGTGAAATGTGCTAGCCTAATTACTAATCTTGTTATGACATAATCAACTTTTCCTATGTATGTCTTCTATCGCTCCATGTGGGGGTAAATGTCACTAGATTCCTCGGGTAAATTCGTCTAGCCTATGTTCCATAGGTTCCTATTCCGTAACCATATGATTACAAGAGTTCGTGGGTTAACCTATTTAGATTCATTAAGCACCAACTACAATCTAGACTTATTCTATGGAGACCTGGCCTCTCGGAACTTAGGCCACCCCTTAACTTCTTAAGTATATCCATTAGGGAGGTGATCCTTTGGTCAATTCGCATACAAGATAGTGTTAGTCATATGGTCAATAGGAAACCCGGCCTCTCGGATCTTAGATTCCCCATGAACCTCTTACCTCTACTCGCAATCTATTCGTTTAGGGTCCTATGGTCAATTCTCCTAGCTTCCTAGATACTACCAAACATCAGTACTGCGAAATGAAGTTGTCTACGAATAAGCAAAGAAAATATGCACATAAAGCGACACGAAAATGAGAAAATTAAATCATGGCAATAACAATTTCATAACTAGGCTAACACCAAAGGTGTTTAGCCGATCATATTAAATAATGTAGAGAATTCAATGTTTAGAATCATAATGAAAGACATTGAATTAAATACAAAAGTTTGATACGAAATACTAAAAATTATGTAGCTAATGGCGTGAATTCTTCCTTGGAAATGGTATGTATGCTGCTTAATCTTCCCTCTGGAAGCCCTTTTTCGTCACTTGGTGTTGTGTGTTGGGAAGATGATGTGAAAATGCAGAATTAGGGCTTGTATTTATAGCCTCGTCAAAGTTACGGCGTAACCTTATGAATTGGTTGCGCCGTAACCATCGTATCTCAGACGATCTTATCCGTAGTTAAATATTTATGGTGTAACCTAATAATGGGTTACGATCGTAAAACTCTCGTAGTGAAATTCATCACTTTTACGCCATAACATTGCAAATAGGTTACAGTGTAAGTATCTTGACCATAAAATTCTTCTAAGTCTGAAAATATATACGTCGTAACTATGTTGAGAAGTTAAGCCGTAACCTTGAACTGCGTTGACTTTGGTCTTACGGTATATATCATAGTTACGGCGTAAGTAGAGAGTGGGACTATGTCGTAACTTCAGTCTGGCCAACATACTCTTGTATATCTTCTTTAATAACCTTCCAAATCCGCGTCTCTTTGTTCCTATGCTCATTAGTAACCTGCAAATGAAATATTAACAAATAAGAGCATATTCTCAAGTAAAACGGTATAAATGATGAGCATAATAAGGGGAAATTGACATTAAAATATCAGGACTACTTGATGTTATCAAAAGTCTCTTATTTTTCCCTTCAAACTGTATTTGTCTTTTTTAAATCAACTTGTACACTTCTTGTTTGTAGTATTCACTTGGTAATTCATGATTAACTTAGTAAAAGGTGCCACATTTAAAACCCCACATGTTTAGAAAAATTAGCAGATACAATCATAAACAAAGTAAAAATCATAGAAAAGAAGGAGTTTCTTCGCACCGCTTCTAGCGTCGTGTGGGTCAGACACAACCTAATGAAAGAGATGGACGAGGTTGACCAAGTTCGAAGGCCCCATGGCTTTGAGTCTAACTTAAAGACTCAGTAATAAAGAAAAGTGCTCTTTCGGGAGACAACCCAAATTATCCCTTTCTATTTTTGTTCTTTTTTATTTTTATTTGTTGGGTTTTGTGTTTTTAACATTTTTGCAGGAATTGGAGATGAATTTACGGGTGATTAAAATAAGGACATGTTCTGTCCTGTTATGAAGTTACGACGTAACTCATCCTTATGGTTACGCCGTAACATCTCCTCAGTAGCTGAATCTCTCCAGGTTATCAACCATTACGGCGTAATCTCATTCCATTGCTACGCCGTAACAGCTTCTCAGTAGCTAATTTCTAGGTTTAACCAAAATTACGGCGTAACTCATTCTTATTGTTACGCCGTAATTCTTCCTGTAGTCTAAAATTTTCCAATATTAGCACAATAACCTTGTATTAGTTTTAAATGAACTTTGTGGGTATGTTCCCTGTAAGCCCTCACGAGACTACACTCATTCACTTGGGACACCAAGTGGTTTAAAAGGCTTGTTGCATATGCTAAATGCAACCGTGATTCCTACGAAAGTGAGTTAGATTTCTTTTGTTTTTACTTTTCTTTTTAGAATTATGCTTGTTGGTTAGTTTTGATTTCAGGGATCGAAATTTTCTCGTGGATGCTTAAACGAAGGCACAATTTTCTTCGCGGGCCTTCTTTCTTTTTAGGAACAAATTTCAGGGAAGTTCTCGCTCTAATTCTACTTTCTCTTCACCTTTATTTAACGTTTAGTACAAAAGGGACTTTGGACATCTCAAGTGGGGGGACGGGAGTAGAATTATTACTTGAACTTATTTTGCCCTCGTTTTTCTAGTTTATTTTGAAAAAATATGCCATTTTTAAAATTTTGACATGTTTTTCTTAACTTAACTAGATTAGACCTTAGCCGAGCACATTATAACCTTTGATATTTCATGGTGAGACTAGCCTTATCTGTTTCCACTTATTTACCCAAATCTACCAAATTATGGGTGTGCCGGTAGCTTGTAGACTTTAGAACTTGGCCTTTGCATCATTTCGAGACCATAAACGAGGTATGTTGAGTTCGTTTAATAAATATTGAATAATCAGTTTGAGAAGGCAATATTTTTAGGATTATCACCCAAATAGCCTATCTTTGTGTGTCTATCGATTAGTCACCTAGACTTTTCGACCCCCATGTTAAACCCTTTTGTTGCACTTACCTTTAGTGCAAGCCCTAGTTAGACCCTTCAGAGCCTTTCCTTTCATTTCATACCCTTTATGTTTGTTTCGTTACACCCATTCACCTTAGCCTACCGTGTAGTCTTAATTTGTGATCTGGAAGTCATTATTTGCCCAAAGTTCAAGGTTCAAGTAGAGAGGCTCGAAAATCATGCTTTCGTCAAAGACTTATATTTGAAGATCATTAAAGACCCCCCATATTCTCATTATATGTTCATCTCAAGTGGGGGATGTTATGTTTAAAAAAAATAGTAGTTTATTGTTTATTGTTAAGTGCAATGTTATAAGCACTATGATAGGAATGTTATAAGCACTATGATAGGAGCTCATCGGATATTAAGCATCGAGGAAGCCACCTCGGTCACATTTGAAGAATTTAGTTGGTAATTATTACGCCAACAGTTGGAGAACAGGTAATGTGCCCATCATGACGTCCGCTAATGACACAACTACTTGATACATCATGATCCGGTTTCTTCACCCTAAAGCTTGAACTTTGGATGGACGGTAGGCGGTGACAACTTGGTTATAGGTTGAGAAAATTTGTTTTGTTATTTTATTTTTACACCAATTATTTCCCATGTTTTATCCTACCTTTTAGTCATGAAGTTTGTCTAGGTGATGAAGCGAGCAATCTTTGATGTCTTGGTCATGGATTTGGTCATGTATCATTGATTTTGTCCATTTTGCCGTGACACGTTAGTAATGACATTTCACCCTTAACCTCATGTTATGTCCACCCATATTGCCTTCTAAGATTGTTTAGTCCTTAACTCTAGTGGTGGAGATTTGTGTAACAGCCAAGCTTATGATAGAATACATGCTATGACAGTGCTTTGAGTGATCACCCCGAAATTGACACTTAGGCTAGATGAGAGAATTTGAGTGTTTGTTCTCATTTTGTGAGGTGTTTGGCTTTAATTTATTCTAGCATAAGGGATTTTTAAACTCATATTCCAGGTATTGAGGGATATCTTTTTAGAAAATTTTATAATAAGGTCTACTTGAGGGCAAGTAGAGTTCAAGTGAGGGGATATTTGATAACATCAAATAGTCCTGACTTTTTACTATCAATTTCCCCCAATAATGCTCATTTTTTATGTCATTTATATGGATTTATGCTTGTATTCCTTTATATTTCATTTCCAGGTAAATTATGAGTATTGGAGCTTAGAGACGCGGATTTGGAGATTTTCCTAACGGTTTTTGATAATATGCTACTTATGAAGAAGCTACGGCGTAACCCATTCTCTCACATTACGCCGTATCTAGTGTTTTATCTTAGATTGCCTACTCAACAGCAATTACGGCGTAACTCCCAACTAAGGTACGCCGTAATCATCTAGGTCATGAAGTATTTCGTGCCTCCATCAACTACGCCGTAATTCCTCAACAAGCATTACGCCGTAGTCTACTTAACGAGAGTTCTGTTTAGAAGTTAATTAAGTTACGGCGTAACCCACATCCACTATACAGTGGAGCTGCTAACTAGGCGTAACCTTTCCCTAAGTTATGCCGTAGTCTATTTAACGAGAGTTACATTGGGAGGATAATTAAATTACGGCGTAACTCTCAACTCAAGTTACGCCGTAACTATGATCGTGCCTATAAATACAAGCCCTAAATTTTGCATTTCAGATCATTCACTCACAACTCAAAGGCAGAGAACGTGAAGAGGGTTCCAAAGGCAGATCATACGGAGCATACGGAGCCATCTCCAACTCTCCAAGGGAGGAATCACACCATATCGATAAGCATTAGCGATCATTTCTATCTTTTAGTATTAACTCATGTCTTTTATTATGTTAAACATTGAATTCATTGTTTCTTTTAATATGATCGGCTAAGCACCTTTGGTTCTAGCCTAGTTATGATTCCTTGAATGTATTGTTTGTGTTTTCATGCTTCCATATAATTGTTTCTAGTGTATGCATGCATAGTTTGATGGTAGCTACCCTAGCTTCGATAGTTTTGAAATGCGGTCGTACCTAGTTGCTTAGGAAAATTGACCAACTGACCCTAAATAGGTAGGTATAGTTTGGAAGGGTAAGAATTGACCAACTGACGACCCTTCCTCTCTTGTGCGAATCGACCAAATGATCACCGGTCGTCCCGATGAACTTAAGAAGTTAGGGATGAGTGTCTAAGATGATAGCGCCCGGAAACTCATTATTTCGAATCTTGCATGTAGGGAACTTAATGACTTGGCTTAGGTGACTTAAGACCCTCGACTCCCCAAGGGGTAGACCTTTGACGTCGGGTAGGAGCCTTTGTTGATAGGTTAGGACGAATTGACCAAATGCTGTCCTAGCGACTTAAACCCCCACTTGAATCAATTGGAAGTAATAAAACATAGACATTGCACGATAGGATGATTAATTAGGTTAGCACACTTTCTCTCCATTGATCACAACCTCTATTTACTTTACGCATTTTATTTCATTTCTTAGTTTAATTAATCATTTCTACCTCAAACCAGTTAAAACAAGTGACACTTAGACTTAATAGGATCCTCATCTACATAGCTCTTGGGAACGACCTCGGCTTTACCACCTTATATACTACGCACGATCGGGTTCACTGCTTGTTAGTGCATTAGGTAGACCTTATGTAGACGAGAAAATATAATTATTAAATCCTGGTCAGAAATCATGCATCATATTTACATGAAAATCCCCGAAGGATTAAAAATGTCGGAAGCTTGTGGATCTAAACCTCGTGAAATGTTCTCAATCAACATAAAAAGACCTTTATATGGATTAAAACAATCAGGACGAATGTGGTATGTTGGATATTGGATTTCACATACACATCAAACCATAACACAAAGTGGGCGTATAAGTGGAATTCTAGAGAGAGAAAGTTAGAGGTTTAGGGAACTTAGTGAGAGAAAGTGAAAGATATTATTATGAGCTCCAACTCTCTACCTTGGGAGGTAGAGAGTATTTATAGTCTTACATAAATCGCCACACAACGGTGGATCGGGCATACAGATGGGTAAAGACCGTCCGTCCTCCACTGTGTTACTTAACAAAATACTACTAACCTAAATATAACTACGACTACGAGCATTCTAACGATTACATATACTTGAGGTGACCGACTCTTTAATACCGGAATTTCTAATTCCTAACAATCTCCCCTAAGGGAGGTCACCTCAAACATATACTAAAATGACATTGAATACAATCGGATATTACATTAACAATTGATCTTGCATTCTTGATGTAGTACTTTGCTCCAAAGCTCGTAGTCATTGATTCCACTCATTGCATGTTTGGTTAATCCAAGTGGAGGTCTTTTACTGATCCACGTGATAATAATGTTGAGCCACTTTTGAGATCATCGGCTAATAGAAAATCTCGAATACATCCATAGTGGTGTTGATATTATGTGATGTTGTGACTTTCGGACCGACATGCTCACATTCTGGATCATGATATCTTCTCATCGAATAGCGAAGCATTCGTTGATTCATGATATAGGCAGTAGCGAAGCATGGAGTTAGAATATCAAGTCATTGATGCACCAATCATGATATCTTTTGATATGAATGTGTTGTGTGAGCATCCGGCTATGGATTGACCGCTCCATTACGTCGGTACAAGCGTCGGGTGTACGCATACAATTAGCAATAAAAGTGCACGAAAGTGTCTTTGATCACTTTCGTTGAATTGAGGTACACGCCCCACGGTTCCCCGTTGATCGATACAAGTACGCCTTTGTGATCGGGAATAATTCCGAAGAATTTCCTTGACAGGGTTTCGCAGCTGCTCTAGCTGTTCTCAAACCGAAATGTCTCAAAGAAGACAACACGAGTGAGTGAACCAAATTTAAGTCCACTAATTGATGAAAAGAGATTTGAAAAACAATCGTGTATTGCTCAATAGAAATTGTTTTGCAATATAACGAAGGTTTTAATGAAAATCAATTATCAATCATAAAACACCTTTTGATTTGAAAAATTAGTACACGGTCGACGTGCTTAATGAAAGGAGTTTTAAAGCACAAAGACCGGTTTTTCAAAGGTATCCGTCAATCCATAACCTGAACCAGGATTGATTCAAAAGAATGAATCGCCCCATTGTTTCGTCCGGTTGTCACATGGTTGATCTGTATAATAGATCTCACATGCCACCTACCAGGAGCTTGTTAGATGTTGGCTCGAGAAGGCTTTCCATCTTCATTGTGAGTATGTTTGCATATCACTAAGATGTTCTGGCAATACCACAAGGATAATGCGTAGGACTCAAGATATAATTTCTCTTTCCACATTGTGTGAAACAGAGAGTCTTCATTGAAAGTGTCCTAATGAGATTTATTGATGATCTCGTGGCACTAGACTCAATTTGTGCATATTTGGATCCTATATCGGAGACTAGGGAGAGGGTCTCCTCCTTCAATATCAACAATCTCTAAGAGAGAGTCGATAGATAATGTCGGTTCCCCGTGAGAATGAAACAAGCCCTTTTAAGAGGAACTTGAGTGGTTTGGTAAGTTTAGTGCAGTGCGTCCTTTGGGTCCATGACGTCTTGTCTTTAATACCGGCGTTACCTTAATAACCACCAGTAGCATATGTATTGAACCCGGTTATACGCCCTAAGGTTGAATTATTGGAGGGCTATTTCTTTTCACCCTTTTCACATTCAATTCTTTTCATTCTTCAACCCCTTCAGTGCTTACCGATACTTCATAACTAGAACCTTGTTGGGTTTATTCCAGTACTAGCTCTGTCTCAGTCCGCACTCTTCCCATTCTCATATTTCTCCTTCTTTCATCATACCTAAGGACTTCTACACTATCTAGTGGATTGTCCCTGGGTAGATCCCTCCGGTTCTGGCGGATCATGGGAACACATACCTAACCTTATCGTCCTTATATCACCATACATAATGTAAATTTGGTCGGTCTTTTTGGTATTGTTCATCTGCCATATGAACCAATTGAAAATCATTTGAAAATCAATCCAGATACTTATGATATTTTATCAAAGCATTTTGTACCTGAATTGTTTTTGATATTTTTAGAATAAGTGCTCCCCCTCAACATGTGAATCAAGTATTTGAAATAGTTTTCCACACGGAGGCAAGAGAAAGAATTAACTTCTTTGATTACCATTTTTAAGAAATATCAACATCACTTCCCTAATCGAATCAAGTAGATAAAGCATTTTGGGGAAGGATGAGGTTTTCATGATTTTGATCCCCCTCAATATGTGCCTCGAGATTTGAAAAGAGTTTTGCACATACTAGAGGGAACCTGCACCTTGAGATAAGTTATCACGTTTCAAATCATAGGTTTAAGATAGATGCTCCCCTCAACATGTGCATGGAAAATTTGAAATCGTTTGTCACATGTGGGAAGGAGAGCTTGTACATCCTTATAAAACCATTTACAATTATCGTTTAAATCTAATTTAAATCACAAATTCTACCCCGATCACAATTATCAAATCATTTGAGATTTGTGATCTCTTATAGATTTAAATTGATTTTGAAAGCTTTTAAGGAGAATTGTGACTTGATTATGAAAGCGTTTTAACGGATAATGATCGGATTTTAAGACTTTAAACTCCATTGATAAAACATGCCTAAATATCTTTTGAAAACAATTGAATGCCAAATAACTTTTTAATTTAATTGAAATCATTCTCCCCTCAATCAATGACATAGGTTGTTGATTGAGAGATTGATCTTTTGACAAATAAGTCGGATGATTATCAAAAATAGAGGCGAGTTATTTTTCAAAGAAATTAGTTTTCAGCAGATAAATGTTTATAGAATCAGAGCATGGAATTTTGAAAACATGATAAAGTATGGCTCTGTTCTTTCTTTGAAAAAGCGGGTTCTTGCTGAAATGACAATAAACCATTTTTTCTTCTCTTCTCCCAAAAATAATTTTGGTTTTTGATTTTTTTTTTTTTTTATATATAAAAATTGAACAACATCTAAAGTCACGTGTCATTCTTTGAATGACAACATCAAGACCGTAGATATTATCGAATCGAGAGAAACATGACAAAAAGACAATATTTTTTGAAGATTTTTCAAATTTTTCAAATTTTTATGGATTTTGAAAGTTTTATATTTTTCTATTTGATTTTTTGAAGGTTTTATAATTTTGTATTTTGTTTTTTGAATAAATATTTACAAGAGATAAATTAGTTTAAGAGAATGATGAAATGAGTACCGAGATAAAGATATCGTTCAGCGCGTTGTAGAAGAAAGGAATCAACATCTCTTAAACTTTCGCCACCAAAGCATTCGAGGCTTCTAAGAAAATCGCCTGGACATGAGCCTTCTCAATTTGAATCTTTGGTAGCTTCCCCCCAAACCGACAAACATCGAATAAAGACCATTTCCTTAAGAAGTAGAGTTGAATACAAAGCGGTCTCATTGATTGAAGCTCAGCACCATGAAGAACACGAGAACACCGAAGTAACAAGTTGAAACATTGATCGTCTCCGTGGTTATCAAATCGGATTAACGATTACGACCGATCACATGAAACTGCTGTGCATCCCCGATGTACACCTTACTCTTCGAGATTGACCAGTTGTCTATTTAGGGAAACAATATATCAACATCTTCATTTTACCAAGTGCATTCCGGTTATATAACATATAACCAATCAGCACATAATATACACATGTACCCAACAAGAGTAGAGACGATGACATCCATGTAACATGTTGAGTCACTAATCATCTCGTGGATGTCAACTTTGAAATAACTGAATTAGCTCGATCAAGTGAACATGTTGTGCATATAACCGGAAGCACTTTATCATAAACCGTATATAAGATGTCGATAGGCAGTATCATCTCACGTTCCAAATATTCTTCTCACATTTCTTCCAACGAACAACTGAAGTAACATAAACCAAAGGTCTCCAGAGACCACTTCACCCAAATAGTTGGAATAATATATCCTTCCCCCAAATGGTTTTGATACCTCGAATCACAAAACATAATATATATCCATAAACTTGAAATCTTGTGAGAAGAACTCAAATAGCCCAAATGAATCCTGTGAGAATCAACGCTACATAAACTCTCTCTGACTATCTTTATCAACCCATATGTAGACAATTTGAAGTGACCACTTGTTGAAGAAAAACCCAATATACCAAACTTGAAACTGAGTCGAATTCCCGCATTTGTGTCTAAAGCTTGCACTTAAAGATGGAAGAACGGTGTCGAGAATCTATGCTTCAAGCAAATCTCTAAGTACTCACACTCAAACAAGGTATGAGACATTAACACCTCTTGATATTATCCACATCGTCATCTGCATGTGACACTGAGTAAAACAACGTAACTCCTAATAGTGATAGTTAACCAGGTCTTCAACCATCCACTCCAACTGCTGGTAACTAGATAAACCAAGCCTTCAACTCAAATTCTTAAGCTCGAGCAAGTTATCAAATAAGAACACGCCTTTGTGAAGGTCAACTTCAATCTCAAATAAGTGATAAATGATTAACTCTGAAGTAATCAACTTGTGTCAAATGCCCAACATGTGAATAAACATACAACCGGATGTACATTCACCTACTGAATGAACCGGAACAAATGATGCCTCAACATCAATGTATTCTTCCTAAAAGTATGCATGTAGAGACGATCACGGAGGATACACCAATTACTTCGAGCGGATGAGGTAGACATTTTCCTTGAAGTTCATGTGGTTGATTTATAGCATGCACGATGTGAGGAACAATAATCCATGAAGATTTGGCAAAGGAATACCAAAGAGTGGATCATTATTCATGAACAATAATCCGTGAAGATTTGGCAAAGGAATACCAAAGAGCGGATCATTATTCATGAGTGCAACTGCAATATTATGATAATCATTATCAACGCCTTGAGGAATAGCTGGAGATAGGGCTTTTTGAGTAGTCTGAGTTGTACTTCTTTGATGATCATCAAACATATCTTGAACTCATGAATCACATATTCTTTGATGATCATCAAATATTCGCTAGCGGTTGTAAATTCTCATCAAACATATCTTGAACCAATGAATCCCAAACAATAAATCCCATTTATCCTTAGTGAGTGAAACATTAGGCGTTGGAGGAGAGTCATCAAACATTAAGTCGTATAACCATTATTCAAACATCCATCATCATTTAGTATATTCACTCTTCTCCCCTCAAAAATTGCATCCGAAGTTGCCATTTTGATTTAGCAAGTGAATAAGAATATACATTAATGAATGTAGATCCACTTGATGACTGAATGAGCATGGGAGAAACATGAAGCTTGTTGATGAAGAATGTCGATGAGAATGGTCATAAACATGAAGATTTCTCTTCTTAGAAGATAAAGCGCCTTGAAGCGTACACTTTTCTTTTCTTTGAAGAACAGGGCCTGAAGTGTTATCTGCAGACGCCATAATGATGAAGAACGAGGCCTGAACGATGTGAACAGATGTCATTGTTTAGAGCCAGTTATATGTTTAGAGCCCGAATCCAAATACCAAGGGACGACTTATGCGACCTGCTTTGGATAACATACGAAGACAGAGAATTGGAAACATTGGATCCCCACGTGCTCATGGGGTCCTTTTGGTTAGCACAAACAATCTTTGAATCAGCAGAAACCCTAGGTGCAATGTCATTGTCACTAGGAGCTGAACTAGTAGAAGCATCAGACTTAGTCGAGGTACATTTTGTGCTTAATGGGATTATTCTACCGGTTGGCTTCCAAACCTTAACAGGCACTACTCTAGGCATAGTGGATCTAGTTAAGGGGCAAGGTTTGCCATTCGTGAATATTCGACATGTTGGCTTCCACTGAAATCCTACATTGGTAAAAACCTTCCCTGTAGGTTTCCATGATTGCTTAATCTGTTTCGCTCTCCAAACTTTCTTAACCGGGTTATGAATCTTAGACCTCGAAATAACACATCACATTTATCATGATTACCAGAAATTAAACATTTTTACATGTTTTGCAGATAGCATAAGGCCTCGAATTAATTTTAGTAAGCTTAGAGCTAATACTAGAACTAACACGATTCTTTTGTTCAAATCAAACTTCTTGTCCCTATGGTGTTCTTTCACTTCCTTATCATGATCACTTTTAGTTTGCGTAATCCTATCCTTCTTTGCATAGCTTCTAGGTTTTGACCGCTAACTTTAGTGTCAATCTTAACATCTGTAGAAGTAACGATGGGAACATTACATGGCTTCACTACTTTCTGCATTCTGGTCTAGAAGTGTTAGGATCTGAAATTCTAGGAGGCACATCACAGGTTGCTTGCTTGAATTTTGACATGGAACAAGGCATATCAAGGGTCACATGCTTGGCTTTAGGCATAGAACAAGGCATCACAGCTTTGCCTTTTGCACCTAAGGATAAGGATTTAGGACATGTTGCAATTACACATTCTAGCGGCTCTTGAGATCGTTTGGCCTGGAGGCAAGCAAACCTAACTTCACTATCAAGAGGTTTGTTAATGAAATCCTCTTCGACAATCTCACGGAGACATTCTAGACTATCCTTAAGGTAAGCACAGTAGTCATGAAAAGCATGTTCATTATTCCTAAGATGAGGAGGAATATATTTAACAGTCACAGTGTATTTGCAATCTGAGGGTGACTTTGAGACAACATTCTTATTGAAAACAAGTGGTAGTTTCCCATTTCACGACTTCTCGATTCTCAATTTCCTTTTGTAAAGACGTTATTTTTTAGTTGTTTTGGTCACGGGTGACTTTCATTGAATCATATAACTCTTTAAAGTGTCGTTTAACTTTTCATTTTCTTCTAGAAAACTCTCGTTTTCCTTTTGTAATGCATTGACTAAGTTTTGAAGATGAAAAGTTTGAGAGTACCGAGAATCTAAAGGAGGAGGCATTTGGGATCCAGTCACTTCCTTCTTTTCACCTTTCGGTTGTGAGACTTGGGTTTTCAATCTTCTGATCGTGTTACAATGAGCTCGAATCTGTTCATCACGTTTGCTAATTTCAAAAACGGCATCAAATTCAGGAGCATCCAAGGATGTCTTGATATTTGAGGTTTTAGCATTTTCTTTTAGATGTTGATATTTTAATTGTAAAGCAAGATGCTCAACTTCCAATTTAGAAAACTGTTTCACCAGATTATCATGATCATCTGTTCAATTTTCTCATGCAATTTAGAATTAGATTTTTCAAGCTCAATGACACGATCATGGGAGACTTTCAGAGCAACAGATAATTCATGAAATTGAGAAGCATTAATGGAACAATTCGTAGCGGTGTAAAACACATCTTGAGTAATACATTCAGAAATAAGATTCTCATTCAAGGTATGCAAGTTCTTCCTCTCAATCTCATTATATTTTAATTCTCGCTCATAGTTACTAACCTCAACTATCATTGCATCAAATTCCTTTTCCATTTCTTTAATATCTGATTTTATCCCCTTTTAAGACTCTCAAAATGATCTTTTAGTTGTTTAAAGAAAGGCATGACCTCGGTTAGATAGCATTCTTTTGTTTGCTCAAAACCCCTTTCCCCTTCAGTTATCCCAGTGGGTGTGATCCTTTTCTTACAAGTTTTCTCAAAATCGACAAATAGTTGAAGAATAACATATTGGTGATTAAGGTCTTACTCTTAGTGGCAATAGTTCTAGGAACTAAATGCATTGGTGTATTTGGAGGATACACAGTCGCTTTAGGGAATTTTCTACAAGGGGGATTCTTTTCAACAAGATTTTCAGCTTTTTGCAAGTCCATATCCTTTTCCGAGAACACTTGTTAGGGTCAATAGAGTCTTACGCTTAAACATGTTTAAGGATATCCAATTTTCCTTAGTGTAATCATGGGGTTTTATCGTTATCTTGTTCTTTTTACACTCGGGATCTTCTAGCTTCTTATTCATTTTCTCCCTAGTGACTTCATCTGATTTCTTATCTTCCTCGGTACACTCAGCGCAACTAGGTTTCTGCCTAGGCTTAAGGATTTCATTACCATCATACAGTACCTTATGAGCTTCTCTAGCCTTTTACAAGCCTCAGGGTTTGGTTCATCAACTAAGGCAACACTATGTTTGTCACTTAGAACTCTATGCTTAGTGATCATGTGAGCGTCTGAATGGTGTTTCCTTGTGCGTACAACTTATTTTCAAGCTTGTTTTTCAAAGTTTTTAGATTAGAAAAATCATTCAAAAGTTTTGAATCCTTAGCACTAAATTCTTGCTTAAGCATTTTAACATTTTCTTGAAGTTCTTGTTTTTGCTTAGCAGTTTTAGAAAGCTTTTCATGTAAGGAGTTTAACTCTTGTTTTAACACTTCTTCTCTAAAATTACTTTTTCTAATAATTGTATGCGCATTTGGTTATCCAACTCCCGCTCACGGTAGTTAACTCAAACTTAGCACGTGTTCATAGATAGGCAACCTGATCCTTATATATGTTAAGCTCAGTGGTAAGGGAATCATCGGGCACAAATGCAGCGTACTCATGCAGTTCATAATCATCATTTTGAGTAGAAGATGCACAACTAGGTACAGCGAAAACTTCCATGCAACTTACCTCGGCATTGACATGCCTGTGTGGCGGTGCACCTCTCTCTCTTATGAATTTGAGCACGAAGATTCCATTTTTGCATTATCCGACTCATCAATTTTTGTTGTCATTGACATTCGCATTCACAACACCCGATATTTCAACAGAAACATTACCCAACTTATCACAACAATCTTTCAACTGCACCTGACACTCATTCACGTCTTCATTCTTTTGTGCAGATTCTTCAATGTACTTTTTCACATTATCCAGGAGTTGGATAAATGTCTCAATGAATTCTGAATTTCCATACCAGGTATGTTTTTGAAGGAAATTCCAGTCAAGTGTTGATCGTAATGTCTGAATATTCCCCACGATGAATGGTGAAATTGTTTGTAGATTACTTGAAGAGCTGCATTGGAACCATCCTTTTGAACCTCTTCATTGGTAATTTGCAGCTTTAAATGTTCTAAGTTCAACAGCAAGCTTCTTGTCAATGTAGGTAAGTCCCGGCGGAAAAGAGCACTACATGTTCGATCCCCACTATGGATAACTGATTGTGTGAGGTGCTTTGATGAAGTAGCTGATATGGCTCAATGTTGCATTCCATTTGCGTGGCATTCTCATTGTACTCAGAACATGAAGATCTCACATACTCATTGTTTAATTCAAACATCTTTAATCGTTCAGTGTAGCATCCATTATCATTATTATCCACAGCATCATACAATTTAAGCACTACGAGATCAGGGTCAGTAGAGTAACACATGATGTGTTAAGATGACTGATGGATCGATACAATGAAAGACGATTGAGTGATAGGACTTTAGATTGTTCGTAGGAAAAGCTGAAATGTTGATTGGTTGAGATTTGGATTGGTTGATGCGCGTTTTTACGGAGAATTTTTAGGTCTAAAAACTTAAAACCTCAATAACTTCCTTTCAGAGGGGATTTGGGCCTCGAAAATTTCGTTTCACGACATCGTGGTGAAACCTCACAATATTCAGGCTGTTCGGTCGTTTTGGCAGGGTATTTATTTGAAAACGGAGTTCGGATCAAAAGTTATGACCGTTTGAAGTTTTGGCGTAAAAGTCAACTTTGGTCAAACTTCTTCTTCGTAAAAATCAACCAAGTCGCTATAACCCTTGAACCAAGTCGCTAAGTAGCAACTCGCTAAATCACCAAATCGCTAAGCACCAAGTTAAGCTAGAAGATAATGCACCAAGTCGCTAACACCTAATTCGCTACAACCCCAAGTCGCTAAAGTCCCAAGTAAGCTAGACAAATGCAAGTCACTAAGTAGTAGCTCGCTAAGCCTCAAGTCGCTAGCAAAATTTTGGCAGCAATTCGCTACTCAAGTCGCTAAAACTTCAAGTCGCTAAAGAGCAACTCGCTACTGACCAAGTCGCTACCACCAAGTCGCTACCCGTAGTGGAGAGTCCACTACTTGTACTGTTAATCGCTAGGTCTAAGTCGCTAGCTCCAAAGCGTAACTTCGCTACAAAATTGTTAAGCAAGTCGCTACGAAGAAAGAGATCCGTATATCAAGTCGCTAGCAAGAAAAACTTCCAAAACACACTTTTCAATCCAAAAACAACCCAACCACGATGATTCAAGCCTTCCAAATCACAACCTAACCACTTATGATGATCCTAAACACAAAAGTACAATCAAAATCCAAACTTTAACACAAGAAATCAACCAAATGATGCAATAACCACTAAACTTTCTCAAACTCAAAAACCACCTAAAAACCACTAGAAATCCAAAGATATGTAAGAGATGATCTAACCATGGCTCTTGATACCAATTGTTGGATATTGGATTTCACTTACACATCAAACCATAACACAAAGTGGGCGTATAAGTGGAATTCTAGAGAGAGAAAGTTAGAGGTTTAGGGAACTTAGTGAGAGAAAGTGAAAGATATTATTATGAGCTCCAACTCTCTACCTTGGGAGGTAGAGAGTATTTATAGTCTTACATAAATCGCCACACAACGGGCTGTGGATTAGGCATACAGTGGGTAAAGACCCGTCCGTCCTCCACGGTGTTACTTAACAAAATACTACTAACCTAAATATAACTACGACTACGAGCATTCTAACGATTACATATACTTGAGGTGACCGACTCTTTAATACCGGGAATTTCTAATTCCTAACATGGTATAATCGCCTGAGTGAATATGTTTCAAAAGAAGGGTATAAAAGTAATCAAATAAGTCCATGTGTTTTTATTAAAAGATCAAAGGCAGGTTTCACAATCATTGCAGTGTATGTTGATGATTTAAATATCATTGGAACTCTTGATGAGATTGAACATACTGCAAATTTATTAAAGAACGAATTTGAAATAAAAGACCTTGGTGTGACTAAATTTTGTCTCGGCTTGAAAATTGAGCATTTATCAAATGGAATATATGTCCATCAATCAAACTATACAGAAAAATATTGAAACGATTCAATATGGATAAAGCTCATCCACTAAGCTCGCCAATGGTCGGTCGTTCTCTTGATCGAGTACTTGATCGATTTCGCCTGAAAGAACACGATGAGAACATTCTTGGTCCTGAAATACCATATCTAAGTGCAATCGGGGCTTTGAAGTACCTTGCTAGTAATACACGCCCATATATTGATTTTTCAGTCAACTTACTAGCAAGATATAGTTTCGAGCCAACACGCCGACATTGGAATGGAATCAAACACATTTTTCGTTATCTTTGTGGTACCCGTGATATGGGATTAATTTACCAAAATAATTCGAAATCAAAGTTGGTTTGATATGTTGATGCTGGTTACTTGTCTGATCCACATAAGGCACAGTCCCAAACAGGGAATGTTTTCACATATGGAGACACTGCAATTTCTTGGAGGTCGACAAAGCAATCTTTAACTACAACATCATCAAATTATGCTGAACTTATTGCACTTTATGAAGCTGGTCGAGAGTGCGTTTGGTTAATATCGATGATTCAAAACATCCAACAAGAATGTGGGCTTGAGTCTATTAAAGGAAATCCAACCATGTTATGTGAAGACAACGCGACATGTATAGCTCAAATCAAGGAAGGGTATATCAAAGGAGACAAAACAAAATACATTTGTCCGAAGTTTTTCTTTACATATTATCTACAAAAAGATGGAGTTATTGATGTTTGTCAAATTCGATCAAGTAACAATTTGGCAGATTTATTCACAAAATTTTTGCCAACAAATTTTTTTGAGCAATTGGTTCGGAAGATCGGCCTTCGACGCTTAAAAGATATGCATTAATTTGAGGAGGAGCATTATGCGTACTGCACTCTTTTCCTTCATCAAGTTTTTATCTCATTGGGTTTTTTCTTGGTAAGGTTTTTAATGAGGTAGTTTATGGCGTTTAATGAACGATGAATATCCAAGGAGGAGTATTGTAAATTAACATGGGCTTATGGGTTTTATGTCTATTCATCTAATCTTTAGGAACAAGTTAGGGTTTAGACTATTAGCCTTATAAATACATCCACTTGTAACATCTTGGGAATTCATTAATCAATAACAATTATCTCTTCTCCTACATCTTTTACTTGTTCATTATTTTCACAATACTTTGGTCATTTTCAGTATTTATGAAGCAACTTCGGTAATGACACTGTATGCAACTTGCAAAGAGCATACAACGTATCCACTACTGGAGATACGTCGTATCAACACCTGGAAGAATTCACTAAGTATTGGTGAATTAGAAGACATATAGCGTATTTAACTCTGGCAATACGCCATATATGAAGCTCTGCAGTCAAAGCCCAAGTCAACCGTTGAAGGAATACGACGTATTAAACTCTAGTCATACGGCGTATTGAAGATCTTATCCCGAGTCCAAGATACCATGATTTATTAAAGATACGACGTATCAATATTGAGCTATACGTCGTATTTAAAGATACACACATATATGCTGGGAATATTCATTATTATTCCCTACTCAAGATATCCTGGATACGGCGTATTGGACTTCAATACACCATATCGGTGCCCTGGACAGAATAGTATAAATATAACACCTCATACGAGTTTTATACACAATTTTCCACCACCACATCCGAGTTCAAGCTTCATTCCACCAAGATTTTAGTCCCTAAAGCCAGTAGATCAAGAGGAGAATGTAACACACCAACCCGACAAGGGTCCGAATGTCACATTATGGAGTCATATCAGAACATACTAATAAAAATTTGCAAGCGGAAGTCTTATTAAATAAAATACCAAGTCATATAAACGAATGACTTACAAAGGAAAATACATAATCCATCATGTCTTAAAGATACAAAATATCAAAACAAATGTTCTTCAAATGAGTCCAAAATAATAAGGGAAACTAGGGTCGGTTTACTCAAAAGCTCCTACTCTCAGCCCATCAAAGCCCAACATCCAACTTGGTACCTGCTGCATGGAAAAGAAATGCGGCTGAGCTTAAAAAGCCCAGTGAACAGATATAACAAAACAAAAGCTATTCATAATCAAAATACAAAACGAAACAAAGGAGGCTGATAACAAAGTCAAGCGAATAAGCATAATGAGTCAATGAGGAACACAGAACAAAATATTAACATATAACCAAATAACATAAATCAAAGGAGACCAAAGCAAAGCAGTGCATTGATGAACATATATAAGTTCCTATGAATAACCCAACATACAAGTACCGAAACATAATCAAATAGGAGTTGATGAACAGTATCATAATCAAAACAAGTAACCAAACTATGAACAAGCAAACCAACCAGTGGACCATAATCATAAATATAGCAAAACAACAAATCAGATAATCATATATATATATATATATATATATATATATATATATATATATATATATATATATATATATATATATATATATATATATATATATATATAAATAAAAGCTAAGCTTTGAATTCTATAAGCAAAGGACACATGTATGGGTAGGAATACCGAACGAACATCATACTTAAATGAAGTAACTAAACTAGAATATAGCATGGCAACTAAACAAGTCAACTAAGCAGATAACATAAGTTGAACCAATTTCCATCGTTAAACGGTAGCATGAACAGAAGTGTAAGCATTGCAGGTCAACAAGTCAGGTAAACATCAATTATTATGCCAAACCGATAACATAAGCATCAGAATATACCAAACATAAGTACAAACATGGTAATCACAAATAGCAGGTAGGATTACTAAATGATAACGATAGCCCTCGACATAATTGAACAAGGTATAACATGATAAACGGATAAATCAAAGGATAACATACTAGCATGGCAACCAGACAAATCAATAGTCGCATAATAGCATGGTAAGCGGATAATCAGATATTAGCATGATGACAGATGAATCAGGTAACCACATACTAACATAGTAGACAGAGAAATCATGTAATCATATACCAGCATTGTAAACAGATGGATCAAATAATCATATAATAGCATAGTCAACACTTGAATCCAATAATCATATAATAGCTCGGTAAGCGGGTGAAGTGGTAATCTGAAGTATAAGCTTGGCAACCAACCGAAATAGAGTGAAAGCATAGTAAATCAAATGAGCTGAAGACTGAGTATAATAACCAAATGAACTGAAGCATGAGTCCGATAGTCAAACGAATCACATAAGAATACTGAGTGAGTGAATAAGTAGTCAACCTGAATGACCGAATAGGCATAGCAACGAATGAATCGAGATATCAGATAGTCACATAATAACTAAAATCAGAATATTGTCACGAGCACCTAATACTAAAGGAGATACTCCAATAGCCAAATCTAACAAATCACATATCATAACCCATAACCAAAATCAGAATGTTGCCCCGAGCACCTATACTAAAGGAGATACTCCAATAGCCAAATCTACAAATCATATATCATATCCAATATCATATCAAATCCGTCAAATCATATCAAAGTGTACATGGGTAGCTAGCCCAATGTACCAAAATGTGAGGGGGTGTATTGCACACACGCACCACATCACCAAAACTGAACTGAGTACCTAGGATGCATCCATACGCTCCCTGCAAAACAAATCATATATACATATGCTAGTTCGAGACTGTACATACGTATTCATAATGGCCAAGTGATCACATATATCATACCATATCATAAAGGGAACGCCGGGGACTAATCACACCGCCCTAGTGTCATGCCATTGGTGCATCAATGACACGGCCATGGTACCTCCATGGCTAGTTAGCTCGGGCAACCAAACCAAACAAATCATATCATATCAACCGATCATATAATGAAATCATGTCAATAAGGGATCTCAACGGATAATCATATCAAACGAATAAATAATCGAATATCAAATCAGAGGATCATAGCATAACGAATCATATCAAATCAGAGTAAGGAGAATACGAAGCGGATATCAAAATAGGCAAGAGTCATGAGAGAAAAGGAGTGTCATTACTGAAATGACGGAATATCTGTACCTTATGCAAAGCAAGCCAAAATAATCAAGAAGCACACAGAAACTAAAGCTACTCCTTCTTCACACGATCTACATGAATTAATAATTATACATATTATTTATAATTCCACAAATGTCAAAATGGTCTTTTAATATTCGGTGTACATACTTAACATATTTTAGTGTCTTATGTTATAAAATAATAACGTACTTTTTAGACGATATTCGAATAATGTTTTGACAAATGACGGGCGCGGACCACTTTCGAAAATTATATAATGCACCTTTGCACTCTATCATGCATGCATGCTCTTTATTACTTATTAGCACCCTTTTATTCTTACTGTAACAACAAAATATAATGTAACTTAACCCTTTCATGCATGCTCTATGATGACTACTCTTAATATTATATTCATGCACAAACCTAACCACAATAACACATCAATTATAAGACTCAGTATCATGCCTACACTTTTAGTATTATACATATACACACACGCTTAAGAAGCAAACCAAAGTCCCTTTTCATGATTTGTTTTAAACGCCTCAATGCTTCTTTCCTGCATGCATGAAACTTAAAAGAATTTACCCATCTTTATGACGATAACAGACGGACCGAAGGACGAAACGGAGAAGCAAATATCAAGACCCCATATTCAGTACGTGAAATCATACTCAAACAGATTTTATGAGGCGTGACCAATTAACCCACGTATAACAATATTAGCGAGACACCGACGATTCATATTCAATATTTTAACGAGTTACATAATAACTAGGCCAAGAAAACCATATTTAAGATTTTAACAAGCAAAATATTACATGTAGGTTTTGATTTTATCGTTTACATGTTGAATGTCGAATAGATTGAAGAAGCAAAAAGGTGTGAGAATACCTTGGCAGCAAGGTCACGAGGCCAAAAGAGAAAGACAAGATCCACGAATAACGACCCAAGATTACACGATCCGAAACCCAAAATAAACACCAACGATCACCCTCTAATTCGAGTTCCTAGCTGCTACTCTCCTGCCTTCGGATTTCTTGAGAAAAAGATGAAGCCGCTACTTTGTGTTTTAAAGTTTTAGGGTTAGAGTGAGAGAGGATGAATTGTTATTTTGTGATTTAACGAGGAGAGGTGGAAGTTGTTATATCCTGCCGAGAATGAGGAGAGAAATCAGGAGGACAAGATCTTTTAACTTTTCAAAAGATATTCATAAGTTATCTACTTCTAGTCCAAAACGTGTGAAGTGATTTGGTAGGCCACGATTTTTAAAATGTAACATTTCCCATATTCAAATGTGTACAAGCCTTCATGCAATATTACTTTCGAATTTAAGTTCCAAAACTGCAATCATATATTATAATTGTTCCAAGTTTTCGAATGTGCCGAATATACATGCAACGTGTGATGTAATAAGGTGGTGTTGAATTTTATTTGAGGCTTAGGTGTAATCGAAAGAAAAAAATAATGTGTCGCGTTATTCGTACACCTTGGTTCCAAAATAAACGTAGTGAGGCACAGGGCGTACTTTATATTTTGTAACTTAATATTTTAATGTCGCGTATTTATTTAAATACTTCAGGTATATCCGAAATAAAATGAAAAATGTAAATCGGATTTTAGGGCTTTACAAGAATGTCCCGTATAATCATACAAAGTGTATTCAATCGGTTTGCACGTCAAATACATTATGTCTTTCATTTGTGAATCTTTTGTAATTTCCTTTGTATTTGCTACCTATATGCGCTAACACACTTGGGGTGTTAGCATGTTATGACTACTTTGTTCATGTTATTTCGTTTATAAAGATTTGGTGCAGTATTTTGGATAATTTACGTGTTTACCGTTCTAATAGTATACTCGTTTATTTCTTTAGCATTTGATGCTTATTGTCTAGGTCATCATAGTGTAGCTCTTTAGCTATGTCGGTGATCTGTATCACTATGGTCGGTATTCGTGAGATGGGGTAAAAATCCAGATCATTAGTGCCCTTCCTCAGGACTCAAGGAGTAGGAACCCGAGGTTAAACAAATAATGCCAAAATACTTAAGTTAGTGTAGTGCTCTTCAATAAAGTTACCGCGTGAGAAGAGTAGGTTTCACCAGGACCAATGGGTTACCGCAGATAAAATCGCATATATTAGTTGACACCACTTATTGCATGTATGTAACTGATTAGACCGATAAATTACTTCATGGATATAGGTTGCATTCATAGAACTAGGTAACCGAGAAATCTGGCCTAGTTAACATAAATAGAAATGCGTTGTCTATGCATTTCTGATGTCACCAACACTTTATATTAAATCATTGCATTAATTAACAAATAACTAATAACTTAGTAGGAGTAATATGGCTAGCACTTCCTTCCAAACTTGATCACAACCTTAGTGATGAGTGTCTAAATACTCATCATTTTTGTACCATCTAGACTGCAAAAACATCTGAAAACGCTCAGAAATGCATCAAAATGATGAAAATATCACAAATAAGTGTTTTATGTGTTTTAAATGCAAAAATACCAAAATCAGGTGAAAAACGTATCAAATTTTCATAATTGGCGTTTAGTCCCTCAACTTTACAAAAGTGTCAAAAATAGTCCACTGTAAATCAAAATAAAGAAAAATGTCATTCAAGGTCCCTGAAATATTCTAAATTATCAAAAATGGTCCTTGAATGAATCTTTGGGCAAATGGCAGAAAAGGTCCCTCAAGTTTAAAAATTGACATAAAAGGCCCTTGGACGTTTAAAATGGAAAATAAATACATGTATGGTCCTTGGTTTATCATATATTTCAGGTTTAGCCCTTGTGATAAGTTTGGATAAGTTGCAAGTTCAGTCCTTCAGTTTCACCAAATTACATGAATGGTCCTTGTTACTTAACTAAACCAAACGGACCATTTTTATTACTAAACACCAAATCCATTTAACTCACCCAAACAGCTGGCCCAAACCCAACACAAGCCCAAACCCATCAAACTTGACCCTTGACCCTTGACCTATACCCACTTGAGCCAGTCAAAAACCGTCTTGGCCCTGTCAAAATCTCATTATGAACCCCCCACTTATTAATATTCAACAGGTCAAATATAGTCAAACCCGCCAAACCAGTCACACTGTTCATCTCCTTCTCCCCCCACTGCAAACCAAAACCAGTAATGGTTTTCTCCACTTTTCCACCTTTCCACCTGTCTTTCCACTTGTATACCAACTCCCCTCCACCTTCACAATACCCCAAACTTCTTTAAATGCATAAACCTGCTACTAAGACTTTTCCCGCCAAATTGACAAATGGGCGATTATGATGAATTCAATGCATCCAATGGCTGGAAATGAGTGGGATATGTTCAGAGATGTCGACAAAGCAGAAAAAGATCATTATAAAGGAAAAGAGAGGCAATGTGGAAGATATCTAGAGTAAATTGTAATTTTTAGCTCGTTTTCATTAACTTATGTTTTCAAGAGTATGTTTTAAACTTTCAAGTACTGTATTATCAATTCTCAGTGTATTTTAATCCTTTTTCAGTTTCAATTTCAGTTTTAATTCAAGTTTTCATGTTATGCAAATTTTCCTAGTTCAAAAAAATCTCAAAATGATCAAATGTTGTTAATAGTTGTTATCTTGGACTGATAAGCTCACTTAAGCTCCTAGATAGCTTATTTAAGCTATTAGAAACTCTTAAAATTCAGTTTAGAAACAAAAAAGCAAAAATCACCAAAAATACAAATAAAATAGTTGAAAAATTAAAAAGCAATGAAAATGGTGATCAAAGCTAGAGCAGGGTTAATAAAGGATTGCCCTTGGGTTTAGTGCTTATTGGGAAGCTTTAGGTTGTGTTTGTTTGCCTCAGTTCTCAGTCTTGTGCTTGGATCCAATTTGTAAGCCTTTTGATCTAATTTGGCATTTCACTGTTTAAGTGTTCATAAGCTTAAATCTCTGTGTCTTTATGTTCATTAGTTGTAGTTAAGCATAATCAAACAATAAAAACAGTCACTTGTTCTTTTTAATTTGTAGTTAATAAAAATCTTATTTTAAGCAGTCAAAATAGCATAAATGGAATCTCTTAGTTTCATATTGTTAGTATTATTGTTTAATGCTTATTTAGCTTTAATATATGATATTATAAGGTCTGTAATCATTGGCATGGTCTTAATCTATGTTTTGCTTTGAAAAATCTCAAAACAGTCTAGTTAAAGGGTTGTTTGGTTTAACTTGTTTAACTGTGTTGAAGGTTGTTTAAGCCTTTGTCCTTGGTTTTTATCTGTCATACTTGGTCTTAATAACCCACAGCAACAAAGAAAACCAGTCCTTATTTAGTAAAAAGTCAAAATATTTTGTAATCTCACCTTTTTAGTTCATCATTAGGCTTTATCTTGTAAAACTCATCATATTAGTTTAAAACTTGGTAACTTAGCTTAATTCAATCTTACTTTAGGTTAATATAACATAATCATTAAGTAGAATCAAATTAAAGTTCACTTAAGTCAACTTAGTTCATTTTCTTAAAAGTCAAAACGTGCCTGCGCAGTTGAGCCTATCACTTTCACAAGCTCACACGAGCTCATCATTAGCTTTAGCTTGTGATTCTTGGATTTTTGTGAAGCTAACCTAGCCATCTTTGAGTCCCAAGCTTAATTTTCCAATTTGCAGCTTGTTTAATAGTACACATAGCTTTTAGTTTTGTCCATTTTACTCATATACACTCGAGTCATTACTCTGTTTACAGCTTTTTCTCAAGCTCACCATAAGCTCATTAGTCATCACCACAGTGAGAGCTTTAGCTTTTTGGAAAGCTGAGTTGGTTAACTTGCTAATTCCAGTCTTTACTTTCATTTTCTAGCTTATTAAAGTGCTTAAAAATCAGCTTAAAAGTAGATAGAAACCCAATAAGTGTCCTGTGCAAACATATAAGCTTATGCTTATTTAGAGATTATTTTGTGCTTATTTTCAAGTAATATTGCTTATTCAATTATAATATTAGCTTTTAATCAGTCTTTTAGCTTATTTCCAGTTTATCTTGTGCTTATTCACTAGCTTCTTAGCTTTTTAGCTTAATACTTGTGCTTATTTCATATTCTAGCCTTTGTTGAGATAAATAAGCTTAAATGAGCTTATTGGTAGTTTTATAAAAGTTGTAGTTTTATAATTTGCTTATTATCATTAGCTTAATAAGTTTGTAAAAGAAAAAAAAAATAAATAAATAGTTTGCAAAAAGTCATTCTTGGGATTCAACCTGGCCACCCAACTCACCACACACACACCATACCAAAGCCCTTGGGTCTTTGACTGGTTATGGTTTGCAACATTTAATACATAACCCCTTCTTGTCTTTTTAGCTTATACGATCTCTTTAGCTTATTTCCAGCTTATTCAAATAAGCTCTTACAACTTTTGTATTTTTCTTAGCTTTGTATTAGTATAAAGTATTTTACAAAAAGTTTCAGATTTTTCTGAATAGTTTTAGTATTTTTAATCATTTAATTAGTCTAAAATAGTATTTAATTCATAATAAAAATATAAAAGTCTAAAAAATATAAATCTTTTTTCTAAAATTTTCTTTTGTCATATAATAAGTAAGAAAATTGTTTTTACACTCGTAGGACTTTTATTTCACAAATTTTACGTTTTTACTTGCGCTCGTATTTTTACATATAACGCGCTTTTTCATTCTAGGTCACGTTTTTAGGTAATTTAGGTTTACGCTTCAATTAAAATAGTTTATTTAAGTTATTTTATTTTATAAATCTAGAAAAACATCATTTTAAAAATAGTGATAGCGTTTATTTAATATAATTTAGCTTTTTAATTTTCTTTAATTTGCATTTAAGCCCCTGTAATTTACAAACTTTCTCTTTAGGTGTAATTATCATTCACAATCCTTACTGATCACTATCCTTAGTGATTATTCGACAATCTGAAAGTGTTAAACACCATTAATCCTCCGTGGGACTTAACGACCTGTGGAAACACTATACTCTCGGATCTTAATTGTATTGTTTCTAAGTTGTTTGAAGTTTATTACGGTTGACCATTCACAAGTGGTTAGCTTGTGTGATAAAACTTGACGGTTCGGAGCTCAACCAAATTTTGGCGCCGCTGCCGGGGAGGCTTTAGCGTGTTCTAAACCCTTTTCAGACCCGTACTTGCACATACACCACCGTTTGTAAACAGTTTTTTTTAAGATATCAAAAAGTTCATTAACACTTTTCCTAAAGTGTTAACAACACCAAAAAATATAAAACAACAAAACAATCGTAACGTTTTCTAGCTTGTGTTTCCTTTAAGGTGATTCTTATAGAGATACGATTTGGTTAAACGAGACGATATCAAAAATATTGTCAAAAGTTTTAAACCCTTAGCACATATCCATACCTACGTCTTTTCAGTGGTACTTAATAAATACATAAAAATCAACCACCGCAAATCAAGGCAGTACACCTACCAACCGGGGTGTGACCATTAATAAGTTCCCGAACCAAAGATTAAAACTTGCCTTTGTGTCCTTGTGATTTGGTGTACCTTTTTCAAAGAAGCCATTTCATTTGTGATTATTGGTTAAGTTCACTTGTCGTTTTGCCTCGCATTTGTTTTGAAAATTGATTTTTAAACTTAGTGCATGCGCACTCGTTCTTCCAGCTCCACAAGTCCACTTTCCGAGCTTGCAAATATTCCTCGTAGGCGTAGAGGGCGTTCGCTCCTTCACCGTGACTGAGGAACGTCTACCACCACCACCCCCTGTCGTAATGGCTGAAGACAAGCCGATGAATGAGCTTCTCCAAGCACCCATCGAGGGTTACGGAGATGCCATTATTGTCCCACCATCGTGGTCGATACCTTTGAGCTCAAAACAGGGTTGCTTAATCTTGTAACCCAAAGCCAATTTTATGGTTTTGAGCGGGATGATCCTCATGCACATATTCGATGGTTCAACAAGATTACATCTACCATCAAATACAAGAATGTCCCACATGAAGCAATTAAGCTTCTTCGTTCCCATTTTCTCTAGAGGGACAAGCCGGAATTGGCTTGAGAAACAACCCCCTCGTTCCATTGAGACATGGGAGGATTTAGTTACCAAGTTTGTTAACGAATTCTATCCTCCATCCCGAACTACAAGTCTTAAGAATGAGATAATGAAATTCTCTCAAAGATTTGATGAATCATTGGGGAGGCATGGGATCGTTACAAAGAGTTGCTTCGAAAGTGTCCACATCATGGTTTTACCGAGTTAATGCAAATGGATACTTTCTACAATGGTCTGCCAAGTGACCAAGACTCTTTAAATGCCTCCGCAGGAGGTAATTTCCTGAGCAAGACCACCAAAGAAGCCTTGCAAATCATTGAAAACAAGTCCCAGTTCCGCCCTTTCCGAGCAAAGACATATCATTCTCGCTAATGTGGACCTTCTACTTCATCTCAAGTGAGTACATCTAGCACCGATGCTAAGATTGACAAACTCACGGATATTGTTCAAGCTTTGGTTCTTGCTAACCAAAAGAAAGTCACTTTCACACAGACACCATCACATGGTGAAGTGAAGAAAGTTGAAGTTTGTGTTACTTGTGGTGGCCCTCATGCATACTACAATCTGATGCCACCGATGGTAGTACGTTTGAAGCCAATGCTATAGCCGGTACTTCACATCAAGGAGGTAATCAATACCGTCCTCAAAATGAACCAAACTACCGTGCTAATACTTATCAGGGACCACCCGATTTTAACAAGAATCCTAATATACAAAACCGGAATCAAAACCAACCTAGAATGAACCAAGGTTATCAAAACCAAGGTAATTTCTATCCCGGACCCAATCAAGGTTTCCAACATCAAGGGAACCTTAATCAAAACAATTTCAATCGAGGGAATCAATTTCATGGGAATATGAATCCTAACCAAGGAAATTTTCAACAACAAGGTCATAATCAAAACATCCGACCTCAAAATTTCCCTCCAGTTCCTCCAGTACCATCATCTGATGAGTTATTGAAGCAATTCATGAAATCCCAAGATGAAATGAACAGGTTGTTGGTTAGTCGATTGCGATCTCAAGAAATCTTTAAATGATCAACCCTCGGGCTCAGGAAAACTTCCGAGCAACACGATCGCTAACCCGAGGGCGATGCAAAGGCGATCACAACCCGAAGTGGTGTTTCATACAATGGACCCGCTATTCCTACTACCTCTTCTTCTCTCCCGAAGGTAGTGGAAAGTGAACTTGAGGCTACAAAGGACAAGGAACTTCCTACTAATAACGGAGGTACCAACGATGTCCATCCTCAAGTTGTCCGAAACCCAAATCCAATCCAGGAGTTGTTTTTGAACCTCCGGTAGCTCCCGTTGAAAACCCTAAATCCAAATCTTCTATTCCTTACCCATCACGTTTGAATGAGCAAAAGCTCCGCGAAAAAGCCAGTCATCAAATGGACAATTTTTTCAAATTTTCCAAGAACTACATTTTGACATAAGCTTTGCGGATGCTATCATCTCGATGCCCAAGTTTGAATCAACTCTCAAACACATGTTAAGCAACAAGGAAAAGCTGTTTGAAATGGCTAAAACTCCTCTCGAACGAGAATTGCTTAGCAGCTATCTTGAAGAAGCTTCCGAAAAGCTTGGAGATCCGGAAAATTTCTCTTACCTTGTGTATTTCCAGAATGGTTGAATGCTTTGCCTTAGCGATCTTGGTGCAAGCATTAACCTAATGCCTCATTCAAGATGGAAGAAACTTTCTCTTATGGACCTTATTCCTACATGCATGACTCTCGAGCTTGCAGATCGTACAATATCCCGTCCACTTGGCATTGCCGAGGACGATATTGTGAAAGTAGGAAAGTTCCATTTTCCAGCTGACTTTGTAGTTGTTGATTTCGATGCTGCTCCACGGGTTCCTCTCATTGTTGGACGAGGATTCACGAGAACGGGCGTGCTCTCATTGATGTATTTAAGCAAGAAATCACATTACATGTGGGTAATGAAGCTGTCACTTTTAACCTTGATCAAACTTCGAGGTACTCCGCAAACTATGATTCGAGTCGGTTAACGAATAGATATCATTAATGTTGCTTCTGAAGAGTACTCTCAAGAAGTTCTTGGTTATGATCATAATTCTTCGAGTGATAATCTCACTCATTCATCTCAACCCATCATCGCCAATTCTACTCCTTCTCTCACTCCATTTGAGGAAAGTGACTTCATCTTGGAAGAGATTGAAGCATACGTGTCTAGTGATTCTGTTCCATGGGAAATTGATCACGCTCCAATCGACATCGAGGGGGACATACTTCTCATTGAGAAGTTGCTTAATGATGATCCATCATCACTCCCTTCCGTCAAACTTCATAACAAGGAAGTCAAGTCAGTTGAGAAAACTGAAGAATTTCCTGAGGTAGAACTTAAGGACTTACCACCTCATCTCGAGTATGCATTTCTTGAGGGTGATGATAAATTACCCGTCATTATTGCTCGAGATTTGAGTAAAGATGAAAAGCTGCTCTCATAAAGGTCTTGAAGTCACACAAGCAAGCAATTGCTTGGAAACTCTCCGACATTAAGGGTATCAACCCCGAATTTTGTACTCACAAAATCTTGATGGAGGATGACTTCAAACCAGCTTCAACATCGAGAAGAGTAAATCCAAAAAATCCATGATGTTATTAAACAAGAGGTTCTTAAACTTCTTGATGCAGGATTGATTTACCCGATCTCAGATAGTCCTTGGGTTAGCCCAATTCATTGTGTTCCTAAAAAGGGTGGCATAACTGTTGTCACAAATGAAGATAACGAGTTAATTCCAACTCGGTTGGTAACGGGATGGCGTGTTTGCATTGACTATCGTAAGTTGAATGACGCCACCCGTAAAGACCATTTTCCTCTACCCTTCATGGACCAAATGCTTGAGAGATTAGCAGGGAACGAGTACTATTGTTTCCTTGATGGTTTCTCAGGTTATTTTCAGATCCCCATTGATCCACAGGATCAAGAAAAGACCACATTCACCTGCCCATACGGAACTTTTGCCTACAAACGTATGCCTTTTGGCCTATGTAATGCTCCCGGCACGTTCCAACGATGTATGATGGCCATATTCCACGACATGATCGGGGAAACAATGGAGGTGTTTATGGATGACTTCGCGGTCATTGGGGACTCGTTTCAAACATGTCTCTCCCATTTAGAAAAAATGCTCAAACGGTGTGAAGACACCAATCTTTGTCTAAATTGGGAGAAGAGCCACTTTATAGTCAAAGAAGGCATAGTCCTTGGCCATAAGATTTCAAAACACGGGATTGAGGTAGATAGAGCAAAAGTCGATGTTATTGCTAAATTGCCTCATCCTACTACCGTCAAAGGTATTAGGAGTTTTTAGGTCATGCCGGTTTTTATCGCAGATTCATACAAGATTTTTCTAAAATCGCCCGACCTATGACCCATCTTCTTGAAAAAGATGCTCCTTTTATCTTCTCACCCGAGTGCATCGAAGCTTTTGAAACATTAAAGAAAATCTTACTGAAGCACCCATTCTCGTTGCTCCCGAATGGGATTTACCCTTTGAGCTCATGTGCGATGCAAGTGATTTTGCTATCGGTGCGGTCCTAGGGCAACGTAGATCCAAGCATTTTCAGCCTATCCACTACGCAAGTAAAACTATGAATGAAGCTCAAACTCATTACACCACCACGTAAAAAGAGCTATTAGCGTGGTGTATGCGTTTGAGAGTTTCACCATATCTAATCTTGACCAAATGCGTGGTATATACGGATCACTCGGCTCTCAAATATCTCTTTGCAAAACAAGATGCAAAGCCGAGATTGCTCCGTTGGGTTCTCCTCCTCCGGGAATTTGATATCATTATACGTGATAAAAAGGAGCCGAGAACCCGCCGCGATCATCTGTCCGATTAGAAAACCCACACCAAGATGTTTTCAAGAAAAAGGAAATAAATGAAACATTTCCTCTCGAGACACTCAATGCGGTTTCTTTTCGTGGAAACTCTACTACCCCATGGTTTGCTGACTTCGCAAATTACCATGCGGGTAACTTCATAGTGAAAGGGATGTTGACCCAACAGAAGAACAAATTCTTCAAGGATGTTAAACATTACTTCGGGGCGACCCTACTTGTTCAAAATCTGTGCGGATCAAGTCATCCGACGGTGTGTTTATGGACAAGAAGCTATGGACATTCTCAAAGCTTGCCATGCTGGACCCACCGGGGCCATCATAGTCCAAATTACACCGCCAAAAAGGTGTTTGATTCCGGTTTTATTGGCCTACGATTTACAAGGATGCCCACGAATTTGTCAAAGACTGTGACGCTTGTCAACGTCACGGAAATATCTCACAAAGAAATGAAATGCCGCAAAACGCCATTCAAGTGTGTGAGATATTTGACATCTGGGGCATTGACTTTATGGGGCCATTTCCATCATCTCGAGGAAACAAATACATACTTGTGGCTGTTGACTATTTGTCAAAATGGGTTGAAGCGAAAGCTTTACCTACTAATGATGCCCGAGTTGTTGTGAAATTTTTAAAATCTCTTTTTGCTAGGTTTGGAACTCCGGAGCTATAATTAGTGATCGTGGTACGCATTTCTGCAATGACCAATTTGAAAGAGTCATGCAAAAGTATGGTGTAACTCACCGTCTCTCTCTGCACCACCCCCAAACAAGTAGGCAAGTGGAAGTTTCCAACCATGGTATTAAAAGAATTCTTGAAAGGACGAGGCGAAACCGTGCATCACGGTCGGATAAACTAGATGGCGCACTCTGGGCCTTCCGTGCGACTTATAAAACACCAATCGGGTGTACTCCATACAAGCTAGTTTACGGAAAGGCATGTCATCTGCCGATTGAGCTTGAGCACAAAGCATACTTGGCCTTGAAACATGCCAACTTCGATATTGGGCAGCTGGTGATCACCCGAAAGTTCAAATGAATGAACTAAATGAACTCCGTGATCAAGCATACGAGAACTCTTTGATCTACAAACAAAAGACAAAGAAGATTCATGACTCCAAAATCAAGAACCGCGTTTTCAACGTTGGTGATCGAGTCCTTCTTTTCAATTCAAGATTGAACCGTTGGTCTGGTCCATTTACTATTGCTAAGGTTTATCCTTATGGTACCATTGAGTTATCTCAGCCTGATGGTCCAAATTTTAAAGTGAATGGACATCGATTGAAACATTATTTTGGAGAGGACATTCCACCTGTGGTTGTCCCGGAACTACAAACTTTCCCCATGAACCAATGAATGCGGGGATCGAGTCAAGCTAGTGACTCGGGAATCAAAACAAGAGTAGCACACACCATATGGGTTTTCACCCATATTTCTGACTTCTTTCTACTTTCTACCACTCTAGTGTGGGGAGTTGCCCATTTGTTGTATATAAGTACTCTATAAAAAAAATGTGTATATATCAAAAATAAAATAATGGCCGTAGTATTTCCCTTTTATGTTCTATGTTTCGGCATAACAGTCGGTACTTTGAATATTGAGGGCAATATTCATTTCTAGTGTGGGGGGAATTCTCACGAATTTTATCATGTAATTATACCACCCAATTCCCGCATTTTTGGCCAAAATTTTTTTTGGAGTAAGTGTTTTTCACTTACTCGCAAATGGTCGATCCGCCATGTCTAACACACATAAGGATTGGCTAATCCATGAGCAAACGACTCTTGGTAAAGATATCTCAAATCCGTTGGCGGCTTGCAATTTGCCCAAAATTGTATGGTGTTCAGCTCACCATATCTTTAATTAGTGAAAAGTTGGCTAGCCCGCAAGTTTATGGCTTGTGGTAAAGGCAGCTTGAAAAGCCATAATTGGTAATCGACTCAACAAAGATAATATTGATAATTTATCTAAGAGTTGGCTAGTCCGAAGCAAACGGCTACGTAAAGACAAATCAAAACCGTTCTGGTACCGGTGATTTGCTCAAAAGCATTTGGTTATCATTGTACCAAAGTTCTTACTTGAACTAAAACAATTGGCTACTCCAGAAGTAATGGCTTTTGGTAAAGAGTTCTTTAAAATCCATTAAAGTTTCAAAACATTGCTAGGGACTAGCAATATCTTAGTGTGGGGGATTGATGAGTGTCTAAATACTCATCATTTTTGTACCATTTAGACTGCAAAACATCGAAAACTTTCGAAATGCATCAAAATGATTAAAATATCACAAATAAGTGTTTTATGTGTTTTAAATGCAAAAATACCAAAATCGGTGAAAACATCAAATTTGCATAATTAGCAGTTTTAGTCCCTCAACTTTACAAAAGTGTCAAAAATAGTCCCTGGTAAATCAAAATAAAGAAAAATGCCATTCAAGGTCCCTGAAATATTCTAAATTATCAAAAATGGTCCTTGAATGAATCTTTGGGCAAATGGCGAAAAAGGTCCCTCAAGTTTAAAAATTGACATAAAAGGCCCTTGGACGTTTAAAATGGAAAATAAATACATGTATGGTCCTTGGTTTATCATATAATGCGTGTTTAGCCCTTGTGATAAGTTTGGATAAGTTGCAAGTTCAGGTCCTTCGTTTCCACCAAATTACATGAATGGTCCTTGTTACTTAACTAAACCAAACGGACCATTTTTATTACTAAACACCAAATCCATTTAACTTCGCCCAAACAAATGGCCCAAACCCAACACAAGCCCAAACCCATCAAACTTGACCCTTGACCCTTGACCTATACCCACTTGAAGCCATTAAAAACCCTTTTGGCCCTGTCAAAATCTCATTATGAACCCCCCACTTATTAATATCCAACAGGTCAAATATAGTCAAACCATGCAAAACAAAGCACCTGTTCATCTCCTTCTCCCCCGCAAAACCAAAACCGAATGGTTTTCTCCACTTTTCCACCTTTCCACCTGTCTTTCCACTTGTATACCAACTCTCCTCCACCTTCACAATACCCCAAACTTCTTTAAATGCATAAACACGCTACTAAGACTTTTCCGCCAAATTGACAAATGGGCGATTATGATGAATTCAATGCATCCAATGGTCGGAAATGAGTGGGATATGTTCAGAGATGTCGACAAAGCGTAAAAAAGATCATTATAAAGGAAAAGAGAGGCAATGTGGAAGATATCTAGAGTAAATTGTAATTTTTAGCTCGTTTTCATTAACTTATGTTTTCAAGAGTATGTTTTAAACTTTCAAGTACTTGTATTATCAATTCTCGATATTTTAATCCTTTTTCAGTTTCAATTTCAGTTTTAATTCAAGTTTTCATGTTATGCAAATTTTCCTAGTTCAAAAAATCTCAAAATGATCAAATGTTGTTAATAGTTGTTATCTTGACCTGATAAGCTCACTTAAGCTCCTAGATAGCTTATTTAAGCTATTAGAAACTCTTAAAATTCAGTTTAGAAACAAAAAAGCAAAAATCACCAAAAATACAAATAAAATAGTTGAAAAATTAAAAAGCAATGAAAATGGTGATCAAAGCTGGAGCAGGGTTAATAAAGGACTGCCCTTGGGTTTAGTGCTTAGTGTTTACCAGTTTTTTCTCAAGCTCACCATAAGCTCATTAGTCATCACCACAGTGAGAGCTTTAGCTTTTTGGAAAGCTGAGTTGGTTAACTTGCTAATTCCAGTCTTTACTTTCATTTTCTAGCTTATTAAAGTGCTTAAAAATCAGCTTAAAAGTAGATAGAAACCCAATAAGTGTCCATTACCCAAGCAGATAAGCTTATGCTTATTTAGAGATTATTTTGTGCTTATTTTCAAGTAATATTGCTTATTCAATTATAATATTAGCTTTTAATCAGTCTTTTAGCTTCTTTCCAGTTTATCTTGTGCTTATTCACTAGCTTCTTAGCTTTTTAGCTTAATACTTGTGCTTATTTCATATTCTAGCCTTTGTTAGAGATAAATAAGCTTAAACTGAGCTTATTGGTAGTTTTTATAAAAAGTTGTAGTTTTATAATTTGCTTATTATCATTAGCTTAATAAGTTTGTAAAAGAAAAATAAAAAAAATAAATAGTTTGCAAAAGTCATTCTTTGGGATTCAACCTGGCACCCACTCACCACACACACACCATACCATCAGCCCTTGGGTCTTTGGTGTTATGGTTTGCAACATTTAATACATAACCCCTTTTTTGTCTTTTTAGCTTATACGCTCTCTTTAGCTTATTTCCAGCTTATTCAAATAAGCTCTTACAACTTTTGTATTTTTCTTAGCTTTGTATTAGTATAAAGTATTTTACAAAAAGTTTCAGATTTTTCTGAATAGTTTTAGTATTTTTAATCATTTAATTAGTCTAAAATAGTATTTAATTCATAATAAAAATATAAAAGTCTAAAAAATATAAATCTTTTTTCTAAAATTTTCTTTTGTCATATAGTAAGTAAGAAAATTGTTTTACACTCGTAGGACTTTTATTTCACAAATTTTACGTGTTTACTTAGCAGCGCTAATTTTTACATATAACGCTTTTTCATTCTAGTCAATTTTAGGTAATTTAGGTTTACGCTTCAATTAAAATAGTTTATTTAAGTTATTTTATTTTATAAATCTAGAAAAACATCATTTTAAAAATAGTGATAGCGTTTATTTAATATAATTTAGCTTTTAATTTTCTTTAATTTGCATTTAAGCCCCTGTAATTTACAAACTTTCTCTTTAGGTGTAATTATCATTCACAATCCTTACTGATCACTATCCTTAGTGATTATTCGACAATCTGAAAGTGTTAAACACCATTAATCCTCCGTGGGACTTAATGACCTGTGGAAACACTATACTCTTGATTGGTCTTTGAAAACAATCAAGCTAAATCACACAAGCTAGCCACTTGTGAATGGCTAACCGTAATAAACTTAAAACTGCTCAGAAACCAATACAATGAAGATCAGAGGAATATAATGAATTCTCAGGTCGTTAAGTCCTGAGACTCAATGGTGTGTAAATACTTGATCAGATGATAGAATGATCACTAAGGATAGTGATCAGTAAAGATTTGGATTGATAACTACACTACTGATTGAATGGAATGTATTTGGACACAGAATTGATAAGCACAACAATCGGATGAAACAAGCGTAAAACGTGCGTTTAAAAACTACGTAAATGTACAAAATTAAAAATTGAGATCTAAGAAATAAAAGACCTACAAATATGAAAATGACATTTTGAAAATCTAAAATAAAAGAAAATTTTTAGAAAAAAGAAAATTATTTTTATAACTATTTATTTAATTATTATTAATTAAAAACTATTTTAAACTATTTAATAATACTCTAAAATAAGAGAAAATATGAAATAAGGCTAGAAAAATAAAATTATGATTCAGAAAAATCTAAAATATTATAAAACTTATTTTAAAACTAAAAATATATTTTTACACTTTTTATCTATTTATTACTAATTAATTACTATTTAAAATACACTTAAATACAAGAAATTACAAAATTAACCTGGAAAAATAAAGTTTTAACTTAGAAAAATCTAGAATATTATAAAACTAATTTTAGAACTTAAAAGATATTTTTTATGCTTTTTAATTATTTATTACTAATTATTTAATACTTTTAACTATTTAAAATTATAATAAATACTAAACAGATTATGAAAATTATGAAACTTTTTCTAAAAATAACTTAAGGTGACAGAAAACTAAGAAAATATAAAAACTAGATTTGCTTATTAATAAGCTGAAAAGAAAAATCAAAAAGCTAATTCTAATTAAATAAACGCTATCACTATATTTAAAATGATGTTTTTGTGGATTTTCTTTTTGAAAACTACTTAACTACTTAAAATATGAAACTTTAATAAACACAAAAATTTTATAACTTAAAAATAAGCTGTTTATGGGCTTATGATTCAAACAGTGAACTTAATGAGCTTATATGATGTTTTAAGCTAAAACAGGGCTTATAAATGGAACCAAAGCTGGAATAAGCTACATACAAGCTAATGCTACTCAATTTAAGCTAGAATACACAGAGAGCCATACTAATAAGCTGAAATAAGCAGATAAGCACTTATGACTCTTATAGTCAAAAGACAGAAATGGGACAAAGATGAGGCTTATTGCAGCCCTATCAAACAAGCTTCAAAATAAAAACTTAAGCTTGGAACTTCAAGATGGCTTGGTTGGCTTTCCAAAGAACCAAGGATCACAGGATTTGACCAACAAATAAGCTCTATGTGAGCTTGTGAAAGTAATACTTCCTCTGTGCACGAGCACAATTTCATAACAGGTACTCAAAAGAAGCTAGTAAATAAGCACTAAATAATCTGATTAAAGGTGAACTAGCATTTTTATAATTAAGTTTAGCAGCTAATCTTTGATATTCCAAGAGCTTACAAGCTAAATCTCAATATTAAACACACACTAAAATTATCTATTTTATTCAAAAACGACCAAAATGAAAATTTTGACTTTTATAAAAACAAAATAAGTTGACTTATATGAACTTTGAATTGATCCTACTAACTGATTATGATATATTAACCTAAAATAAGATGAGATTAAGCTAAGTTGACAAGTTTTAAGCTAATATGATGAGATTGACAAACCAAAACCTTAACAGTTAACAACTAAGTGAGATTAAAGAGATTTTGACTATTTTAACAAACAAGCACTGATTTTATTTGTTTATATGAGCTATATGGTACTTAAGTAACACAAAACAATAACAAGCAACAACTCAAACATTCTCTAAAAACAGTATCAAGGCAAATCCAAACACCCTTTAACTTGATTGCTTTGAAGCTTTTAGTACTAAAACAGATTTTTAAAACAGAAAACCTAGTGATTAACTTATTCTAACTATGATGAGACAAGATTAAACCAATATTAACTTACTTTAAACACTTAAACGAAAAATTGCAAATTATGAGAAAATGCTTACAAGGTGAGTCTAAGCAGAACTGAAAAAACCGAGGTATAAGACCATCAACCTATAGCTTCCCAAGAAGCTCTAAACCAAGGCCATCCACAATTTACCCATGCTCCACATGTGACCTTCATCTCCATGGATTTTATTTTTATTTTTCAACTATTTTATTTGTGTTTTTGGTGATTTTTGCTTTTTGATTCTAAACTGATTTTTTAAAGTTTCTAAAAGCTTTAATAAGCTTTCTAGGAACTTAAGTGAGCCTATCAGTCCAAGATAATAACATTAACATAATATGAGATTTTGATCTTGAAAAATGCATAAACTTGAAAATATGATTAAGACTTAAAATTGATACTTGCAAAAGTTTAATAATACACTGAAATGTCTTAACAAAACACTTGAAAGCTTTTACATACACTGAAAATTGAAAATTACTTAAAACGACATAAGCTAAACTAAAGTACACTAGATATCTCCCCACATTGCTTCCCATCTCTTCTTTATAGACTTTTGTGACTCTATGTCGACCTCTGATTGTATCCCACCTCATCTGAGCCATTGGATTGGACAAAATCATCATAACCATCCAAGTGTCTTTTTGGCGCCAAAAAAGTCTATTAGCAGGTTTGAGCAGGTTTTAGTCAATAAATGAAGTTTGGGTGTTAGTGAAGGTGGAGGGGACAAGGTAAGGTGGGGAGATGTTGAAAAAGTGGAAAACCAGCTTTGGTTTTTGGAATTCAGGCTAAGAGAGGGAGATGAACAGTGCATGGTGGTATTTGGCGCGTTTGAGTATTTTTGACTTTTGTTGACCGTTTGATATTATTAACGGGGTGGGCTGGTTTTGTTTTGGGCCAAAGGATTTAGTGGATTGGATTTGGACTTGGTATTAATAACATAAGGGTCCGGTTTGGTATAGATTAAACACAAGGACTAAAATTGTAATTCCACCAAACTTTGAGGACTGAACTTGACACTTTTCCAAAGATATCAAAAGGACCAAACTTGACAAACTTTGATAGTACAAGGACCACTTATGCATAAAATTCCATTTTTGGATATCCAAGGACTAATTTTGACATTTTTCAAAGTTGAGGGACCTTTTCCGCCATTTGACCAAAGAATCATTCAAGGACCATTTTTAAACAACTTAGAACATTTCAGGGACCTTGAATGATAAAATTCTTGATTTTTGAATTCCAGGGACTAGATTTGACAACTTTTGAAACTTGGGGGACTAAAAGTGCCAATTTTGCAAACTTGATATGTTTTTCATCTGATTTTGATATTTTTGCATTTAAAACACATAAAACACTGATTTGTGATATTTTCATCATTTTGATGCATTTTTGAGTGTTTTCTTTGGATGATTTTGCGTTTAGATTGTACAAAAATGATGAGTATTTAGACACTCATCAATCCCCACACTAAGATATTGCTAGTCCCTAGCAATGATTTAGATCTTTAATGGATTTTAAAACTCTTTACCAAAAGCCATCACTTCTGGAGTAGCCAATTGTTTTGATTCAAGTAAGAACCTTGGTACAACGATAACCAAATGATTTTGAGCAAATCATAAGTCAGTAACGGATTTGATTTGTCTTTACCAGGAGCCGTTTGCTCTGGACTAGCCAACTCTTAGATAAATTATCATAATTATCTTTGGTGAGCTGATTACCAATTATGGTTTTTCCACTGCCTTTACCACAAGCCATAAACTTGCGGGCTAGCCAACTCTTCACTTTTTAGGATATGGTGAGTTGAATACCATACAATTTTGGGCAAATTGCAAGCCATAAACGGATTTGAGAAATCTTTACCAAGAGCCGTTTGCTCCTGGATTAGCCAATCCTTTTGTGGGTTAGACATGGCGGACTGATTACCATTTGCTGAGTAAGTGAAAAACACTTACTCCAAAAAAAATTTTGGCCAAAAACGGGGGAATTGGGTGAAATGATAAAATTCGTGAGAATCCCCCCCACACTTAGAAATGAATATTGCCCTCAATATTCAAAGTACCGGCGGTTATGCCGAAACATAGAACATAAAAGGGAAATACTACGGCCATTATTTGAAAGAGATTTTTTTTATTATTTATTTTAAATTGATTTTATATACACCAGTGGGGAAACTCCCCACACTAGGGTGGTAGAAACAGAGAAAGAAGAGAGAATATGGGTGAAAACCCATATGGTGTGTGCTAATGTTTTTGATTCTTAGAGTCATTAGCTTGACTCGATCCCGCATTCATTGGTTCATGGGGAAAGTTTGTAGATCCGGGACAACCATGGATGGAATGTCCTCTCCAAAGTAATGCTTTAATCGATGACCATTCACTTTAAAATTAGGACCATCGGGTTGAGATAACTCAATGGTACCATAAGGATAAACCTTAGCGATAGTAAATGGACCGACCAATCGGGACTTGAGCTTTCCCGAGAAAATCTTCAATCTTGAATTGAAAAGAAGGACTCGATCAACGCTTGAAAACGCGGTTCTTGATTTTAGAGTCATGAATCTTCTTTGTCTTTTTCTTGTAGATCAAAGAGTTCTCGTATGCTTGATCACGAAGTTCATTTAATTCATTCATTTGAACTTTTCGTGATCACCAAATGTCTAATATCGAAATTTGCATGCTTTAAGGCCCAATATGCCTTGTGCTCTAACTCAATCGGAAGATGACATGCCTTTCCGTACACTAGCTTGTATGGAGTACACCCGATGGGTGTTTTGTAAGTCGCACGGAAGGCCCAGGCGTCATCCGGCTTATCCGACCAGGATGCACGCGATTTTCGCCACCGTCCTTTCAAGAATTCTTTTAATACCACGGTTGGAAACTTCCACCTGCCACTTGTTTGGGGGTGGTATGAGAGAGGCGATGGTAACACCATATTTTTGCATGACACGATCAAATTGGTCATTGCGAAAAATGTTACCGATCACCGATTATAGCCTCTGAAGTTCCAAACCTAGCAAAAGAGATTTTAAAACTTCACAACCACTGGCATCATTGGTAGGTAAAGCTTTTGCTTCAACCCATTTTGACATCAATAGTCAACGCCACGAGTATGTATTTGTTACAATGACGAAGGAAATGGCCCCATAAAGTCAATACCCCAAATGTCAAATATCTCACAAACTTGAATGGCGTTTTACTGCATTTCATTTCTTTGTAGATATTTCCATGACGTTGACAAGCGTCACAGGTTTTGACAAAGTCGTGGGCATCCTTATAAATAGTAGGCCAATAAAACCCTAATCAAACACCTCAAGTGTAGTTAGACTATGATGGCCCCCTGGTCCGCAGACAGCTTTGAGAATTTCCATAACTGGCTCTGGGATGACTTCCGGGATTCATTTATTTTGAATAAGTAGTCAGCCCTGAAATAATGTTTAACATCTTTGAAGAATTTGTTTTCCGTTGGGTCGACATCCCTTTCACTATGAAGTTACCCGCATGGTAATTTGAAGTAAGTCAGAAACCATGGGTGAAGAGTTTCCACGAAAAAGTAACCGCATTGAGTGTCTCGAGAGGAAATGTTTCATTTATTTTCTTTTTCTCGAAAACATCTTGGTGAGGGTTTTCTAATCTGGACAGATGATCACAGCCTAGATTCTGCTCTTTATCGATAATGATATCAAATTTTAAGAAGAATCCAACGAGCAATCTCATTGCATCTTGTTTTGCAAAGAGATATTTGAGAGCCGAATGATCCGTATACACCACGAATTTGGTCAAGATTAAGTACGGCCGAAACTTCTCAAATGCATACACCACGGCTAACAGCTCTTTTTCTCGTGGTAGTGTAATGAGTTTGAGCTTCAATCATAGTCTTACTTGCGTAGTGGATAGGCTGAAAATGCTTAGCTCTACGTTGCCCTAAGACTGCACCAATAGCAAAATCACTTGCACGCATTACGCTCAAAAGGCAAACCGACCGGAGCAACGAGAATGGGTGCTTGCAAGTTTTTCTTCAATGTTTCAAAAGCTCGATGCACTAGCAAGATAAAAAGGAGCATCCTTTTCAGAAGATGTCATAGGTGGCATTTTAGAAAAATCTTGTATGAATCTATAGAAACCTATGACCTAAAACTCCTAATGCCTTTGGACTGGTAGTAGGATGAGGTAATTTAGCAATAACATCGACTTTTGCTCTATCGACCTCAATCCCATTTTTGAAATCTTATGGCCAGGACTGCTTCGACCATGTATAATTTCTCTTCTCCCAATTTAGACAAAGATTGGTGTCTTCACACCTTTGAAGCATTTTTCTAAATGGGAGAGACATGTTTGAAACGAGTCCCCAATGACCGAGAAGTCATCCATAAACACCTCCATTGTTTCCATCATATCGTGGAATATGGCCATCATACATCGTTGAACGTGCTGACATTACATAAGCCAAAAGGCATACGCTTGTAGGCAAAAGTTCCTGATAAGGTGAATGGGTTCTCTTTGATCCTGGATCAATGGGAATTTGAAAATAACCCGAGAAACCATCAAGGAAACAATAGTATTCATTCCCTGCTAATCTCTCAAGCATTTGGTCCATGAAGGGTGAGAAAATGGTCTTACGAGTGCGCATTCAACCATTTATATTCAATGCAAACACGCCATCCCGCTACCAATCGAAAGGAATTAACTCGCTTTCTTCATTTTCCAAATATGCCACCCTTTTAGGAACACATGAATTGGGCAACCAAGGACTATTCAGATCGTAAATTAACTGCATCAAGAAGTTTGATAACCCCGCTTTTGATAACATCATGGATTTTTGATTTACTCTTCTATGTTGAATCATTGGTTTGAAGTCATCCTCCATTAAGATTTTGTGAGTACAAAATTCGTGGTTGATACCCTTAATTGAGAGTTTCAAAGCAATGCTTGCATGGACTTTAAGACCTTTACAGAGCAGATTCTTTCATCTTTACTCAAATCTCGAGCAATAATGATCGGGTAATTTATCATCACCCTCAAGAATGCATACCGAGATGAGGTGGTAAGTCCTTAAAGGGACTTCGTGAAATTCTTCAGCTTTTCTCAACCGACTTGACTTCCTTGTTATGAAGCTCCTCGAGGAGAGGAGGAGAAATGTCATGATTTAACAATTTCTCAAAAGAATATCTCCATTAATCTCATCAGAATTGAATCACTGAGTGAGGGTTGATGATGTATCATCATTAAGCAACTCTCAATAAGAAGTATGTCCCCTCAATGTCAATTGGATCATGATCAATTTCCCATGGAACAGAATCACTAGCCAAGTATGCTTCAATCTCTTCCAAGATGAAGTCTCTTCCCTCAAAAGGAGTGATAGAAGGAGTGGAATTGGCTATGATAGGTTGAGAAGATGTGGTGGGATCCCCACTCACATAATTATGAGAATAACCAAGAACTTCTTGAGAGTACTCTTCAGAAACAACATCAATGATATCTATTCTTCTAACCACCTAATCATAGTTTGAGGATACCCAAGTTTGATCAAGGTTGAAGGTGACAACTTCATTACCAACACGTAATGTGATTTCTTGCTCAAATACATCAATGAGAGCTCGCCCGCTCTCGAAATCTCGACCAACAATGAGAACCCGCTGATCAAAGATCGAAATCAACAACCACGAAGTCACCGGAAAATGGAACTTTCCTACTCAAAATCACGCCTCTCGGCAATGCCAAGTGGACGGGATATGGAAACGATCTCGCAAGCTCGAGAGTCATGCATGTAGGAGTGAGTTACGGCAGAAAGTTTCTTCCATATCAATAAGGCATCGCATTGATGCTTGCACCAAGATCTCGCTAAGGCAAAGCATTCAACCATTCCTCGGAAATACACAAGGTAGAGAAATTTCCTGGGATCTCCAAGCTTTTCAGAAGCTTCTTCGTGATAACTGCAGAAGCAGCTTCAAGAGGAGTTTTGCCATTTCAACAGCTTTTCCTTGTTGCTTAACATGTGTTGAGAGTTGATGCAAACTTGGCATTAGCATGATAGCATCCCGAAAGCTTATGTCAAAATGTAACTCTTGGAAAATTTAGAAAAATTTGTCCATTTGGTGACTGGCTTTTCATGAGCTTTGCTCATTCAAACATGATGGTAAGGAAGAAGATTTGGATTGGCTTTCAACGGGAGCTACCGAGGTTTAAAACAACTCGGATTTGATTTGGGTTTCTAGACAACTTGAGGTTGGACTACCGGCGGACGGTGCTGCAGACTGCCGTGGGCTTGAAAAATGAACCTTGTCCGTTGTATCCTTGGTAACTTGACTCATTTCTCCTAGTGGAGGAGGTATTGGAGTCGAAGGTCCATTGTGTGTCCTAGGTTCACTTTCCACTACCTTTGGGATGAAGAAAAGAGGTAGTAGGAATAAAGCGGGTCCATCATATGAAACACCACTTTGGTTGTGGACGCCTTTGCATCGCCTCGGGTTAGCATCGTGTTGCTCTGAAGTTTTCCGAGCCCGAGGGTTGATCATTTAAAGACTTCTTAAGATCAAAGAACTGACCGACCAACAACCTGTTCATTTCATCTTGGATTTCATGAATTGCTTCAACAACTCATCGATGATGGTCTAGTTGGAACAATGGCTGAGGTGGATTAGGAATACCGCCTCTAATGTTAGGATTAGTGCCTTGATTTTGAAAATTTCCTTGATTAGGATTCATATTCCCATGAAATTGATTCCCCCGATTGAAATTGTTTTGATTAAGGTTCCCTTGATGTTGGAAACCTTGATTTGCGTGATAGAAATTACCTTGGTTTTGATAACCTTGGTTCATTCTAGGTTGGTTGATTCGGTTTTGCATGTTATGATTCTGGTTAAAACCGGTGGTGCCTGATTAGTGTTAGCACGTAGTGTGGTTCATTTGAGGACGGTATAGATTACCACCATGCGCAGACTGCTAGAGCATTGGTCATAGACTACCATCGGTATGTGAGCTTGTAGTATGCATGAGGCCACCACAAGTATGACAACTCTCGACTTTCTTCACTTCACCACATGATGGTGTTCAGGTGAAAGTCACTTTCTTTGGTTAGCAAGAACCAAAGCTCTGAATAATATCTCTGAGTTTGTCAATCTTAGCATTGGTGCTAGGGTATGCACTGTGAGATGAGAAGGTCCAAAGATGAGCATGATATGTCTTTGCTCAGAAAGGGCGGACCTGAGACTTATTCTCAATAATTTGCAAGGCTTCTTTGGTGGTCTTGCTCAGAAATTACCTCCTCCGGGCATTCAAAGAATATTGATTGGTCTGGTTCAGACAATTGTAGAAAGTATCCATTTGCATTAACTCGGTAAAACCGTGATGCGGACACTTCATGGCAACTCTTTGTAACGATCCCATGCCTCCCGAATGATTCATCAAATCGCGAGAAAATTTCATTATCTCATTCTTATGACTTGTAGTTCGGGATGGAGGATAGAATTCGTTAACAAACTTGGTAACTAGATCCTCCCATGTCTCAATGGAACGAGGGGTTGTTTCTCGCCAATTCGGCTTGTCCCTCTAGAGAGAATGGGAACGTAAGCTTGATAGCTTCATGTTGGACATTCTTGTATTTGATGGTAGATGCAATCTTGTTAAACCATCGAATGTGTGCATGAGGATCATCCCGCCCAAAACCATAGAATTGGCTTTGGGTTACCAGATTAAGCAACCCGGTTTTGAGCTCAAAGGTATCGCCACGATGGTCGGGACAACAATAGCATCTCCGTAACCCTCGATGGGTGCTTGGAGAAGCTCATTCATCGGCTTGTCTTCCGCCATTACGCGTGGTGGTGGCGGTAGACGCTTCTTAGTCACTAAGGAGCTAACGTCCTCACGCCACGAGGAATATTTGCAAGCTCGTAGTGGACTTGTAGAACTGAAAGAACGAGTGCGCATGCACTAAGTATAAAAATCAATTTTCAAAACAAAAGCGAGGCAAAGCGACAAGTGAACTTAACCAATAATCACAAATGAAATGGCTTCTTTGAAAAAGGTACACCAAATCACAAGCGACACAAAGGCAAGTTTTAAATCTGTTGTTCGAACTTATTATGGTCCACCCCGTTAGTAGGTGTACCGCCTTGATTCGCGGTGGTTGATTTTATGTATTAATTAAGTACCACGGAAAAGACGAGGTATGGATTTGTGCCTGATGGGTTGAAAACTTTGGACAATATTTTGTATCTCTTAACCAAATCGTACTTTAGAATCACCTTAAAAAACACAAGCTAGAAAACGTTCGATTGTTTTGTTGTTTTATATTTTTTTGTTATAACACTTTAGAAAAAGTGTTAATGAACTTTTGATATTTTATATCTTTACAAAAAAAACTTTTACAAAATGTGGTATATGTGCAAGAATGGTCTCGAAAAGGTTTAACAACACGCAAAGCCTCCCAAGGCGGCGCCAAAATTTGATTGGTGCCGAAACAATCAAGCTATATCACACAAGCTAGCCACTTGTGAATGGCTAACCGTAATAAACTTAAACTGCTTTCAAACCAATACAATGAAGATCGAGGAATATAATGAATTCCCGGTCGTTAAGTCCCACTGAGACCAATGTGTAAACTTGATCAGATGATAGAATGATCACTAAGGATAGTGATCAATAAGGATTTGGATTGATAACTACACTACCATTGAATGGAATGTATTTGACACCGAATTGATAAGCACAACAATCGATGAAACAAACGTAAAACGACGCTTAAAAACTACGTAAACGTACAAAATTAAAAATTGAGATCTAAGAAAAAAAAGACCTACAAATATGAAAATGACATTTTTGAAAATCTAAAAATAAAAGAAAATTATTAGAAAAAGAAAATTATTTTTATAACTATTTATTTAATTATTATTAATTAAAAACTATTTTAAACTATTTAATAATACTCTAAAATAAGAGAAAATATGAAATAAGGCTAGAAAAATAAAATTATGATTCAGAAAAATCTAAAATATTATAAAACTTATTTTAAAACTAAAAATATATTTTTTACACTTTTTATCTATTTATTACTAATTAATTACTATTTAAAATACACTTAAATACAAGAAATTACAAAATTAACCTGGAAAAATAAAGTTTTAACTTAGAAAAATCTAGAATATTATAAAACTAATTTTAGAACTTAAAAGATATTTTTTATGCTTTTTAATTATTTATTACTAATTATTTAATACTTTTAACTATTTAAAATTATAATAAATACTAAACAGATTATGAAAATTATGAAACTTTTTCTAAAAATAACTTAAGGTGACAGAAAACTAAGAAAAATATAAAAACTAGATTTGCTTATTAATATGCTAAAAAGAAAAATCAAAAAGCTAATTCTAATTAAATAAACGCTATCATTATATTTATAATGATGTTTTAGTGGATTTTCTTTTTGAAAACTACTTAACTACTTAAAATATGAAACTTTAATAAACACAAAAATTTTATAACTTAAAAATAAGCTGTTTATGGCTTTATGATTCAAACAAGAACTTAATGAGCTTATATGATGTTTTAAGCTAAAACAGGCTTATAAATTGGAACCAAAGCTGGAATAAGCTACATACAAGCTAATGCTACTCAATTTAAGCTAGAATACACAGAGAGCCATACTAATAAGCTGAAATAAGCAGATAAGCACTTATGACTCTTATAGTCAAAAGACAAAAATGGGACAAAGATGAGGCTTATTGCAGCCCTATCAAACAAGCTTCAAAATAAAAACTTAAGCTTGGAACTTCAAGATGGCTTGGTTGGCTTTCCAAAGAACCAAGGATCACAGGATTTGACCAACAAATAAGCTCAGGTGAGCTTGTGAAAGCTACTCCACCAGGCACTGAGCACAATTTATAACAGTACTCAAAAGAAGCTAGTAAATAAGCACTAAATAATCTGATTAAAGGTGAACTAGCATTTTTCTAATTAATTTTAGCAGCTAATCTTTGATATTCCAAGAGCTTACAAGCTAAATCTCAATATTAAACACACACTAAAATTATCTATTTTATTCAAAAACGACCAAAATGAAAATTTTGACTTTTATAAAAACAAAATAAGTTGACTTATATGAACTTTGAATTGATCCTACTAACTGATTATGATATATTAACCTAAAATAAGATGAGATTAAGCTAAGTTGACAAGTTTTAAGCTAATATGATGAGATTGACAAACCAAACCTTACATTAACAACTAAGTGAGATTAAAGAGATTTTGACTATTTTAACAAACAAGCAATCGATTTTATTTGTTTATATGAGCTATATGGTACTTAAGTAACACAAAACAATAACAAGCAACAACTCAAACATTCTCTAAAACAGTAATCAAGGCAAATCCAAACACCCTTTAACTTGACTGTTTTGAAGCTTTTAGTACTAAAACAACATTTTAAAACAAAACCTGATTAACTTATTCTAACTATGATGAGACAAGATTAAACCAATATTAACTTACTTTAAACACTTAAACGAAAAATTGCAAATTATGAGAAAATGCTTACAAGGTGAGTCTAAGCACGTGAACTAAAACGAGGTATAAGACCACAACCTATAGCTTCCTTAAGCTCTAAACCAAGGCCATCCACAATTTACCCCGCTCCACCAAGTGACCTTCATCTCCATGGATTTTATTTTTATTTTTCAACTATTTTATTTGTGTTTTTGGTGATTTTTGCTTTTGATTCTAAACATTTTTAAAGTTTCTAAAAGCTTTAATAAGCTTTCTAGGAACTTATGAGCCTATCACCAAGATAATAACATTAACATAATATGAGATTTTGATCTTGAAAAATGCATAAACTTGAAAATATGATTAAGACTTAAAATTGATACTTGCAAAAGTTTAATAATACACTGAAATGTCTTAACAAAACACTTGAAAGCTTTTACATACACTGAAAATTGAAAATTACTTAAAACGACATAAGCTAAACTAAAGTACACTAGATATCTCCCCACATTGCTTCCCATCTCTTCTTTATAGACTTTTGTGACTCTATGTCGACCTCTGATTGTATCCCACCTCATCTGAGCCATTGGATTGGACAAAATCATCATAACCATCCAAGTGTCTTTTTGGCGCCAAAAAAGTCTATTAGCGGTTTGAGAGGTGTTTTAGTCAATAAATGAAGTTTGGGTGTTAGTGAAGGTGGAGGGACAAGGGAGATGTTGAAAAGTGGAAAACCAAGCTTTGTTTTTGGAATTCAAAGCTAAGAGAGGGAGATGAATGTGCATGGTGGTATTTGGATGCTGAGTATATTTTGACTTTTGTTGACCGCTTGATATTATTAACTGTGGTCGGTTTGTTTTGGGCCAAAGGATTTAGTGGATTGGATTTGGACTTGGTATTAACAACATAAGGGTCGGCTTATAGATTAAACACAAGGACTAAAATTGTAATTCCACCAAACTTTGAGGACTGAACTTGACACTTTTCCAAAGATATCAAAAGGACCAAACTTGACAAACTTTGATAGTACAAGGACCACTTATGCATAAAATTCCATTTTTGGATATCCAAGGACTAATTTTGACATTTTTCAAAGTTGAGGGACCTTTTCCGCCATTTGACCAAAGAATCATTCAAGGACCATTTTTAAACAACTTAGAACATTTCAGGGACCTTGAATGATAAAATTCTTGATTTTTGAATTCTGTGGACTAGATTTGACAACTTTTGAAACTGGGGACTAAAACGCCAATTTTGCAAACTTGATAAGTTTTTCACCTGATTTTGATATTTTTGCATTTAAAACACATAAAACACTGATTTGTGATATTTTCATCATTTTGATGCATTTTGAGTGTTTTCAGATGATTTTGCAGTTTAGATTGTACAAAAATGATGAGTATTTTAGAACTCATCAACTCTCCAGATCTTAATTGTATTGTTTCTGAGCTGTTTGAAGTTTATTACGGTTGACCATTCACAAGTGGTTAGCTTGTGTGATAAAACTTGACGGTTCGGAGCTCAACCACTTAGCATAATTCGTAGTTTAATTGTTTAATTAGTTTTATTTCTTGTTTAATTAGTTTAATCAGTCAAAATACAACCCCGTAAAAGCTGTAAAAATTCATTAGGTTAGTATAAAAGTCACCTACTCCTTGCGAACGACCCGTACTTATCTTTCACTAGCTACATTGGTCGGGTACACTGCCCGTTAGTGTTAGTTTATAGATTAGTTCAGTAAAATATAAATTTAAAACTTGGTAAAATAAATAGACTATAAACGACACATCATGTTTTTGGCGCCGCTGCCGGGGAGTAATTTAGCTTTAGTTAATTTAGTGAGTTTTGTAATTTTGCTAGTTTAGTTGTTTTTGATTTATTTGTTTGTTTCTGTTTAACTGTTTCTACCTCAGGTTTCTTATACGACGTATTAAATTTCATTGGATACGACGTATTGCTCTATATACCCTAATATGGCGTATGCTAATCTCTGTATACGACTTATTCCACTTCTGAGGCCCGATTAGTTCTTTTAATTTCAATAGCTATTAAATTTTAATTTAAATCTTAGTTTAATTTTTTTCTAAAAAAAAAAAAGAAAACTTTTAAAAAATCCGTTATTAATTATCTATACGACATATTGATTTATTTGATTCAACGTATCAGTTTTAATACAATATTCGTATTCTGAGTTATTGGGATACCGCGTATTGTGTTAAGATTGAATACGACATATACATGTTTCTCTATACGGCGTATTGGGTGAACAATAACACAAAAAATATTTTATTTTTCGTATTTAGGCTTTTGTTCTTTGTTTTTGTTACACTTATCTACTGATATCTTTTGTTTAATTTCAGGTTCAAAATGACTCAAACAATCGTGGAGTACATGACACAGTTTCAGGACAACTCTGGCCCAGGAATTGTTAGGCCAACTTTCAGAGAAGCAACTACTTTTGAATTGAAGAGTCAATTTCTCAAAGAACTTCGTGAGAACACCTTTAGTGGATTTGAGTTGGATCAAAACTCGTCATCGATAAAATATGTAAAGCTTTAATTAGAAAACATATTATAAACTATTATTTCTTGCAAGTCTCGTCGTGAGAAGCAGGTATGTAAGCCCAACATTACGATATGTAAGCCTAACAATAAATCAAATTTCACAGGTTTCAATCATGTTTATTTTTTTTCCAAAAACCTTTTGCAATTTATATGAGTCAAATACTAATAATAAAGAACAAATAATAAACAACTAAAACAATTATAACAATTATCGATAATGATTAACACTTAATATTCATGCATATGACAAGCCAATGATGACTGCCTAATAATGGCCAATTAGGGACAATATATATACTCAAACAAGGCCCCCCCTTTTATGAAAGTCAGATAACATACATTGATAAAATCGATTTCATAAGCCTTATAAAAGTATATATCACATAGCACATAAAAAGCTGATAGAAAATTTTAGTCGACTTCAGGCCCCGACCAGATAAGGAAGGATTCTTCCCCAACTTTAGCAGTAAACTACAAAGTTGTAGCCTACCGAGTCATGCATCTATCATAAAAATTTCAGATAAAAATTCCTTACAGAGAATTAGTTATGATTTTTTAAGTGGACGGGTGTCATGCAAACTGGAATTAAAAAAAACATATACTAATCATGTGTATATAACGGTTAATCATCGGATCTAACATGTTAAACAATTAAAAATTAATAAGAATTATATATCAATACATATTATCCATGATAAACATGCATGGGTTTATCATGGAGAATCAATTAACAATTAATTAACGATAAACAAAATAAATAACGATCAATTAAATTAAGTAAACATCGTTATAAACACGTAGAAATTGCATACGACCTAGGGTTTTCTACTAACATTTTTGAAGACCATGTTGGTCGATTTTTTTACAACTAAAAACACGCCCAAAGGGCATGATAAAAGTGAAAGTAAAGAAAACAAGCGAATCAAGCGTTTAAAGGTCCAATCATACGTGTTTTATGTAATTAATCACACTATACAACGGCTCATGATGCCACTGTTGAAATCTTAACATATTAACACGTAATATAAAACATAATAAAACATAAGTACGCGAGGAATAAAGATTAAGTGTAGTAGGCATTACCTTATATACCTTTTTACGTAATGGATCGAACTAGGAACGAATTCAAGAACAATGGATATTGGGTTTGTATGAGACCCACAAAAACAATAAATAAGTCAAAGAGTTGAATCCTCTATGGTTTTTAGCAACACAATTAGTATGCTAGTATTTAGATCATGTAAACAAGCAGAACACTTTAATGCTTAATCAAGATCGAAAACCCTTTCCTTTTGGGGGTACAAGACCAGATTTCACAAGAGGGGAGAAGAGGAGAAGTCTAGCTTGTTTAGGTTTTCCAAGAGCACTCAATAATGAATCTAAGGGATTCATTATACTAGTAGAATTCGTTGCTATATGACGGGTACCAAATTAAAATTTTACGCATAAATATATTACTATTATATTTTTACCGTGACAATAACCTTATAGAAAAAGAGATTTTTTGTTATAATATTTTTAAGCAATAGCCTAGTATTTCATATAAGAGTATTAGTGCACCCACATATAATCGCAACCAAAAGAAGTATTGATAACTCAAAAAATCATATGCCTGATACCCAGTCCAACTCGTAGTACTCGACCCAATATAATTTTTTAACAAACATTAATACAGACCCATTATTGCAAATAACCCTAAATATGTTGCCCTATTTTCTTATTCACCAGCCACCTCTTATCTCCTTTCTCTCATCTCAATCTCATAAACTCACAAAACTCACTATCTCATCTTCACTAAATTTTAAACGGAAATCCCACCACCAAAACTCATGCGTTCTCTAATCCAAACGACAAATACAAACTTGTCACCTGATTCTCGCTTTTGTCTTCATATCAAATACAAACACAATAAGCACCCTTCTATCTCTTATTTTGACCCAAAAAGGAAAAACAACAATTCCTTTGAATCTTGTTTGTGACTCCTAAAACCAGGTGGTGGTTTCGAATTTGTTTTTTCCAAGATCAATGAAGGGTTTGTTAGATCTTTAAGGATCTATGAGTATTTCAAAACCAAAACCAGATTTTGTTCTTGTTCTTATATTTATTATTATTTTTTCGTTTTAATTTTTTGAGAAAGACGTGGGTTTTGTTGTGGTTTGTTGTTGGTTGAAGTTGTAACTATGTAGTTGTTGTTGATGAGATAATGGGTTGTATCATTTAGAATAAACAAAAGCAAATGAAGAATATGTTGTAGCATCCATACACAACTATAAATCATAAAAGTTGGTTTACTGCAAAGAAAAGAATTGGAGTTGGAGTAGTTTTTTTTTTTTTTACATTTGTGTTACTTTGTACATTATGCTTAATGATTTGTATTTATTGGTGAAGAGGTGTATTAATTGTAAGTAAGAAAGATGGTGTTTTAAGATGAAAATTATTTGTGTTTAACATACTTTTAAATAATGTCTTTTCATTTGTATTTGCTAAAATCTATATTAGGAAATGCTTAAAATTTAATAGGAGGAAATCTTAATCATTATAAATTAGTATATATATATATATATATATATATATCTATATATATATATATATATATATATATATATATATATATATATATATATATATATATATATATATATATATATATATATATATATATATAGAAGAGATCGATGAAGTAAATTAAAAATAAGAAGTGGTGAGAAGTGACCAAAACCACGCATTTGATATGCAACGACTTGCATTAGATGCATTTCTATTCATATAGATGCAACATCTTGAGTTTCGAAAGTTAATTTGATGTATAGATGGTGCAAATTGATTTTCATGATTTAGGCCGTCTTGAGAGGAACAAAAAACTAGATAAATCATGAAATGCATCTATTATGGTTTGCATCGATTAAAAGCTAGAAAACAAATATGGTGCGTTATAATACATCTAAGATTATAGAGATGCATCTAATTTAGGTCGATGCATCTCGGATTTGGTTACGTTCTTATTCCTTTATTTTTAAGTAATCTTCTTATTTGATCCTAACTATATATATATATATATATATATATATATATATATATATATATATATATATATATATATATATAAGCTTATCAAAACTTAGGGAACAAGTTAGGTTTCAAGCTTTCCTAATCTCACAAAAACGGTCCCTAGGAGCCGGCCTCCATAAGTATTAGAGGAAGGATTCTAAATCCTTCCTCTAAGTTACATTTAAGTCATTGTAGTTAATATTTAACGACCATTAGTCAAATACCGTTAAGTAACTATATTAGTTAACAGTCGTTAGACTTTTTTCATGAAATAATAATTAATATAATACGCTAATATATTAATTAATTATTTATTGAATTTACGTGTTAACGCGTGTGACCCATAGTCTCACGTAATTTTCGGACATACATTTAATTGTGATATGGACGACATATCCTAACAAGACTAATGCACATAAAAGTACGGGTGTAACTAACGAGCCAGGCCCACCAAGCTCGAGCTTTGGCTAGATATACTTATAAGGTTCGAACTCGAGCATGGATGGTTTTAGCTTTATACATTAAGCTTGAGTTCAACTCGTATATGAGAAGTCCATGTTTTTCACGAGTTGAACTCAAGCTCAACCCGATTTCAGCTTGGTAAGCACACTAGGTTGGGGCTCGTTTGCCTATTACGAGCTCGTTTTTCTGGGGAAAAAGACGGACCTTACATATATGCAAATTTCGTCTAAGAAAAAAGATACGAACACATATTGGGCTAGCTCTTATCATTGGGATTCCTAAAAATTTTAAGCCTGCATATATGTATCGTAAAGCTAAAAAGATAAATATATATTTGTCACATGTACCAAGGCTGTTTTACCATTGGACTAATTAGTTACGAACTTGTTTAAAATTTTAGGGTTTTATTTTTTTTATCTGTGAAATTTACCTGCGGCGAGTTGAAGATGGTAAGTATCATCGATTGATTGATTGATTGATAAATATATAATAATTACAATGAACTTATTTGCTGTGAACAGATATCGCTAAAGGAAGAAGAAGACGTTCTTGTTGATCTGATGAAACAAAAGCCACCAAAGAAACTGAAACGTAAAAAGGTGCGTTTGTTTGGGCATCGGAAGCTCAATCTCAAGCTTCTCGACGACTATCCAGGCTCTTACTTCATGGTATGGTACTATACTTTCCACCCCAATTCTATTCTAATATATGTGGTTTAACTTATGATAATGTTTGTTGATGATGCTGTGTTGGAAAGTGATACGATTACAATGTCCCATACAACGACCCACTCGTTAGATCAGTCCACTCGTTTACTTGGCCACTGTTTGACTAGCCACTGCTTTAATATTTGTGACATGCATTTGAATGTTTCTTTGTTTACGTTAGTAGTAGTAGTGCATGCATGGAGTTAGGAAGAATAGAGGAACATTAGTGGTTCCCAACATCACATTTTCTACTAGTAGTTGCATAATTTTAGCATTTGCAGTTGAAGTCTTTCACCTATTTAAGTTGTAATTTTGCATGAGAAGAATAGAACAGAAAATCGGCTCAAGTACTCTAGTTTCCTTCTTAATTTCTTGGAGATTTGCTAACTTGATCAATTAGCTATTTATCTTAGGAGGTTGATTTCTTCTAGTTGGTCTCTATCAGAAAGTGAAATTAGGTATATCTATTTGATTTGTGTTTTGGGAAGTAGTGGCGTATAATTGTACAAATACTATTAACGCAATTCAATAAGTTTAGTTTCGCGTTTGTTGATTGGAGGAAATACCATTGTGTTTTTTCTATCCGACGGGCAAAAACAGTATGGACCATATAAACTTCTGTTTGGGCTCAGAAAATCCAAATCCGCAAACACAGACACTAATATTCTTTATTAAAAAGACAATTTTAGGACTTTACGTAATTAGATACATACAGAGAGACAAAATAGACGAGGAACTGTAACAAGATAGGAAAATTGGCTACTAAATCTATGGACTGTTGATGGGGGGCATCATAACCACCTGATCAAGGAGCAACTCATATTTACACTTTGATATAATATTATATCAAATAATTAAATTCCTCTTCTATTCTATCTATGCAGGATGTCAGGTGCAACGGCTGTTTCTTCGTGTAAGTGGTCTTTCTTTTCAGTTACTGTATTATCATTATTACACATCAATGGACCATTATGGTCAGTCTTGATCAAATACAACTCATTATATTGCTGTTTTGACACACACCAGTTTGTTGAATTCTTACCAGGGGATGAGCTTTTTTTATGTACCACTAATCAATGGATTTACCATTTTGAATTTTTTTTTGTGTGTGTGAAACAACAACAAAAACCGTTGACTTCAGCAATTCCTAATCTGATGATGTTTTTGTTCCTCTGTGTTTGTGCCCCAACAGAACAACTATTCATAGCCACCCTCAAAAATGGCTTCCCTGTCCCGCATGTGGTAAGTTCCTTTGCATGCCAAGCAACACCCCTGGTGGTCATTGTACACTCCGTGGTTCCACCTTCTGGAGGAAGACCGACAAATTCTTCAATGCCTTTGTTCGTCGTCCTACTTTGCCAGCTGACTAATTAATTAGATGCTGTGTGTTACCTAAACTTTTATGAGATATTTATGTTTAAATAACTCAAGTTATGTATATAATGGATCTTTCTTTCATACAATCTGCGTCAGTTATTTTTTTAACTCTTGGTATTTTGTTACTATTAGTTTCCCAAATGTAATCTATTCTGCTGCTGTTGTGTTGGAGATCTTTTGGTTCTTCTCTTCTCAAACAGCCATTTTACTTGCCGTATCAGATTGCATTTATCAAACACTTTTGACCCCTGCCCATTTAACTCCTCATATAGTTAACATGGCTATGAGATGAGCCACACACTATCAGCTTTATCATGACACCAGGGGACATATATGAAGTGGCAGGTTTGTATTTTTAATACTTGAATTCCTGTCTCAAGAAAGAAGCCTGCGAGCGCCTGCTGATAAAGCAGATTGCGTGGTTCTGTGATTCTGCACACACGTTTAAAAGCACAATAAACATCTATCTTCACGAATAAAACAGGTATCAAAAAGAGGTTACCATGCCATGAATTTGATTCCAGATTGTACTAAAATAAGTTTTAGCGAATATCACTACAGATTGATCTTTTAGAATTTATAATTGTCCCGTTTTACATTGATCGCGCACAAACTTGTTGCGAGAACCAATTTTTCTTGTTACTGGATTTGAGCTAGATGATATATACATTCAGCTTACACTCTGGTTCTCTGATTTTCTAATACTGTATTGCATCAACATAGTTGATTTTGACAATTGCCACATGCTTAAGCATTAACATGACCCATATAGTTATGTGACGCCTTTGTATAGCTTTTCAATTAAAATGTGTGTTAAGACTTGAACTTTATAGTATCAGAAGGATCACTTTCAATTATGTAGTTGAGCATCATAACTCGATTAACAAGAATCACGAGTGCGTACGTGTGTTTGTATGTGCTCGATCTGTCTATAGAAAAACAGTTTGCATATCACGAGCAGAAGAGACGTCACGTAGGGGTCATACAAAAGAAGTAAATACGAGCAGTTAATTAGCAATACTTCAATGAATGTTAAGTTGAAACAGATAAACAATGGAAGATTGCAGATGACAAATACACAAAACGAGAAGGCCCAATCCATCCTTGCACCACCAAATTCATATATGATATCTCTTTGACATAAAAATATAACTAAAAAAATCTTTATATCAAAGTCAAACACTCGCCCTTCCAGAATTTATATGAACATGGTGGAAACAAAATCCGTTTTTTTAGTTTTTGTTTAGGCTAAGAACAGAACAGTCAAACTGAATAATCTATTAGCTACGACCAAGTTGGTTCAATCCACGCATGAGGGTGAATTTCATAACTTGTTCTTTCAAACTTCTCTTCAATGCTTTTGGGATTGAAAGTGTCATACTTGCATGTTTCGAGTGAATAGAACACTGCCTTCTTGCTCTTGGAATGCAACTGTGGAAAATAGATCTTGTTCTCCATATGTAGAGACTTGGCTTCAATGCAGATGCATGTCGTGCCCGAAATATAAATCATGTGTTTTCCTATACCATCTATTTTCTCCCATTCTTTTGTAGAGTCCAGCTTGAATAGCTCAACCGATTCTCCAGAAAATCCCACAGTGACTAGTAAAAGATTTTGATCGCATTTCGTAAGGAAATGTGATGCATGCGATGTGCAACTACTTGTGGGGGCTCGGGATATATCTTTCTCCCAAGAGTAATCTTCTCCACCCATATATTTAAGAATACTAAGTTTTCCCTCTTTACACAAGACATATAGATCTCGGCCATAAAACGTTGGAAAAGAGTATGGATGAGCGTCACCAAAGTCCAGATGAATCGCACGCCACGTTTGTTCTCGAGCTACGTAGTGGATGTAAATATAACTACGTGAAAATCCGACAACCATACAATCTGGGGAAGTAGGTGGTGCAGAAAAACGAAATCTTCCATAAAAATTAACTAAAGGTGGAAGCTCGCGGATATCACTTGTAAAGGGGTTACAGAACACCAGCGTGGGGGCATCATTATAATACAACAACCAACCGAATCTCGAACATAGTATTTTGTTACACAAGACCCGCTCATTAAACTTTTTCATAAAGTACTTGTCACCCGACATTGGATCTGTACAGGTGATAATACCTTGTTCTTGGTCTACCACCATTAGCCAGGGTGAAACTACTGAATAATTGCTTAATCTCCTTAAGGCTGATTTATCCCTCCATTTGATCAAAGGTGCTGCTATATGACAACATTTGCTTGTAGCACGAAAGTTCATGTATTCCACACCAACGCAATGATCCAAAATCATTTCCAAAAGATGAAACGGAATATCGAGTAGGTGTGATTCATTAAGCTCAACCACATCATCCGTTATTCTTCTTACCACTATCTCGTCAGCCTTGTCCTCCACTTCTTGTTTAGAATCAACATAATCACCTTCTAACCCACACAGCAAAAAAATCTTGAGAAATCAAATCCTTTTATTACAAGCAAATAACAAACACAAACCAATTAAAAGCAATACCTGCATTCCCACAAAGATACATGGCTTGTTGGCCGCACTTGAGAAGGCATATCAGATAAGGAGATGGTTTTATCTCTGAAGTTATACGAGTGTATTATGCTGCCCATTACGCCACAAATGTGTACATAACCCCCAAACTCTGAGGCAATCCCAGGAAAGTAAAATACCGAGTGATCACGAACAAGATCCACAAAAAATACTGCGTCTTTGAGATCTAACAGTTCTTCCCACATCATATCAGTTATGCAGATTAACTTTTCCCACAAGTCCATAATGTCTTCATCGGTTACTTCTTCCGGTGTCATATTAGTCAAGTCCCAATCTTTGAGTCCTTCCAATAACTTTTCGCACTTGATTATACTAGCCATGTCCAATTTAAACACAACCACAGCACCAATTGTTTTCTTTGTTTCCTCATTGAAGTCTACTGTAACGTAGAACAATTCTGAACGATATCCTTTGAGATATTTATTCTGATAATTGCTGTCAGTAAGAAGGTAAGAATGGTGAGGGCATCCCCCAAATAACAGTAATTTTATGACAACCTCTTTATCTCTAATTACAATGTCAACGTGAATAACATATTCAGCAATGGAGCCGTCTGTATTCAGTGCAAACACTTTACCATCGCAACAGGTTAGGTCATGTACTAACGTTCCATTACCGGATATCCTCTTGAGTTGGTGGACATATGACATTTCCATCCATCTTAACCTCTTTCTTTTACGGTCTAGCCGACAAAAAACAAATGTAGATTTTTTAGCTCTTGTTAACAAGAGAACTGAGCTAGGATCATCACGAGGATACGACAGACAACAACTATTGTTGATGCATAATCTGGCGCGGGCAGGATTCAACGACTCTCCTTGGGCCGTTAGTCGTCTTCTCGAGCCCTAGTAGACCTGTCAACAAAGAGAACCCGTTAGGAGTGGACCCGAGGCCGTAGCCCCGGGGTCCACCTCCGACGGTCAAGTTAGTATGCGATGTAGCATATATCAAAGTTAGGGTTAGAGATAACCTGTCATGTATTTATAGAGGATGGATTAGGGTTTAGGTGTAGAGTGTGCACATCCCGCCGCCTGACCCATTCTCGCCGATCCGGACCATACGTCCACAAGCCCCCAAGTCTAGTATGAGATAGCGCATGGCTATGTTATGCTAGACTTAAGTTCTATTCATGGCCGCGAGGGTGAAAGTGGATCCCGCATGCTGCATCATGGGTAAGGGCGTACCTTTTGTACCAAGAGCTTAATGCGAACATGATGCGATGTAAGACGGCTTGTATCAGGCGGCACAGGCGCGACAAAGAGGTACGAAGACGTGCTTCGTAGCATAGTCTGGCGTGCCAGCGCGACAAAGGGTGCGAAGACGAAGCTTCAGTAGCATAAGTGCACTGGCGCGACAAAGAAGACGTATGCGCATACGGAAACATGGTAGTATATACCCGGTAGCCCCCAAGTTTGATGGTGCTACTCGTAAGAGCATTAAACTTATTTAATCTAGCGAAAAAACTGAATACAAAGATTAAAGTATATGCCGCTAATCGCAGCATATAAAACCTAATTAATTGAAACAATAGACAGTACATAGCATGAGTAATATATTGCGCATAGCATAAATAATATTTAGCACATAAGAAAAGTGGCGATGCGCCGTGGGATGCGTGCGGCGAAATAATTAATTTTTTTTTTTTTTTTATAATGTATAAAATAAAAACTCGGATGGATGTACCGTGACCGCGACTAATAGCGCAGATGGATTTATCGTAACGCATAGACTTCGAACGTTTGTGGATGATCGCATATGTTTATACCACGACCTTTGATCCAGTGCGCTCATGGCGATAGACTAGCGTGGTGTTACGCGCTTACGCTTCTCTCGAAGATGTATGAACGCACGGCCTAATCGCGGGTAGATTTATCAGCATGATCGCGTTGTTCGAAAGAAACAGCGTACCAACCGTAAAAATCAGATTCGCGAAATAATTACGGCTAAAAATAAAATAGCTCCGATCGTGCGGACTAAAAGATAAAATAGGTCCGATCGTGCGGACTTTTTCTTTTATATGTAAAAGAATAGACTATTAAGTAAATAATGATCTTTTGATAACAATAGCAATTTAACGTAATGTTTTATTCAACGTTTAGATTTGACCATAAATAGGCCGACATTGAAGCAAAGTTTGTATCGACCTGTCAACATCTTAAGATGCTTTGCTTTTGTATATTGTCAAATACATGTCAAAGGTTAACGAACCTGTTATGCAGATGTGCCATGCTTTTTAAAGTGATATTAAATTAATATACCGACTTTAGGAATTGACTCGTGGTCCCAAAGAACCTTGAATAAAGCAAGTGGTACACGTTGCTTTTTAATTCGGTGGTCCTACGGATGGCGCCAACTTGTTGATGCATAATGGCCAGGATTCAACGACTCTCCTTGGGTCATAGTCGTCTTCTCGAGCCCTAGTAGACTCAACAAAGAGAAACGTTAGGAGTGGACCCGAGGCCGTAGCCCGGGGTCCACCTCCGACGGTCAAGTTAGTATCGGTGCGATGTAGCATATATCAAAGTTAGGGTTAGAGATAAGCTGTCATGTATTTATAGGGGATGGATTAGGGTTTAGGTGTAGAGTGGGCGCCGCCTGACCCATTCCTGGCCCAGTCCGGACCATAAGTCCACAACTATTGATATCGTCACATTCTCCATCTTTCAAAATCATGGGAGGGAGTTGAATGATTTTAGAGGTCACTGGATTCCAAAGATACCACTTGGTGTTGTTGGAGAGAATCATCCAGCCATAAAAACACCCTCGGATGAGATTCTCAAGCAACTCAGGGATACGACACTGATAATGAAACAGCGGGTCATATATGGTGTAGAAAAACTGGCCTCCAGTGTCGTCTTCATCTGTTTCTAGGCTTTGAGAAACCAACAATGGGTATTTTGGGCACAAGGGAGGAAATCCTTCACATGCTAAACAATGTCTTTGCTCCATCTGAGAAATTTTACAACAATATTGTCAGTTTAATTTAACCAGTAATATACTTTAAACGGAATCGACACATAATAGAAAAACTAGTTACATAAATATACCTCGAAGTATTATGCGACGAAATCAAACATAAATATAGAACTAGAACTCATAGGACTCATAATGAATTATGCAAGTAACGGTTCTATAATCAACAGGACTCAGTTTTTTGTAACGGTTCTATAATCAACAGGACTCAGTTTTTTCGATCAAAAGATTAAGAATTGACACATATATGAATCTACTTAATTCGAAGTATATCCTATTGAATTTAAACTGGCTCAAACTTCACACTAATAAAAAGAATACATTTTTTTAGTGAGCTATCCAAGTAAACATTTGTCAAGATATACACATATTGTGAAAGCAAAACTTGAAGTTCTTAATATATATACTAATGTATGTTGGATATTACTTAAGTCCAAATACTGGATTTATACATTCATGTTTTATGTAAAGACAATGTTTTCATTTTGTTTGTAAGTATTTAAGACATATTGCAGCCATGATCAAGATGATCATGTGACTGCAGCCTAGATTAGAAGTGGCTAGAGCCACTTAACATATGACAATAGACCATGCCTGTTTGGTCGTTTATACAGTTATTGTTGGGACAGTTACATATGGCAGTTAAGGTTGTTAAAGGGCATAACTGCCTTATCCTTTGAAACATCACAACCTTTAAGTCATACCCCTTCATAACCTATATATAGGACTTTGTAATTTCGTTTTATAATCAATCAATAACAGTTATTTCATGTACTATTTTCCCTCCATATTTTGACTGCACATTTTTATTTTGCATACAAACCATTCACACATCGCACATCTATTCCCTAGACAATTCTCAACATTACTTTTGGCATACAACCACAAATTCAATGATACCATTTGGCCTAGGAGTACTTATCTGTCAAGAGAATTTGTTGCCAAAACAATAAATGGCATCAGAGCAAAAGCACTGGGAGAACTTTGCCAACAAAATTCCAAAGAGATTTCATAGCAAGGCAGATTCAAAGGGAAAGCAGTACCAGGTTTGGAAGATGTATGAGACAATTGTCTCATGAATGCAAATCCATGCTTAAGACGAAACTGATGGACATTGAAGCCTACAACAAGGCCCTGCCAAAACCACAGATACCCAATATTGAGAAACATAAAAGATATATATGCTTTGGGTGTGGTATGAGAGGACATATCTCTGCAAATTGTCCAAATAAAGAAGAAAACAAGCATGATGCAGAACCAATGGAGAAGGAGAAGACAGAAAACTCATGTGTTCAGATTGACTACCCTGAATACATACATTTCTCCACAGATTTCATGGTAGAATCCACTGATCAAGAAGGATGGAATGACATCTGGTACATAAGCAATAGATTAGACAAACATGTTTGTTCAAATCTAAACTTATTTGCCAAAATCAAGGAGAGATTTTCTGTTGAAAAATTGCATGAACAACACAAACTTATGTTCATCCATGGGGTAGGAGAAGTACAGATCCGAATTAAGAATGATATCCTTATCATTCCTGGTGTGCACTACACACCAGATGTTTCACTAAACATCTTGTCTGCCAAACAACTGGAGTTGCAAGGATTGGAACTCACTTTCAAGGACAACAGATGCAGACCCATCCCCATGTTCAAACATCCAGAAGACTGCTGTTTTGATCCAAACAAGATGAACCACAAACAAAACATGTATATGGAGAACTTCTACAAACTACTTGCAGAGAGTTCTATAGAGAAGAAAGAGGAGGATCATATGAACACCACATCAAAACAAGATGAATCTATCTATGTCAAAGGTGTAAATTATCCTGTTAATCTTTCCTCTTTCAAAGATTTTGTTTCATTTCTTGACTTAATTCAAATTGACAATATAATTAGCCAACAGTGGGACAAATTTTGAGAAGCCTTTAATAAAGCATACATCTGGTTTTTTATTGTCTATTTAAATAGGGATATACCAGGCCCTATTCCACCAAAAATACAAGATAAAGAGATCCACTTGATGGACCTCTATAAGATTGTGGACACACTTGGGGGATACCTCAGTGTGGTATTCACACAAGAGTTTGATTTTATTGCAGAGATTTTTGGCCTAGAAAAGAAAAATGGCCATGAGATTAAAAACTGTTACAACCACTATTTAGATGTGTTTAAGTCTTTTTATAGCACTGCAAGAGCCTCAAGGACTGAAATAGAAGGACATATTTCAGGGAGCATAAAGAAATGCATTGGAGAGATTCCAAAAGGAGAGCCTAAGAATATGCAGGAAAACACTAGGTTGGAACATTTCGGTGTGATCTTTGGAAGATCTCAACTGCAATGAAGGATCAAGCAACAAATTGGATGAGAAGGAAGGGACAGGAAGCTCCAAGACTTATGGAGATTATGACAGTGATGATTTCACAATCATCATCTGATCAAACCAGAGAAGAAGGCAAGAAGATCCAGCATTTTGTCCTTAGGGAGGAATGTTGGATATTACTTAAGTCCAAATACTAGATTTATACATTCATGTTTTATGTAAAGACACTGTTTTCATTTTGTTTGTAAGTATTTAAGACATATTGACTGCAGCCTAGATTAGAAGTGGCTAGAGCCACTTAACATATGACAATAGACCATGCCTGTTTGGTCGTTTATACGCTATTATTGTTGGGACAGTTACATATGGCAGTTAAGGTTGTTAAAGGGCATAACTGCCTTATCCTTTGAAACATCACAACCTTTAAGTCATACCCCTTCATAACCTATATATAGGACTTTGTAATTTCGTTTTATAATCAATCAATAACAGTTATTTCATGTACTATTTTCCCTCCATATTTTGACTACACATTTCTATTTTGCATACAAACCATTCACACAATACTGCACATCTATTCCCTAGACAATTCTCAACATTACTTATGGCATACAACCACAAATTCAATGATACCATTTGGCCTAGGAGTACTTATCTGTCAAGAGAATTTGTTGGCCAAAACAATAATGTACATAGAAGTACAGGTGTAACTTAACGAGCCTGCAGGCCCACCAAGCTCGAGCTTTGGCTCGATATACCTATAAGGTTTGAACTCGAGCTTGGATGGTTTTATTACCTTTATACATTAAGCTTGAGCTCAACTCGTGAAAAACAATATACAAGCTCATGCTTGACCCAAGGTAGACTCGCTTTTATGATGTGGCCGAATAAATCAAAGCTCAACTCTAATTCGCTTTTATGGATACAACTATATATTCTTAACTAAATTACATACATACTCGTCTAAGCTCGTCTAACCTTGCGAACCTAACCCGTCTTTGGATATGATCAAGCTCGTTTAGAGTCAGCTGGTTTCAGGATTTTCTTGATCGAGTATAAACTCAAAGAATCAGAAAACTTATGACATGTTAAAATTAACAATGTTAATTTGTAAAGTATGATATTTAAAAGATAGAAGTCGTACCTCAAAAAGTATATGCCTATAGCTTATAAACCTAGACCGATTGATATTCTAGCTATCAATAAAATTTTGTCAAATTCTTTTAACTTATACTCGAGGGTTTACTTAAAAAAGAAGGCCCTTCTGATTTAAAAAAGTTTCTACCTTTTCCATCCGCTTTTACTTCTTTTTTTATGGAAACTAAAAAAATGAACTTTACAAGTATGCAAGTTTCCTCTAAGAAAAAAGCCAACACATATTAATTTCATGATGTAACGAATAGGGGTGTTCAGTGTTTGGTTTGACACCGAAACAAATGAAAATAAACCGGATCGAAACCGAATAAAACCATACCGGAAATTTTAAATGGTGTATGGTGGGTTTGAAACCGAATGATGGTATTTAATTGGTGTTTTGTTTGGTTTTGGGTTTGACAAATATATAACCAAATTAAACCGAAAAAACCAAATATCTCAATCCACATATAATTTAAATTATAGATATAAAGAGATTTTCTATCTTTATCTTCCTAACTAAAAATCATAATAATTTAAAATCTTTAAACTAGTCAGTCCTCAAATCAAGTATTTTTTTCAGAGATGAAAACAACATCAAATGCAAACACCGGAGAAGATGAGTGAAGTTGCAACTGGGTTTGGATGCTTCAAGGTGAAATATTCAATCTAATAAGAATATTGAAGATTTTTGTCGAAATCTTTCTACCGCTTTCATTTACTTCCATTAAGTTATGAAACCTTTTGGTTTTTAAAATTTTGTTTTGTTGATTTCTTTAAGTATTTTTTGAGATCTTTTGATTTGTTAATTTTATCTAAACTTTTAGGTAGGGCTCAGCAAATCCACTCGAAAACCGACCTGAACCGACAAACCGACCTTATTCAGATCGGTTTCAATTTTGTATATTTATTTCGGCTTTTGTTAGTTTCGGTTTTTGTCCATTTTTTCGGTTTGAAACCCGTAATCCGACCCGAAGCGAGTTATTCAGTTTAGTTTCGGTTTTGATACCAATTTCTCGGTTCGGTTCTCGGTTTAAGTTTTTTTTTTCTTTTTCGGTTTTCAGGTCGGGTCGGTTTTTGTCGGCTCAGATCGGGTTTAACCTGATACTCACCCCTACTTTTAGGTATTTATTTGCGACTTCTAGGGGATGTTTGGTACTGTTAAATGGAAAGCCGAGAAAGAGGAAGAAAATCACTTGAATTTGGTTTTCTTGGTTTTAATTGAAACCAAACCGAATACTAATTTGGTGTATGGTTTGGTTGTTGATATATATGTGTGGTTGGTCAAACTTATATCTGATATGTGCAGGGACTATTCCTGCACATTTTACTTATTGTTTGATAGTTTGACTTTGTTTGTACATGGTCTATTTCTATAGGGGTTGAAGTGGAACTTGTTCTATATAAGCTCAGCTTTCCCAACCCTAGCTCAGATAACAATTTCATCTTTCTCTCTCATCTCACACATTGTCTCTCAAGTTTGTTACAAGTCTTGTTTTCTGGTTTTGATCATCTTGTGTAGTCTTTTGGTTAGTATAAATTTGAGTGTTTGTAGTGAGAATCTTGGTATCAATTTCTTTGTAGTGAGATAGATAGGATCTTTCTGAAGGGGACTATCTTTTTCTTTTGTATTTGTTTGGTGAGCACATGATTGTGGACTCATCTTCTTGATCTATAAGTAATAATAATTCACCGAGGGGTGGTTGGTTAGGGGGTGACTCGTTTGTGTTGTGGTTATGATATTAGAGTTGATTCATAGTTTTTACATGGTATCAGAGCAACGACTTTGATCTCCGGTGGTTCTTGGTGCTTTTAGGGTTTCTAGGGTTTCATTAAATTTGGGGATTTCTTGATTCGGTGGTTTAATTGTATGATTGGGGCTGTTATCTCAATGGTCGTTGTGGTTTTCGGTTAGATCTGGTGGTTCTTGGTTGATTGATTGGGGTTTTTTAAACCCTAATTTTGGTAGTTTGAGGATCTTGGTTCCTGGTTTTTACTGGTGGTGATTGATTCTTTACACTGCAAACTTTGAGGGTACATCTTAACCTGCTTCCTTGAGAAGTTAGGATACATGCTCTTTCCTCTGAAAGGTGTGAAACTAGGTATCTCAGTTGGTTTAGGTGTGAGTAATATTTGTGTTGATTTTTAGTTTCTAGGTTCTAGTCTTGTTTTTTGAGTCTAGGTCGCTGGTAGTTAGGTTTCTTGCCAGTCTTGTAAGATTGGTGGCTGTTTGTTGTGATTCTTGGTTCTTGTATTTGTTTATTATCAGTTTTTTGTTTTTGTTTATTTGTCTTTGTTGTATGTGTGGTTGTTATCTGCTTTATCTGGTTGTGTTTGTTCTTTTTATCTGTTGTTATGGCTGAAGTTTTAATTAGTAATTTGGATGCTGGTAATCCTTTGTATTTACATGCTAATGACAATTCCAATGTGTCTATTGTTAATTTCAAACTTACTGGTGTTGAAAATTATAAGATGTGGTCCACTTCTTTGGAATAGCTCTTAAGGGTAAAAATAAATTGAGATTTATTGATGGTACTTGTGTTAAACATGTCACTAGTCCAGTCTTGGCCCAACAATGAGAAATGTGCAATGTTATAGTTTTGGGTTGGATTTTGGGTTCTTTGTCTCAAGATTTGTATTTGGGTCAAGTTTACTCTAAAATTGCTTTTGAGGTTTGAGATGAATTACAAGAAACCTATGAATAAAATGGATGGTTATGTGATTTATAATCTGATTGATAAATGGAATTAAACAAGGTGAACTGTTTGTGCCTGAATACTGTCATAAATTGAACTCTCTTTGGAGAGAATTTGATATTCTTACTTTACTTCCTACGTGTACTTGTGCTGTACATGAGGGAACTCTTAAGCATAGCCAATTTTTTAGGCTGACGCAGTTCTTGATAGGCTTGAATGATGTTTATCAACATGTTAGGAGTAATTTGCATGCTAGAGATCCTTTGCCATATATGAAGGATGCTTTTACTATTATATCCAGGGAAGAATCTTATAGAAGCCTATCCTTGGTAGTATGTCTGTGAAGTCTGTGTCATCTTCTTTTGTTGTTAGGACCAATACTTCTAATAATAACAATTATGATATAAGAGTTAATAATAATAACAACAATAACAGAGGACCTAATCCTAATCTTGTCTTTAAGCATTGTGGTTTAATTGGGCACACTATTGAGAGGCTTTATGAGTTAAATGGTTATCTTGCTGGTCTTAAAAGAGATCCTAATCTTGTTAGGCAGTCTAGTGTCAAATATTTTAATGCTAATGCTGATGTTTCTCAAAATGCTGGTCCTTCTACTTATGGTTCTATTTTTGCTTCTTTCACTTATGAACAGATGATTAAGCTTTTGAGTCTCATTAATGGCAAACCAAGTGTCAGTGCTTATACTCATATGGCAGATATAACACTTAGTTTTTTAAATGGAAATGTGTTTTTTAATCTGAATTTTGAAAAAACAAAATTATGTGCTAAGAATGATTCTTATTGTTATAATGTTACTCTTGGTTGGATTATTGATTATGGTGCTAACCAACACATGACTTTCACTACTAAATACATGTTTAATGTGGTTGATATTTCTAGTTTGATGTTAACTGTTAGTCATCCTAATGGGACTTTAGCTAAAATAACTGCTATTGGTAGTCTAAGATTGTCCAGTGGTGTTGTCTTATTTGATGTTCTTGTTGTGCATGAGTATAATGTTAGTCTTTTATCTGTTAATAAAATGATTAAGGACAGTAAGTACTTTATTGGATTTGATGAACATAGATGTTATATTCAGGATTTGAAACTGGACAAAATTGTGGGGACTGGTAGTGAGTCTGGTGGACTCTACTTGTTTGATGATGTTGTTAATGGTAAGTCTAATTATGGTATTGTATGTTATGTGTCTAGAGAGTTATGGCATTGCAGACTTGGTCATCCTGTTGACCAAGTTCTGTATTTTGTTGGTAAACAACTTGTGTTAACCAAGATTGATCACACTTCTCCTTGTGACATATGTCATAAGGCTAAATAGACAAGGGAGCCTTTTCCCTTGAGTGATCATAAGTCTGTTGGTTTGGGTGATTTCATTGTGATGTTTGGGGTCCCTACATGGTTGTTAGTAGGGAAGGTTAAAAATACTTTGTTACTATTGTAGATGACTTCAATAGGGCTATCTGGGTTTATTTGCTTAAGTCTAAACAAGAAGTTTTTGAAAATATAAAAAGTTTTTCTAAAACTTATTTTTAATCAAATATGGTTTAAAAGTTAAGGCTGTTAGGTCTGATAATGGGACTGAATTTTTGAATAACAATGTATCTGGTCTGTTTAATGAATTTTGTATTGTGCATTAGACCTTTTGCACTTATACCCCTCAGCAAAATAGGATTGCAGAGAGAAAACATAGACACCTTTTAAATGTGTCTAGGAGTCTTATGTTTTAGGGGGGGGGGGATTTCTTTGTATATGTGGCCTGAATGTGTGTTAACTGCTACTTATTTAATTAGCAGGTTACCCACCTCTATTCTGAATGGTGCTCCCCTTATAAAATTGTATATGGTAAGGAACCTAGTCTCTCTCATATTAAGGCTTTTGGGTATCTCTGTTATTCAACAATTTTAACTGGTAATGACAAATTTGATGTCACGTCTAAAAAAAGTGTATCTTAAATGTTTTTTCAAGTGTTAAAAAAGCTTATAAGTTGTACAGTCTTGATAATAAAAGTGTTTTCTATTCTAGAGATGCTAGGTTTTATGAAAATGTTTTTCCATTTAAAATGAAGTCTTTAAGTGTGTCTGAAAATGGTTTTGGTGAGTCTGCAAATGATTTTAATGAGAAAAATGACAGACAAACACTTTTTAAACTTTTTTTATACCCAGGGTCCTACAAGTCCCAATGATGAAGAGGGGGACTATCCTAATGTTGAAGGTAATGGATGTACAACTTCTAATGACTGTAGAAATATAGTTGAGGATGAAGTTGTTACCATAGCAACCCAAATAGGAGAAAATGTCACCTCTGAGGGCAACAATTTTCAAAATAGAAATGGTTAGGGTTCTTTAGGATCAAGGGAAGTGCCTCAGAATGTGTTGAGGAGGTCTGATAGGCAGAGTAGACTGCCATTAAGGTTTAATGACTTTGTCTTGAATAGTAATGTGAAATATGGTTTGGAAAAATATGTGAGGTATTCTAATTTGTCTGCTGATAACTATTGTTTAGTACTACTTTGAGCAAATATGTTGAACCTAAGAATTATTATAAGGCTTCTAAAAATGTTAACTGGGTTGAAGCTATGAATCTGGAAATGGAATGTGGAAAACTAGAAGGGGGGGTTGAATAGTTTTACCAATTAAAACTATGTTTTAAAATATTTGGATCGACTTATGTCAATCTATTTAGATGCATATGTTGGATGTTGATAGATGGATATGGAAATGTGTAATGTAAAGGAGAAGAGTGAGAGACACAAAACCAAGAAACAAGTATTTATAGTGGTTCGGCTACAAGGACACCTTCCTTGACCTACTCCACTCCCCGAGTCACCTACTCGAGAGTTCGTAAACACTACACGACACCAACTCCTTATGGCGGAGAAGCCTTAACAACGTCGCCTACTCTTTTTCCGGTACTAGGCTAAACACCGGGTTCTTCCACAAGGTAGAACCACACCTATCACAACGTCGCCTACCCTTTTTCCGGTACTAGGCTAGATACCGAGTTCCATTACAATGGAGGAACTACTACCCAACACTACACAACACCTAACCCAAGGGAGACCAACTCCTTATTACAACATCATCAAGGATATCAAATTCCTTGGATAAAACCTATCTCTATTTGTATAACGATGCACCTCATCAATTATACACCCTTGGCATCTTTCACAAATGCCACTTGACTTGACTTTTAGGAATCCTTCACTAATTCCCTTGACACGGACGTTTGGCACCTTTCACTAATGCCTTTGTCTTGACTCATTTGGCATCCTTCACTAATGCCTTTGAAACGGACGTTTAAGCATCTTTCATTAATGCTTACGTCTTGACTCTTTCGGCATCCTTTACTAATGCCTTTGACACAACACTTCTATGGAAGAAGAAAGAAGTATCAACAAGAGAACCTCAGTAGTCTTGATGATGATGAAGCATGGCAACTCATGGACTTGAGCTTGCTCGACTTCAAGAGGTGGCGATCTCGCCTTTATGAGGAACCTAGAGAATCACACAAAAACAAAACACAAACTACATAGAGAGATCCTTAGGATATGAGGTTAGAAGGTTACAATACTTGGAGAAAGTATGTGTGGGAGTGGCAACCCAAAATGAAGAAATGGCTCACTATTTATAGAGGAATTTTGGCTACTGTTCCATGGATCCCACGGATCCCTCACTTGAGGGATCCGTCCAGTGTAATCCTGGGGATCCGTGGGACGCTCCTCTTTGCCCATGGGTTTTGGATCTCACATTTAAGTAGATACAATGTATCTACAAGATGAAATGCATCTAGTCCATCCATGGGTCATGGATAATATCCATTTATGACTTATGCATGATGTCATGCAATGGGTTATGGGTTATGCTCCATGGGTATGGGTCATGAACTTTGGGTTATACCCAACTACATTCAATGTATTTAGTCAATGTGTTAGGATCGTATATTTATGTTGTTTAGATGATTCGGGTGGTCTTGGATGATGGAAATACATGTTAGCCATTTAGAGAGAGAAAGATAAGAGATGGGTGTTTTCTAGAGAGAGAAAATAACAATACAAATGAAAGGTTAGACTGAAAAGCACCACCCCTTCCAAGGATGGAAGGGGTATTTATAGTTACAAATGATACGCCTCACGCCGCTGTGGATCGTGCATACAGGTGGGTAAAGACCGAGATCCTTCCTCCACGGTGTTACACTAAACTAAACTACGCTACAAACAAACTAATTAACTACTAAATAACGTAAATAACTACAAGTCTACGAGCTAACATATGCTAGACCATAATTGGGGTGACCGACACTTTAACATGGAATATCCAATTCCTAACAATCTCCCCCTAAGGGAGGTCACCCCATGAAATACATTTTTCATCCTAGCATTCTTTCTATGTCTTTAGTTGTCGAGCTAGTAGACTTCAATTCTTCAAGTTTCGCAATCTTTGTGCATTAGTAGCGATTCTTTAAAGTCCGCATAGTTTTGTACTTTGAGTGGAGGTCTTTGAATTGATCCACATCTTTGATGATCTTTGAGATTTTATTGAGATCATCAGCCACAGTAAATCTCTGGATCACCCTTTGTTGTGTTGCCATCATGTGATGTTGTGACTTTTGGACCAACATGCTCACACTTTCTAGATCATGACATCTTTCCATCAGAGTAGCGGAAGCTTTACTGGTTCATGATATTTGCAGCAACGTAGCGGAAACATAGTATAAAATATCAGAGCCAGGTTCTATAGATATGCACAAGTCATGATTTCTTCAATTAAGTGTGGATGCTGTGAGCATGCGGCTATGGATTGACTCCTCAATTCGATCACCGCAACCGTCCAAATGTACCTGCAAACAACAGTTAGCAATAAAGCTCACGAAAATGTCTTTGATCACTTTCGTTGAATTGAGGTACACGCCCTCGTTCCCGCTTGATCAAGCATAAGTACGCCTATGATCGTAGAATTCAAGAATCTCCTTGCAGGTTTCGCATACTGTTCTAGCTGTTCTCAAACTAGAACGTCTCAAAGAAGACAACACGGAGTGAGTGAACCAGCGAATTGAGATTCACTGATTGATGAAAAATTGATTTGAAAACAATTGCGTATTGCTTAGAAGAAAGAGATTTGCAATACGACAAAGGTTTTTAGAGAAAGATCAATTTTCAATTTAAAATACTTTTTGTATTTGAAAAGAGTACACATTCGATGTGCTAGAGAAAAGAAGAGATTTGCACATCGAACGGTTTTTCCAAAAGTATTTTATCAATCAGAGATACTTTTTAAGTTTGAAATATGAATACACATTCGACGTGCTAGAGAAAAGAATGTTTGCACATCGAACGGTTTTTCCAAAAGTATTTGTCAATTCATTTCCTGGACCAAGGTTGATTCAAGAGTGAATCGCCCCATCATTTCTATCCAGTTGTCACAAGCTTGATCTTATGAAATATCTCACATGTCACCCACCAAGAGCTTGTTTGATGTTGGCTCTAGAAGGATTTCCATCTTCATCGTGAATACTTTTACATATCACTCGGATGTTCTGGCAATACCACAAGGATAATGCGTAGGACTCTTAAAAGATATACTTACTTTTCACATTGTGTGAAACAGCAAGTCTTCATTGATTTGTGTCCTAATGAGATATTGTGGATGATCTCTTGGCTCTAGACTCAATTGTGCACATTTGGTTCATATGCCGGAGACTAGGGAGAGGGTCTCCTTCTTCAATATCAACAATCTCTAAGAGAAAGTCGATAGATTATGTAGGTTCCCCGTGAGCATGAAACAAGTCCTTTTAAGAGGAACTTGAGTAGCTTGGAAAGTTTTAGTGCAGTGCGTCACTGGGTCTATGACGTCCTGTTAGGATTTAGTAAATCCAGTTATTAAAGTGTCGGTCACCTCAAGTATATGTAATCGTTAGAAAGCTCGTAGTCGTAGTTATTTAAAGTTAAGTAGTATTTAGTTTTGTAACACCGTGGAGGACGAACGGGTCTTTAACCACGGTATGCCTGATCCACAGCCCATAGGTGGCGAGTTGTGTAAGACTATAAATACCCTCTACCTCCCAAGATAGAGGGTTGGAGCTCATAATAAGATTTTCACTTTCTCTCACTAAGTTCCCAAACCTTTAACTATTTCTCTCTCTAAAAACATCATTGTGTACGCCTCCTATGATCATGGTTTGATGTGTTTGTGAAATCCAATATGTTACAAATGGTATTAGAGCCATGGTTTGATCATCTCTCTTACATATCCTTGGATTTCTAGTGGTTTTAGATGGTTTTTGAGTTTGAAAAAGTTTAGTGGTTTTTGCATCATTTGGATCATTTCTTGTGTTAAAGTTTGAATTTTGAGTGTACTTTTGTGTTTAGCATCATTGTAAGTGCTTGGGTTTTGATTTGGAAAGCTTGAATCATCGTGGTTGGGCTTGTTTTGGATTGAAAAGTGTGGTTTTGAAGTTTTTCAAGGTAGCAACTTGAGTCTCGTAGAAATTCTTCGTAGCGACTTGCTTCAGTAATTTCTAGCGAGTTATAGTGTTAGTCGTAGCGACTTGTCTATTGAGACAAGCCGACAAACAGTACAAATTAGTGGATTCTCCACTACGGCTAGCGACTTGGTGGGGTTAGCGACTTGCTTTCATTATTTCTAGCGACTTGTACTTATTGTTCTCAGCGACTTGGATACTTAGCGAGTTGCTCTTTAGCGACTTGACTGTTTAGCGATTTGGTGCTTTAGCGATTTGTGTCCAGCGACTTAGGTCTTAGCGACTTGGGCTTAGCGACTTGATTCATAGCAACTTGAGGTTTAGCGAGTTGCTACTTAGCGACTTGGTGCTTAGCAACTTGGTTCAAGGATTCTTAGCGACTTGGTTGAATTTTTGTTTCTTATACGGTTTTCTCTAGATTTAGTAAAATCCCGTGAAAGAATCTATTTCCCGGTTTAATCATAGAGTTATAAAATCTCGTGAAATCTGTAAACATGTCTACCAACGTACCTACAATCATCTCCACTATTTCGAGGATGTTCAAGCAACTGGTTCGATACTCGTCCCACCCATGCTTGCATGAACCGACTACGACTCTTGGGCTCAACGAATCAGATTGTATCGTCTTGGAAAGGAAAATGGGGTCAACATTCTCAAATCGATTGATGAAGGACCTTATCGATTGAGACTACAAGAGACATAATTGATACAGCTGCAGATGGAACAATGATCTTTGGTTTGGACAGACCAAAGACGTATGATGAGCTCAATGATAAGGAGAAAAAGAGATTCATGCGATATCGGGGTTTCAAACATTATACTTGTGGTCTTCCAAAAGATATCTACAAGCTTATCAATCACAACACCGAAGCCAAGGCGGTTTGGGATAATGTCAAGATGCTTCTCTTAGGTTCTGAATTAACTAAGGAAGACAGAGAATCACAACTGTATGATGAATTTGAGCACTTCAAGATGAAACCGATGAGAGTGTATATGAGTATTACGTGAGATTCCACAAGCTTGTGAATGATATGAGGAATATCAAAATGACCATGCCAAACATTCAATTGAACTCAAAGTTTGTGAACAACATGAATCCCGAATGGCACAAATTTGTCACATTTGTGAAGCTAACCAAAGGATTAAAGAACACCAACTATGAGCAACTGTATGCCTTCCTTCTTCAGAATGAGAGACATGCTATGTTTGAAAAAGAATTCTTGAACAATTCAAAGCTAAACAGGGAGAAACAAGTTCCTCAAATGATTCAACAGCCTTTTACACAAATGTTGGAATTACCACCAAAGCTTCTCAAGTCATACCCATGGGTAATGGTAATTACAAGCTCATCCCGATCCAAAGATATAAGCCTCCCGATTTAAACACACTCATGGAAAACTTCATCAATCAACTGTCTCTCATGGTTAGTCAAAACATGAACTCTCTCCCACACACCAACAATAACCTCGAGCAAAGATCCAATCCACACAATCAAGCTACCGCCGAGATGGGAAGGTTATGGTGCAACCAGTTCAAGAAAGGCAGTATGAACAGGGAAGAGGCGGAGTTGGTAGAGGATATGTGGCAAATCAGAATCGTGGAAAGAATCCAAATCAAGGACAAGCAAAGCCAGTCAAATGCTACAATTGTGGTGGTGAGGGACATATTGCTAGGAACTGCACATCCCCAAAACGTCCACAGAATGCATAATACTTCAGAGACAAGATGCTGCTTGTGCAAGCTCGGGATAATGGAGCAGCTTTGGATGAAGAGGAGTTGTTGTTTCTTCGAGGAAATGCCAAAACCTATGATGTCATGTTGATGAACACCAATTCAGGGAAATAGGTCACAATCATCAAAATGCCTTTCAAGTAGCCGATCGTGATGCATTTGACTCTGATGTCGATGATGAACCTACTGCTCAAACTATCTTCATGGCTAGCATCTCACCTATGGTCTCTCCAAAGGTCTCATCACCACAACAGGCTGGCCCATCCAAAGACTCAATCATTTCAGAGGTATTAAAACTATAAGATAAAGTTGATGAGCAAAAGATGCATAATGAAGTACAATCTCCTAAAACTTTTGAATCAAATATTGATAATGAGGGTAATAGCAATATTGTCCCATATGATCAATATGTGAAGCAAAGTGAAAGTGAGATTGTACCAAGTGATGCATCCTCTGCAGTCAATGATGACTATGTTTTTGATGAATACACCATGTGCCCTGATGATTCTCAAGTATCTCTGAATCAATGCCTATAAGGAACAAGTTTCCATTTATGAACAACGTGCTAAGTTTGAGTTAACTACCCGTGAGCTGGAAATGGATGACCAAATGCGTACAATTATTAGAAAAAGTAATTTTAGAGAAGAAGTGTTAAAACAAGAGTTAAATTCCTTACAAGAAAAGCTTTCTAAAATTGTTAAGCAAAAGCAAGAGCTTCAAGATAATGTTAAAGTGCTTAAACAAGAATTTAATGCTAAGGAATCAAAACTTTTGAATGATTTTTCTAATCTAAAAACTTTGAAAAACAAACTTGAAAATAAGTTGTACGTACAAGGGAATACCATTCAGACTGCTCACTTGATCACTAAGCATAGAGTCTTAAGCGATAAGCATAGCATTCCCCTTATTGAGGAACCTAATCCCAGGTAGTTAAAAAGGCTAGAGTCGCTCATAAGGTCTCGTATGATGGTAATGAGATTCTTAAGCCTAGGAAAACACCATCATGTGTTGGAAGCACGGAAGAGGATAGAAAATTAGATGATGCCTCTAGGGAGAAAATGGATAAGAAGCTTAACGATCATGTGTGTAAAAAGGAAAACATAACGATAAAACCCCATGATTACACTAAGGAAAATTGGATCTCCTTAAACAAGTTTAAGCCTCAGACTCTATTAACCCCTGAACAATTGTTCTGGAAAAAGGATATGGATATGCAAAAAGCTGAAAATCTTGTTGCAAAAAACACTCCCCTTGGGAAAACGCCTGCAGCTACTGTGTATCACTACTACAAAAAGTTTCATGGAGACTGGTTAAAATGGCTCACGGAGAGTGGTTTTTGAACCACTCTCTGTGAGGGGGTATCTCTATGATGGAAATACATTGGAACCGGTTCTGTAACCGGTTTCTATTGCACACATCAAGACCGGTTTCCGCTATAAAGTAGTCTTTATTAGAGAGGAAATAACAGGCTTACCTTTGTGTGAAAATAACATAGAAACCGGTATTTATGCTAAAACCCGGTCTCTAGTATATTCTTTTTCAAAAAAAATAAATGGGTGTTTGGGATTGCGTATTAAAGCCGCTGATAAGGACTGTTTTGGATTGTTTATAGAAATTGCTTATCAAAGTAAGCAGCTTCAATAAGCAATCGAAACACTCCCTACAAACAGTTAATTCAAATAGCAATCCCAAACAACCCTATAAACATTAACTTAAAAAAAGATTACCAAACAGCCCCATGAATCATGTATTTAGAGTAATATTCAAATTACTAAAATATAAAATATCATTAATAAGTAAACATGTCAAACCAAAATTTCTAATTTCCAATATAGGCAACAACAAGGTCACTGGCTTCAAATAGCCTTACAAAAAACAGAGCATACAATTAATGGAGAAGAATGTCACAAACATATCAACTGAGCGAAATCTGCATTCCTCTGACATTGGGTTCCACTTCTTTTCCATCTTGCTACGCATCGTCCTCATCTATGTCACATATATTAGGATACATTAGAAGGTTTGAAACATAATAAAAGGAAGAAGAAAAAAACTTGACCCATTGTTGACAAATCATTATCTCATTTGTCACATCTCATAACATTTTAACTAACGTTGATGAAGATACATTGAACATATCATAAACGTTTTCTACCAAGACTTATGATCAACTAGAAATTTCAGAAGTTCTGACATTATTGTTTTAGCATCATGTAAGTGGGGATAGTAATTTCAGAGATTCTAATATAAATAACAAAATCAAAGTTGAAAATTATGCTACAACTTAAGCTATAATCCTTGAAAAAATTGTTACAACTTTATGTTGTCTCGTTTAACCCAATCAAATCAAACTAATATATCAAATTATACCCTACAAGAAAACACCAGATACAACTTTAAGTTATAATTCCTTAAAGGACTTGTAACAGTAACAAGTCATTTAATTTTTTTTGTGCCATTGATTACCTGTTATGCTTCCATGGTGTCCAACTTTGATTACCTCTTATGCTTCTATGGTGTCCATCTTTTCTTTAGTCAAGTTTCCATGTATTTTTCTTCTTTATATGGATGAGCTACATAAAAGATACAAGAAGGTTGATTTGTTTGCATTATTTAAGCCTAGCTAAATTTTGGAAATACAGAGAGTTCTCAATTATTATTTTCTAAAGGCATGAAAATTAAATTATGAAATAAAACAATATTAGAAGACATGCATCATAATAGGTCCAATAAGCAAAACATTAACGTAGTGACATCCTAAAATCACTAAAACCCTATGGTTCCAAACATGATGAGTATAACAAATTGAAAAGTTGGCCTAGGAATACCCAACCACTTGAAACCTTAATAACTTGCATAAAAGATGACTTAAAAAAATGTAATCATTTGTAGTTTAACAAAGGATTTTAGTAATCTAAAGAATCTATTAGAAAATGTATGGTGCTTGTTTCATTAATTTGCACATTCTGTACACTGTCAAAGGGGCTAATGCAAATGAGTAGCATACATATGTAACTATGTTGCAAAATGTATAAAATGACAGAGTAAGTCTTACGATCCTCCCGTGTGCTCCTATGTAGTAACTGCTTGTTATAGTACAAAATCGCTCCTGACCCTCGGTATCCCACTGTAATAAGAGAAAAAGTCATAATTAAACAACAAGCTACAAGTCAAGATAAAAGTAAAACATCCAATTTCCATCCATTTGCTGTTCTATACGAGAGATGATATCAAAAAGTATATTTTAGTAAATACATTATCAAATCCCCTCTCATCATATGATAATACCACCTCATTTCCAATAATAATAGTAAACTACAAAATGATACTCACCTACCTATGAAAGACCACAAAGATGTTGTTCTACTGCTTGGGTAAAAATGTCTTACTCCGTGTAAAAGAAACATGTAATGTTGAAAATTAAGCATTACAATGAGAATATATTACAAGAGACTACCTTTTAATGCACATCAATTACAACAGAAAGCACGTTCCAAGCTCATATAGATTGGGGCTTACATAAGCCCTAATTCCTAAAATCACCCAAACACGAAATTGACCCATAAACACCTCAAATTGATTATTAAATTAAAGATATAACACATTAAAATAAGTGATTTATTGATATATGAACCTTAAATCGGGAGTGACGCTTATGAATCTCGACGGTAAAATATCCATAAATCACGTAATTTGGTTTGGATTGGTGGGTGGTGCCTAGCAAAGATGATATCAGAGAGTCAGAAACGGACTTGGTTTGGTTGAAGACGAGAGATGTGAGATGAGATAAATAGGACAACTTTGAGGATGTGAGATGTGAGGTTGATAATAGGTAAATGGAGGGACAATTTGATTTTCGGGGAAAAGTCTTGGGCGGGCAACTGAAATGTCCATGGGAAATTTCAATTTAGAGGGATTACAAAATATATTTTGTATCTTTTATAGGGTAAATAATACTTATGGTAAACTTATATAGATTTATCGCTAATTAATTTAACAAATTAAATTTATTTTGACATTTGTTACTACTAGGGTGGAAACGAACCGAACCGTTTGTGAAAAGCTCGGATCAGATCGGTGAAAATCTCAAACGTGTAGAGCCTAAATTTGGGCTCTTTAATAATAGAGCTCGAGCCTGAGCTTTATATATAAAGCTCAATTAGGCTCGCGAGCATAAACGAGACATAAAAATATATTTGTATATAAACGAGCTTAAAAAATAAATGAGCTCGAGCCTAGTATAATTAATGAGCTTTCAATCTTTATTTCATTCAACACGTTATATATGTTAGTCATGCCCGAGCCGAGCTCGAGCTCTGACAGGCTTGGGCTTCGTTTCCACCCCTAGTTTTATAGTAGTAGTACTACTATAAAACTAGTTAATCGTGAAACGGGATTTTACTAAGTATTATAAAACAAGTTGTAGGGAATTATGGCGCCGATCATTCTCGCATAATATGATGTTGGATAATAAAATTAATGGAGTTTCACATGCAACAGAGAAAAGAGCAAAAAGAAACTTGTGTGACCAGTTTTTATATAGAGAACCGGTGTCTTTAAAATTTTCGTTATGAAGACCGGTTAATACGTTCCTAGCTTGCTTGTTTTTTCCTATAGGAACCGGTTTTTATAGAACCAGTCTCTATTTAGGGGTGTTTATAAGCTTTTTTGTAGTAGTGTATCCTCCAAATACGCCAATGCATCTAGTTCCTAGATCGATTGCCACTAATATCAAAACCTTAATCAGCCTGTATGTTGTTTATCAACTATTCGTTGATTTTGAGAAGACATGTAAGAAGAGAATCACACCTACAGGGATAACTGAGGGGGAAAGGGGTTTTGAGCAAACAAAAAAATGTTATTTAACTGAAGTCATGCCTTTCTTTAAACAATTAAAAGGTCAATTTGAAAGTCTTCAAAAGGGAATAAATTCAGATATTAAAGAAATGGAAAAGGAATTTGATGCAATGATAGTTGAGGTTAATGATTATGAACAGGAACTCAAATATAATGAAGTTGAAAGGAAGAACTTGCATATCTTAAATGAGAACTTGATTTTGAGTTGTGTTGCTCAAGATTTGTTTTATACTGTGACTAAGCACTCTCTTACTGCTTCTCGATTTCATGAATTATCTGTTGCATTGAAAGTTTCCCATGATCGTGTCCTTGAGCTTAAAAACAAAAACTCAGAACTAAATGAGAAAATTGATCAGGATGATCACGATAATTTGGTAAAACATCTTTCTAAACTAGAAGTTGAACATTTTGACTTGCAACTAAAATATCAACATCTTAAAGAAAATGTTAAAACCTCAAACATCAAGACATCCTCAGATGTTCTAGAGTTTGATGCAGTCTTTCAGATAAACAAACGTGACGAACAGATTCAAGCTCATTGTAACACGATCAGAAAGTTGAAAGCCCAAATTTCACAATTAAAGGGTGAAAAAAACAATGTGACTGGCTCCCAAATGCCTCCTCCTTTAGATTCTCAGTATTCTCAAAATTTTCATCTTCAAAACTTGGTTAATGTTTTACAAAAAGAAAATGAGAGTTTTCTGGAAGAAAATGAAAAAGTTAAACGACACTTTAAAGAGTTATATGATTGAATGAAAGTCACTCGTGACAAGAACAACGAAAAAATAACTTCTTTACAAAAGGAAATTGAGAATCTGAGGAGTCAGGAAAAAGGGAAACTGCCACTTGTCTTTAATGAGAATGTTACACCTAAGTCATCCTCAGACTGCAAATATACTGTGACTGTTAAATACATTCCTCCTCATCTTAGGAATAACGAACTTGTGTTTCATAACTATTTCGCTCACCTTAAGGATAGTCTAGAATGTCTCCGTGAGATTGTGGAAGAGGATTTCATAAATAAGCCGCTTGATAGAGAAATTAGGTTTGCTTGCATTCAGGCCAAACGATCTCAGGAGCTGCTAGAATGTTTAATAGCAACATGTCCTAAATCCTTAGGTGCGAAAGGTAAAGCTGTGATGCCTTGTTCAATGCCTAGTGCCAAGCATACAAACCATTCTATGCCCAGTATTAAGAAAGTGAACTTTAATGTGCCTTCAAGTAGTTCAGATCCCTGCACGTCTAATTCAGAATGCAAAAGTAGATCAACCAACTAATGTTTCCATAATTCCCTCTACAGGAGTAATCAGTGACATTAAAGCAAGCGGGTCAAAGCCTCCAGGCAATAAGCAAGATAGGACCTCGCAAGCTAAGAATGTGCATTGGAAGAGAGTAGAAGATCACCCTAGGAATATTAAGTTTGAGTTGAATAAAACGAATCGTGTTGATTCTAGTATTAGCTATAAGCGCATCTGTAATTAATTCAATTCTGCTACTATCTGCATACCATGTAATGATGATTGCTTGATTTCTGTTACTAATCATGAATGTGGTGTGAATGATTTGTCTAATGTTGTCAAATGCCCAGTTAAAACTGTTAATGTTAAAAATCAAGCTAAGAAGGCTAAAAGGCAAAGGCGAAAGAAAGTTAGAAAACAGTGGAAACCCACAGGAAGGAAATTTAGTAATATAGGTTATCAATGGATACCTACTGGCCGTAAGATTAATGAGTTGTGCCCTAAATTTGCTAAGTCAAAGCCCACTAGAAAATGGATGCCTACTGGTAGAACTATTCCCTTAAGAAGTGAACATACCTTGAATAGGTCAAATGCGGACACTAGCACTGCATCTATTTCTGATGATCCCATTGTTTCTACTTCTGATGTGGGTGTTCCAATCACTGTTACTAACCAAATGGAACCCATTCTTGCATGGGGATCCCAATTATCAAGTTATCCATTCTTGTCTGTGTTCAACTGCAGATCGTTCAAATCGCTTCGTGGTACCGGACTCAGCCGCTCCAAGCATATGACCGAGATCGCCATGCTCATGAACTTCGTGAGTAAATTCATCGGGACTGTTGGATTCGGGAACGACCATTTTGGAGCAATTATGGGTTATGGAGACTATGTTGTTGGCAAAAGTGTAATCTCCAGGGTATATTATGTTGAAGGTCTTGGTCATAACTTGTTTTCTGTTGGTCAATTCTGTGATTCCGATCTAGAAGTGGCATTTAGAAAACATACTTGTTTCGTTAGAGAACTCGATGGTGTGGAACTGTTAAGAGGAACTCGTGGTTCAAATCTATACACTATCTCTATCGAAGACATGATGAAGTCTTCTCCAATCTGCTTGCTGTCAAAGGCTTCAAAAACAAAGTCATGGTTATGGCATCGGCGTCTCAATCACTTGAACTTCGGCACCATTAATAACCTTTCCGAAAGGATCTTGTCGAGGATTACCCAGATTAAAGTATGAAAAGATCATCTTTGTTCAGCATGCCAATTGGGAAAAAGCACGAAATATGCCCACAAACCAAAACCCACAAACTTCAAGAATGGAAGTTCTTCAAAACCTTCATATGGATTTGTGCGGACCAATGAGAGTGCAAACGATAAATGGGAAGAAATACATTATAGTCGTTGTTGATGACTACTCTCGATTTACTTGGGTAAAGTTTTTGAGGACAAAGGATGAAACTCCGTGATGTCATCTTCAAACTTATCAAACAAACTTCAAGTTCGACTCAACAATACTGTTAGAATTGTTCAAACGCACAATGGCACGAGTTTGTTAACAAATATTTAATTCAGTTTTATGAAAGTGTTGGAATCAGTCATCAAAGAAGTGTTCCACGAACTCCTCAACAGAACGGTGTAGTTGAAAGACGAAATCGAACTCTTGTGGAAGCCGCAAGAACAATGCTAATTTATTTAAAGGTTCCAATGTTTCTATGGGATGAAGCCATTGCCACTGCTTGCTACACCCAAAATCGTTCCCTTATTCATACCTCTCATGGAAAAACCCCATATGAACTTGTTCATAAACGAAAACCTGATCTCTCCTACCTTCGTGTGTTTGGTGCTTTGTGGTATCCAACGAATGACGGTCAAGATTTAGGCAAATTAAGAGCAAAGGCAGATATTGGAGTTTTTGTTGGTTATGCACCAAACAAGAAGGGTTACCGAATCTACAACAAAAGAACTCGAGATATCATGGAAACTATTCACGCCACGTTCGATGAGTTGTCCGGGCAAATGGCTCCGGACAATCCAGCCTGGACCCGCATCTCAACCTTCATCAAGTAGTCCTATCGGTTATACTCTTGTTTCAAATCCTCACCAAAGAACTACTTATGTACCTCCTTTAGAAGATGATTTGAAGAAATTATTTGATCCTATGTTTGATGAACACTATGAGCCAAGTGCTAATGATCTGTCAATTCCATCAACAGAGGCTGCTTCTATCCCTGTCGATGAAGTTAACCCTTCAGTTTCAATGTCATTAAGTCAAGAAGCGCCTGCTGCCGATCACTCTGTCTCATCAACAAATCATCAATCATCGAATGTACATCATGGAATTGTTTCGGGCACCAATGATGGAGATAATCCCTTTGCTACTCCTGAAGATGCCCCCTTTGAAAATATATTTGCTCTGAATCATCATCGAACCATCTTCATCGAGATATCGACTCGCTACTTCAGTTCCTCAACAACAACCACATGAACACCTTAGAAAATGGACACATAATCATCCATTGGACAACATCATTGGAAACCCCTCTCGTCCAGTATCCATGCGGAAACAACTTGCAACCGATTCCTTATGGTGCTTCTTCAACTCCGTACTCTCTAAGGTCGAACCAAAAGATGTTAAAACCGCCATGAATGAAGACAACTGGTTCAATGCCATGCAAGAAGAAATTCATGAGTTTGATCGACTAGATGTATGGGAATTAGTACCTGCTCCAGATTGTGCTATGATCATTGCTCTAAAGTGGATCTTCAAAGTAAAACTTGATGAGCATGGTGATGTTTTAAAGAATAAGGCTCGATTGGTTGCAAAAGGATACCGTCAAGAGGAGGGTATTGACTTTGAAGAATCATTTGCTCCAGTTGCTCGTGTCGAGGTAATCAGAATCTTCTTGGCTAATGCTGCAAGTAAGAACATGGTAGTCTATCGGATGGATGTAAAGACGGCTTTTCTTAACGAAAATCTTAAAGAAGTCGTATACGTCAGCCAACCTGAAGGCTTTGTGAATCCAGAGCATCCTACTCACGTCTATCATTTGAAGAAGGCTCTTTATGGTTTGAAGCAAGCTCCAAGGGCATGGTATGATACGCTATCAAAGTTTCTTCTATCTACCGGATTCAAAAAAGGAGCAGTTGATCCGACATTATTCACCGAAAGTCGCAAACATTTAATTCACGTTCAAATATATGTTGATGATATTATTTTTGCCTCGACCGACCCCAATGAATGTGATCGTTTTTCAAATGAAATGGGTTCCAAATATCAAATGTCAATGATGGGACAAATGTCATTTTTCTTGGGATTACAAATTTCAAAAAGTCCCTGAGGCATTTTTATAAATCAATCTAAATATGCAAATGAGATTTTAAAGAAATTTGGATTTGATTTTGTGACCTCGTTGACACTCCCATGATAGACTAAACTGGATGAGGACCACTCAGGGATCATGGTAAACCAAACGAAATATCGTAGTATGATTGGATCCTCGATGTACCTCACGCCAATAGACCGGACATTCTATTCACTGTTTGCATGTGTGCTAGATATCGTGCTAAGCCTACAAAAAGCACCTTGAAGCGGTCAAAAACGGGTCTTTCGGTATCTCCAAGGAACCATCAATATGGGACTTTGGTACCCGAAGGACACCGGTATGTCTCTAACAGCCTATGCAGATGCTGATCATGAAGGATGTCAAGATACACGTCGAAGTACATTTGGAGGTGCTCATTTTTTAGGTGATAAGATTGTAAGCTGGTCTTCAAAGAAACAAATGAGTACTTCTATTTCCTCTACAGAGGCTGAATACATAGCCATGTCATCTTGTTGTGCTCAAATCCTATGGATGAGATCCCAATTATCTGACAATGGCTTTGAATTCAACAAAATTCCTCTATACTGTGATAATAAAAGTGTTATTGCTCTCTCATGCAACAACGTTCAACACTCAAGAGCAAAGCACATCGACATTCGACATCATTTCATCAGGGAGCAAGTAGAAAACGGTGTGGTGGAACTCTATTTTGTGAGAACTGAATACCAATTAGTATACATCTTCACCAAAGCTCTTCCTAGAGAACGTTTTGAGTTTATCCTTCCACGACTTGGTCTAAAGAGTCTACAACCGGAAACGCTCAAACGTCTTCAAGAGGAGGACGAGGAGTAAAGGTCCTTCTTTATCCATATCTTGTAAATATTTTTTCAAAAAGCAAAATACAAAATTACAAAACCCTCAAAAAGCAAATAGAGAAATATAAAACTTTCAAAAATCCTTAAAAATTTAAAAATCTTGAGAAAAAAATTTCAAAAAAATATTGTCATGTTGTCATGCTTTTCTCGATTCGATAATATCTACGGTCTTTGTGCTGTCATTCAAAGAATGACACGGGACTTTAGATATTGTTCCAATATTCATAAAAAAAAAATTGAGAGAAAATGAATCGATGGTTTATTGTCATTTCAGGCAGTAACCCGTCTTTCAAAGAAAGAACAGAGCCATGCTTTATCCTAAATCTTCAAATCTCATGCTCTGATTCTATAAACAATCAATTGATATTTAATGAAAACTAATAGCTTTGAAAAATAACTCGGACTCTATTTTTAAAAATCATATGGTCTTAACATTTGTCAAAATATCTATCTCTCAATCAACAACTTATGTCATTGATTGAGGGGGAGAATGATTTCAATAAAATCAAAAGGTTATTTGTCATACAATTGGTTTCAAAAGATAATCATGCATGTTTAATCAATGGAGTGTAAAGTCTCAAAATCCGATCCTTATCAGTTAAAATGTTTTCATAATCAAGTCACAATTCTCCTCAAAAGCTTTCAAAGTCAATTTAAATCTACAGAGATCACAAATCTCAAATGATTTGAAAATTGTGATCGGGGGAGAATTTTTGATTTAAATTGGAGTTAAACTGATAATTCGATAAATGGTCTCATAAGTGTTTAGCAAACTTTCCTCCCCACATGTGCCAAACGATTTTAAGTTTTTCCATGCACATGTTGAGGGGGAGCATCTTTTTAAAACCACAAAGAATTGAAACGTGATTGATTTGTCTCTAAGTGCAGGTTCTTTCTAATATGTGCAAAACTCTTTCAAACCTCGAGGCACATATTGAAGGGGAGAAAAACTTATGAAAACCTCATCCTTCACCAATATGATTTATATACTTGATTTGATCTGGGAAGTGATGTTAATATTTCTTAGAAAATGGTAATCAAAGAAGTTAATCCTTCCTCTTGCCTCCGTGTGCCAAAAAGATTTCAAATACATGATGCACATGTTGAGGGGGAGCTCTTTTTCTAAAAATATCAAAAACAATTCAGGTACAAAATGCTTTGATAATATATCACAAGTATCTGGATTGATTTTCAAATGGTTTTCAATTGGTTCCAATGGCAGATGAACAATACCAAATAGACCGACCAAATTTACTTTATGTATTGTGATATAAGAATGATAAGGTTAGGTATTTGTTCCCATGATCCGCCAGAACCGGAGGGATCTTCCCAGGGACAATCCACTAGATAGTGTAGAGTCCTTAGGAATATTGAAAAAAGGAGAAAAATGAGAAATGGGAAGAGCGGATCGAGACAGAGCTAGAACTGAATAAACCCAACAAGGTTCTAGTTATGAAGTCTCGGAAGGGGTTGAAGAATGAAAAAGAATTGAATGAGAAAAGGGTGAAAATAAATACCCTCCAAGAATTCAACCTTAGGGCAGAAACCAGGTTCAATACATATGCTACTGGTTGTTACCAAGGTAACACTGGTATTGAAGACAAGACGTCATGGACCCAGTGACGCACTGCACTACAACTTCCCAAGCTACTCAAGTTCCTCTTAAAAGGGCTTGTTTCATTCTCACGGGGAACCAACATAATCTATCGACTTTCTCTTAGAGATAGTTGATATTGAAGAAGGAGACCCTCTCCCTAGTCTCGGGCATAGGAACCAAATGTGCACAATTGAGTCTAGAGCCACGAGATCATCTATAAATCTCATTAGGACACTGTGTATGAAGACTCTTTGTTTCACACTATGTGGAAAGAGAGATTATATCTTATGAGTCCTACGCATTATCCTTGTGGTATTGCCAGAACATCTGAGTGATATGCAAACATATTCACAATGAAGATGGAAAGCCTTCTGAAGCCAACATCAAACAAGCTCCTGGTGGGTGGCATGTGAGATCTATCCAATAGATCAACCATGTGACAACCGAACATAAACAATGGGGCGAGTCATAATTATGATTCAATCTGGTTCGTGGTTATGGATTGACGATACCTTTGAAAAACCGGTCGTTGTGCTTAAAAATCTTTTCTCTAGCACATCGACCGTATTAATTTTCAAATATTAAAAGGTGTTTATGATTGATAATTGATTTTCCTTAAAACCTTCGTTGCATTGCAAAAACACTTTATTGAGCAGTACACGATTGTTTTTCAAATCTCTTTTCATCAATCAGTGAATCTCATATTCGCTGGTTCACTCACTCTGTGTTGTCTTCTTTGAGACGTTCCGGTTTGAGAACGGCTAGAGCATTGCTAATCCCTCGTCAAGGAGATTCTTCAAATTATACCGATCATAGGCACTGTATCGATCAACGGGAACCGTGGGCCGTGTACCTCAATTCAACAAAAGTGATCAAAGACACTTTCGTGCGCTTTATTGCTAATGTTGTATGCAGTACGCTCGACGCTTGCAATGATCGTAATGGAGAAGTCAATCCATAGCCGCATGCTCACACAACACATTCATTTCCAAAGATATAATGATAGGTGCATCAATGGCTCTGATATTTTCACTCCATGCTTCGCTACTGCCGCAAATATCATGAATCATCTAAAGCTTCGCTACTCGATAAGAAGAAATCATGGTCCAGAATGTGAGCATGTCGGTCCAAAATGTCACAACATCACATAATACCAACACTACAATGGAAAAGTCAGAGATTTATGGTAGCTGATGATATCAATGCTGGCTCAAAACTCATTATCACGTGGATCAGCTAAAGACCTCCACTTGTTTTAACCAAACATGCAAAATGAAGAATCAATGACTACGGGCTACAGAGCAAAGAACATTATCAAGAATCCAAGAACAATCTTAATGTAATATCTGTTTGTATTCAATGTAATTTGAGGTGACCTCCCTTAGGGGGAGATTGTTAGGATTTAGTAAATCCAGTTATTAAAGTATCGGTCACCTCAAGTATATGTAATCGTTAGAAAGCTCATAGTCGTAGTTATTTAAAGTTAAGTAGTATTTAGTTTTGTAACACCGTGGAGGACGGACGGGTCTTTACCCATCAGTATGCCGATCCACGCCCATAGGTGGCGATTTATGTAAGACTATAAATACCCTCTACCTCCCAAGGTAGAGGGTTGGAGCTAATAGTAAGATTTTCACTTTCTCTCACTAAGTTCCCAAACCTCTAACTATTTCTCTCTCTAAAAATATCATTGTGTATGCCTCCTATGATCATGGTTTGATGTGGTTGTGAAATCCAATATGTTACACGTCTTGTCTTCAATACCGGCGTTACCTTAGTAACCACCAGTAGCATATATATTGAACCCGGTTTCTGCCCTAAGGTTGAATTATTGGAGGGCTATTTCTTTTCACCCTTTTTACATTCATTTCTTTTTCATTCTTCAACCCCTTCAGTGCTTACCGAGACTTCATAACTAGAACCTTGTAAGGTTTATTCCAGTTCTAGCTCTATCTCAGTCCGCACTCTTCCCATATCTCACTTTTCTCCTTTTTTCATCATACCTAAGGACTTCTACACTATCTAGTGGATTGTCCCTGGGTAGATCCCTCCGGCTCTGGCGGGATCGTGGGAACGAATACCTAACCTAACCATCCTTATAACACCATGCATAAAGTAAATTGGTTGGTCTTTTGGTATTGTTCATTCTTCCTTGAAACCAATTGAAAAATCATTTGGAAAATCAATCAAGGTACTTGTGATATAAAATCAAAACATTTTGTACCTTAATTGTTTTTGATCTTTTAGAAATGCTCCCCCTCAACATGTGCATATGATTAGTAAATTGTTTAGCGCATGGAGGCAAGAATTCTTTTAAAATAATTTCTTGATCACAATTTCCGTGGAAAAAGCCATTTGATTTTCTTGGTAAATGCTCCCCCTCAATATGTGCGTTGGATATTTGAAAATCATTTTGCACATAGAGGCAAGAGGTTTTTGAAGTACTTCCACGATTACACAAACCATTAAGAAACCATTTAGAAAATCAATCAAGGTACTTTTAGGTTGAAACATAGAAATCTTAGTACCTTGAAAGTTTATTTTCTTTTTGAAATGCTCCCCCTCAATATGTGCTTCAAGATTTGAAAGCGTTTAGCACATATGGGAGAGCAGCATGCACTTTTGAATCAAATCGATCATCATTTATCATATTTCATAATTAAATCACAAATTCTCCCCCGATCAAAAATATCAAACCATTTGAAATTTTGGATCCCACGTGATTTAATAAGGTTTAGAAAACATGGGAGAAAATGTGGCCTTGTTTAAATACTCTTCAGGTTTTTGGTTAAATGCTCCTCCACAATCATGTACATTATGTATTTCAAAATCGTTTGGCACATGAAGGAAGGAGTGCTTTTGAAACATTTACCATTTAAAACCGATTTTGAGATTTAAATCACGATCTCTCCCCCGATCAAAAATTTCAAACCAATTGAGATTTTGGATCCCGATTGATTTAAATCATTTGGAAAATTTTGGGGAAAGACGTGGAAAGATTTAATTTTTAGAAATTGACTGATAAGGACCAACTATAGACATTAAAGATTGTTAGTGTCAGGTATGATAATTTTTAAGAGATCTTTAAGTAAAATAAAATAATTTCACAATCAAACAAGAACAGAAAAAATTTCATTTTGTGAGATCTTTGAGTTTTAAAGAAAATCATACCATGACATAACATTAAATCTTTAGATCACCACTTTGTTTTTGTACAAACCAGACTTTTATGAAGAAATATCGTTTGAAAATATTTTATTTTAAATCACTCTCCCCCTCAATCGATGACCGTAGTCGATGATTGAGTGACTTAAATTTTGAAAAAAAATGAAGTCCGGTGATTTCCAAGATTAAATCCAATTTATTTTCAAAACCAATATTTTTCCATTTTTCAAAACAATATTTTCAAAATTGTTTAAAAAATGGTATCATTCACTACTATCCTGCACAAAGATACGTTAGGTGGTTTAGAAGCTTCTGTTGTTGCTTTGTAGGGTTGGAAGAAAATCGTCACGATGCAAAGTGAGACCTCGACGTTGCATTTGTCATGACAACTCTTCATAGAGGTCCAATTAAGCTTCGTTTCTTCATTTGATGATGAAGAAAACCATCTGCCGATGGTGAGACCTTTTACGTTGCATTTCATGCCAACTCTCCATAGAAGTCAAATTAAGCTCCGTTTCTTCATTTGTCGACCCAAGATATAGTTGCCCTTTCCTTTCGGCATCCAATCATCAATTGTGGGATCCGGATCGGGAACATTCTTATAATCCATGATATCTGCATACGTTAGTAGACATACAAACAGATATATGGTGGTCAAAAACACCCAAACAGCAATCGACTAATAAAAGTCAATTCAACATGCCAATCAGTTCATATAAGGTATGGGAATAATGTGTTTATCAAACACTAATCGTCTAAATCTAACAATCATATCCTAGGCACCTAGTCCTTCAACATAGGTTAACATGTTTTATATTTAAGTATATAGGATAATTAGATAAGCTCGTTAGATGATATAAATTTGAAAACATTCTCCCCCTCAATCAATGACTTATTTTCTGAGAAGATTAAAAGCACTGAAGTCATTGATTGAGGTTTCAGTTTTATGAAAACACTGATTCTGATTGATTTTTAAGCAACTCATTTTCCACCACTTTGTTAAAACAAATATTTTTCTAAAGAATTTTAGAAGGAAAAATATTTGAGTAGGCACAGCAGTCCTTCGATATACTTTCCTCAATTAGTTTTAGGATAAGTGCATGAAAATTTTGAAAGTTTGTTTAGCGCAACACTTTCCTTCCTTGAAAAACGGGTTGCTATCTGAAATAATAGCAAGCCATGGTTAGGCGTGGGTTACAGTCTGAAATAACTGCAAGCCATATTTTGAGACATGTTTTGGAAAAGAATATTTACACTGTTAGGAATTAGAAAATTCCATAGTGAAGTATCGGTCACCCCAAATACTATCTAGCATAAGTTAGCTCGTAGACATTACGTTACTTACTAAGTTATTTAGTTAGCTATTTAGTTTAGTGCAACACCGTGGAGGAAGGACGGGTCTTTACCCATTGTATACCTGATCCACATGCCGTCAGGAGGTCGTTTATTTTGTAACCTATAAATACCCTCTACCTTGCAAGGTAGAGGGTTGGATGTTCTTTGGTAATCTAACCTTACATGAGTTTCTCTTTCTAAGAATATCCCACTTTCTCTCTCTAACATTATCTATACGCCCAAGTATGTTTGTGTTATGATGTGTATGTGAAATCCAATATGTTACAAATGGTATCAAGAGCCATGGTTAGATCATCTCTTACATATCTTTGGATTTCTAGTGGTTTTTAGGTGGTTTTTGAGTTTGAGAAAGTTTAGTGGTTCTTGCATCATTTGGTTGATTTCTAGTATTAAAGTTTGGATTTTGATTGTGCTTTTGTGTTTAGGATCATCACAAGTGTTTAGTTTTTGATTTGGAAGGCTTGAATCATCGTGGTTGGGTTGTTTTTGGATTGAAAAGTGTGTTTTGGAAGTTTTTCAAGTTAGCGACTTGGTTCTCTCAGTATAAATTTCTTGATAGCGACTCTGTTTAGAAATTATTAGCGAGTTGCGTTGTTTGTAGCTTACTTGGTGCCTAGCGACTTGCTTTTAGAGACAAGTGACAAAAAGTACGTTGGTGGATTCTCCACTACGGGTAGCGATTTGGTAAGGTAGTGACTTGCTTTCAATTTTGATAGCGACTTGTTCTTAATTTTCGTAGCGACTTGGTGTTAGCGATTTGGACTAGTAGCGAGTTGCTATTTAGCGACTTGATATCTTAGCGACTTGGTGCATAGCGACTTGCTGTCAAAATTTGTAGCGACTTGGGAACTTAGCGACTTGCTTTGTTATCACTTAGCAACTTGGTTCCTAGCGACTTGGTTCAATGATTCGTAGCGACTTGGTTGACCTTTGTACGTAATACGGTTTTCTCTTGATTTAGTAAAATCCCGTGAAAGAATCTATTTCCCGGTTTAATCATTGAGTTATAAAATCCTGTATAGTCTGTCAACATGTCTACCAACATGCCTACAATCATATCTACTATAGCTCGAGGACGCTTCATGCAGCAAATACTCATCCACCCACAATGTTTTACGCCATCGACCCTTTTATCTCCAGAGTGCTTGAACTCTATGATACCTCACGTAACAATGAAACAAAGTTGCATTTCAAGATTCTACCTTGATTGACTCTACAAATTATGATCAAAACTCCTCACCTTCTGAGTCAAACTTCAACAAACCACAACTGTTAATGACCCATGATGCAAAGCATTCGGAATGCAACATTGAGCCGTTTCAATTACTTCATCAAGACCTCACACAATCATATCCACTCCTATGAGTCGAACATGCCGGCTCTCTTTAGCCAAGACTTACCTACGCTGAAAAGGATGTGTTATGAACTTAGAACAACTGAAACTTCAAATTACCAATGAGAAGGTATTGATTGATGACTCTAATGCTGCACTTCAAGTTATCTACAACCAATTTCACCACTTATCAACGGGAATATTCTCGCTAACTTTGATCCATACATGACTGGAATTTCATTCAAGAAACACACTGGAATGGAAATTCATGAGTTCATCAACACATATATCCAACTCATGAATAATGTGGAAGTCTACATTAAGGATGCTGCTCAAAGGAATGATTATGTCCGAAAGAGTTGAATGAGAGTCATGGAAAATTAAAGGAAAGGTGTGATATTTTGGGTAATGGTTCGCTTGAAAGAATGATGATGCCGATGCCGATCGATCATGGAACTTCGCACACTAAAATGAATGATGTAATTGGCGCACTCATACAAAGGCTCGTAGTCCAAAAACTTGAAACCGCTTTCATGTCAAGAAATCTCGTTGTGCATAAGGTAAACACAGATGTCATACCAACAAATGAACAAGTGTCATGCATTGAGGTACCTTTAACCTAATCTCTATCTTTGATAATGATATCGATAAATGTGTCTTGGTTGAGTCTGAATCCAACATCCTTAAAACAAATGACATGGTAACAAAAGGGGTTTATGATGAACTTTCAAACAAATACTCAATTCTTGAAAAACATTGTATTTCCCTGGAAATTGCAATACAACAAAAGGAAGAAAGTTTTCGTGCTACAAAATCTTGCATTAATCCTGAATTTCCAGAAGTTCGAGAATTCTTCGAAACTAATCTGTAAAACCTGAAAATCTAAAACATGAATAAAGACTAAAATACCCTTGAAATCGAAATTTATAAAATAAGTAAAAGACATTTATATTCATTCAACGAAATTAAAACTAACTTATCTATAATTAAAACTTAACGAATATGTGTATGTGATCGATTTTGTACGACGAAAAGTTAAACGTCTCGCTAAAATAGTTGGGCCATTCGTATGGGCCTTGTTTTCGTTTATTTGGTGAACCATGTTGGGCCGTGTAATTTTGTCGGTTGGACTAGTGAGCCGAGAGCCCAAAGGGGCGTGAGTTTTGTTTGTTCGGTTGGACCAAGCCGAAGCCCACCCCATCTCAAGCCTAAACCGAAAATTGTACTAGCTATATATACAACACATTAAACATAATTTGGAACCCTAGTTTTCTTTGCCTCTCTTTTTTTTTTCTTCCTATTCGGCCGAACCAACTCCTTTGGTGTCGAGACCTTGTGTCCAACAAGCTAAGGTATAACAATGATCTTTTCGTCTTCTTTTGATAACACCTAACGTATAATATGTTGTATCATATTTGTTTTAGTCGAGCTTGTGTTCTTTTCTTTTGGCCGAACCATATGAAACCAACAAACCAATATGAATTGAACCTTGTAATATTAAGAGAACATGTAATATATATGTATTGTTTGAATCGGATCATTAGTATGTCGAGCTTAAGAAAACCGAACCACATATATCATGAATCGGACAACGTAAAACATGCAAACGTGATTAAGTAAGATAATAGATGAGCTAGGGTTTATGTAAAACATGTTAGCCGAAACCTACATGTTATCCGAACCATGTGAGGGTTTTGAACGTGTGTTAAACGAGAAAGGTCATGTAAAACCTAAACCCTAGATTGAGGTGTGAACCGAACCATGCATGCCGAACCCTAATTGGTTTGTGAACCGTGTATCATGCGTGTGTTTTATAAGTCAAGTAAGCTTGTTGATATGTAAACGTAGTACGTGGTCATATCTAGTCTAAACTATTGTGCATGTGTGTGTAAATGTGTAACTAATCCGAGTAATAAGTAACTTTGGGGTCACATGAAATCATAAACGTGCATGGATATAAAAGTTGACGTATAATATGTGTATAAGTAACGTATGGTTAAGTCATGAATGTGTTGAGTAAATAAACAAGAGTAATGAGTCATTAAATGGCGTAATATGTAAAGTAATTAGCATTAATATGATATTAACAGAATGAGAAAACCCTAGAACATAAATGAGAGTCGATTAGGGTTTGAAGCTAAGTATAATAATTCATTATTTCATGTGTGAGTTATGACGTTTAAACTATTTTCACATTTAACCCTACACTTTAATAAATGACATAATGAACCCTAATCTATAATATCGGTTATAAAACACGTAAGTCTCATTTAATCATAAATCTTTAAAGTAATAAGATCACTAAATACACTAAGTATAAACATCAAGTATTAAAATATCATTTCGACGATTATGGAATCATAAATAACATGTACGACCGTTAATGTGTATAGGTTCTGTGAAGAAGGAGTAATCCTTTGCTTTCCGTATTTTGCTTTTTGGTCATTTGCTTTGGAATAAGGTACAGATATTCTGACCTTTTTAGTAAAGGTTCCTTATAACATTTTCTTTCGTTAGCTTTTATATTAAGGTTTCCTAAGCCTTTGCTATGAACCCCATTCTGTTTGTTTGAGTGCTTTGCTTATCCGAACTCGATTTCGAATTGTGAAACATCTGATTTTGAACTATATGATATGAAAACTCTGATTTTGAAAATATGATTAACCTTATGATAAAGTATGATCTCGTGGAGTTTTGACATTCGATTTGACTTAAGATAGTTTGACACATGAGCCAAATATTTCACTAGTCATGGGGGTTCCATGTCCGTGTCGTGATGCACCTCGACATGACTCTAGGGCGTAGAGTGATGTTACGCCCGTCCCTTATCTGTATCTGTTATGAGCTCAAGTTATGTTATATGACCAATATCGTCATGCGGGTATGGATGCATCCTAGATCCGTTATCTGTTATCGTTATATGTTATCGATGATTGATCTTTGCGTGCATGCACGTACTTCATAACTCTGGTAGGTCTCCCCTACAAATGTTGCCTTATGTGAATATGATTATGATCGATATTTGTTTCGGGCTTGTGGTAGTTAACTATAAAACTTATTCGATAATTCTGATTTATACTTTGAAAATGATTATGATTTTGCTATCTTTCGTTCACTATATTCCGTATTCGATATCGTTTAGTACTTTCTTTGCTTTTATATTTGTTCATGAGCTTTTGAAGCTCACCGCATTTCTTTTATTCCGGCGGTATCTAAGCATTGAAGATGGGTTTTGCTTTGGGATGAGTGCATGAGTGGACTTACCTTAGAGATATTTAGCTTTGATCTTATGATGCCATTTAAGACTTCTTTATTTCAGATATTTTGTTGGAGTTTATTTTCCATTGGGACCTATGTATTGAAGTCATGTTGACTTGAATTATTCCGCATTTATGCTAAGACTTCTTTTGGATATTTATGTTTGCTTTGATATGACACCATTGTTTGTGATTCCTTTACCCTTGTCGGCTCGGGGCGTTACAATTTATGGCATCGAGCCAGGTTCACGACTTGTAGTCGGACACGTGACATATGGACCCTAGGTTTTGAGACCCTTAGAGCTTAGGCTATGATCTGTGAGGATTGGGTAGACTTTAGGTTTCCTTCTGCGAACTTCCATTTAAGTATCTCACCTTTGTTCATTTTGCTAATCGTTTGAATATCGTTCAAATGGTTCAAACTCGTCGTAACGGTAACGTGGATGGAGACGATGATGCTCCTAACTTGGATGCTGCGATTGCTAATGCTCTCAACACTCTTTTCCTGGTCTTACCACACGAGATGATGACACAGGTGATCAACAACATTCGCAACCGGTGGTGCTTCGGGTAGTGGTGGAGGTAATCAACCCACCGGCATTCACACTTGGCTCGGCGTTTGGTAAGCTCAAGCCTCTTTCTTTTAACTGCTGCTACTCCCACTGAGGCCGAGGATGGATCACTCATATTGAGAAGCCGTTTGAAGTCTTGGGTTGTGGAGATGAATTTAAGATCCGTTTGGCTGCATTTAAGTTGGAGGGTGATGCATTGAATTGGTGGAAGGCACTCAAACAGGAGAGAGGAGGAGATGCTTTTGCTATTACTTGTACTTGGATGAGTTTGGACTATCTTCTATATCCGTTACTTCCCGATCTTTGGCGACAAAGGTATGAGAGGATTATCGGGCAATCTACCGGTTTGATCATGAGAACTCTAATGAGTACATGGGTAGGTTTATGAGGCTGGTAAGTTTTGTGGGAACGATTCTTTGGAGATGGTAGGCGTCAAGCTAAGCACTTCAAGTTTTGTGGGAACGATTCGAGATGATAGGCGTCAAGCTAAGCACTTCAAGTGGGGATGAAGAAGTGGGTGTTGGACCGACTGCTGAATATTGAGTATGAGGATGTGTCGGCCTGCAATGACGCAGCTCATAACATTGAGATCTTTCATGAGGTTTCGGGTTCCAACAAGCGTAACCGTGATGGTGATCGGATTCAAGGTAGGACTCAAAGTAATGATTATAAGGGAAATTCGGGCAGGAGTTATGATTCGAGGGTCGGTGGATAGGAGTTATGATCGTGGGTCGGTCGAGGAAGGAATGTGGACTCTAGGCTCGAGGCAGGAGTCGAGGATAGCAGAGCTCTGGCAAGAATGGAAATGATCGTCGAACCAAGGTAGCAATAACCAGCGTTACAACAAGGATCGGTCAGCTCGAGGAACATATCGGGTCGTGCTTCAGGATCTTCAGTCGACAAAGGACAACAAGTTTTGCCTCCCCCACCTCTATGTACTACTTGTGGAAAGGCTCATCCGGGACCGTGTTTCAAGGCCACTGGTGGATGTTTCTCTTGTGGTTCCACTACTCACAAGATCAAGGATTGCCCTAAGAAGAACGGTGATTCACGGAAACTACATCAAGCCGCCACCTACTACTGGGCGTGTTTATGCTACTACTCGAATCGGCGGGCGCGCTTCGAGTACCATTACGGGCACTCTTTTCATTGATGATTTTACTGTCTTCGCTTTATTTGATACCGGTGCCACACACTCCATTATATCTGTCACATTTGCTAAGAAACTTAATATGAAGCCCAAACCATTAGCAAATCACTTATCAATTTCTACGCCTATGAAAAACCATATGATCATTGATCATAAATACGTTAAGTGCCCTCTTCATTTTGATGATCGTGTTCGCTCTGCAAATCTGTATCCTCTCGATATGGTCGACTTTGATATCATTCTAGGCATGGATTGGTTGGCTTATCATAGAGCTTCCATTGACTGCTATGCTAGAACTGTGATCTTTGGAGACGTAAAACATCCTGAATTTGTTTATTATGGTTCTCAACCCCTCAAATCTGTTAAGCTCATTTCTGCTATGAAGGCACGGACCATGATTGCTCATGGGTTCCAAGGTTTTCTGGCATCTGTTAAGGACACATCTTTGGAGAGTCCTAACATTGAAAACCTTTCGGTTGTTTGTGAATTCACCGACGTTTTTCCCGATGAACTCCCGGTCTTCCCCGGCTAGAGAAGTTGAGTTTAGCATTGAGTTAATTCCTGTCTTGAACCGATTTGAAGGCTCCGTATCGTATGGCACTGTAGAAGCTGAAGGAATTGAAGGAGCAGATGCAAGAGATGATAGAGAATGGATTTATTCGACCCAGTGTTTCTCCATGGGGTGCACCTGTTTTGTTTGTGAAGAAGAAGGATGGAAGCATGCGTCTATGTATCGACTACCGTGAACTCAACCGTATTACCATTCAAAACCGTTATCCTCTGCCGCGTATTGATGATTTGTTTGATCAAGCGCAAGGAGCGAAATTCTTTTCTAAGATTGATCTGAGATCGGTTATCACCAGCTACGTGTGAAGGAGCAAGATGTTCCTAAGACCGCGTTTCGTACCGGATATGGTCATTATGAATTCCTCGTTATGCCTTTTGGTTTGACAAATGCTGCTTTGTGTTTATGGACCTAATAAATCGTGTTTTCCATGAGTTCCTCGATAAGTTCGTTATCGTTTTCATCGACGACATTTTGGTTTACTCCAAGTCTGAAGAAGAGCATGAACAACATCTCCGGATAGTTTTGGAGATTCTGAGGAAGAAGAAGTTGTATGCCAAATTTTCGAAGTGCGAGTTTTGGTTAAGACAAGTCGCGTTCCTTGGTCATATTGTATCTGCTGATGGTATCACCATGGATCCGTCTAAAGTTGAGGCTATCACTAAATGGCCAAGACCTACGACAGTGACTGAGGTTAGGAGTTTTCTAGGACTTCTCTGGTTAATACCGACGTTTTGTTGAAGGTTTCTCTCGTTTAGCTTTGCCCTTAACCCAACTGATGAGAAAAGGTGAAAAGTTTGTATGGACGGATGAACGAGAAGAGAGTTTTGAGGAGTTGAAACGGAGATTGGTGTCCGCTCCTATTTTGACTCTTCCATCCGGTTCGGAGGATTTCAAATATCTGATGATGCATCTAAGAAAGGATTGGGTTGTGTTTTGATGCAACATGGAAAGGTGATAGCTTACGCTTCAAGGCAACTAAAACCTTATGAGGAGAATTACCCAACTCATGACCTTGAGTTAGCTGCAGTGGTGTTCGCGTTGAAGATCCGGAGACATTACTTGTATGGAGAGACGTGTGATATTTTCACTGACCATAAGAGTCTTAAGTATATTTTCACTTAGAAAGAACTTAACATGAGACAAAGAAGATGGTTAGAACTTCTTAAGGATTATGACACCAACATTCATACCATCCGGTAAGGCTAATGTAGTTCTTGACGCCTTAGCGAAATCGAGCATTCTTGCAAGTATTGAAATTGAACCTAGGATTCTTCGTGACTTAGAGCGTTTGGATGTTGAGTTGTGCGTACGAGGTTTTGATGGATACTTGGCTAGTATGAAGGTGGAGTCGAACCTTATACTGCAAATTAAAGAAGCTCAAAAGATGATGGCGATGTGGGCGTGGCGCAAAATGTTGAAGAAGGTAAGCAGACGGAGTTTAAGGTTGATGATGACGGAATAGTATGGTATGAAGATAGGCTCTGTGTTCCCAATGATTCGGTACTTCGCGAGAAAGTTATGGTTGAAGCTCATAGTTCTCCTTTCACTATCCATCCTGGTTCTACCAAGATGTATAGGGATTTGAAACATACTTCGGTGGAATGGCATGAATCAAGATGTGGCGACGTTTGTATCGAAGTGTATGATTTGTCAGCAGGTTAAGATTGAACATCAAAGGACTAGTGGATTGTTACAGCCATTGGATATTCCAACATGGAAGTGGGATAAGATATCTATGGATTTCATAACTGGGCTACCTCTTACTTGGAAGAAGCATGATGCGATTTGGGTAGTTGTTGATCGACTAACCAAATCTGCTCATTTCTTACCAATTAGAAAGGATTATGGTATTGGTAGATTGGCGAAATTTTTCAAAGAGATCGTTAGACTTCATGGTACTCCGGCATCTATTGTGTCGTGAGAGATCGCGTTTTACTTCCGTTTACGGAAAGGTTTGCAAAAAGCTTGGGGTACTCGACTTAATTTCAGTACAACATTTCATCCTCAAACGGATGGTCAGTCAAAGAGGACTATTCAGACCTTAGAGGACATGCTAAGGGCTTGTGCTTTAGAATGGACGGGTAGCAGGGATGAATATTTGTGTTTAGTAGAGTTTGCATACAACAACAGTTGGCATGCTAGCATTAAGGTAGCACCGTTTGAACTTCTTTATGGGAGAAAATGTAGATCACCTACTTGTTGGGATGAAGTAGGTGAACGTTTAATTGAAGGTCGGGAAATGATTGAGATCAGTAATGAGAAAGTAGCTATTGCTAGAGAAAAGTTGAAGGAGGCTAGGTCTCGTCAGAAAAGTTATGCCGACAAGCATCGTCGTGATTTGGAGTTTCGGGTTGGAGATCGTGTATTTCTAAAAGTTTCGCCGTTTAGAGGTGTGAAACGTTTTGGAATCAAGGGCAAGCTCAGTCCTCGATTCATCGGTCCGTTTGAAATTTTGGAGCATATAGGAGAAGTTTCGTATCGGTTAGCACTTCCGCCTCAGTTATCGCATGTTCATGATGTTTTCCATGTATCTCTCCTAAGGGGATACAACTATCATCCGTTACCCGTTGCTTCTTATCCGTTTGATCAAATTCAATCCGATATGTCTTTATGTGAAGAACCGGAAGCTATTTTAGAAAGACAAGAAAGAGTCATGAGAAATAAAGTCATTCCGTTCGTTAAGATTCTTTGGAAAAATCACCCGGGGCGTGAGGCTACTTGGGAAACCGAGGAGTCGATGCGAGCTAGTTATCCTCATTTCTTTGAATAGTTTGGTATGTTCTCATTTCGTTTTCGTTTCGTTTCATTTCAATTTTCGAGGACAAAAATTCTTCTTTTAGAGGGGAAGAGTTGTAAAACCTGAAAATCTAAAACATGAATAAAGACTAAAATACCCTTGAAATCGAAATTTATAAAATACGTAAAAGACATTTATATTCATTCAACGAAATTAAAACTAACTTATCTATAATTAAAACTTAACGAATATGTGTACGTGATCGATTTTGTACGACGAAAAGTTAAACGTCTCGCTAAAATAGTTGGGCCATTCGTATGGGCCTTGTTTTCGTTTATTTGGTGAACCATGTTGGGCCGTGTAATTTTGTCCAGTTGGACTAGTGAGCCGAGAGCCCAAAGGGGCGTGAGTTTTGTTTGTTCGGTTGGACCAAGCCGAAGCCCACCCCATCTCAAGCCTAAACCGAAAATTGTACTAGCTATATATACAACACATTAAACATAATTTGGAACCCTAGTTTTCTTTGCCTCTCTCTTTTTTTTCTTCCTATTCGGCCGAACCAACTCCCTTGGTGTCGAGACCTTGTGTCCAACAAGCTAAGGTATAACAATGATCTTTTCGTCTTCCTTTGATACCCTAACGTTATAATATGTTGTATTATATTTGTTTTAGTCGAGCTTGTGTTCTTTTCTTTTGGCCGAACCATATGAAACCAACAAACCAATATGAATTGAACCTTGTAATATTAAGAGAACATGTAATATATATGTATTGTTTGAATCGGATCATTAGTATGTCGAGCTTAAGAAAACCGAACCACATATATCATGAATCGGACAACGTAAAACATGCAAACGTGATTAAGTAAGATACGTAGATGAGCTAGGGTTTGCGTAAAACATGTTAGCTGAAACCTACATGTTAGCCGAACCATGTGAGGGTTTTTGAACGTGTGTTAAACGAGAAAGGTCATGTAAAACCTAAACCCTAGATTGAGGTGTGAACCGAACCATGCATGCCGAACCCTAATTGGTTTGTGAACCGTGTATCATGCGTGTGTTTTATAAGTCAAGTAAGCTTGTTGATATGTAAGCGTGATGCGTGGTCATATCTAGTCTAAACTATTGTGCATGTGTGTGTAAATGTGTAACTAATCCAAGTAATAAGTAACTTTGGGGTCACATGAAATCATAAACGTGCATGGATATAAAAGTTGACGTATAATATGTGTATAAGTAACGTATGGTTAAGTCATGAATGTGTTGAGTAAATAAACAAGAGTAATGAGTCATTAAATGGCGTAATATGTAAAATAATTAGCATTAATATGATATTAACAGAATGAGAAAACCCTAGAACATAAATGAGAGTCGATTAGGGTTTGAAGCTAAGTATAATAATTCATTATTTCATGTGTGAGTTATGACGTTTAAACTATTTTCACATTTAACCCTACACTTTAATAAATGACATAATGAACCCTAATCTATAATATCGGTTATAAAACACTTAAGTCTCATTTAATCATAAATCTTTAAAGTAATAAGATCACTAAATACACTAAGTATAAACATCAAATATTAAAAGATCATTTCGACGATTATGGAATCATAAATAACATGTACGACCGTTAATGTGTATAGGTTCTGTGAAGAAGGAGTAATCCTTTGCTTTCCGTATTTTACTTTTTGGTCATTTGCTTTGGAATAAGGTACAGATATTCTGACCTTTTTAGTAAAGGTTTCTTATAACATTTTCTTTCGTTAGCTTTTATATTAAGGTTTCCTAAGCCTTTGCTATGAACCCCATTCGTTTGTTTGGTATTTGCTTATCTGAACTCGATTTTTGAATTGTGAAACATCTGATTTTGAACTATATGATATGAAAACTCTGATTTTGAAAATATGATTAACCTTATGATAAAGTATGATCAGTAATCGGTTTGACATTCTAATTTGACTTAAGATAGTTTGACACCCGAGCCAAATATTTCACTAGTCATGGGGGTTCCATGTCCGTGTCGATGATGAACCTCGACATGACTCTAGGGCGTAGAGTGATGTTACGCCACGTCCCTTATCTGTTATCTGTTATGAGCTCAAGTTATGTTATATGACCAATATCTGCGTGGGCGTATGGATGCATCTTAGATCTGTTATCGTTATCGTTATATGTTATCGATGATTGATCTTTGCGTGCATGCACGTACTTCATAACTCTGGTAGGTCTCCCCTACAAATGTTGCCTTATGTGAATATGATTATGATCGATATTTGTTTACGGGCTTGTGGTAGTTAACTATAAAACTTATTCGATAATTCTGATTTATACTTTGAAAATGATTATGATTTTGCTATCTTTCGTTCACTATATTCCGTATTCGATATCGTTTAGTACTTGCTTTGCTTTTATATCATTCACTGAGCTTTAGAAGCTCGGCCGCATTTCTTTATTCATGGCGGTATCTAAGCATTGAAGATGGGTTTTGCTTTGGGATGAGTGCATGAGTGGACTTACCTTAGAGATATTTAGCTTTGATCTTATGATGCCATTTAAGACTTCTTTATTTCAGATATTTTGTTGGAGTTTATTTTCCGCTGGGACCTATATATTGAAGTCATGTTGACTTGAATTATTCCACATTTATGCTAAGACTTCTTTTGGATATTTATGTTTGCTTTGATATGACACCATTGTTTGTGATTCCTTTACCCTTGTCGGGTCGGGGCGTTACAAATCACTTGAAAACCCAGATTCAGGACAAAGATTCAACCATACGCAATCAGAAATGTCAACTCTCAGATCTGCATAAGAAATGCAATCTTAGGATAAGCAATCCTAACCATGAGATGTGTAGTGAGCTTAAATCTAGGAATGATGAATTAGCTTTATGTGTATCCAACTTATTAAGAGAAAATGAGTCCTTGAGAAGGAACTTATTAGAGAATGATTCCAAGTTGATAGATCAAACAAATTCCTTTTTGGCTGACATTGATGCCCTCAAAGCCCAAATTCAGGATAAGAACTTCAATATTGTTGCCTTAAAAATGAGCTTAGAAAATCTATTGGAAATAGGGTGAACACTAAGTTTGCAAAACCATCGACCTTGGGAAAGTCAACCTTTGAGAACAACTCAAAACATAACGTAGTTAGGCGGTAGAATGCTTTTAGAACTAAAAGATTTAAACCATCGAAATCTAGGCTTGCCTCCCAAGTTGATCACGAATCTTGTTTTGTCAAAACCAGTCACTTCACTACCTCGTTCCGATATGATGAGTAACAAACCTCAGGTTAATGTTCAAAGTTCTAAGATCAGGAATACTAGGAGCTCATCTACTTCTCGCAAGAAGCATCAAAAGGTAGATCAATCCCCTAAGAAACCTAATGTTTACAAAAGGACCAATTTTCAAAAGAGGAATGTGCCTACACCCAAATCTACTAGCTGCTGTTTCAAATGGATTCCCACTGGCAGACTATTTAAGCTTACAGGATCCAAACTAACGTACATACCTAGATCTTGCCTTAAGTGGATGCCCATAGGAAAACTCTTCAAGAATAGTGAACCTAAAGGCATCTCCACCAATGAGATGCCTAGATCAAATAGTACAACAACCAATAGTGAGAATACTCATCTCACTAACTCATCTATTTGCAATACTACATGTGCTTCTAGTGCAATGTGTTCTCAGTCTTTTTCTGTAAGATATAGGATTTCACAAACACACTAAACCATAATCAAGTGGGGCGTTAACAAGAGTATAGAGAGAGAAAGTTCTAGTGAGAGAAAGGAAGAGAGTTGGGAACTATGTGAAACAAAAAAAATGGTATTGAAGCTCAAACCCTCTACCTTGGGAGGTAGAGGGTATTTATAGTTTCTTACAAACAAGCGCCACCTACGGGTGGATCGGGCATCACGGTGGGTAAAGACCTGTCCGTCCTCCACGGTGTTACTAAACTAAATACTACTAAACATAAAATAACTACGACTACGAGCTTTCTAACGATTACATATACTTGAGGTGACCGACTCTTTAATACCTGGAATTTCTAATTCCTAACAGATCTCCCAAGGAGGTCACCTCAAATACACATTAAAATTACATTGAATACAAACAGATATTACATTGAGAATGTTCTTAGATTCTTGTCCATGTTCTTTGTTCTGTAGCTTGTAGTCTTTGATTCTTCATAATTGCATGTTTGGATAATCGAGGTGGAGGTATTTAAGCGATCCACGTGATCGAGTTTTGAGCCGGCTTTGAGATCATCGACCACATTAAATCTCTGACTCAACCTTTGTGGTGTTGGTAATTAGTGATGTTGTGACTTTTGGACTGACATGCTCACATTTTGGATCATGATTTATTCTTATCAGAGTGGCGGAAGCTTTCGTTGATTCATGATATTGGCGCGTAGCGAAGCATGGAGTGAATATATCAGAGTCATTGATGCACCAATCATGATTTCTTTAGATATGAATGTGTTGTGTGAGCATGCGGCTATGGATTGACCACTCCATTACGATCGGTACAAGCGTCGGCGTGTACACGCATAAGACAGGTTAGCAATAAAGCACACGAAAGTGTCTTTGATCACTTTCGTTGAATTGAGGTACACGCCCACGGTTCCCGTTGATCGATACAAGCTGTGATCGGTATAATTTGAAGAATTTCCTTGCGGGGTTTCGCATTGCTCTAGCCGTTCTCAAACCGGGCGTCTCAAAGAAGATAACCGGAATGAGTGAACCGGCGAATAGAGATTCACTAATTGATGAAAAAAGATTTGAAAAACAATCGTGTATCGCTCAATAGAAATTGTTTTTGCAATTCAACGAAGTTTTAGTGAAAAATCATTTATCAATCATAAACACCTTTTGATTTGAAATAATTGTACCACGGTCGATGTGCTAGAGAAAGCGAGGTTTTCAAAGGTATCCGTCAATCCATTTTCTTGGATCTGGATTGATTCAATTTTGAATCGCTCCACTGATGAGGTCCATATGACACAATCAAGTCTTGGCAGTACCACAAGGATAGTGCATAGGACTCATAAGATATAATCTCACATTCCAAATTGTGTAAAATAGTGAGTATTCAAGAAATAAGTGTCCTAAAGAGATTAATTGATGATCTCGTGGCTCTAGACTCAATTTGTGCACATTTTGGATCCTATATCGGAGACTAGGGAGAGGGCCTCCTTCTTCAATATCAACAATCTCTAAGAGAAAGTCGATAGATTATGTAGGTTCCCCGAGAGAATGAAACAAGCCCTTTTAAGAGGAACTTGAGTAGCTTGGGAAGTTAGTGCAGTGCGTCACTAGGTCCATGACGTCTTGTCTTCAATACCAGTGTTACCTTAGTAACCACCAGCATATGTATTGAACCGGTTTTACGCCTAAGGTTGAATAAATGGAGGGCTATTTCTTTTCACCCTTTTTCTCATTCAATTCTTTTCATTCTTCAACCCCTTGATTGCTTACGAGACTTCATAACTAGAACCTTGTTGGGTTTATTCCGATTAGCTTCGATCTCGAGTCACTTTCATCCCATATTCTCATTATTTCTCCTTTTTTCATCATACCTAAGGACTTCTACACTATCTAGTGGATTGTCCCTAGGTAGATCCCTCCGGTTCTGGCGGATCACGGGAACTAATACCTAACCTTATCATCCTTATATCACCATACATAATGTAAAGTTGGTCGGTCTTTTTGATATTGTTCATCTGCCATAGGAACCAATTGAAAACCATTTGAAAATCAATCAAGATACTTGTGATATAGAATCAAAGCATTTTGTATCTTAATTATTTTGATAATTTTAGAAATGCTCCCCCTCAACATATGCATAATATTTTAGAAATTGTTTTAGCACATGGAGGCAAGAGATCTTTGAAATCGTTAGACTGAGAATGAAAGGTCCAATCTTTTGATTAACATTTTCTAAAATGATCATCATCACTTCCCAATCAATTTGAGTAAATAAAACATTTTGAGGAAGGATGAGGTTTTCAAAATTTTGCTCCCCCTCAATATGTGCCTCAAATTTTGAAAGAATTTTGCACATATTAGAGGAATCTACACTTAGAGACAATTGAACACGTTTCAATAATTTGAGGTTTAAAATAGTTGCTCCCCTCAACGTGTGCATGGAAAATTTGAAATCGTTTGTCACTTGGGGGAGGCAAACATACTAATCACTTATGAAACCATCTATCGAATTATCGGTTTAAATCCAATTTAAATCACAAATTCTCCCCCGATCACAATTATCAAAACATTTGAGATTTGTGATCTCGTATAGATTTAAATTGATTTTGAAAGCTTTTAAGGAGAATTGTGACTTGATTTTGAAAAAGTTTTAACTGATAAGGATCGAATTTTGAGACTTTAGACTCCAAAGATTTAAACATGCTTGAATATCTTTTGAAAGCAAACCATTTTTTTTGAAAAAAGTTCACTTTATAGTTAAAAATCATTCTCCCCCTCAATCAATGACATAAGTTGTTGATTGAGAGATAGATAGTTTTAACAACCGTTTAGTCTGAGATGATTTTCAAGAATTGAGCCCGAGTAATTTTTTCAAAGCAATTCGTTTTCATTGGATAGTGAGAATTTTGTATAGAATCAGAGCATGAGATTTGAAAAACAAGATAAAGCATGGCTCTGTTCTTTCTTTTTAACACGGGTTACTGCCTGAAATGACAATAAACCACTATTTTCCTTCGCCTCATTTTTTTTTTTTTTTTTTTTAGAAAACTATGTACATTCGATGAACATCTAAAGACCCGTGACATTCTTTGAATATCAACACAAAGTCCGTAGATGATATCGAATCGAGAAAAACATGACAAAATGACAATATTTTTGAGGATTTTTTGATTTTTTCACATTTTTATGGATTTTTGAAAGTTTTATAATTTTGTATTTTGCTTTTTGAATAAATATATACAAAGAGATAGATGAATAAAGACCTTTACTCCTCGTCTTCCTCCTGAAGGCGTTTGAGAGTTTCTGGTTGAAGGCTTTTCAAGCCAAGTCGTGGAAGAATAAACTCAAAGCGTTCTCTTGGAAGAGCTTTGGTGAAGATGTACGCTAAGCGGTATTCGGTCCTCACAAAATAGAGTTCCACCACACCTTTTTCCACTTGTTCCCTGATGAAATGATGTCGAATGTCGATATGCTTTGCTCTTGAGTGTTGAACGTTGTTGCATGAGAGAGCAATAGCACTTTATTATCACGATCAGAGGGATTTTGTTAAATTCAAAGCCATAGTCAGATAATTGAGATCTCATCCATAGGATTTGAGCACAACAAGATGACATGGCTATGTATTCAACCTCTGTAGAGGAAATAGAAGTACTCATTTGCTTCTTTGAAGACCAGCTCACAAGCTTATCACCCAAAAGCGAGCACCTCTAGGCGTGCCGGCGAGTATCTTGACACCTGCATGATCGCATTTGCATATCTTTGTTAGTGACATACCGGTGTCCTTCCGGTACCAAAGTCCCATGTTGATGGTTCCTTGGAGATACCAAAAGACCCGTTTAACTGCTTCAAGGTGCTTTTTGATAGGCTTAGCACGGTATCTAGCACACATGCATACAGCGAACAAAATATCGGTCTACGTGAGGTACATCGGGGATCCGATCATGCTACGATATTTTGTTTGGTCTACCATGATCCACGAGTGGTCCTCATCCAGGTTTTGTATGCTCAATCATGGGAGTGTCAACGGGGTCACTAGAATCAAATCCAAATTTCTTTAAAATCTCATTTGCATATTTAGATTGATTTATGAAAATGCCTCAGGGACTTTGTGAAATTTGTAATCCCAAGAAAAATGACATTTGTCCCATCATTGACATTTGAAATTTAGAACCCATTTCATTTGAAAAGCGGTCACACTCATTGGGGTCAGTCGAGGCAAAGATGATATCATCAACATAAATTTGAAGCGTGAATTAAGTGTTTGCACGACTTCACGGTGAACAATGTTGGATCAACTGCTCCTTTCTTTGAAGCCGGTAGACATTAGAAACTTTGATAGCGTATCATACCATGCCCTTGGAGCTTGCTTTAAACCATAAAGAGCCTTCTTCAAAGCGATAAACATGAGTAGGATGCTCGGATTCACAAAGCCTTCAGGTTGGTGGCGTGAGCGACTTCTTTAAGATCTCCGGATTCGAAATCCCGTCTTTACATCCATCGATAGACTACCATATTCTTACTTGCAGCATTAGCCAAGAATATTCTGATTGCCTCGATTCGAGCAACTAGAACAAAAGATTCTTCAAAGTCAATACCCTCCTCTTGATGGTATCCTTTAGCAACCAATCGAGCCTTGTTCTTTAACACATCACCATGCTCATCAAGTTTCACTTTGAAGATCCATTTTAGAGCAATGATCATAGCACAATCTGGGCGGTACTAATTCCCATACATCAAGTCGATCAAACTCATGAATTTCTTCTTGCATGGCATTGAAACCAATTTCTGTCTTCATTCATGGAAGTTTTAACATCTTTTGGTTCGATCTTAGAGAGTACGGAGTTGAAGAAGCACCATAAGGCATCTGTTGCAAGTTGTTTCGTGTGGATCTTGGGCGAGAGGATTTCCAATGATGTTGTCTAATGGATGATCGTGAGTCCATTTTAAAGGTATTTATGTGGTAGTTGTTGAGGGAAGTAGCGAGTCGATGTCTCTGAAGAAGATGGTTACGATGATGATTGAGGAGCAAATATGTTTTCAAATGGAGCATCTTCGGGAGTAGCAAAGGGATTGACTTCATCCTGTGAATCAAGAGAATTTCCATGATGTACACTTGATGATTGAAGATTTGTTGATGAAGCAGTTGGTCGGCAGGCGCTTCTTGGCTTAATGACATAGAAGTTGAAGGGTTAATTTCATTGAGGGGATAAAGCGACCTCTGTTGATTGAATTTTCATATCATTGTTACTTGGCTCAAATTGTTCATCAAACATTGGATCAAACAGTTTCTTTAAATCATCTTCTGAGGGAGGTACATATGGAGTGGCTGATGAGGAGTTTGGTACAAGAGATGAACCAATGGGACTGCTTTGAAGTGCGGGTCTGGCTGGATTGTCCAGGGAGCCATTTGACCGGTCGACTCATCAAGCGTGGCGTGAATTGTTTCCATGATATTTCGGGTTCTCTTGTTGTAGATTCGGTAACCTTTACTATTAGGTGCATAGCCTACAAAACTCCAATGTCCGCTTTAGCTCTCAGTTTTCCTAAATCTTGACCATCATTAGTTGGATAACATAAAGCACCAACACACGAAGGAATGAAAGATCGGGTTTTCATTGTGGACAAGTTCATATTTTGAGTTTTTCCATGAGCGGTGTGAATCGAGGGATCGATTTTGGGTGTAGCATGCGATGGCGATGGCTTCACCCGAGAAACATTGGAACTTTTGAGTAAATCGGCATAGTCCTCGCGGCTTCCACAAGAGTTGATTTAGTCTTTCAACTACACCGTTACGTTGAGGAGTTCGAGGAACACTTCTTTGATGGTGATTCCAATACTTTTCATAAAACTCACCAAGTTGTTTGTTAACAAACTTCAGTTCCATTGTCGTTCGGATGATTCGACCGTTTTGTTAAGACGAACTGCATTTGTTTGATGAGTTTAATGATGATATCTGGAGTTTCATCCTTTGTCTTTAAGAACTTTACCCAGGTGAATCTAGAGAAATCATCAACCACAACTAACACATATTTCTTCCCAAAGATATTCTGCACTCTCATTTGTCCACATAAGTCCATGTGAATTGTATGGAAGAACTTCCGAGTTTGTAGGTTTGGGTTTATGGGCATACTTTTGCTTTTTCCCAATTGGCATCTTTGAACAAAGATGATCCTTTTCATACTTAAGTCTAGGTAGACCTATAACTAAGTCCTTTATGGAGAGATCATTGATGGTGCCGAAGTTCAAGTGATTGAGACGACGATGCCATAACCATGACTTTGTTTTGGAAGCCTTTGACAACAAGCAAATTGGAGAAGGCTTCATCATATCTTTGATAGAAATGGTGTATAGATTTGAGCCACGTGAACCTCTTAAAAGTTCCTTACCATCAAGTTCTCTAACGAAACAAGTATGTTTTCGAAAGCTACTTCTAGATCAAAATCGCAGAATTGACCAACAGAGAACAGGTTATGACCAAGACCTTCCACATAATATACCCTTGAGATAACACTTTTACCAACAACATAATCTCCATAACCCATAATTGCACCAAAATGATCATTCCGAATCTAAGCTGTCAGATGAATTTGCTCACGAAGTTCATGAGCGACGGTCTCCGGTCATATGCTTGGAGCGACTGAGTCCGGTACCATAGAGCGATTTGAGCGATCTGCGGTTGAACACAGACAAAAATGGATAACCGGATAATTGGGATCCCCATGCAAGAATGGGTTCCACTTGGTTAGTAACGATGAATGGAACACCCACATTAGAAATAGAAGCATCCATATCAGAAGTAGAAGCAATGGAATCATTGGGAATAGATGCAGATCTTTGGTGTCGTATTTGACCTATTCAAAGTATGTTCACTTCTTAAGGGAATAGTTCTACCGGTAGGCATCCATTTTCTAGTGGGCATAGTCTTAGCGGTTTGAGGATAAAGCTGATTATTCTTATGACCAAAAGGTATCCAATAATAACCTATCTTTATAAATGTTCTTCTGTGGGTTCCACTATTTTCTAAAAATCTTTCGTCTTTGCCTTTTAGCCTTCTTTGCACGATTATTAGCATTAACAATTTTAACGGGCATTTGTGACATTAGACAAAGCATTCACACCACATTCATGATTAGCAACATAATTCAAGCGGACATCATTACAAGGTTTGCAAATAGTATCGAATTGAATTAATTACGATGCGCCTATGGCTAATACTTGAATCAACACGATTCGTTTTATTCAACTCAAACTTAAAGTTCCTAGATTGGTCTTCTACTCTCTTCCAATGCACATTTTAGCTTGCAAGGTCCTATCATTCCTTGTATTGTCTTGAGACTTTGACACGCTTTCGCTTTAATGTCAGATTACTCTGTAGAGGGAATGGAAACATTAGTTGGTTGATCTAATTTTTGCATTCTTGAACTTGATGTGCAAGGATCTGTACTACTAGAAGGCACATTAGTGTTTACTTTCTTAAGGATGTGATTAGAGCTATTTGCAGGCACACTAAAATTCACTTTCTTAGCACTAACATATCGGAACGAACTACTTGAAGGCACTCTAAGGTTGACATTCATAACATTGGGCATAGAACGGATTTCATGCTTGGCACTAGGCATAGAACAAGGCATTTTTGCCTTTTGCACCTAAGGATTTTGGACATGTTGCAATTACACATTCAAGCGACTCTTGAGATCGTTTGGCACGGAGGCAAGCAAACCTAATTTCTCTATCAAGTGGTTTATTAATGAAATCCTCTTCAACAATCTCACGGAGACATTCTAGACTATCCTTAAGGTGAGCACAATAGTCATGAAAGGCAGGTTCATTATTCCTAAGATGAGGAGGAATATATTTAACCGTCACGATGTATTTGCGATCAAGGGTGACTTTGAAACAACATTCTTATTAAAACAAGTGGCGGTTTCCCATTTTCACGACTTCTCGATTCTCAATTTCCTTTTGTAAAGACGTTATTTTTTCGTTGTTTTGGTTGACTTTCATTGAATCATATAACTCTTTAAAGTGTCGTTTAACTTTTTCATTTTCTTCTAGAAAACTCTCGTTTTCCTTTTGTAAGGCATTAACTAAGTTTTGAAGATGAAAAGTTTGAGTCTTGAGAATCTAAAGGAGGAGGCATTTGGGATCGATCACATTGTTCTTTTCACCCTTTAACTGAGAGATTTGAGCCTTCAACTTTTTGATCGTGTTACAATGAGTTCGAATCTGTTCATCACGTTTGCTAATTTCAAAAGCTGCATCAAATTCAGGAGCATCCAAGGATGTCTTGATATTTGAGGTTTTAACATTTTCTTTTAGATGTTGATATTTTAGTTGTAAATCAAAATGTTCAACTTCTAGTTTAGAAAGATGCTTTACCAAATTATCGTGATCATCGTGATCAATTTTCTCATTAAGTTTCGAATTAATCTTTTCAAGCTCAATGACACGATCATGGGAGACTTTCGGAGCAACAGATAATTCATGAAATTGAGAAGCATTAATGGAGCAATTTGTAGCAATGTAAAACACATCTTGAGCAATACATTCAGAAATAAGATTCTCATTCAAGGTATGCAAGTTCTTCCTCTCAATCTCATTATATTTTAGTGCTTGCTCATAGTCACTAACCTCAACTATCATTGCATCAAATTCCTTTTCCATTCCTTTAATATCGAACTTATCCCCTTTTAAGACTCTCAAAATGATCTTTTAGTAGTTTGAAGAAAGGCATGACCTCGGTTAGATAGCATTCTTTTGTTTGCTCAAAACCCTTTCCCCTTGGTTATCGATGGGTGTGATCCTTTTTTTACAAGTTTTCTCAAAATCGACAAATAGTTGAAGAATAACATATTGGCTGATTAAGGTCTTGCTCTTAGTAACAATAGTTCTAGGAACTAAATGCATTGGTGTATTTGGAGGATACAGTCGCTCTGAGCATTTTCCTAAAGGAAGGGTTTGTTTCAACAAGATTTTCGACTTTTAGCTTATCTAAATCCTTTTCGAAAAACTTGTTGGTGTTAATAACGTTTAAGGCTTAAATTTGTTTAAGGAGATCCAGTTTTCCTTCTTGTAATCATGGGGTTTGATCGTGATGTTATTCTTTTTGCATTCAGGATCTTCTAGCTTCTTATTCATTTTCACCCTATATGCATCATCTAATTTTCTATCTTCCTTAGTGCACTCAATGCAACTAGGTTTCTGTCTAGGTTTAAGAATCTCATTGCCATCATAAATTACATTTTGAGTCGCCTTAGCTAACTACTTGTACTTTCGAGTTGGGTTTATCTATAATAGGAACACTATGCTTATCGCTTAGAACTCTATGCTTAGTGACCATGTGAGCAATCTGAATGGTATTCCTTGCATTACAACTTATTTTCAAGCTTGTTCTTCAAAGTTTTTAGATTAGAAAAATCATTCAAAGTTTTGATTCCTTGGCATGAAATTCTTGCTTAAGCACTTTAACATTTTCTTGAAGTTCTTGTTTTTGCTTAGCGGTTTTTGAAAGCTTTTCTTGTAAGGAATTTAACTCTTGTTTTAACACTTCTTCTCTAAAATTACTTTTTCTAATAATTATACGCATTTGGTTATCCAACTCCTGCTCACGAGTAGTTAGCTCAAACTTAGCACGTTGTTCATAAATGGTAACTCGTTCTTTATAGGCATTAAGTTCGAGAGATAGAATCATAAGGGGCACATGCGGTGTATTCATCACAGAACATAATCATCATTGTTGCGGAGATACATCACTTTATACAATCACACTTTCACTTTGTTTCACATATTGATCATATGGGACAACATTGATATTACCCATATTTTTAATATCTGACTCAATGATTTCAGTTGATTGTATTTCATTATGCATCTTTTGCACATCAACTTCATCATATAATTTTAATACCTCTGAGATGATTTTGTCTTTGGATGGTCCAACTTGTGGTGAAGAAGAGACCTTAGGAGAGACCATTGGAGAAATGCTAGCCATGAAAATTATGTGTGCGATGGGTCCATCATCAACATCAGTCGTATGCATCACGCGATTAGCTACTTGAAAGGCATTACGATGATTGTGACCTATCTCACGAATATCTTGCTTCATCCACATATGCATCATATGTCTTAGCATTCCCTTGGCAAGAAACAACAACTCCTCTTCATCCAAGGTTGCTCCATTGTCCTGAGCTTGCACTAGCAACATCTTATCTATGAAGTATTGACATTCGAGGGCGTTTTGGAGATGTGAAATTCCTTGCAATGTGTCCCTCACCACCACAGTTGTAACACTTGATTGTCTTGACTTGTCCACGATTTCCATTCCTTCCCGATTCGATTTCCTCCATAGCCTCCACCAACTCCACCCCTTCCTGCTCATCTTGTCTTTCATGAACTGGTACCATAACTTTCCCATCTCGACTAGAGCATGATTGTGAAGATTGGATGCGTTCTAATCTCATTGTTGGTGTGAACATTGTTGGTATGTGGATTGAGAGTCAAGTTTTGTTTAACCATAAGGGCCAGTTGAGTAATGAAGTGTCCCGCGGTGCATCGGCATCGGCTTGTTTGAACATTTTGGATCGAGAATGAGTTTGTGAGTTCCATCACCCATGGGTATAACTTGTGAAGCTTTAGTGGTAATCCCAATGTTTGAGTAGAAGGCGGTTGAATCATTTGATGAGCTTGTCTCTCCTGGATTTGTTTTGAATTGTTCAAGAATCCTCTTTTCAAACATGGCATGTCTCTCATTAGAAGAAGGAAGGCATAGAGTTGCTCATAGTTATATTCTTCAATCCTTTGGTTAGTTTCACAGAAGTGACAAACTTGTGCCATTCGGGATTCATGTTGTTCACAAACTTTAAGTTCAACTGAATGTTTGGCATAGTCATTCTGAAGTTCCTCATGTCATTAACAAGCTTGTGGAATCTCACGTAATACTCATAGACACTCTCATCTAGTTTCATCTTGAAGTGCTCAAATTCATCATAAAGTTGTGATTCTCTGTCTTCCATGGTTAATTGAACCGAAAAGAAGCATCTTGACATTATCCCATCGACCTTTGCTTGGTGTTGTGATTGATAAGCTTATAGATGTATTTTGGAAGACCTTGCAGTATGATGTTAGAAGCCACGATATCGACATCGAATCTCTTTTTCTCTTTATCATCGAGCTCATCATATGTCTTTGGTGCATCTATTCCATAGATCATTGTTCCATCTGTATCAATTAAGTCTCTAGTAGTCTCAACTCGATAAGGTCCTTCATCAATGGATTTGAGAATGTTGACCCCATTTTCCTTTCCAAGACAATACAATCGATTCTTTGAGCCCAAGAGTCGTAGTCGGTTCAAGCATAGGTGGACGATATCGACCGGTTGCTTGAACATCCTCGGCGATGGAGATGATAGTAGGAACGATGTTTGCCATGATTACAAGTTCTACGGGATTTTACAATTCTTTGATTAAACCGGGAAATTGATTCTTTCAAGGGATTTTACTAAACCAAAAGAACAACCGTAAGAATGTATCACGAAGAAGTGAAAAGTCTAAGATTAGACAAGTAGTAAAACACACAACTCACTTAAGGAGACAAATCGCTTAAGGAATCAACTTGCTAAATAGCCAAGTCGCATTAGCATAAACTCGCAACACTGTCAACACGCTTAATTAATCAAGTTGCTAAATAGCCAACTCGCTTTGGTATCAACTCCATAACACAATCAACTTCGCTGAACACCAAATTAAGCTTAAATTAACTTCGCTAGCTTTGCAACTTCGCAATAGCTAAATAAACTTTAGATCTCAAATTAAAAAGAAACAACTCGCTTAGAACCCAAGTCGCATAAAATCAACTCGCTAAACAGCCAAGTCGCATGTACCAACTCGCATCCAATAACGAAGCAACTCGCTTTGAAGAACAAACTTACCGAGACTCAAATAAACCCGTTACAAACTTAAAAAAATAACCACTTTATCAATAAAAAACAACCAAACCACAATGATTTAAGTCTTCCAATTCAAAACATAAACACATATGATGATCCTAAACACAAAAGTACAAGCAAAATTCAAACTTTAACACTAGAATTTGTCCAAATGAATCAAACTCTCCTAAACCTTTAATACCCTAAAAACCTTATGAAATCCACCAAAACAAAAAGCATGAAAGATGAGTGATCAAACCATGACTCTTGATACCAATTGTTAGATATAGGATTTCACAAACACACTAAACCATAATCAAGTGGGGCGTTAACAAGAGTATAGAGAGAGAAAGTTCTAGTGAGAGAAAGGAAGAGAGTTGGGAACTATGTGAAACAAAGAAAAATGGTATTGAAGCTCCAACCCTCTACCTTGGGAGGTAGAGGGTATTTATAGTTTCTTACAAACAAGCGCCACCTACGGGTGGATCGGCATACGATGGGTAAAGACCTGTCCGTCCTCCACGGTGTTACATAACTAAATACTACTAAACATAAAATAACTTACGACTACGAGCTTTCTAACGATTACATATACTTGAGGTGACCAAATCTTTAATACCTGGAATTTCTAATTCCTAACATTTTTAGGTACAATGCTCAACTCATTCAGGGAACTTCATGACTTGGTTTCCATCACGAAATGATTGGTGCTCACTGGAATGGTTGCTTGCGAGGCCCAGCGTACCTTGTGCTTTGACTCCTATTCATCTTGAATCGAGGACTAAGCTCTTAGATATCTGTGTACAAATCATTTAAATATATATATATATATATATATATATATATATATATATATATATATATATATTTTAAATTAATTATCATTCTTTTGATTAATGTTTTTTCAAACTAATAAAGGATATATCTTCTGTTATCGATAACATCTACGATCCTAGAAATGTCATTCAATAATGTCACAGGATCATAGATGAAGTTCGAACAAATGACATATTCTTGTTTTATAACGAGTGAGGTTAATTCAATCAATGGTCTTTGGTGACATTGATTGAGGGGGAGAATTTTACTTGTTATCTCGTTCTTACATGCACAATGGTTGCTCATCCTATTATGTCATCCTAATTATGCTATGTGTGTTTTGTGCCTGTTTGCTATCTGTTAAGTTCATAGACTGTAAATGTCTATTATACATAATGTGATATGTTAAGTTCATAGACTGTGTTAGCGACTTGCTTTGTATACTCCTAACGACATGATAGTTTCTTGAGCTAGCGATTTATTTAACGAATCACAAAACCACAGGGACTATATGTGACAACTTGGTATTCTTGCAAAATATCCTTCCACTCAACCTAGCGACTTGCCATTCGTTTCTTTTCAAAAATTTTTATAAAAACTAAAATTTTCTTCTTTCTCTCGTGAGAACATTGCAACGTAGCAACTTGTGTGTGGTAAGATCATCTTTATCTTCTTCTTGTTACTAAACCTGTAGATTAAATGCATCCCCTAACTCATTTTCCTTAAACAGATTCTCTCATCTTGATCCTCATCAATTGATTTCCTCGCTTAGGTTTGTTAATGGATTCTGTAATGATGCTATTGATATATTTTGTGTAAATGGTTTAAGGGATGTGTGGATGCTCTAGGATTGTTGTAATGTTTCATATGTATTTGTTTTTAATGAATCTGGCGTCAGTATATGGTTTGATTTGGGTTGTGTTCTTTGAAATAGTTTGTGTTTATGGATTATATGCACATGTTCTTTGTAGCGGTTTGATTGTGATGAATAGATTGTGATATTGTGCGAATGATTTGCTTGTGTTCTTGATAGCGACTAAGTTACGTTCTTAAATGCGAGTTGGATATGTATGTTCTTGGTAGCAAGTTGGTGTTTAAGTTCTTAAGTAGCGAGTTGGCTTGTATGTTCTTGATGGCGACTTAGAGGTGTTCTTCGTAGCGAGTTAGCTTGAGTATTCTAGGTAGCAATTTACCAATATTCTTGGTGGCGATTTAGCTTGCTTATTCTTACTTAGCGACTTACCTTTGTAACTCGTAGCGACTTATCAGCATTAAAATTGGTAGCGACTTGTACTTACAAGTCTGCATAGTGACTTGGTTCTATCATTTTTGATAGTGACTTATGTTTATAAGTTTAGCGACTTGCTGGCTAATTTTTTCTAGTGGCGACTTGGTATGTTAAATTATCTCAAGGCAACTTGCTATTTCAATTTCATGATTAGCGACTTGATTCAGGTTTACACATGGCAATTTCTTTTACAACATACTCTTAGCAACATGCTATAACATCTTTGTTTGAGCAAATTTGTACATGGTTCCTCTTGTAGTAACTTCGTATGACAACTTGTCTCAAATAACACGCTATATCATCTACATAATAGTATCTTGCCTCATGAAATTGTTAATAGCAACTGTGCATTTAAATAATTTGATAATAAAACAACTTGTCACTCGAAAACTTTGCCAAATGGAACCTGTACCTAGAAAATCTCTTTGTTACCTCTCAATCTTTTTCAACTTGCTTATGGGAACTCTGTCTAAACTACTAAGTTATAGCGTTTATGACATAAGGGTGTATTCAATGTTGCTTAACTAACCATCTATAATGTAACATGCTCTCAATCATTCTTTGTTGTTTGTGTGTCTCATTAGATCTTCCATGGCAAACACAACCTCGGTAGAAAATTGCATCTTCGCTCTACCCAAAGTGCTTATAGACAACGAAATCCTTCCTAAAGATAAGCGGGTAGAGATAGGAAAAATGCTTTTATGTGGACATGCAAAAAACTGCAACAAAATCCAATCCTCAAAGTGTCAATTGATATCCTCAAAAACACCAACTTCTTGATTGCCTTAACTAAGCAATGCACAATTCCCACCATTTACATCCAACAATTCTGGAACACAATTAAATATGACAATATCACAACTAATTACACTTGCATCTTTGGATGATAAGGAATTTGTAATCAACTTCGGACATTCTCGAGGCTCTTGTAATCACACCACAACCCCACCATACGAATTGAACCTCCACCTAGTACGGAAGACCTAATAGTCTTTCTGATTGGTTTAGGTTATCATGTTAGCATATTGAGGGCTTCTGACATCATCACAGGACACATGTACCAACCCTGGAGAGCAATGACTACAGTTTTCAATTTATGCTTGTCAGGCAAAACATCCGGGTTTGATAAAGTAAGGATTCCCATCTTGCAAATTTTATGGAGTATAGTCAATGAGGTGAATGTTAATGTAACTGAACGCATTTGGGAAGAATTCTCGTTGTCATTGAACACATTTATCACTGATAGAACGAACTTTCAGAATAAAGCTCAGGGTAGAAAGAAAGTTAACAAACTTGTGATCCCTAGTATCAAATTCTTAAAACTTGTCATTGTTAGGATTCAAAAAATCCATAGTGAAGAGTCGGTCACCCCAACTATAGTCTAGCACAAGTTAGCTCGTAGACATATCATTATTTACGTGTTTATTAGTGTAGTTTAGCTTAGTGCAACACCGTGGAGGAAGGACGGGTCTTTACCCACTGTATGACTGATCCACATCCGAAGCCGGGAGGGCGTATTTCTTTGTAACTATAAATACCCCTTCCATCCTTGGAAGGGGTGGCACTCTCAATCTAACCTTTCTTTTTGTTTAACTTTCTCTCTCTAGTTTCATCCTCTCCTCTCTTCATCTCTCTAAAACCATGGCATACTTGTATCATCACCATCCAAGACCACCCGAATCATCATAACACAATATATGTAAGATCCTACAAATGGTACCAGAGCCAAGGTTATTGTGTTTTGTTGATTTTTGTGGTTTTCGTGTTATGTTTTGAAGCTGTTTTTACCCATATTTTTCGGATCTGAAAGTTTTTTTTCTTTCATTATCTTTTGTGGTAACACTTTTTTACGTTTTTTTGTGTATCTTCATTGGTCAAAAAAAATTAGTCATATGGTCTATCAATGTTTTCAATATCTGATTTGTGTCATTTTTTATGTCCAAACAGTACCTTTTTATGACTTATTTTGTACCAGATCTGAAAAAATAAAAACTTGTGGTTTGTCCGTCAGATTTGTATGGTCAAACAGGTCAAATAGAAGCAGTTTTATATGCTTTTTCTGGGTAAAGATGAATCTGGTCGGAAAAAGTTGTCGGAAAACTCATCGGAAAAATAGGTCAAAAGGTCTTCATATCATTTTTCTTGGTTTAATGAATCTGGTCATGTTTCGAGGTCTAAATGGGTCAAAAGGATGCATCTGCTATGATATTTTTCTGGGTAAGTTTGAAGATGGTCGAAAAAAGTCAAATGGTCAAAACCCTAGTTTTCTACGCATAAGGAGCATCTTCAGTGATATTTACGCATAGCTGTGAAGTTATGCGTAAGGATTTGTTACGCGTATGTTTTACGCATAAGCCTGAGGCTACGGCGTAAGGCGGGTTACGCATAAGCTACGCTTAAACTCATCTACGAAATATTACGCATAAGCGTGAAGTTATCGTAGGAATTATTAAGGCGTAAGGTTTTTACGCATAAGCATATGCTTACGCGTAACCTTGACCTTGTTTACGCATAAGAAGGCGGAGTTTTACGCATAAGAGACTTGTCTCACGCGTAAGCAAAATGTAAAAGATTACGTGTATTCTGAGTTTCGCTTAGGTTTGGTATAAAAGTTATCGCGTAGACTTGGTACAAAGACCTAGACCACAACTTTTATACCAAAATACCAACAAGACCGGTTTAACCCATCATCAGCGAGGTTCGACTCAATCCATAACAACAACAAGTCCTACTATCTCTTGACACCCATAAAGACCCTCACATATCTCTCCTCAACACACATCTATCTAACACCAATCATCTAACTCAAATAATTTAATCTCAGACTTGGTTCAATCTTTCAATCTTTCACGGATTTTTTGATTAAAACTTATTCCTCATCGATCAATTTAGAAGACGAAGCTTCTTGTTAATATCCGAATACAATTAAGAATAATTGATAACAAATCTGTTATAATTATTCTTTGATTCGTTAAAAGGTCAACATACAAAACAAGTAATAAAACCTACCCGAGATCAATTTATTGATCTAGAAGCTATTGCCGTTCAGGAATATGACATGAAAGAATCGTATTTGGGTTGTTGTGTCTTCGACAGTTAATGATCGATTGATGAAGTTTGAGTTCAGATGAGGGTACTGTGACTTGATTTGATGAGATCTGAGATGTATTAGTTGAGAGAAAATGTTGGTAGGCATTTTATTTTGAGATATGTGATTAGGTTTAGGTCAAGTTGTATGTGAGAATACTTTATAACCGGTTATGTGCATCCAAGTTTAGGACGGACTAATATTCACTTGTGAATTGGGCCTTGGGCTGACGGATAAGGGGTGACACTAAAAATATAATTGGACGTGGGCTTGTATGCTTAAACTGATTTGGACTGAACTTGTGATATGATGGACAACTCGTTGGACAGACTTGTGGCATAAAAATGTGTCATCCTAATTTTTCAAATTAGGATACATATATTATAGATTTAAAGAAGAGGCGAGTTATTTTGCAAACCAAACAATGCTCACATACTAAGGGACACATCTTTACCCTCCATCTAAATATGATCAATGGGTGAGATTAAAAAAACAACTAAACACAGAGGGGCAGTTTGGTACATTTACAACAAACACAAAATACACCAGATCTTCATTATTGCTCTCATTATTCACTCTCACCAAGCACACACTAAAACACACACTACTGACATAAAAAACGGATAAAAAACCACCATTCTTCTGGTAGCACAACCCCGATCCCAATCCCCATTCCAACCGATGATTATTTCCGTTCATCATCAATCAGCAAATTCGCCACGTCATCATCTCCATCTACAAACAAAGTTCCAACTAAAAAATCGGTTAAAAAACCAGTTTCAGGTATACTAATAGACTTTTGTTTACATTAAGAAGATTAAACACCTATTTCCTGTCTAATACTATTATTTATGGTTAAATAATGAGGTGTAATGTTTATAAAATTTATGTTGAAGATTTTGTGATTTTACACTATTTAATGAATATTTATTGAAGTTATTGCGATTTTTGTGAAGAAAATTGTGATTAGAAGTTAGGTTTTCACTGTTTATAGAGATTTTTTTAAGGTTATTATGATGAAAATTAAGTTTTTGAGATATAGGTAGATCCAGTTGAAGTTAATGTGATGAAAAGTGTGATTAGAAGGCTTAGAAGAAGGGAAAGTAAAGACATAGCATGAGGTTTAGAATAAGGGAAAGCCTTTAGCTTAGCCGCAGGCTTTGCCGAAGGCATAGCCTTTGGCTAAGCATTCGACAAAGTTAAGGCATAGCATGCGGCTAAGTAAAAGACATAGAATGAGGTTTAGAATAAGGAAAAGCCTTCGGCCATGACTTTGGCTTAGCCGCAGGGGACGCCTACGGCAAAGCTGAAGGCGTAGACTGCAACTAAGCCTTCATCAAAATGAAAGCATTGCCTATGGCTAAGCCTTCATCAAAATGAAAGCATTGCCTATGGCTAAGCCTTCATCAAACTGATGGCATAGCCGCAAGCTTTCTAATTTGTTTGGCTAAACATTCAGTTTGACTCTAATATGTTTCATTAAAGGCGTATCCTTACAACAAGCTTTCTAATTTGTCTTTATTGTAAATCACATATGATATAGTAAAATACTCAGTTATAGATAGATTCAGTTGATATTGTTGTGATGAAAAAGTATGATTAAAGGTTTAATAGAAGGCAAAGACTTTATTAATGCACAAGCAGGTTAACCATCATATTTATTCGTGCCTTCGGTTTTACCGGAGGCATAGCCTGCGGCTAAGACTTCTACTAAAATGCTTTTATTGTAGCCTACGACATATCCTTGTAAAAGTGAAGGCGTATTCTATTGATAGTACAAAAGCTTCACCAAAGGCTTTGCCTTACGCTAAAACTTCTAAATTGCTTTTATTGTATATCACATATGACGGTTAATATACTTGTGCATGATTACTGAAAATATATGTTTATAAAAATGTAGACCATGAAGACAATCTGAAAAGAAACTGATGCCGTAGAACAAGCTTCAAAGACTATATATTCATCGACGTTCTAAAGATATACTTTTTGTTATTATATATCACATGTGATAAAATAAGTGGTTATGTACCAATAATATTTGAAGTATTAAATCACATACGATACAATGAAACTTACAGGCTCATTTGTCATAACAGGCCACTTGAGTTCTCGAGCTACCATATTGTGAAACTTACAGGCTCATAGTATGTTTCTTGGATAGCAGCATGTTATGGCTCTTAACCAAATATAGTCAGCAACCAGAGCAGCAACTAGACAATACATATGTGTCTTATATATTAACTCAAAAGATGCATAGTACCTCTTTTGCACATAAAAACTTATATACACATAACTTAAAGATATACTAACCTAGTTCTCAACTTCTCATGAAAAAGGCAGACGAGGGTAAAAATTTATGTTATTATATATCTGATCGTAAGACTTCTTTGAGTGCTTCATAATTATTCTTTAATCTTTATGTAAGCCATTGCTATACATCTGATTGACATTTATGACTTGTTTTATTGATGTAGAATACACCTTTCCCAAGCTGAACGTGAAGATGCAGTACTGTGTTTCATGTTGCTATTCACTCCAAAGTTGTTAGGGTCTGTTCATGGACTGACAGGAGGAACCGTGAGCCACCAAAGAGATTCTCTCATCCAAGGGTACAACATTTGTCTTTTCTCACTTTTCACCAATTACCGATTTCTTCTATATTATTAGTATTTACTAGTAATTAGCTCAAGCTTAGAAGTTTGATGTATGTGCAACAGCTAAATGTTGTTATTTGTTTCAGGATGATGCTCCAAATCCTGGTCAGGGTCCTCGCCCAGGTGGTGTTGCAGGTCTAGCTCCTGTACGTACTTGAAGATGGTGTGCTATACTTCGTGGATTTCAAGAGTTAGTTTGGAGGATTTTTGATTTTTGGTTATGTTTTTTCTATTTAGCTTAATGTGGATTAATGTATATAAATTGTCAATGTGAAGTGGAAAAGAACCCTTATTTATGGTTAGCTGCTTCTTTAACAATGTTACTTGTGTTTTGTTTTGGCATTTAGGCTATTAAGAAGTGCCAACTAGAGAGGTTTTTGTGATCATTTCAAGTGTTAATCAAAACAAAGTTTGTGCTTCATTTTTGTGGAATTTAATCTTACATAAATATTGATCTATTATATATCACATATGATATACTATGAAATCACATGTGATTTAACATCATCTTTTTTTGCTTCTGAATAATCACATGTGATATTTATATTTTAGAAGATAGTAAGAAACTATCACATGTGATTTAAAAATTATTACCGACACATGTTATATCATATGTGATTTTCATAAAAATCACATGTGATTTTTTACTAGTTTTTGTAATAAGAAACTATCATATGTGATTTAAAAATTATTACCACACACATGTTATATCATATGTGATTTTTGGAAAAATCGCATGTGATTTGTTACTAGTTTTTGTAATAAGAAAAACTAAATGGATATGTAATTTCTTTAATATTAAATCACATGTGATTTGAAAGAACTGAAAAATAAAATGTCATTTAAGGGATAAATCACATGTGTTTTATAACATATCAATCAAATTACACTTATCGACAAAGCAATGATGCCCAGTTCTGTTGCTACAGTAAGTGGCTTATTTGGAGACACCAAAACCATGAAAACAAAAGTACAAAATTACATTTTTGAAATGTGTCCTCTACTTAAGAGAATTTAGTTATTTAATAAGTTCATTTGACGATGCATTGAAATACGATCAAAATCAATATCTTTGAGGGCTAAAGTGAAGCGGCAATAGCACGGAATTCAGTCAAAAGCTCCATTGATGCTTATTATCACGGCCATCAATTCGATTATCGACCATCAATTCTGATTCCCTTCCACAAAGTAATTTAAAAAATATCATTCTAAAAGAAATGAAGATATGAAGCAAGATACGCAACAATGTCATTAAATGAGGCAAGTTTTAAACACACGTAATATGCACATGAAATGAGTTAAAATAAACAATTGGGGTATGGGGTTGGATGGTACCAAAATCCTCTTAATCATAGAATCCCCAATAGATAAGTTCAAATACCATGTTATTTCAGGTATGGATGGTCATGGCCTAAATATTAAATTAACTTATTTTTGTGTTTCTGTTATAAGTGTGACATACCTGTGTAAGCACAAGAAGTACGATATTGGACATACTCTTATTGCATATATTTGTCACACATAGACCGAGTTCTAACAAAAAAGCAAGATTACTAAGATTTCTAACAAAATGATATGTTAAGGTCAGAATGATGCTTCAAAGAAATACCGATCGATTAATCCGATGAATTCTAGGAACAACTTTTCCTTATCAACTACTTATATCTAAAACTCAGCTTCTTCAATTATGTCAGTCGCAGTCCAAACACAAACGGACCTGTAAATGATGAAGTTCATGTTATCACAATCTTGTTGCAAATAATAATATTAAAAAAAATTGATGAAATTTCCTACTAGTTCGAGAATGAAAGCGATCTTTTCAGTTTTTGCCATAGCACCAAAAGTTTCAACCTGTTTTATACAAATCAAAGGTAAGTGATACCGTAAGAAAGAGTAACATAATTTCCATTTAGGATATTAAAAGACTATTTACAAAATGACCGCAATCTCTTGCATCAAATCAGCAGCCTCCGCTATTTGACCTTGTTCCTCCTTGATCTTAGTTAGCCTTTTGATCAATCAAGCTCAACAAAAATCTACCAAAATCAAAGATGAATTTAAAAGTTAAAAAAAAACTTCTTAAGTTAAGAACTCAAGATACATAATCACATTTATATTAGGAAGCTTACCTTCCCAGCTAACACGTTGTTAATTGTTTTCATAAGCTCAATCTTAGTTTCAATATCTGGAGTCTGGTCAATGTATTCCATTGCTTGTTGCACCATGGCAGTGACGACCTTTAGTAAAAATGACACAAACCTAAAACGCAATAGCATTAAATATAACATCTAAAACAAGTCAAGTGTCAACTATATTGTATATACAAACGAAAATAAGTAGACATAGTAGACTTGTGCAACATATCATGTCTGTATATACATACAAACCAAGGTAATATAGCAGAAGTGGAGAGAATATCAGGTAAAAACACATTATCACACAATAAATTCAGCTGGTTGAGTATCTAACCACCTCCCTGAACACTTGTATCGTACTTCCATTTAATATCTAACAGTAGACTTATTGATAACACTCCTAAATGTATGAACACGTCCGAACCAGAGCCTAAAGTAGGGATATGATCCAGAGGATTAAATTTAGGAGATGAGATTGGCAAGGTACCTTGAATAAGTCCCAAAAGCCTAAACACGGCATTAATGCACCTCTACTAGTTACCACTGATTCAAGTGATATAAATGCACCTCTACTGGTTACTACTGCATTAACTCCCAAAAGTCTATATTGTTGGCAATATTGGTATGATATCATATGTGATATGATATCATACGTGGCATATATCAGATATGATATCATATTAACAAAAAAACTCAACTAAAAACATCTAAAACAAAGTAAAATATCACATCTGATAATATTAAAAATCAACTTTAAATAGCTTATTACTAATGATAAGCTAAAACCAGCTAAATTCACCTTAAAAATAACACCTTAATTCAATCAAAATCGAACTAATAGCTTATTCAGAGCTTAAAACTGCTTATTCAGAGATTAAAACTGCTTAATTCAATCAAAATCTAGCTAATAGCTTATGCAGAGCTTAAAAATGCTTAACAATATAGCTTATTCACACTAAAACACGATTTATAGTAAAAATTAAATTAGTTTATAATCCAAAAGCTTACTCTTAATAGCTTCAGATTCATCATCGTGTTCATAAGCTACAATCTCCTCAGTACACTTAGCTGAAACATCATCACTAACAACGATCTCTTCAAAGTAGTAGAAACATAATTTTAAAGTGAATCCATAAAACCTAAATATTAGATGAAAAACATGAATCAGTTAGCTTATAAATTAGCACAATAACTGAATTTGATGATAATGAATTAGCTTATTAAGATCAATCACCTAAATTAAAAGGATAAAAAAACGTGAATCTGATCACTTTAATGATAACGTAATGAGATTGAAGGTGATCGCTTATTGAATTGAGGAGCAAATATTAGGGTTACGTGATGTGCGGGATGAAGAAGAGCGATTTAGTTGAGAGAAAACAAAGAAAACACACTTACTGTGTGTGTGTTTTGATGGAGCGGTTATTAAATTATGGCTTTTATATGGACAAAAATGCCCTTGCAGTGTAAAGCATCATTTCAATCTGAACCATGGATTAAATTAAGATAGATGGTGGGGATTGATCCCTTGGTATGTTAATAAAGTTTGGTATGCAAATGATCTTAAATCTTTAAAGAATGGTATTTTTGGTATGACAAATTTTCACGAAGGATACACATTCACGGCTTGAGCGAACAAGTGAAAAATGACTACGGGGTTTGTGTACGGTTTTATTGAAATGACGTTATCTTCATATGTGGTCATTACTATTAGCCGATGAATCAATGTAGGTTCAATTTCTGCAATTCCATGAGATATTGACACAAAATGTCAATGATACTTCAGGTCTAAGCAAAATCTTTCAAGAATCTTCAACGTCGGTCATGATTTTTAAGATGTTTGCTTATGACAAAACTTCTTGTGCTAATGGTCATACACGTTATGATGCTTCGAAAGTTGAAACCATCATAGGGGAGAAACGTGTACTTTGATGTGTTACGATTAACCTCCAGGGAAAAGGAGTTTATACTACTTGACTTAGTATGGTTTGTGAATTTGTCTACATTTGGGTAAAGAATTGTTCATGGTGGAGAAGAATCGTTGAAGAACCAATGCATGTTCCTCTAAAACAGATATTCACTAAAACCAAAGTTGTCTTAACACATTCAAGGCGACATTGTTTACGGTTTAGTCTTGATTTTTTAAAATCCCGCGAAAGAAATTATTTCTCGGTTTAAATAATAGACTTGTAAAATCCCGTAACAATGGAAACATCCCGGTAAAAGTAATGAGCATTTCGGTTCTATCTTGCGGTTTATTCTTGGTTTTGTAAAATCCTTGAAAGATACTATTTCTCGGTTTAAACCATAGAACTGTAAAATCCGTATTGATGGACCATCCGGAGAAAGGAAGGTGTATTTCGGATCTTATCGATCTTTGGTACTACGGTTTTTGTTTCGAAGAAGGGATAAAAGGGTGTACTTCATGAATTGGATGTGTGTTTGGATATTCGTCATGGCGGTTTAGGTTTATTACATGGTTTTACGGGGTTATGCGCTTCTTACCATGGTCGGGATGAAACCATTATCATAGTTCACTTAAAACATCAAAGGAGGCTAGATTTGAACTTTTAACAAGATGTGACAACGGCGTTAATTCAGTATTATTTATTTGAGGTTGAAGTGAAATATCACGGGCGAGTGTACTTAGTATCTAAAGGTATCGGGGATGGTTGGATGAAGATTCTTCGAGATCCTTGTTCGAGCTTATTTTCAAAAACGAAGACTTGGAAATCTAGTTATTGTTGGGTGTCTTTTACCTTTTCTTTTACCACTTGGGGGAATTGGGCTCATACCACAAAATAACTATCACTTTAAGGAGTTACGTTGTAGTGCTCAATGTCACATTCAATTGTGGATTTTCAAGAGGTAATGTACGTCTTATACTTGATGGTTGGTTGGTTGAAGAGTATAGAGTACATAGAGTGTACTTAGAGATGCTAATGGAAATCGGCACCGCTCTTTGTTACATATGTTCAAGTTTAAGTCACAAGTTCGGGGTAGTTTACTTCAAGGTCAAATTCATCATATTGGGTTTTCTCCATCAGTTGTCACGACAAAGAGCCTACTGAATGATAATGGGATTGGTTACAAGTTTTGCCTAAGAGAGTTGAAAAGAGAGAGATTATGACGTTTGAACACAACAGTTCAAGCCTCGTTCCCTAAAGAAAAGAAATGTGTGCGCTTGGTCGCATTATCTTGAGGAAGAAGAGAAATCTTCTAATTATGACCATTCTCACCAACATGCTTCATGCTTTTTCCATGCGCGCTCAGTCATCAAGTGGATCTTCTTCTCATGTTTTTTTTCTCTCAATGGTGATCTACTTACCGTTGATGGTCTTTCTATTTTTCACTAGCTCAATTAAAATAGCGATGGCGACATCATATGCAATTTTTGCGGGGGAGAAGTGGAAATAGACTACACATGGATGAGTTCACTTGTTTAGTCAAGACTGAAGATTAATTAGAATGCTAGGATTCAAATTGTAAAACATGGGGTGACCTCCGCCCAGGGGAGATTGTTAGGTATTAGAAAATTCCATAGTGAAGTATCGGTCACCCCAAATACTATCTAGCATAAGTTAGCTCGTAGAAATTACGTTACTTACTAAGTTATTTAGTTAGCTATTTAGTTTAGTGCAACACCGTGGAGGAAGGACGGATCTTTACCCATTGTATACGATCCACTGGTAGTCGGGAGGTCGTTTATTTTGTAACCTATAAATACCCTCTAGCTTGCAAGGTAGAGGGTTGGATGTTCTTTGGTAATCTAACCTTACATGAGTTTCTCTTTCTAAGAATATCCCACTTTCTCTCTCTAACATTATCTATATGCCCAAGTATGTTTGTGTTATGATGTGTATGTGAAATCCAATATGTTACATACACCTTCTGCTCGAACTTCATCTATGGTCCCGTGCCATTGTTGAATGACATTTCTAAGACCGTAGATGTTATCGATACCAGAAGACATGTCTTGATAAAACATATTTTTGGTATTTTTCAAATTTTATACTTTTTATGGGTTTTTGTTGGTTTTATATTTTTGTATTTTGTTTTTGATAAATATATACAAAGATAGATTAGATGATATAGATTAAGAAGATGATGATACGAGTACCGAGATAAGGATATCGAGCAGCCCCATTGTAGAAGATAGAAGACATCATCTCTTAAACATTCACCACCAAAGCTTTCGAGGCTCTTGTACTGAAGAAAGAAATTGAACCATCTGAAAGAGAGACTTTGGTAGCTTCCCCCCAAACTGAAAATCCTTTAGCTGAGCAGATTCAAAGCTTTCATTCAAGCTTCCCTTAGCCAGGTGCACAAAGAAGCACACCATTATCATTGAACTTGCTGCTCCTTTTAAGAATTATCTTTGTGATTCTTTGTTCGGGGTTATGTCATCAAGAAGAAGAACAGCAACGTATCATCCCACATATGAATAACTCTTCTCAAATTCCTTTTCCACTGAAGTCTGAAGCGATCCATTCCAAAAGGTGTTAAGAGAACAATTCCCCCAAGAAGATGAATTGATGTAGTCAGTCTCTTAGACTAGAGCTCACGAACCCGAATGCACATATACCCGAAGACAGAGAAACTTATACCATCAAAGTAGCAGATTAAGTCCAATAGCCAAAGAATAACCCGATGTATACTTTTCTCTCCCCACGAAGAAAGTGTATGAAGCTCACAAACTGAAGTACCAATGCCTAAAGAGAGAATAACCGATAACATTGAAGAAGCGGGCGAATCACGATTATCTGCGGATGATGTCTCTGGGATGTCAACTCGGAATAAGTGATTATATCTCGAATCACTAATTAAGCACTCAAGTGAAACAATTTGAGCCCCAATGTACACAATTCTCTCTCCACGATGATTGCGATAACATTGAAATCATCACACACTTATGTTACCTCTTTTATCTTCAGAAACTTTCTCTTACATCACTTACCCCACGTAGTTGGAATAATAACACTAAAAGCCTTGATGAGTAAAACCTTGAGTTTCTCTGCGGTCATGACATTTGTCTTCCCGGGATATCTTCAATCACTTAGAAGAATTAAGTTCATCAAGTTTACTCACTTTGTGTTTAGATGTTTATCTCCTTCCCCCTTGCTGGTTTTGACACTTTAGAATCAGCAACATATTATACGCCCAAATACTTGAAATCTTTTAGAGAAGACCACATTAATTCTTTGTGAGAATCAACTTGCTGAAGAGTGTGAGCAAGTCTAATTGGGGATTAAATCTGACATTTCACCCTTCCCCAATTAGTGCTCTCCCCTAAACAGACAATCTTTATGATGAATGCTTGAATTAA
>OU343217.1:244014511-244330550 GCA_910596185.1 Chrysanthemum makinoi | reverse complement strand
ACATTTTCTTGTTCTTGAAACCTTAGTCTTCTTGCGGTTTGATAATCACTTTCTTTGTGCCTTTCTCTTCCAATTCGGGGAAACTTTCTTGCTTCTTCTTCAGAGTCCATTGGAGTAAAATATTTATCTTGTTTTTGAACTCTGTAATAAGCCTTTTCAACTTGATCATCAGGAAATCCTCTGAATTGATGCTTCTTCCAACCACCAACATGACAACAATAAGTCTTCATGTATGCAAGTATTTATGCCTTGGTTGGTTGCCTTGATTTCTTTTGGCCCTTTTTAGTTGTACTAATCACATCTTCAGTGCTTGATTGTTCTTCATTTGAATGGAAATCCTTCAATTTGGCGGTTCTTTGTTCTTCGATTAAGGATGCAAGCTACCAGGTCAATTGCATTTTTCTTGATTATTTGATTATTAGCAATCAAGAACTCAATGTCTTCTTTAGTAGGAACATAACTAAACTTTGGAGTCTTTTCTTTAATAATTGTAGGTTGAACAGTGAAAAATGGATCTTCAACAAAATCTTCCATTCTATTCAATCTTTTAGTCTCCAAAAAGCTTGCAACTTCCATTTCTTCAAGCTTCTTCTTTTTAGCAACTTCATCTAATCTTCCTTTCTATCAAGAGCAATGTTGTCTTTTCTTTGCTTTCTTCGGTTGAAATAAATCGATGCGTAAAATGCGGTTGCGATGCAGAAAAATATCTTGATCTTCAAGTTGCTCTCCATGAGTATCAGTTTCCTTTGCTCCTTTACTTGTATCTCCTTCATCTTCAAAACAATTTTCCTCCCTGAAGTGTAAGATTTTTTTCCTCCCACTTTTGGGAGAATTTCCCAAATCTTGATCAAAACCAATTTGAATCACCATGGTAGGTGAGGATGAAGATGAAATCACCAACTTTTTTCTTTTTCTTTTTCTACCCATTCATCTCTTCCTTCAAGGTCTGAATCTCCTCCTGTAAATGTTGAACATCCATCATGCTTCTTGACATGTGCCAAATCTTTTTGTAGAGATTCAACCTGCTTGGCTAACTTTGTACACAAACCATCAATTCTAATTGGTTCCCACTGCCCTCATCACTTCCAAGCGTGTTTTGTTGGGAGAGGTGACTCATGGGGCAAAGGTTCAGATTCCTCCCTAGTTGGACTAGGTTGAAGTCTAGAACCACCACTACTTGTTCCTAGACCATAAGGTTCATAAACTTCTTTGTGTTGGCATGAGAGAGTTGGGCTGTTTAGACCTTCTCATAGGTTTTAAGCGGTGGAACATAATCAAGGTTTGGAACATTAATTATAGATGTGTTTTGTTTAGTTGTGATCTTAGCAAGCATTTATGGAAGGAGAGGTGTAAAAATCATATTGCCATCTTTGTTCAAATTTTGAAAAACTTTAGGCTTTAGGCAACTGATTTGATAAACATTAGTATGGGGTTGCAGTTGAAACTCATTTAGTAGTAAAAAATAAGTTACTGACACAATCAGTTGTAACGGCTAGAACAACTTGATGGTAAAATAACTGCGTCGAGTGGAAGGCTGTGAACTAGCGGTTGTAATTTTTTTCACAAAATTTCAAAAGCGGTGGTAAATAAAATCATTTGAAAACTAGACTATCTTATCATAGTTTTTAAAAACTCGACTATCAACGAATTTGATATGTCTTTACCATTAGCCGTTTGCTATGGACTAGCCAACTCTTAATCATAAAGAATATGGTGAGTTGATAACCATATAGTTTTGGTAAACTATCAACCATAAGCAATTTGACAAGTCTTTACCAGTAGCCGTTTGCTCTGGACTAGTTGATTCTTATGTGGGTTAGACAAGGTGAATCAATAACCATTTGTTGTGTATCTCAGATATACACCTTTTAAGATCAACTCCCAACAAAACAAGCAAACACAAACTCATACAACAATTTCAGTACCCAACAGCCTCCCCTCAACACGGAGAACATTTTGGCAAAAGGTTATGGATTAAGCATTCCAATACTTGTCACCAAGTCTGAAATCTCCCACATCAAGGCCTTTTGTTAACAAATCGGCATAGTTGTCATGGTATGAATTTTGACAACTTGAATTGAGTCCTTTTCATAGCAATCTCTAATGAAATGATATCTAATTTCAATATGTTTGGTCTTTGTGTGTTGAGCGAGTTCTTAATGATGAAAATGGTACTGCTATTGTCAATATGAATGATGTATTCATGAAATTGTACCCATAGTCCAAAAGTTGATTCTTAAGCCATAGAACTTGAGCACAGCGACTGGCGTGACCACATACTCTGCCTCAGTTGAAGAATTAGCCACCATAGTTTGGTTTTTGCACTGTCATGACACTAATCTGTTGCCAAGAAATTGGCATCCACCTATTGTAGATTTTCTATCCAAGCTAGCTCCGGCATACTCACTATACGAGTAAGTAACCCGGATCTAGAGGAGAATCTGGAATACCACAATCCCAGAGTAGGAAATGCTTTAAGATATCGAAAATCTTCTTCACATGATCAAATGAGAAATCTTGGGAGTAACTTGAAACCTTGCACAGGCACACTTGCAAACATGATATCTGGTTTAGATGATGTAAGATACATCAAAGAACCAATCATAGACCTATACATGTGCACATCAACGGCTTCACCACTATTTTCCTTCAAAAGTAGATGTGTAGTCTTATCTGCGGTCTTTGGATGACTTTGCATCGAGAACTTAAACTTTCTTAGTATCTCATACATATTTATCTTGATTAATGAAAATACCATCACGTCTCTGTAGTACTTGAAGTCCTAAAAAAATGTGAATTCACCCATAGAACTCATCTGGAATTCTTCTTTCATAAGTTTCTCAAATTCTTTGCACATCTCTGTCTTTGTAGATCCAAAAATGATATCATCAACATACACTTGAACAAGCAAGATATCATTATTGTCTTTCTTGATGAACAAAGTTTGATCCACTCTGCCTCTATGAAACCCATTAGCAAGAAGATAAGTGGTTAAGGTTTCATACCATTTCCTAGGTGCCTGATGCAAGCCATACAAAGCTTTAACTTCCCTGTAAACTTTGTTAGGATATTCAGGGTCTTCAAAGCACTGAGGTTGTGAGACATAAACCTCCTTATCAATCTTCCCATATAGAAAAGCACTCTTTACATCCATTTGATAGACTTTAAAGCCCATAAAAGATGCATAAGCTAAAAATAGCACGATTGCTTCAATTGGTGCCTGGGGGGCAAACACTCCTTCATAATCAATACCCTCCTCTTGAGTGTATCCTTGAGCCACAAGCCTAGCTTTGTTTTTGATAACAATTCCTCTTTCATCCTTCTTTTACGAACACCCATTTAGTACCTATTACCTTCTTGCCGGAAAGCAAATCACAAAACATCCATACCTTTTGAAGCTTAAATTGGAGCAACTCTTCTTGCATTGCTTCCACCCAACTTTCATCTTCAAGTGCCTTGTAAACATTCTTTGGCTCCATTTGTGAAAACACATAAAAGACCTTCATTCTTGCCTTCATAGATCTTAGATTCATAAATTTTACTAATGAATCCATGGACATCCAGTGACTTAGTTTCTCTTCTAGTCTTCACAGGTGAATAGACATCCCCAATCACATTTTCAAGAGGATGTGATTTATGAATAAAAGTGTGGGGAGTGTGAGGAACTGCAATCTCACTTGGCATATTTGAGATTTCAACATCATTGGCTTGAGCTTCCTCGATGGCGGGTTGTGATTTCCACATCAGTGTTGCGTGGAAACATCTTGCCTAACGGTGGAATTTGAATTTCCAGCGCTTTCAGTACCGACATTCAAATTACTATCTCCTTCCTTTCCTAAATCACTAGAAGGATGTACATCTCCAGTTTTTGATATATCATCATTATACGCATAGTCCCAAAGAGGTATCTTGAATTCATCTTGATCATGCATGATCTTTGCTTGGTTCATCATCATCAAGAAACTCTTACGAACACTGCAAAATCAAAAGAAGATGTTCTGTAGAGAGCAATTACATAATTCATAGTATTGGTTAGAGCATCAAGATCAAACAGCCTTTACGGACGAGTTCCTTTGAGATTGACTTTGTTTTCGGGGAATTCCACATCAGATTCTCTTCAATCTTTTGGGTTCTTAAGTTGAATAATCGAAGCTTTACTAACCATGGAATACTGACAAAATACCCTTCATCAGCTTTTTCATCAAACTTTCCCAGATAATCTATGGTTGTTAGGTTCCCATATATGTAACACAAGCATCAATATGTAGAAATAAGATGGAGAAGAGATCGGTTGAACAATATCCAAACACACACACACACACGTAAATATAGAATGGTTAGGCGTAAGGTATGAATGAGAGAATAAATTAAACAACCAACCCTCAAGTGAGGGTTATTACATAGTATTTATAGTAGAGGGAGCTAGGGCAACACTTCTAGTCCCTTCCTTTTCCTTATTGGACTAGGCCTAGGCTTATGGGCCTTCTACATAAGCCTAAGGCTAATTACTAACATAAAGGCCATATTAAGCTAACTATTACATATGAGTCACTAACACTTGAATTAGGTTTAGGAGTGATTCCAACAATCTCCCCTAAGTGTTGGTGATGAATGAATCTTGGCATTGTGGTCTTGATGTAATAGTAGCTTTGACATTCTTCTTTCTTGTGAGAAGAATTGCCTTGATTCGAACAATCTCCCCAGTGTAGAGAAATTGTTTCTTTTGAAGTATTCTTCTTTGACGTCATCTTTGTTCTTTGATCTTTGTTCTTTGTGATGGTAGTGATAGTATGTTGTTGTTTGCACGCATCGGGTGGAAACCCATTTATCCGGTGTCTCCACGACTTTCTCCAACATGCTCCACGCGTTCTTTCTTGGATTAGTAGTTGTTGAAGTTCTTTAAGTCTTTAAACTTTGTAGATTCTTTGTTGACAAAGAATCATTACACTTTGTGTTGCCTTTGATTATGACAGAACTTCCATAAGTGATGATGTTAGTATGAGCATGTGGAGAATGCACGCGATCGGTCGCTCGAGCTTCCATAAGAATAAAACATAAGAAAGGTTAGTAATAAGCGGATTCCGGCACTTACAAGTTCGAACTTTGAGAGTGTTAACAGCATAGTGTGAAAACACAACTCTAATTCTCACAAGGCGTTCTGAACAGGAGTCCCACAAGTGAGATAACGCGATGTACCAAGTGTCACAGTTCGAATGAGTGAGGTACACCAAGTATCACCCCATATTGAGACCGTTTGAGACACACTAAGCGTAATCCACGAGGAGTTACCGAAGTGACCTGCTGTCGGTACATTTGATGTTGACCTGGCGGGGTTTCCATTCAATCCTTGAGGATCACAATTGTGAACCTCTCATAAATGTTCTTGACAGATTGCTAAGATCATGTAGGACTCGATAATGTACCACTGAAGTTCTTATTGTTGAGCGACAAGTGATAAAATGTCAAGTGTTCCTAAGAGATATTTTGATGAATCTCGTGGCTCTAGACTCAATAGTGCATTTTGGTTTTCACAGGCGGAGACTAGGGAGAGGGTCTCCTTCTTGATACCGGCAATCTCTAAGATAAAGCCGATAGTTTATGTAGGGTTCCTGTGAGAATGAAACAAGCTTACGTTGAGAGAAACTTGAGTGGCTAAGAGGGTTTAGTGCATGCGTCCACTTTGGGTCCATGCGACTTTTAATCTTCAATACCGGTGTCATCAACGACAACCAGTAGCATATGAATTGAACATTATGCACCTAAGTTGAATAATCTGTATTTCTTTTCACCCTTTTCTTTGCATTTCTTTTTAATTCTTCAACTCCTTCTTTCTCGAATTCTCATTTTCTCCTTTTTACAATCATACCTAAGGACTTCTAATTCTAACTATTGGTATTGTCCTTGGGTAGATCCCTCCGGCTCTGGCGGATCATAGGACGATTATTCCTAACCTTAATCACCTTATAACTCCATTGCCATAAAACCATTTTCATGAAAATCTCTCGAAGTGCTTGTGAATGAAAAACATTTTGTACCACTGTGAGAGTTTTATCTTTTAGCGGAAATACTCCCCTCTACATGTGCTTAAGAGTTTTGTGAAATGCATGCAGGTGAGGAAAAGCGCACTTTTGAATTGATCGACTCAAGATAGACAATTCCTCGTGAGACACGATTACGTTGTATAGTTAAAGAGATACATTGTCAACTTTTAGGTGACAACTAGCTCTAATAACTACCTTGAAGATGTGGACAACCCGAAGGTTGTTAAACCCGTCAAAGTTCATGTCTATCAAGAGTTTTCTCGAATAGGTACAATTTACTTTGATAAGTCTTGGAAGACAAATCTTTTCAATGTATGACTATTCAGTTCCAATCAATTCATGGGTTAAAGTCTATTTACACGAGGATTCAATAGCAAAACACAACATATTTCTTATCACATGATTTTCTCCCCTAAAAATGGCATATAAATGTTATTTTTGAAGAAATGTTGATAATAAATATGACCATTTTGAGTTTTGTGGGAAGATTACACAAAGAACTTTTTGTGAACAAAGTTTTTAAGTCAAATACTCCCCCTCAACAAGTGATATAAACGGTTGAGGTTTTGAAAAATCATAAGGGGAAGTACTTGTTCTTTTGAGCAAAACCTTGAAAAGTGAAAGGTTTGATAGGTTTTACTCAAAAGTAAAGCTTTGCTCCTTTTATAAGGATGTGGCCTGAAGCGTACCACGGGGTCCTTTATTTACAAGAGCGGGTTGTACAGCTTATTATGTGCACAAGCCATAGTCGGATATAAACATACATCCAAATGAATATATGAAGCAGAGATTAAGGGGTACGGGAATGTCGGGTAGTTAGCAAGAACTCTAGGAATCTTGGCTGGTCATTGATAGCTGTGAGATTAATCGTTGGCGACCACAAATGAAACTCTCCAACATTATGAGCTGATCTCTTGAAACAACCTTTCATCAAGCATCTTGATGATTCTCTTTATTCCATCTTTCACGAGAATTCCATCTCGTTGGTGATGCCTTGTTGAATGCCTTTATAGGTATGCTAGCCCATCTGACATGCTTCAATGTTGAATCTCCAAACTTATGAAGCTCATTACCGCCATCAAGCGATTCGCGTTGGAGTGCACTGCGTGAACTACTCCAAAGGTTTGTTGATGATAGTGAATTGGGGAGATGGTTGATGTCGGGAAGTTCTAGGCTGATGCGGTGAAGTTGACCACGAGTCCGTCACGACTCTCAGCGACAAGTTGCAAATCTTCTACACATTCCGGATCGATGCTTACGATGAAGATAAGCAAGGACTTGATGTATTACGTTGAATTTACATGAGAAATTGTCTCATGCGTCCTTGTACCTTTGCAAGATACATATCTTCAATGTCGTTGAGAGACAAATTCTGGAAGTCCGCTTCACAGAAAGCATAGTCCTTTTCGTCTTGTCTTTTGACCACGTTGTTCTTGAGAAAGGTGTAGTCCCATTTAGATGAAAGAGCAACATGCTTAATAGCAATGATCCCTTGACCATTATACACTTCATGTTGAGATTTATTAACTGGCTTACGTAGTAGATTAAATGCGTTTAGGCCAATGGTGAATCCCATACATTGCATTGATTTCATACTCTTCCACTCTGTTGTTGAACATGTGGGTAGCCTTTTCTTCAATGGCTATGCACTTGGAGTATATGGCTTGTAGGGGAAGTGTAAGTGATGTAGCGTATTTCTTTGAGCTATAGCTACGTGAGAAATTCAGTCATTGTTGAAGAAGTATCAAAATGGAATCTTAGGTTGATCTGGTTGACCGATGGTAGGTAGGGGTTTAGTCGGTCTGTGTAGTATGGAGCTTTGTCTTTGCGGGTGTATTCGATGTTTGCTTGAGGTTGAGCCAATCAATGTTGTTGGACATGGCTCGTGCTATGTTTTCTAGGTGATATTCAACCTCAATAGCACTTTCCGAGCTGTCTTTGAGTATTTGAAAGGCTTCATTCTTGATACGCTTCAACTTTGATTTCATCATCTTCTTCACTCAGAACTTTGATTGTAGTAACTTAGCATGCTCCAACGTACTACCTCCTACCATATCTTGGTCTTCGTTAAAGCGGGTGTATGACAACAAGTGTGGAAAACCATTTGTATTCGGTGTCATCATCGTCTAGTCATGAAGCGACATACCTTAGTCGTCTTCTTCTTCTTCTTCTTAGGCCTAGAGGAGGATCTTTGGTTCCTTTGTTGTCTTTGGGAGATGGGTTGTTGTTGGGGCTCAGGGGATTTCCTCATCGTCACCACGGTATACTCAAAGTGATCAGGTTTTACAGTGCAGGGTGGTAACCAATCTGAGGTTTTAGGTGCGAGGAGGAGATGCGTTGGTTGAGCTGGAGTCTTTGGGGTGGAGGTTGCATTGAAGATGATTCACGAGACTTCTTTGGGCGTTTAGGTGTAGAATCCTTGTCCTTATCATCGTCATCTCTTGGTGCGTTTTGGTTGACTTCTTTGAATCTTTGCATGAAGACACGAGTTGATAGTCTAATAGAGTCTCAAAAACTTAACTTCATGCGAGTGAAGGTTCCAACTCTTTTGACATTTGCATCACCAATTTAGCGATTAACTTCGAGTTTGAAGGTCGATTCCTTGGACATTATATTTTTAACCACTGTCACGACCAGAAACCGACTTGGTGATGATGATGTAGAGAGTTCTCCAAGGTTGAGGAATATTCTTAAGATCCACATGTGGATGCTTAGTGATTACTCCTGTAGCTTCGTCATAACCAATATCGATTAGGGCTGTAGAACATTCTTTAGTTGGTGTGGCATTGAGTTCGGTTGGCTCGATGATTGGAATGAGAAGAACAACCCTTAAGTCTGCAGGTGTGATGGTGACTTGTTTGTGGTTGAGTCACAGTCCACGGCATTCGTCCTTTGATCTTTTGCATTGTATTCAGGCTGATGAATGTAGATCTACAGGAGCGATTCGCGAGTTGGAGAGCATGTTCGATAAGGATGATTCTTGAGAATATCCACAACAATTAAGCAAGAGGACTCACGGCGGTGAGAGTTTCAAAGTCAACACGAAGGTTGTTCTTTTCAATCCTCATCGGATAGCCATTAGGGAAGATATCAGCAACGGTGAGAACATTTGGTGCATCCACATTCATTTGGCGTCCATGTGCGTGATGCGAAATATATTTAGCCAAGAACCAACATATGAAAGACATAATGTTAGTCAACATAAGGTTTTATTGTCTACTTATTGAATGAGATATGTCAATGATTGTTACGAGTCCAAAGTCACTTGTTTGTCCAATAGTCCAATGACGTCGTGATAAGTTTCGTGAGTTGGTCAACTTTAAGTTTTAAAGTTCATGTTATCACTTATTTTTCACAACATATCAAACGATTAAGCATATTAGTGATATTATTGGTTTCGTGACGTTATGATTTATTTATTTACAAGTTTGCACGCGTAATAATTCATGATGAAGGCTTAATCAAGGCTTAGGCATAGAAATGGTAGCTTATTCATAAACAGGATTTATCGGCGTAAAGGCGCAAGCTTATGCGTAGGACCTTGTCTTCGTAAGAAATATTGCGGCGTGGGAAGGGGTCCTTAAGTAGAGCTTCGCGTGGCGATATATAAACCTGCAGTAAGGCTTACTCGTAGAGTAGACCTTATGCGTAGAGGTCCTTGTTCGCATATCCTTCCGCAGGATACGGCGTAGTCCCTTATGTAGAACCTTACGCGTAAGCGCTACGGCGTAAGATTTCTCTTACGCATAACATGCTAGGCGTAAGGTGATCCTTATGCGTAGATGTCTAACAACCTTGATTCGATTTTACGTGTAGCAAACCTGAAATAATGATCATCATAGCATCAATATTAACATTAACATTCATTCTATATGATTTAATCACAACACTCATTCAAACAGTTATGCGTAAGATTACTTATCGTAGACTTAAACCCTAGGTTCAATAATTACGTGTATGAAATCTAGCCATAGGAATAGCACCAAGCTGATTACGGGAGGTCTTAGAGTCATAGTAAGTTGTCCTATCCAAGTTTTAACATCAAACATGCCATAGATCAAAAATACCCAAACCGTATCAACATAAACCCTAGTTTTCGGGTTTGTGAATCATTAGTGTTTGCGGGTAGTTTACGGACTTAGATTTGTTCAATTCAGCTTGAAAACAACCTATTACAACAATCTTTATCACCCAAAAGCGATCTCATTTGAAAACACCCAAACCAGCGCAAACCCTAGTTTTCAAATTCAATCAACTGCATGATTTTGGGTGCGTTTTGAGTAGAAAAATAGTATCAATGATATTAAAGAAACGTTTTGACACAATTATCTTAACAACTAAACTCACATACATGATCATGTGTTCTTGCATACGTAGAACACAAGAATCACTAAATCTCACGTTTTGACCGTTGGATTAATGAAATTTTCAAAACCATTGTATGAAAACGTGTTACAAACACAAAATCACTTCTGAGAATGATGATCAAAACTTGGATTAGTGAAGCGATTTCTAGGCGTAGGATGAGTTTGGTGTGTGTAATAAATGTGAAGTGGTAAGGTTAGGTGGAGAGTTTTATTTAAAATAACTTTAAACATTTGACACAATTAGTCCCTCCACCTTTACCATTTACATCTAAAGCCTTTAACTTCCATTTTGGTTACCAAACGAAGAATATTTGGAAATAACTTTGACGACACTTCCCCTTGACTTAAGAAATAATGAAAGTTTATAAATTTTAGACCGAGGAGTGTTAGAAAACCAGAAATGTGACCACCATTTTTAAAGAATCAACCGAGATAAGGTAACATGCAAGTACACGGTTATTTTTAAACAGTTAATAATTGCTTTTCTCCCCCTCAACACTTGATCGGAAAAATACTTAATTTTTGAAAGATTGGAGTGTTGACGGAAGATTTGTACTTGCCATGTTAAAAGAAATATAGATAGAAGAATATTTTTGTTGTTTTATAAGGTTTTATATTTTTGTATTTTGATTTTTGAAAAATATTTACAAAAGAGGTTTTGGTGTTTATTTGGTTTTAAGAATGTATTAAGAGTTCATCCAGTTCCTCTTGAGTCAAACACCGCATACCAATCCGTTGGACCAACTCATTAAACCTAGCGGGAGCTAAGGCTTTGGTGAGAAGATGCGCTTGTGGTATTACTGTACCCACAAAATATAATTCAACGTACCACAGTTCCACGTGGTCTTTGATGAAATGATATGAAGATCGATGTGCTTTGATTCAGTGTTGAACGAGTTGCGAGATCGCAATAGCACTCGATTGTGCAGATACATCGGGATTACATCAAATCGTAACCATAGTCTTTGAGTTGTGTTCTCATCCAAATGACTTGAGCACAACAAGCCGACATGGCTACATATTACTTGATTGAGGACGGTGATGTACAATCCTGCTTCTTCGATTGCCATGACACCAGTTTATCACCAAGAAATTGTAAAGCTCTGAAGTACTTTTCATGAATCTAAGCATCTGCGTGATCGTGTCTGAAAAGCGATTAGTTCAAAACAATCCTTAGGATATCAGATTCCCAAATTAATGGTTCCCTTGATGTACCATAGGATTCTTTTAGCCTCTGAGAGGTGGGTTTCAGTTGGTCACGCAGGATACTACGGTATTTGGTAGGGTCCACCAATTTCCCATGTAAATCGGCGTCTAGCTTCTTGGTATGAGCCATTGGTGTGCATAGGTGTCCGCAGTTTTGCATTCCAAATTTGTGTACCAATTCAAGGGCATATTTGGGTGACTCAAGAAAATACCACAGGGTGATTGATGAACTTGCATTCCTAGGAAGAATGTGAGTTCACCCATCATTGACATTTCAAAATGTTTTGTCATAAGTTTTGCAAAAGCATTTGAGTATTTTAAATGTGTTGACCCAAAAATGATGTCATCCACATAAATTTGAGCGATTAAGATGTGAGCCCGTGATATTGTATAAAAGAGTGTAGGGTATTTGAACCTTTGGTGAACTTATTGACAATAAGGAAGGATGATAACTTATCATTACCACGTTAGAGGGGCTTGTTTGAGACCGTAGAGAGCTTTCTTGGTTGTAGACATGATTAGGGAACTCGGATCAACGAATCCTACGGGCGGCTAACATAACCCGTTTCCTTTAGTTGTCCATTAGAAAGCGGTTTTGACATCCATTTGAAAGACCATGATGTTCATGTGAGCGTAAATGCCGAAAAACGAGCGACCTCAGGCGAACAGCGGAGCAAATGATTCTTCAAAGTCAATACCCTCTTCCGTCTATAACCCTTAGCCACGGGCGTGACTTGTTTCTAATTCACGGTTCCTTGCATCCAATTTGTTTATCCAAATCCATTTTAGACCAATGACGAAGACCCCTGTTGGTCTTTCAACTAGTTCCCATACTTCAAGACGTTTGAATTGGTTGAGTTCTTCTGCATGGATTCAATCGGTTGTCCTTTGTCATTGCCTCTCTAATGTTTTTAGGCTCAGATTGGTAGACAGTGAGTGCATAAATGCAATGTTCACCATCTGTGTGAAGACGTTGTCTCGTTATGACTGGTTGATTCGGTTGCCAATAATATTCTCAAGGGGATGGTCTTTTGTCCAACGATGTGTGGAAGGTTGATGTTGATATACATTGTGCAGATTTTGAGGATTCAAATGGCTTGTAGATGATTCCAGCTTATCACGGGTGCAGCGGTTTCATTGGCGAGCGGGTTAAAAGCATTTGGATCAAAATCTACGGTGGGGTTACATCATTGAGAACATCATCAGCTGGTTACGCGTCGTTGGAAGCGGTTTGTTCAACTGTTGTTGTAGAGTCAGCTGGTGGTGCCGTCGATAGAAGTTTTGTAGCGAGGTGTATCCAATAAATACTCAATGCCGGCTTTGGCTTTGAGCTCTCCAAAGTCATCACGATCATTATTCGGATAGCAAAGGGATCCAAATACATGAAAGTGTTTAAGATTCGGTTCTCACGGTTGTGGAGAGGCTCAAATGGTGTTTTGTTGTGGCGTTTTGTGATCATTGAGCGGTTTTGAGTGTAGCATGCGGTTGAGAGCGACTTGACCCACAAGTAATCAGGAAGTTTAGCATTGATTAACATGGTTAAACTTCCACTAACATACGGTTTAGTCTTTCAACAACTCCATTTTGTTACGGTGTGCGGGCAATAGATGTTTGATGCTCAATTCCCACTTTCTCATAATATTCACGAAGAGTTTGATTCACAAATTTAGTTCCTTTGTCTGTTGAATTTGTCTAGCGGTGTTCGGGCTGAATTTGAATTTTAGTGAGAAAGGTGATGATCATCTGTGGAGCTTGATCTTTACTGCGAAGAAAGTAAACCCAAGTCCATCTTGAGTAGTCATCAACAATTACCAAGATGTAGCGTTTGCCATTAATCGTCTGCCCGCGCATCGGGCCACACAAATCCATGTGAAGAAGGTGTAGCACATCTTTGAGTAGCGTGTTCCACCTTTAAAGGAAAATGAGCACGAGTGCTTTTTCCTTGTTTACAAAAGCGAGCATAGGTGATCTTTAGAATACCGGAATCGCGGGAGACCTTCAACAAGTTTGTTTCGTGCAAGATTGGTGATGGTTTGAAAGTTTAGATGTGATAGACGACGGTGCCATAGCCAAGATTTTGTAGATGTAGCCTTTGAGTAAACAAATTGGAGATGAAGCGATCGTGTCTTGCATGGAGATAGTGTAGAGACTGGATGAGCGTTGGCGGACATGAGATCATTTCCTTATAGATCACGTATGAAACAAGTTTTCTCCACGAAATCTACTTCCAGTCTCCATCACAAAATTGACCAAGCGAGAAGAGATTGTGACGAGGGCCTTCCACATAATAAACCACCGCTAATTTCGATGTTGCCATTAATGTAGTCTCCGTAGCCCATGATAGGCGCTAAGTGATCATTCCCGAATCTGGCGAGTGCCGATGAACTTTGAAACAAAGTTTGATAACGGTTTAAGGTTGCTGTCATGTGTGGGAACATCCGCTATCAACAATCCAAAGGATGATCTGTATCACCTGCATTGAACAGACGACCGAGATGGAATAGAAGTAGATGTGGAACCCGAAGTGTTAGAGGGTTCCTCAGCGGTTATAGTTGAAATACACACATAAATGATTTTAGGCATCCATTTAAATCCTAGTGTATTGTGTATCCATTTATGCCATCTCCAACTAGTCTTAGCTTTAGTCTTAGTGAATGTGCTAGGTGGTACAACAATCCTTGGAGGTGATCTTGGAACTACTGAGGGACATCAATTCATTTCTTAGAATCTAAAAAAGGCGGTTTACCAAGCACAGACTTAGAAGCATTAGTGGGCCTAGAGGTATTCGGAATCTTAGGATTCCATAAACGTGACAAGATAGCCTTAGCAACACATTTATCATGACAATCAGAGCGCATACTTTTACGACAAATAACATAAGATGCATCGGTGAATATCAAAAGTACTTAAAGGTTCAACATTAGTTACAACACTTTTCCATTACATTTGCGGGACGTAATATCTAAAGTGGGTGCAATTGGAGTCTTATTCAAAGTCCTACGGTGTTCTTCTACTTCAACATTCTTTATTTGTCTTTTCTTAGGTGGCAACTTCCTATTCTTCCTTGTATTGCTCCTAGGCTGTGAAGTGCGGACGTTTGGAAAAGAGGCAACTAGTCTGTTTCATGAGGGAAGCACATTAGTAACTTGTGTTTTGTCCGTAGGTATTTTGGGGACATGATTGCTAAGTGTTACAGGTGCAACTCTCTTAATGATGCTAGGTGGAACTTGTTCATACTTTCCTAACATTTCCTTAACTTAAAATAGTGTGCACCGGCTCTTGATTTTCGAGCGAAGATTTCTAGAAAAGTTCATGACTTCTTTAGTGTATGCAAGATAATGATCAAGTTCGTTTGATGCTTCATCACGAGTCTGTTTGAGTAAATCAAATATGACACCATATTCCTTTTAACTTTTGCAAGTTCTTATTCATATTTTGAGATTTGACACTTAAAAGACACGTTTTGATCATCCAGTTGCTCAATTTTAGGATCAGAAGATTTTGCACGCAACTAGGCGATTTTGTTTTGAAAAGCAAGTTGTTGATCGTGAATATCTTTTTGACACCAATTTAGACGACGTTTTGCATTGGAAAGTTCGTTTGTCAATCGTTCATTTTCAACTTTTAAAGACTCGAGTTGAAGCACATTGTCAGTATTCTCAACAATTTCAACAGTATCAACAGAATCAGCATAGATATGATGGATGCATATGCAATTGTAATAACACAAGATTATTGATATCAACACAGATAACGTTTTCCAAGAGTCGATCAACATCTTTTCGCAATAATTTCTTTTTACGTTTAGTATTTGAAATCGATGTTTCTGTTTTCTCAAAAACTATTTTCATGAGACCAAGTTCCTTGTGAAAATCCCTTTCCCAATATAGTGCACAGTTTTTCAAATTTTTGACATGGGGTAAAATTCTTTTCTGAAAAATATCTCTTTATGCTCGTGCCAATGGCGAGTGAAAATGTTCAAATTTTATTTCAGAATGAAGTTCAATCTTACGTTCCAAAAGTTTGATGTCAGATAAGAAAGTGTCAAAGTATTTGATAACACGACAACTTTCGGCTTTAGTTTTTACTTACTGAGTGAAGGTAAAGGACCATTAATTTGTGCACCATTGTGTTGGGGACTAACTTCAGAAACTGGTGTGATAACCAACGGTGTGTTTGAAGTATCTTGTTGTGTGACAAAAGTTACGGCTTTTGAATAGTTAAATGGTTTGTTATAAACGACATTTTCCATTTTGACCGACTCGTCATCGCATCTAATTCCTCCATGCAATTATATTCAACAACAATCATAATTGAATCATCAATTCTATGTTCTTACCTTTGTAAACTTGAGTTTGGTTTGAATGCTCTGTGTGAAAACTTAGGTTTATAATCGGCAAGATTCGGTCCATATCCATTTGGATTTGGTTTGAAAGAAAATTTTGAATCGTTGTGATTGATTCACCATGTTTATAAACAACAGTTTTAAACTCTTTGATTTTGTTTTGTAAGTCGACAATTTCCTCAAGATAGTCATCTATTTGTTTCGTTGAATGCTTTTTGTACTCAGAGAACTGTTTTTGACAAGTTAACAACTCGGCCTTGGCTTTTTGAGTTTCCAAAGTAAGAGCGTTAATTTTTTGTTTATGTTCATGTTTCATTTGTTCTATTTGAGACAACAAAGCATTCTTGATGCGGCTAGATCCGTATCTGTGGTTCTAAAGATTTTTCGTTTTGATAAGATTTAGCAAAAGCGACTTCAAAACCTTTTTCCTGTTTTTCTTGAGTTTTAAAACTTGATTTATCGAATTAGCAATCGTTATCCGGTTAATAGTGCATTTTTTGCTTTTAGTTTTGAATTGACATCATGATAATGTTCCACTCGGGATTGTTGGTCTTTAACTAAGGTCCGGAGCTCAAATTCGGGATCAAACATAGAATCATTTTGTTCAACGTGAGTTTCAACATGGTCATTGTTTAGATCCTCAAGTATAACCACGGAGTCAACTTGATCATCAATGGTAACTATAAGGTCATCTTGATCATCAAAGATAACTACGGGGTCTAGTTGATGATCATCAGAATGAGATGTAGAAGGCTCATGTTGAACACTCGATCTATGTCGATGCAGATGTTGGCGGAGATATCGAGTTCATTAATGATAATTGTTTGTTCAGGTACACGAGACAAGCCGTCTGTCATACACGGGCCGTATCACTCATGTGTAGTGCTTGCATTTGTGCCATCAACATCACTTCTGCATTAGCCTGCAAGTCCTCCATATCATCATCGAATCGCATCTGCCATAAAGCTCTGTTCCTTGTTAGTAAGAGTTCCACCAGCTTCATCCTTAAGAGACAAGATCAAAGCCTCTTTGAAATAAGCACTGCCTCTTGTCCTTGGTTTAGGACATGCATTAGCGGATGACCCTTCTCATTACAGGTTATAGCATCGAAGACCATTAACGCATTCAGGCATTTCCTGTTCAACCATTTGAGCCCTTTGTTGTTGCGGAGCACCCATACGATTCCTTCCCATAGCATGTAACCCTTGACCTCCTCCCATCGGCGACCATAACCACGGTTTTGAACTTCAACCGTCCATTGTTTACAGACTGATTCCTTGTATTAGATAAAGAACGAATGTGATTGTTGGATTTGTTTGTATAACGGCCAAATGCTTTAGCAATCATAACAAATCCTTGTTGCAATTCATCGAAGGCATCGAGTCCTCATCGGCTTCCTTTGTAAAGAGCTTGAGCATGTTGTTGTTGTTGTATGGAACCAATTGATTTTGTTGAGGTTGTTTCCGTGACGGATCATAAGGTGTGATAGTTGCAGTTGGTTGAGGAGCGGGTTGAGGAGCTTGTTGAGGAGGAATATTTGTTTGAGCCCACAAAGCAAGTTGTTGATTGTCCGAATTGAAGGTGAAACAGTTTGGCCACGGATAATCCTTTCCTTATCAACTTATTTTGATGAGGCTTGATAATCATACAACAATCCGTATGTAGCATGATGCATATTCTTCGCTTAACGAAGAAAAATGACATACTTTTCCCATTCGGGACCAAGACTACTTAGGAACTTAGTGTTGACAGCAATTAGTGGCATGATGATATTGTGTTTGTCCAAATCATTAATGATGTCTGAAAAGCGATGATGATATGACTCTAATGTCTCTCTGGTTCAATCATGAAGTGTTCATAAGCCAAGTAGATTTTGGATTCCATGTCTTCTGATTGAGTGTTGTGCCTTCCATAAGAAGATGAATATGTTCCCACATCGCTTTGCGTCTTTTGAGCATCAACACTTCAAAGGATTGGATTTGGTAGTCCTAAAAGGATGTATTGCATTGCAAGTTATTCGGCTTCAAAGTGTAGAAGTTGATCACCCGTGAGGTCCTGCTTGAACGATGCAATGTTGGTGACTTGCATCTCTTGGTGGATTGGCATCCGGATCTGCTGGTGTGACAACAGTAGGCATCTGAAATGGACCTTCCATAATGACCTTCTTTAAGAACTTTCCATGAGGCTTCTTTAGATCACAAAACCTAAAGAACCTAATCACCCATTGATCATAATTCCTGGAGTGAGCATTGGAGGTCTATCAAGTGAGCGGCTTCATGAATTGATTGTTGGTGCTTAAGGCTTCACACATCTTGCCAAACCATCTTTGGTTCCTTCATAGGATTCCATGGATGGATGTTGATTGTAGAAGTTTGTGTAAGGTTGTACTTGAAGACTAGGTGGTTGAACCATTTGTGGTTGTGGAATTGCTGCAAGTTGTGGAGTATGTTGTTGATTAAATTGTTGTTGATAAATCTGTTGTTGATGATTAAATTGTTGATGTTGTGGACTTAGTTGTTGTTGTTGTTGTTGATTATAAGTGTAAGGAAAATAGCTAGAGTATGGTGGTTGTGACATGTTGAAAGGTTGTGTTGTTAAATGGATCTTTGTAGTTGAATGAACCTTTGTTGATGAAGAGTCCTTAGGCGTAGAAATCACAGAAAATCCAAGTACCACTTATGCGTAAAAACACCAAAGTTACGCGTAACAATAAGAGTTACGCGTAGGATTAGCTTACGCGTAAGTAAGGATAAAACGCTAAAGTTATGCATAAACAAAAAGTTAGGCGTAGGATTACCTTATGCGTAAGACAAAGCTTAGGCGTAAGATGAATCTTATGCGTAAAAAGTCTGGCGTAAGTTTTAGCTTATCGTAATTTTAGGGTTTTTACCAAACGATCTTTTACACTATCACGATTGCAAAACATATCCAAAGTCAACGTATTTTCAGGCTTATCCAAGCAAGAAAATACGGAGTAAACTAATACGAAAATGAAGATCAAACCAAGGACAAGTTATGCGTAAGTTTAGGGTTTGGTTATGCGTAGAACTACTCGAAAAGTGATTTTTGCCCAAAGATGTTTCAAAACCAAATTTTTGTGATGAAATATCTTCAATATCACCAAAATAACACAAAAGTGTGAAACTTGATGATTCAAAGTGTCTAAAAGCGGTTATGCGTAGAGCGAAACCCTCGAACAAAAAACTAGCTTAAAAACAATGATCCACGCGTAAAGTTTGAAACTTTATGCCAAAAACAGATATTTTAACACCTTAAAACATTGAAAGGACAAGAATCTTGGATTAAAAAGTGTAAAAAACGAGTTTTTTAAGCGAACCAAAGTTGAAAACGACGAACCGTATGTTTTACGCGTAGGACCAAAACCCACTTCAAAAACAATACGTTCACCCAACTATTTGGCGATTGATACAACTGTTAGGTTCCCATATATGTAACACAAGAATCAATATGTAGAAATAAGATGGAGAAGAGATCGGTTGAACAATATCCAAACACACACACACACGTAAATATAGAATGTTTAGGCGTAAGGTATGAATGAGAGAATAAATTGAACAACCAACCCTCAAGTGAGGGTTATTACATGGTATTTATAGGAGAGGGAGCTAGGGCAACACTCCTAGTCCCTTCCTTTTCCTTATTGGACTAGGCCTAGGCTTATGGGCCTTCTACATAAGCCTAAGGCTAATTACTAACATAAAGGCCATATTAAGCTAACTATTACATATGAGTCACTAACACTTGAATTAGGTTTAGGAGTGATTCCAACAATGGTATTGAGAATATATACATGACATCCAAATGGTCTCATGAAGTCAAGGATAGGAGGTCTACCCCTAAATAATTCATAAGGTGTCTTGTTCTTTGTCTTTACCACTAAAACCCTGTTTTGCACATAACATGCAAGTGTTCACTGCTTCAGCCCAAGTGATTGGCAATTTAGAATCACCAACATGGTTCTAGACTTCTATCGTTCGTTCCTCCTCTCAGCAATACCATTTTGTTGAGGAGTTCTAGCCACACTAAATTCTCTTTTAATACCTTTATCTCTGTAAAACTCATCCATAACTCTATTCTTGAATTCTGTTCCATTGTCACACCTAATGATTTTAACTTTCATATCACTACAACAAAAGTGGCTTTTTAGGACCCTTTGTGTGGGACGGTATGATAATGGAGTCCTAAAAAACTGTTTAATAGGACATATGAGCGTTTAGGGTCCTTTTTAAATATTTGCTACTTAGGCGATGTCCTAAAAAGGTATATAATAGGATGGTCGATGATTTGGGGTCCTATTATCATATAACTTAAAATGACACTTAAAATATGGATCCTAATAAATTACCTTTATAAGGCGTTTATTCATTATGGTTGTATTATAATAAACCATAATAGGACACTTGAGCTTTGAGTCATAAGACATCGGTTAGTTAAAACGCTTATTCACAAAAAGTTTTATTATAGCAAAGTTTAATAGGACCTTTGACACGTGGGTATTATAACGTTAACCTTTATAGGGCGCTTATGTACAATGGTTTTATAACATCATTATTTTAAAACGATTATTTGCAAAAGTTTTATTATAACAATACTTAATAGGACCCTTAAAGGATGCATATTAATTATGGTTTTATTACAATACACCATAATAGGACACTTGATATATAAGTCATAAAACATTAATTATTTAAAACGCTTATTAAGCGTATTATTAAAACATAACTTAATATGACAGATGACACTTGGGTCCCATAGATTGATACACCATCATAAGACACTTGATATTTGAGTCATAAAACATGGGTTTTATGGAACACTTATCATAGCGTTTTTTTATAAGAAAAATGAATAGGACCCTTGACAATAGCGTCTTATAACGTTAACCTTTATAGAACGCTTATTCATAATGGTTTGTTTATGATACACCACAATATGGCACATCTTTTTAGAGTCGTAAAACATCCGCTTTTTATAGCGCTTATTCAGTTTTATAGAACGCTTAATTGCAAAAGTTTTATTTGAAAAAATATTAACAGGACCCTTGACAACTGTGTCTTTTAACATTAACCTTTATAGTACGCTTATTTGTTTTTTATTATCCTACGCCATAATAGAACACTCCTTTATTTGAGTCATAAAACATCAGTTTTTAGAACGCTTATTTACAAAAGTTTTATTTAAACATTAGTTAGTATGACACTTGATACTTGGGTATCAAAACTTGATACACCATAATAGGACACTTGTTATCTGTCTTTGTATTGTTATATGTCTCAATCTTTTGAAAGTTATGTATGGGTTATCTGTCTTTGTATTGTCCTTATCTTTTACACGTTTTCGTCCGTATTTACCGCGTTTTCGTCCGTTTTACCGTTTAAATCGGTTTTTACGTTTTGCTGCTGTATTTACGTTTTAGTCCGTTTATACACGTTTTCATCCGTATTTACACGTTTTCATCCGTATTTACACATTTTCGTTCGTATTTACATGTTTTCGTCCATTTTACACTTTTTCATCCGTATTTACACATTTTCGTCCGTTTTTACGTTTTCATCGTATTTACGTCTTCGTCCGTTTTACGTTTTAGTCCGTTTTATACGTTTCATCCGTTTTTACACATTTTCATCCGTATTTACACGTTTTCATCCGTAACTACATGTTTTCGTCCGTATTTACACATTTTCGTCCGCTTTTACACATTTTTGTTGGTTTTACACGTTTTTGTCCGTATTTACACGTTTTAGTCCATTTATACATGTTTTCGTCCATATTTACGTTTTCGTCCATATTTACACGTTTTCGTCCATTTATACTTGTTTTCATCCGTATTTACGCGTTTTCGTCCATTTATACATGTTTTCATCCGTATTTACACGTTTTCATCCGTATTTACACGTTTTCATCTCTTTTTACGTTTTCATCAGTATTTACCGTTTCCCTCCAATTTTACACGTTTTTGTCCGTTTTACACGTTTAGTCGGTTTTTGAGGTTTTCTTCCGTGTTTACCGTTTTTGTCGTTTTTACGTTTTCATCCGTATTTACATGTTTTCGTCCATTCATACATAATTTAGTCCGTTTTTACACGTTTCGGTCATTTTCACATGTTTTATGCTGTTTTATACATTTTCATCCGTTTATACGTGCAAATACGGATGAAAGCGTGTAAAATGGATGAAAACGATAAAATCGGATGAAATGTGTAAAATAGATGAAAACATGTAAAAACGGATGAAAATGTGTAAAAACGGATAAAAGCGTGAAAAACGGACGAAAACGTGTTAAATACTGGATGGCGTGTTGACAAAAGCGTGTAAAAACGGAATAAACATGTAAAATAGATGAAAGCGTGTAAATACGGATGGCGTGTAAAATGGACGAGCGTGTAAATCTGAACAGCGTGTAAATCAGATGAAAACATGTAAATACGGATGGCGTGTATAAACGGCGAAAACGTGTAAACCGATAACGTGTAAAACGGACAAAACGTGTAAATACGGATGAAAATGTGTAAAACGGGCGAAAAGCGTGTAAATACAGATGAAAAGTGTAAAACATGCAACGTGTACAAACGGAAGAATACGTGTAAATACGATGATAACGTGTGAACGAGCAGCGTGTAAATGCGGATGATAACATGTAAATACGGATGAGACCATGTAAAAGCGGATGAAAGCGTGTAAATACGGATAAAAACGTGTGAAAACGGATGAGCGTGTGGCGGATGAAAACGTCGTAAAACGGGGAAAAAACGCGTGTAAAAAGCGGACCAAAACGCGTGTGAACGGATGGCGTGTGAAAGCGGGCAAAACGCGTGTAAAGCGGTGGCGTGTAAAACCGACTAAAACGTGTAAATACGGGCCAGCGTGTAAATACGGATGAAAATGTGTAAATACGGGGCGAAAGCGTGTACAAGCGGGGCCAGCGATGTGTAAATACGGGGCGAAAACATGTAAATACGAATGAAAACGTATAAAGGACTAACGGGCAAGTCTCTACGATACTGACGAACCATATTTTTCCTCACCCCCATACAACCAAAACACATTCAGAAGTCACCAACAACAACATCAAAAACACCACCTCTATTTATACCCTATCAAACGGGCCAAATCAATCCCGAATCCAAAGCAACACCCACCAACCAAACGGGCCCTTATTTGATAACCCGAGCAACGACCGGGTAATTATACATCAAATTATACCCTATCACCGATTCATCCCGCCCAGACCGATTACAAGCTACAAGGTGGTCAATTTATACCCTATGACCGATTCATCAAATTATACCCTATCACCGATTCATCCCGCCCAGACCGATTACAAGCTACAATTGTTCAATACGTAGGAAGAACACTTAGGAATTCAGAACTTATAGAGATTTGGGTCAATTTATATAGGGTGGCTCAAATCAAGTATAGATAAAAGAGGGTGGTCTTGGTGCAATTTTAAATAGCTCATACGCATTAGGCATAGCTGCATCATTCCAAATTAAGCATTCTTATAGTTTATCTTGCCACAAATATCTAATTCAACGCAAGGTGTAAATGAACATCTTTTCTTTATAATGATTATATTCTTTAATATTTTTGGGCAGTTACAGGCAATACAATGTCTACTTTACTTTATGCTTTTTTACCTTGATATCTGAATAAAATGATCCTTGCTAAATAGGATTCAATATTTGTTCGAGATATATAAGGCAGAGAGAGAAATGTAGATAGGAGCTTTGTAAGATATAGTAGACATTTCCATTGAGATATTGCTCACTCTTAGATTTGAATCGCAGCGTCAAATGGGTCGTTCTAATCATAAAGGAGTATTAGGGTTGTTTTCTGAACCATCAACATAACATTCCAGTGACAGCTTGGGCTTAAACACTCGTTTGAGACTAAATGTGTTCATACGCTTTTTTTTTTTATCTTATGCTTACTGCTTAGGAATATAGTAATTATTACTTAGAACTGACCGTATTAATGGATTAGATATACATCATGCTTATAGACATTGCACTTAATGATTATTGCCAAGATAGTGCGTGTTGTTATTTGTATGTCTAACGGGTTTACCCTTAATTCATTTCTTTAGGTGTTACTATCCGTTGCAAAATGTACATTATATCTAGACGCAGTCGGAGACAATTGCAAAATACACATGCAGTTTTGAATGTCCTGTGTCCATAATGGTGGAGTACACGACCACGCATGTAAGCAACCGTACGCTTTTAGTCATCGTTGAACATGTGTATCATGAATATATAATTACATCTCTATTCTTATGCATTATTCAACTTCTACCAGACCATTTATTCATTCTCTAATTTAGATATTTGGGAAAATACAATTAACTTCTCTATTTTCATGAAACATGTCAACAGGATTATAATACGTTGCGGCCGCTGAAGTAGGTCTTGCGATTGTTTATATATATATATATATATATATATATATATATATATATATATATATATATATATATATATATATATATATATAGTGTAAGGTTATTGTCAGAACCAAGAAAAATGCGAGAACTGCGAGAACCAATCTGAGCCATCTATTTTTTGATCAATGGTTAAAAGCAATGGTGGCATAAATGCAATAAACTACAACTTTCGGCTATGTTATATAAGTAATGAAAGGGTATGATTGGAAATTTATAATTACTTTCTTCAAAAACCGTCCCTTGTTTATAGGATCACATATTCACATGTCACATGACTTTTACTCATTTTTGTTTCTAGATCTACTGAGTTCATCACCAAAACAACCACCATCATCCTTTTTCAACCCCACTAATCACATCACTCATGGGAATGGGAAATCTGTAAACATCGAACAAAAAAACTTCCTGATGACTTAATCTTCAAAAAAAGGATGTCTATGTAATACCACTTTGATTGTGCGTGGGGTAATATTCGGTCATCGATTTCGATTCGCATATTCATTTTTAAAAAGGTGCAGCCACTTTCATCTTTACATAAAGTTGATGAAAAATTTCTTTTGTTATTGATAATGTTGTTAATTTGATTATAGATTCGACATGATTTTTTTTACTTTTGATCTAATTTCTTTTTTTTGACTTTCGGATCTGATCTTTTTTTTTTGATTTTTTGTCTTGTTCGATCTGAAAAAAATATGTTTTTCGATGATCATAGATTCGATCTGATTTTTTTAAATTTTTTTTTTTTTTTTTTTTTTCAATCTGAAAAAAAATTAGATTTGAAAAAAATAAAACTTCTTTGGATATGGGATTAACTTTATGGACTTGACCGTGAGGCTCGAAAAGATAGCTAATTGTGAGTGAATCAAATGTGATTTTAGATTTGGGTTATCAAACTTTTTGGGTGCAATCGGATGAAAAATAATGCAATCAAGTTTGGCTTATTTTGTTTAAGCAAAGAGTGCCTATATAATTATGATCTTTAAGCAAATTGTGCATATGTGTTTTGTGGTTTGTATAAATAATGAAAATGGTTTGTGTATATATTTTAACCTTGATATGAAATCAACGAAATAGGTATGCATATATGTTTTAATTTGTACATATGTGTTTACAATCACTTACGTTGCTTTTACGCTGTGTTCTCGAGTCGGATTAAGGAGGAAAAGAAAATGAAATGGAAGTAAAGTGAAAAGGTTTACTCCCACATTGTGTTCTTGAGTTTTACTTAAGGAGGAAAAGAAAATGAAATGGAAGTAAAGTTAGTATGATTTGTGTGATTTTGGAAGTAAAGTTTTTCCTCCCAAAAGTGGGAGGAAAGGGAAGGAAAGTGTTTACTCCCACTTTACTTCCCTTTTCTTTAATGAAAAAACTCGAGAACACAGCGTTAGTGCAGAATGAGGTAACTTATCATTGTCACGTATGCATATTGCTATGGGGTTTTATATGACCTTTATTTTCTAAAATTTTTTATTCAAATGGTATGCTCTAGACTATTAGTACCCTATATCATTGGTTATGTTGCTTAAGTTAATGTAGTTTCGCACACCTTCACTAATGGCTTTATTATGCCTTGACAGCCTTTCAGAAAATGCAAAGAAAAGACCTGCATTTTATGGCCGAATACTTCCTAATGTACTTGCTCTTGATCCATCAGACTCCGTTGTCATGGTTCTCGATTTCATCATGCATTCCTTCACAACCGAGTAATGTACTGGTAACGTCTCCACATTCTTGATATGTTTCATGTGGTTGCTATCGGTCTATTTTCTTTGTGCTTCCTTTTGTTGTTGTTGTGAAATTGTTGGGTAAGAGGTTGTTGTAGATGATATTTAATTTGATGGGTTTGTTTAATTGGCTAAAGTTGTTGACTTTCTTAATACTTCTTGTTGTTCGCTGAAGTTTTTGGCTTTTCTCTTTTTGCTTTTTTCTTAATGATCTTGACCTGGTCGATGATGGCTTAGCTGAGTCCTTAGCCTTTTTTCTTTGTCGTGCGCCACTTTATCAGTTTATGCGCCAAACTTTCAGTTTATGCGCCAAACATTACATTATATTTTGTTATAACATTTATATTTTTTTTGTTAACAGGGATCATTAGTAACTTCTGTTAATGATTTTGGTGGCGAAGAGGGTTTTATGAGTAACAAAAGATGGTCATCTACATCCGAGAAGAAAGGTATGGGTTACTTTTATTTCGTTTGCAATCATTGTTTCTTGAGCGAGTGTGTGGTGGTGATGGCGGGGGGATGGTGTTGAGCATGGTGGTGGGCGGAGGGGTCAAGGCGGCTGAGCTACTTGTTAAGTAGCGGGTCTGGCGGACAAAAAAGTCCGGTGCCCTCACGTAAATAATTTGAGTGCCCTCTTCAATTTGTGAGATGAACAATAGGAGTCCTCTTTGATGCAAAAATTGTTTCGTGGTAGTTTACATTCACCGGAAAAAATGATGAAGAAGAAGGGAATTTGGAAAGGTAGATGGTTGTGGGACCTATCACAAAAGGGGTCTAATAGTATTAAATGTTTCCAATTAATTAGTAGTGTTAATTATCTATTTGGTAAAAGAGAAGAAAAAATACAATAGATGCTGTAATATATCTTCATCTCTCATGGCTAAATAACATGTGTATTAAAATGTTTTTCATAATTTACGTTAACATATTAGCACCTAACGTTTAATATTCTTTATGTGATTAGAATTCTTGAAATTATCATTAACCTATAGGACTTTAGGAAGAACTAGTTAAAATTAGAAAACAAATATTATATAAACAACTTATCACCTGGATAGGATATATAAGTGTTAGATGCATTGTGAATTTGAAACCTATATGCATATGTGTTTTTACAGTTGTGAATTTGAAACCTTCTATGCATATGTGTTTTTACAGTTTCATGAACTTGTTTTTTTTGTTTAATTTCAGCTGTTACGAAAAGGATTGTGTACAAGGATTAAAAACACATGTGTACATATGCCATCAAAGAGATCGAGAAATCGAGAGTGGCCAATGAGGAAAATGAGGAAAAACACATGTGTACAAAGAGATCGAGAGTGGCCAATGAGGAAAAACACATGTGTAGAAAGTGGCCAATGAGGAAAAACACATGTGTACAATGAGAAAAAACAAAGAGATTGAGAGTGGCCAATGAGGAAAAACACATGTGTAGATTGCATAAAATTGCATAAATGTATTAATAAAGTTCTGTTAACAGACTTTATGTTAGATTCTGTCTACCTTATTTATGTTTAGTAATTTTGTTATGACAATTGCTAATTTGAAATACAATTTCGTTTTATTCATTTAATTTTTAGTTGATGTTTTATTCATATCGTAATAATAGAGTGTGCATGGTGAAAATAGCGTCCTATCATATGACTTGTCCGGACTTTGAAATTGTCCTATTAAACTTATTAACCGTTCTAACAATTAACTTAACATTGTAAAAGTGTCATAATATGTTGTTATTAGGACGTTATTTAGGTTGTTAATAGACATTTTATACGACCAAAAAATTGGTTTCATAATCTTCTTTGAGATATTAGAACCCTTTTCTTGGTGCTAAAATAGCTATAATGTTATATGATAAGCGTCCTAACAATTATCTTTTAAATGCGGCTTGTATGTGTATCACAAGATTAAAATTAGGTAACAACGTTTTACAACATTGTAAAAGTGTCCTAATATGTTGTTATTAGGGCGTTATTTGGTTGTTCATAGACATATTATGCGACCATAAATTTGGTTTCATAATCGTATTTGGGATATTAGGACCCTTTTCTTGGTGTTAAAGTAACTATAATGGTATATGATAACCGTCCTAAGAATTAACATTAAGGGCGGCTTGTATGTGTATCACAAGATTAAAAGTAGGTTACCACATGTTAGAACATTGGAAAAGTGTCCTAATATGTTTTATTAGGACGTTATTTGTGTTGTTTATAGACCTAAAATGCGACCATAAAATTGGTATCATAATCTTATTTGAGTTATTAGTACCCTTTTCTTGGTTGCTAAAATAGCTATGATGTTACATCATAAGCGTCCTAACAATACTTTTAAGGACGTTTTATGTGTCTCAAAAGATTAAAAGTAGGTAATCACATGTTAAAACATTGTAAAAGTGTCCTAATATGGTTTTATTAGGACGCTATTTGTGTTGTTCATAGACGTATAATACGACCATAAAATTGGTTTCATAAGGGTTAGGACGCTTTGGACCTATTACAACCGCCTTACGTGAAACGCTTTCATCCTTGGTCCTATTAAATGAAAGGTCCTAAAAAGTACCATTTTATGACGCTTATGGGGGTCCTAAAAAGCCACTTTTCTTGTAGTGTATCATATTGGTTTTCTACTTCTGTGATAAAGATCTTGAGGATGCATGTTGTTTCATCCTTGGTTCCAAGGAAGAAAACCCATGTAAACCTGCTAAAATCATCAGTCACCACTAGACAATACTTCTTTAGATTCAAGCTGCTCACTGATGTAGGACCAAATAAGTCCATATGTAACATTTGAAGTGGATGAGCAATAAAGTTAACCAAATTTGACCTTCAAGAAGCTCTGTGTTGTTTGCCTTTAAGACAAGTCACACATGTTTGATCATTTTCAAATCTTTTCTGAGGTAATCCTCTCACCAAACCATCTTTGACAATCTTGTTAATGGTTTTGAAGTTAACATGACCAAGTCTTCTATGCCATAACATGGATTCATCCACTGTGGCCTTTGCAAGCAAGCAAGTATAATCATCTTTAGCTACAATGTTGTTCATATCAAAGCTATAGAGATTGCCTTTTCTAGGAATTTTAAGAAGAATCATTTGTCATCGGGCATCTTAAAATCCTTAGAGAGGACAAAGCACATATCTTTGGTAAAAAGAACATTGTTCATCTTGTCACACATTTGTGACACACTAAAAAGATTGTACTTTAGCTCTTTTACATAGTACACAGGTTCAAAGTCCAAGTTACCGGTTTTATAACTCCTTTACCGCAACTTTTCTATTTACTCCACCTCCAAAGTGACATCTTTACTCCATCATAATGCTCAAAATCGAAAGATAGGACTTGTTTCGGTCATGTGCCTTGAACACCCACTATCTGTATATCCTTGATCTAATCTTTTTGTCCTTGGATGTTCCTGCACATAAGAGTAAAGAGTTAGTTTCTTTTGGGGACCCAAGCCATGATTGACTTGGATCGCCTCATGTATCAATATAGTTAAATCTATCAAAGGTCATTGATACACCATTGGTATTGGTTGTAGAGGTATTTCCTTTAGGTTTCCATTCCCAAAGTGCTTTGAGGCCTTCACATTGCCCATGTCCCCTTTTCTTGTTCACAACCCTTGTAGTGGTAACTTTTGAGCGGCGATGGTAAGCTTCTTTGGTTTCTTTAGGCACCCACTGTTGTTTATAATTAACCTTTTTAGCTTGAAAGGTTCTTTTCCCTGTTTGTGCAGATTTTGCAAAAGTTGTTTTGAAGTTTGCACTTTTAACAGGTGACTTAGGGTGAGCAGTGTTAACAGTTTTTGCAGTGGCAAAAGTTTTGAGGCCACTTCTTAGTTGAACTGCTCTTGGGACCATTTTGCAATGTGAATTAGGGTGTACATTATTTTGAAACATGTTAGACTCCACCCTTTTATTCCCATAAACTTCCCTTCTCCCAACATGATAATCACAATAAGCATGTAGATGATCAAAACTACCACAGATATAACATGCCTTATTGTACATCACAAAATCACTACCTAGTTGTTGAGATTTAACATGATTCCAAATCCTCTGGTTACCCCTAGGAGCTGTAGGCTTGTTCCTATACATCTCAGCATACCTTACAGTTGATCTAGGTTGATTAACTGGTTTCCTAGGTTCCTCTGTAACATTATTAACAACTTTTGGGATAGAAGTCTCTACATTCTTTTTAACACTCTCATCTACAACAGATGAGTCACTAGCACTCTCAAAAACATCATTATCATGCTTAACTTCTTCCTCACTTTTCACCTTGGTGTCCTTTAAAGGACCATATTCTCTTTCAAGTTCCTTAAAATCTTCTAAGCCTGTATGAGCTAAATCTATACTTAGAGGTGATGGAACACCTCTTAGTGGTGGAGGCACTGTATTATAACCCATACCAGACTTAGCTTTATTATATACTTGAGCATTCTAAATTTTATCAATTGACTTAGACTGATGATAACATGTGTCTAAAGTTCAATTGACATTTTCATTTTTCTTTTGAAGTTTTCAAGCTCCTTTTTGTGCAGCTTCATTCACGGCGGTTGTATGTTCTACCTCTCTTCTAAATAGAATCATATCATCATTATATTTTGACTCATTAGCTTGATAGTGCTCTATTTGTTTTTCTAATACAACTAAAGCTCTCCTAAGGTTAGACACAGTATAATTAGCAGTATACAACTCTTGTCTTTCATTAGAATATAAATCATTAAGCCTTTCAACTTCTTTAGCAACCCTACATGTTTTAGAACAACTATCAAAGTTTTGTACCTCGAGTCGAGAAAGCCATGAGAGCAAATTCAGAGCAAAAAGAGCGACATTAGAATGTTCTTCTTCTTGTTCATCATCCATGAAACTCCAATCATAGCTCACACCATCAATAGCCAACATTGCCTTTGGTTCTTCCACGGTTGGTCCCTTCTTTTGCTTGTACCAAGTAGACCTGTTATCCTTGGTCTTTGGTCTTCTACATTCTCTAGCAAAATGTCCAAACTTGTGGCGGTTAAAGCACTCCACTTTCTTCTTATCAAAACACTGCGGTTTCACTTCCATTGATGTGAATAGGCTTGCCGATCTTTTATATAAATTTCCTAGCCCTCATGCTAAGAAGAGCTATCTGCCATTTAATATCTATCTCCTCCAAGTCATCTTCATCAATTTTCTCTATGTCTTCATGAGTTAAAGACGAGCCATCAACTTGTTTGGATATGAAAGCATAAAAGGTAGAGTCTCCAATACTAGCAACCTTCTTCTTTGAACCTGCGGTGGTAACATTAACATTACCAGTGGAAACTTTAGAACCGGCAATGGCAACTTCATCATCACTTGTCATCTTGGAATCATCACTGTCAACAGAGGTTGACAACAATGCCAAGCTACTAGAGCTTGTGCCAAGTTTCCATGCCTTCTTCAACCTTTGCTCAATTAGTTTGAAGTTGTTGTAAAGGTCATTGAGCTTCATTGTTTCTATGTGTGATTTGTTTTCCCAGACAGTAACATTTGTTTGAAACTCTGAAGGAAAACTTCTTAGAAACTTCAAATTTAGGTCTTCCTTTTCTACCTCAATGCCAAACACGATCGGTTGTGTAACAATCTTACGAAGTTTGGTAAAAATGCTATCAAGTGAGTCATTGCTTGAAGTAGCGAAGTTTTCATAACTTTGCTTCAACAATGTATTTTGTGTCTTCTTTGTAGCATCATTACCACCAAACACTGAGCAAATGTCTTCAAACAGTTCTTTAGCAGTCTTGTGCTTGCTGAATGCAATGATTTGATCTCTAGGAAGAGTCATTAGCAACAAACTTCTAGTCTTAAGATCATTTTTCCTGCAAGCTTTTTCAATACTAGATTCAGTGTAACGCCCCGACCCAACAAGGGTAAAAGAATCACAAATAATGGTGTCATATCAAAGCAAACATAAATATCCAAAAGAAGTCTTAACATAAATGCGGAATAATTCAAGTCAACATGACTTCAATACATAGGTCCCAGCGGAAAATAAACTCCAACAAAATATCTGAAATAATGAAATCTTAAATGGCATCATAAGATCAAAGCTAAATATCTCTAAGGTAAGTCCACTCGGCACTCATCCCAAAGCAAAACCGGCTCACTTGCTTAGATACCCGCCCAAGAAAGAAAAGAAATGCGGCTGAGCTTCAAAAGCTCGGTGAGCAGGATATAAAAGCAAAGCGAATCTGAAAGCGATACTCGAATACGAAATATAACGAGCGAAAAATAGCAAAATCATAATCATTTTCAAAGTATAAATCGAATTAGCGAATAAAGTTTATAGTTAACTACCCGCGAGCCCGAAACAAATATCGATCATAATCATATTCACATAAGGCAACATTTGTAGGGAAGACCTACGAGTTATGAAGGGCGTGCATGCACGCGACATCAATCATCGGATAACAGATAACATATAACATATGACGGATAGATCTAGGATGCATCCATACCCCAGCCTGACAGATATTGGTCATATAACATAATTTGAGCTCATAACGGATAACAGATAAGGGGCGTGCGAACATCACTCTGCCCTAGAGTCATGTCGAGAGGTGCATCAGCGACACGGACATGGAACCCCCATGACTAGTGAAATATTTGGCTCGGGAGTCAAACTATCTTAGGTCAAATCGAATGTCAAAGCTGACCTGAGATCATACTTTATCATAAAGTTAATCATATTTCCAAAATCAGAGTTTTCATATCATATAGTTCAAAATCGGATGTTTCATAATTGAAATCGAGTTGAGATAAGCAACAGCTCAAACAAAGAGAATGGGGTTCATAGCAAAGGCTTAGGAAACCTTAATATAAAAGCTAACGAAAGAAAACGTTATAAGGAACCTTTCTGAAAAGGTCGAATATCTGTACCTTATTCCAAAGCAAATGACCACAAAGCGAAATCGAAAAGCAAAGGATTACTCCTTCTTTCTGAACCTATACACATTAACGGTCGTACATGTTATTTATGATTCCATAATCGTCGAAATGATCTTTTAAATGTTTGGTGTTTATACTTAGTATATTTAATGATCTTAATATTTTAGAGATTTATGATTAGATGAGACTTACGTATTTTATAACCAATATTGTAGATTAAGGTTCATTATGTCATTTATTAAAGTTTAGGGTTAAATGTGAAAATAGTTTAAAAGTCATAACTCACACAACTCATTAACTCTTGTTTATTTACTCAACACCTTCATGACTTTAACCATACGTTACTTATATACATATTATACGTCAACTCTTATACCATGCACGTTTATGATTTCATGTGACAATAAAAGTTACTTATTATCCGGATTAGATACACATCGACACACACATGCACAATAGCTTCGAAAAGATATGGGCACGTACTACGTTTACATATCTACAAACTCACTTGACTCACAACACCGCAGCGCATGATACACGGTTCACAAATCAATTGGTTCGGTTCACACATCATTTAGGGTTTTGGTTTTGCATGTTCTTTACTCATTTAACTTACGTTCACAAACACTCACATGGTTCGGCTAATATATATGTTTCGGCTTCCATGTTTTACGCAAAACCTAACTCCTCTACGTACCTTACATATTTACGTTTGCATGTTATACCTTGGCCGATTTATTATATATGTGGTTCGGTTTATATATAGCTCGACATACTTAATACCGATTCACACAACACATATTACAATACATGCTCTCTAATATATAAGGTCCGATTCATATAAGTTGTTTCGGTTTCATATGGTTCGGCAAAACACAAGCTTCGATTAAAAACAAAACATGTTACAACATATAATAACGTTAGGTGTATCAAAGTGAGACGAGAAGAACGTAGTTATACCTTAGCTTGTCACGTTGGAACCAAAACTTCGACACCAAGGGTGTTAGCGGTCGCCTAAAGAAAAGAAAAGAAGAGGCAAAGAAAATACCAAACTTGCAAACTAGGGTTCCAATTTGTGTTAATGTATTTGTATTTATAGGTGGTACAAATCGGATTAGGCTTGAGGTGTGTGGGCTTCGGCTTGATCCAACCGAATAAAAGAAACACGGCCCAAATGGGCTCTCGGCTTGAGTCCAAACCAACAAAACGAACGGCCCAACTTGGTTCACAAATAAACGAAAGGCGAGACCCAACTATTTATGCGAGACGTTAAATCTTTCGTCGTACAATGTCGATCACGTACACATATTCGTTAAGTTTTAATTATAGATAAGTTAAGTTTTTAATTTCGTTAAATAAATATAAATGTCTTTTACGTATTTTATAAATTTCGATTCCAAGGGTATTTTAGTCTTTATTCATGTTTTAGATTTTCAGGTTTTACATTCAGGCACAGACACTTTCACAACATCTGTTTCACCAACCTTCACAGTACTAGTCACAAGCATGAAAGAATCACCAGTTTGAATGATCTCCCATAGAGCATAGTCCTGAATGAGAAAGTATTGATCAATCGGTATCCTCCACATCTCAAACTCATTAAGTTTAAGCTTTGGTAGCCTTGGTGTAGAAGAGTTTGATTGGTTGTTTTCCATCTCCATTGAAAATTGAGTGAGTAGGTTAAGCTTATTCCTTGGATCTTCTAAAACAAAATATCAAAACCTTTGCTCTGATACCACTTGATGGATCTGGACACACTCCTTGTGTCAATGATATTTTGTATAATATTATTAAGCACGCGGAATTTACTTAGTAATACTTAGAAGATGGATTGTATGATGTATTGTATGTAAACACAGATTAAACACAAAACTTAAGCTCCAATATTATTAAAGAATAATACAAGTGATCTTAGCTTATCACTAGGGTTACACCTTAAAGCTCTTGTGAGTAATACCTAGGTAATTAGACAAGTACCTTAAACAATGACCTAGGACCTCTTTTTATACAACAAGGAGTCCTTTAAAAGATAAGTATAAAGCTAACATTATAGAATATACACAAGATCTATTCTATACTTATCTAGATGCGTTATTCTAATCATAAATTGATAGCAGTGGTAATAATGTACTGGCAGTGGGAATACGTTTCCACTACTAGTGTTAATTCAAGTAATGTAAACCACAACTATCCGTGGTAATGAATTATTCCCAACACCATGGTTTTAATCCATGGCCCATAGTTTTAATCCATGTACCATGGACTAGATGCATTGCATCTTATAAATACATTGTATCTACTTGATATCCATGATCCATAACCCATGATCCATGACCCAAAACCCATGGGCAAAGGGGAGCGTCCCATGAATCCCCAGTATTACACTGGACGGATCACTCAAGTGAGGGATCCGTGGGATCCGTGGAACAGTTGCTATTTTCTCTCTATAAATAGTGAGCCATTTCTTCATTGTTACTCACCCTTTTCTCACATATTTTCTCTTTGAGTTATAAACTCTCTAACCTCAGATCCAAGTGATCTATGTATGTAGTTTTGTTTTTGTGTGATTCTCTAGGTTCTTCTTAAAGGCGAGATCACTATCTATTGAAGACGAGCAAGCTCAAGTCCATGAGTTGCCATGCTTCGTTATCATCAAGACTACTGAGGTTCTCTTGTTGATAGTTCTTTTCTTTCTCATAAGAAGTGTAGTGTTGAAGACATTAGCGAAAGATGTCTAAAAGAGTCAAGACGACGAGATTAGTGAAGGGTTCCTAAGGTGTACATTCGATATCGTGTGATTCGATGTACAAGATAGATTAGTATTGGGTTAAAGGATATTGCTATCCTTGTTAATATTGTGAAAAGGAGTAGATCTCCTTTGGGGTTAGGTGTTGTGTAGTGTTGGGTAGTAGTTCCTCCATTGTAATGGAACTCGGTACTTAGTCTAGTACCGGATAAAGGGTAGGTGACGTTGTGGTAGGTGTGGTTCTCCTTGGTGAAAGAACCCGGTGGTTAGCCTAGTACCGGAAAAAGAGTAGGCAACATTGTGAAGGCTTCTCCACCATAAAGAGTTGGTGTCGTGTTGTGTTTACAAACTCTCGGGTAGGTGACTCGGGGAGTGGAGTAGGGCAAGGAAGGTGTCCTTGTAGCCAAACCACTATAAATACTCGCGTTGTGGTTTTGTGCTTCTTACTCCTTATCTTTTTATTACATACTTATATATGCTTGTCTATCAACATCCAACACACATGTTTAATAGATTGACATAAGTCGATCTAAATAGTTTAAAACGAAGTTTTAATTGGTAAAACTATTCAACCCCTCCTTCTAGTTTTCCACAGTAAGCATCTAGGCGAAGTTTTCGGTTTGTTTTGCTTCATATGCACTGTAGATGACTTAGTGTAAATACTAGACTTAACAGGTTGAACCTTTGCTTGAGCATTTACTTTCTTCAGGGATTTTGTAAAACAATTATCATAATTTGCATTAAAGATACATTTCAGACAATTCGAGCAGACAACTTGTTTGGATTCAGAAATAGATCTAGATTTCTTAGAGTGATCCGATATGGGAATAGCTTTAATCAAAATGCAACTATTGTTAGATCCAAGCCAATCCCTAGTCTTTATTTCAGTGTTTCTAGGTAATGGTTTACTACTACTAGGAGTGCCTTGAAATCTCGAAGAATTCATCACCCTAGGTCTTGCACCTAAAATTCCGTCTTTTCGAATCTATGCCTTCTTTCTAGCCATTTCTAGATAAGAGTTCTTATATAAATCATTCATAACATTTTTCCTAGGCAAGTAAGGTGAAGTGACTGGTTTTGTCAAAACTTGTTTAGCATCAACTTGGGAGGCAAACCGCGTTTTTGAAAATTTTGGTCTTTCAGATCTAAACGCATTCGGTTGTCTAATAACTGGTTTCCCCAAGATTGATGGTTTTGCAAACTTAGTGTTCACACTATTCCCTGTTGTTTTTTTGAGCCCATTCTTTAAGGCAACTATTGTGAAACTCTTATCCTGAATTTTAGCTTTGAGTTCATCAATTTTGGCTATCAAAGAGTTTGTTCGATCCAAAGACTTAGTTCTAACTTCTTTTACCGAGTCACTCAGTTCTATGTGATGCTTTCTCAAAGTCTCATTTTCCTTTAATAATTTGGCCACACAAATTGCTAATTCATCATTTCTCGTTTTAATATCATCAATAACATTAATATCAGAATTACTTGTAACCAAATTAGTTTTCACATGCATATCAGAAATATGTTTCTTCAAATTGCAGATTGTCGAGTTTTTGTCCTGAAGCTGAGCTTTTAAATCATTAATTTCAAAAAATTCACTCAATTCAGGGAATTCTGAATTTTTGCAAGGTTTCACAGTTTGAAAACTTTCTTCTTTTCTTTGGATTGCAATTTCAAGTGAAATGCAATGTTTTTCAAGTTCTGAGAATTTATTTGAAAGTTCATCAAAAGTTATCTTATCAATCGTATCATTAGTTTTGAAACACTTTATGTCAGACTCAGCTTTAGTTATAGAATATTTATCAAGAACATGTTCTGTGATGTGAGCCGATTGTACAAGAGTATTTTCAGATGCATCATTTTGGACAGTTAAGGGTACCTCATCACATGACACCTGTTCATTTATCGGTCTGATATATGCATCCTCATCATGTGTAACAAGAGTCACTGAACTACTGGCTGTGTCAAGCTTATCTGTCTCTGAGCCTCTGTATTCAGTGTCAACGGATCCATCATCTGATGCTTTACCGGTCTCAACACTACAATCTCTTGATTGTACCCGACATTCATTCACCTTTCTGATTACCGCATCCACTTCTTGTGTGACAGGAGTTACTGAAAGCAATGGTTACATCATTCTTTGCTGTCTCTGATATTCTGCATTTAGCAACACCCGATCTTTCAACTGATACATTACCCGACTCATTACAACTATCTCTCAATTGCACCCGACACTCATCCACTTTTTCATCTTTCTATGTAACTTCCTCAATATACTTCTCCACATTATCCATGAGTTGGATAAATGTCTCTATGAACATATTAAGTTCCATTCCAGTGTGATTTTTGAACGACATTTCAGTCATATCATAGTCATAATCTAAAGTGTATTCCCTATTGACGAATGACTAAAATTGTTTGTTGATCACCTGAAGTGCTGCTCTAGAACTAGCTTCTTGAACCTTTTCTCTGTCAAGTTGTTGCTCCAATTGTTGTAAGTTTAAGAGTAATGTGTCGGTGAACGTTGATAATTCTTGACGGAAAAGTGTAGCAAATGTTCGTTCCATTCTCTTAGTTAGAAGTAACGTGAGGTGTGAATGAAGTTGTTGATAAGGTTCAATGCAACTTTACTTTTCCTTTGCAAGAGCATTCTGTAACCTTGACTAGTGCATTTCTCTCTCTTTAGATTCTGAATACGGAGATCTCACATCCTCATTGATTGATTCCATCATCTTTAACCGTTCAGTATAGCTAATATTCTCATGGTTGTCTACAACATTATGCAGTTTGAGTACTTCCGAAATCACTGAATCAGGAGTGTAAGACATGATGTTGTTGTGTACACGGGATTTTACAATTCTATGATTTAAACCGAGAAATAGAATCTTTTGCGGGATTTTACAAAAATCAAGACCAAACCGTAAGAGAGTAAGAAGTAGAATGTAGTAAAGGAACTAGAAGATGATACAGAAGTGAAGATAAATTGGTGTTATGGATGAGTTTGTGATATTCCCTAATTCTTTATATATACCCCCTGTTCCGCGGATCGAAAATTAGGGTTTGAATACTAGGGTTTTGTATGTTAGGTTTTGAGACAAATTGCAAGAATAGACAAACCGCACTAGGTCAAACCGCATCGACCAAATCTCATCAGTCAAATCTCATTAGTCAAATCTCATCAGTCAAACCTCATTAGTCAAATCTCATCAGTCAAATCTCATCAATCAAACCTCATCAGTCAAATCTCATCAGTCAAACCCATCAGTCAAACCTCATCAGTCAAACCTCATCAGTCAAACCTCTTCGGTCAAACCTCTTCGACTAAACCTCTTTGATCAAACCTCTTCGATCAAACCCCTTTGATCGATCAAACCTCTTCGACCAAACCTCTTCGACCAAACCTCTTCGATCAAACCTCTTTGATCAAACCTCTTCGATCAAACCTCTTCGACCAAACCTCTTATGGAACATTGAATCTGGACAGTTTTTATATCAAACCTCAACCAAGAAACACTCAAACCTCTTCCAAGAGAATCACTTTATACTCAAACCTCAACCAAGAAACACTCAAACCTCTTCCAAGAAAATCACTTTATACTCAAACCTCAACCAAGAAACACTCAAACCTCTTCCAAGAAAACTTCAAAAAACCAAACTTTTCAATCAAAAACACCACAACGAAGAAGAATCTAGCCTTCCAAACCAAAAACTAGACTAATATGAATTCGAACTTTGTGTACTTTTAGGGTATAGAATTCGAACCAACAAAACACACAAATAACCAATCTTTATGATCTAACTATGGCTCTTGATACCAATTGTTATATATTGATTATTGTAACACACAAACACTCAAATATATGGTTCGAATCATGCAAGATCTTAGAGAGAGAAAGTAAGAGACGGGATCCTTTCTAGAGAAAGAAAGTGAGAGAAAAACAAAGAGAAGATTAGATAAAGAATGAAAGGTCCAACCCTCTACCTTGGGAGGTAGAGGGTATTTATAGTTCTTACATAGTATGCCACCTACGGGCTGTGGATCAGGCATACAGTGGGTAAAGACCCGTCCGTCCTCCACGGTGTTACTCTAACTAACTAACTAACTAATAAATAACGTAATGTCTATGAGCTAATATATGCTAGACTAGAATTGAAGTGATCGACTCTTCCATATGGATTTTCCAAATCCTAATAAAATGTGATTCCTAAACTATCTAAGTTAAGCTTAAGACTAGAACACCACTTGAATCCTTAAGCTCACGGTTGTTTAGGTTTGTTGACCTCATCGAAACGTTCGAGGAGGTGATAAAACATGAAATGTTTCTCTTCACGTAGTTCATTTATCAAACCTTCAACGTGTTGACAATGATAGCAATCCTTGTCATGGCTTGGAAAATGTGGTGGTAAAAATGGAGCGGGTTGATGTGGAGGTTCAAGTGATGGAGGTTGAGGATCCTCAAACGAAGGAGGGATTGGTGGAGGCACATTCAATGATGGCTCAACAAGGGATGATGGTGGAGGTAAAGAGGTGTCAACTTCCATGTGGTCGGGTGGTTGACTTTTATGATTCCTGATAATCCAAAATGGACCATTTGAGGAAATTGAGAAAAGGATACCGGTGCATGTGTTGATTCAACACCTTGGGTTTGTTGCACATTCTTCTCTATTGAAGAGAGTGTCGACAATGGTGGAGGATTAGATGGCCTAGGAGGCAAGTCTTCTAACTTGTAGAGAGGTGGAGATGATTGTGAGGTGGTAAATCATATGGCTCTAGGCACCAATGATGTTGGTTGGATTGAAAAGGGTGTGTTTGGTTTAGTAGGAATTGTGGAGTTTGGTGATGATATTTTTGTGTGAACAATCCTCTTAGGGATTGGTTTGATTCGTTGAGTTGGTGGAGGAGAAATCCTAGCATTTGTGGATTTAACGGGAGATGATTCGGTTGAAGAAATTTCGTGTACAACACGAGCAAGTTTCTTGGATGGTCCTTGGGTGGATGAGTTAGCACTAGAAGCTTTCCTCGTGATGAAGTGACTAAGGAGAAGGTTTCTAAATGCTGAGAATTATGTTGTGGTTGATGACTAAGAGATTCTAATAAGATGACTTATAAAGGGAAGGATTTGGGAAGTGCATTAAAGACTTAAGCCACTAGAATCCTTAGAAATGTGATGATTTGCATGCACAAGGATCAACCACAGATGTGCACTGATCTATGAGTTTATTTAACGCAGGATGGAGTGTTCAAGTTAGCTAAAATGGCTTGATATGATTGTTTTAGGCAGGATTTGCTGAATCTACCAGCCGGTTCCCACGGTTCCCTCCTATGAGGGATCCGTCTAGGCTAATCATAGGGATCCGGCTATCAGCAGTTAAGAAGAGGAGAAAATGATGTTGGTACAATCTAACACCTATACATCTTGAGTGTCTTAGTCTTCTTAAGTGTTTTAAATGAGGTGTGACTTAAATGATCAAGGGTAATGAGTGGAGGTAGCTAATGATTGCCTTTTATAGAAGGAAAGTGGGACTTTATGAACATTAATGGGTGTTCAAGGATGACACTAGGAATTTTAATGGTGTCAAGTCATGTTAAATGATCCTAGAGATCATATGGCAACTTGGGATAAATTTTGAATCCTAAAAAATTATAAAAATTGAAAAACTAGTTTTTGACTCATTTTGAGGTGGAGGGATGATGTTTCAGTATAAGAGCGGAAGGATGATGAGTTTTGGTGATATGATAAATTAAAAAGTACTTTGAGTGTGATCCTAAATGAGCTACGAGTGAGTGTGAAGCTTTCTAATCTTGAAGATGACTTAAGCGGTCTTAAGGCTTTATGTTTAGCTAGTGTGAAGTGATCTAGTGAGCTATTTTGGTGTGTGGGATTCTGCATTGCATATCTGTCAACACGAATCCCATGGTTTCCTAGAAGGAGGGATCCGTCTAGTACTTTCTTAGGGATCCAGAAACTGCAGATCAGAAGCATCACAGAAAGGGATTCGGATTTTGTACTATACTATGTACACTAATTTCTATTAATCTTTACTCCAAAGAACAGCAAAACAAGCATGATATCTCATACACCATGTCATAGATAAGAGTAGTAATGACAATATCCAAATAACCAAACTAAAGTGCTTCACAAACATAAGCATTCACTGTAAATAGATAAACAAAATATCTAAAATCAATCATAGTCCTAATGTCTCTTTTGTCAATCTTTTCTCTTCCTCTTTCCCGACTTCACGACGTAGTTAGTTAGGCATTGGGTCATACCCTTCAATTTTTGAATTTCGCACTCTCGTTTGGAAGAGTTGGAAGTTTTTGAAAGTAGGTAATGGGATCCAAGTCGACGTTGGCTTCGGGGTTGACATTTACTTCTTCTTCATTCGAGGAGTCCGGGAGAGCCTTAGGTCTTCTTCCATTGACCATGAACCGTTTAGAGGGTTGTTTGGTGAGTGATACCATGCCATGATTGGAGAGGAAGTGATCATCATTGATTGGAGATGGTTGCATTGCACTAACATACTCACGGAGTCGTGTTAGGAGCATACCATACGGAAGTACCATGTTGGCAACTTTGAATACCCCGGCCATTCTCTTCACCATGTAATAGGCGAGATTAAAAGGCCTTTGGTGATTGAGGCAATAAATCATTTGCACAAGACATGCATTTGGATGGTCTTTGTTTCCGACCAAACAAATGACATTTTCCCTAAGAATTTCTTCCCATTTTATACAGATGGAATGCATTTCGAAAAGTTACATTCGAAAGGGATCACGGTGAATGAGCTCTTTGTTGCGGTTGAAGCGAGATTGGTCGGCTCTAATTTGGAAAATGGTGTCTCGAACAATTGTGGGGTCATCAAGAGGAGTATGGTAGATTGGTTTGGAATCAAGTGCAAAAGATTGAGTGGATATTTCCCAATCTTGGGAGTACATGCAAATTCCTTCATAAGGAATGAGAAGGATTTGAGCAAATGTGTTGAGGGGTAGAGTGAAGCTTTGTTTATTGATGATAAAAGTGATTGAAATGCTATCATCGGTATTTCGAATGATCCTAACGCTTTTGTAGAATTCAAAGATGAAAACCGGACAAATTTGTTCATCAATATCAAGAAGACAATCAAAGTTGATTGCCGAGAAGACTTGACGAATGTCGGTATTTTCAAGGAAACATTCCTTGACCACACGACCTTCATGGATAAGTCGTTTTTCAAGTCTTTTGAAGACTTTGCGATCGATTTTTGACAACCCCTCTTTTCGATAGTATTTGGTGAGGTAGTGGACGGTATCATGGTGGTCTTGTTGGGTGGCTTTAGGCATGGTTGGTCCTAGAAAAACAAATATTCCAATTAGGTAAAATTTGTTGAGATGAGTTTATGGTTTTGATTTGTATTAACAATGTTGTAAGCACAATGTAATCTTAGTTATGTGAAAACCCTTTCTAGTGATCAATTTTACAAAACCTAATTTTATCAATTGATTAAGAAAAATTAAAAACCATAAACCCTAGGATGAAGATGATGAAGATTAGAACATATTAGTGTAATTACTTACAATGATGTTCTAGAGAAGGATTCTTGAGGATATGAAGTCATATGGAGATGAAACCAGCACTTGGGTCGTTTTTTGCGTTTTGTGAGGAGAGGGAAAGGAACAGAATTGATTTTGAAAAGCGTATAGCTGGTTTCTGTCACACGGTTCCCCCGGATCCCTTGTATTAGGGATCCGGCTAGTACAACTAGAAGGATCCGGCTACTGTGGACAGAAAAAGGGTGTTTGGCGTTATTTTTGTAATAAGTTATAAACTAGCTTATGGAACAAAAATACTTTTGAGGTTTCTAATTGAAAAGCTATTTGGTCAATGGGATTTGATAAGTTAATTATCAAGGATCTATTTGTGACGACAGCGTTAGTTTGACGAGATCAAGAAGGAATACTATTCCCGATGATGAGTAAGTCGGGAAAGTGGGGAAAAGAGACTTTTTTAGAGACTAGCAATTATTAACGTCTAAATAAAATAAAAGAAAATGATATCAACATATTCATGAAGATGTAAACTAGCTAATGGAAAGTAAATGTGGAAAACTAGAAGGGGGTTGAATAGTTTTGCCAATTAAAAGTTTGTTTTAAACCATTTAGATTGACTTATGTCAATCTATTTTGGATGTGTGTTGGATGTTAATAAACAAACATATAGAAATATAAATATGTAATGAAAAGGATAAAGAGTTAGAAGCACAAAACCACAACGAGAGTATTTATAGTGGTTCGGCTACAAGGACACCTTCCTTGCCCTACTCCACTCCTCGAGTCACCTACTAGAGAGTTTGTAATCACTATACAACACCGACTCCTTATGGTGGAGAAACCTTTACAACGTTGCCTACTCTTTTTCCGGTATTAGGCTAACCACCGTGTTCTTTCACCAAGGTAAACCACACCTACCACAATGTCGCCTACTCTTTATCCGGTACTAGGCTAAGTACCGAGTTCCATTACAATTGAGGAACTACTACCCAACACTACACAACACCTAAAATCAAAGGAGATCTACTCCTTACAATAGCATCATCAAGGATAACAATATCCTTTGACCCAATACTAATCTATCATGTACATCGAATCACACCATATTGAATGTACACCTTAGGCACCTTTCACTAATGCCTTTGACTCGATCTTCAAGACATCTTTCACTAATGCCTCTAGCCTTGACTTCTAAGCACCCTTCACTAGCGCTTTCAATACGGACGATCGAAACCCTTCACTAATGTCTTCAACACTACACTTCTTATGAGAAAGAACAAAACTATCAACAAGAGAACCTCAGTAGTCTTGATGATAACGAAGCATGGCAACTCATGGACTTGAGCTTGCTTGTTTTCAAAATATGGTGATCTCGCCTTTAAGAGGAACCTAGAGAATCACACGAAAACAAAACTACATACATAGATCACTTAGATATGAAGTTAGAGAGTTTATAACTCAAAGAGAAAATATGTGAGAAAGGGGTGAGAAACAATGAAGAAATGGCTCACTATTTATAGAGAGAAAACAACTTCTGTTCCTCGGATCTTTGAGGGATCCGTCCAGTGTATTAACTGGAATCCGTGGGACGCTCCCTTTTGACCATGGTTTTTGGGTCATGGGTCCTGGGTTATGGGTCATGCATATCAAGTAGGTGCAATGTTCCTTCAAGATGCAATGCATCTAGTCCATGGTTCATGGATTAAAACTATGGGCCATGGATTAAAACCATGGGTCATGGATATTATCCAAATATGACATAAGCATGATGTCATGCAATGGGTTATGGGTCAAGTTCCATGGGTATGGGTTATGGACTTTGGGTTGTACCTAAATACATTCAATGTATTTGGTCAATGGGTCAAGTACTTACGTTTCTACCTAATTGTATTACCCATTATAATACATACTAATTATGTATATATTTGCCCAATATGTAAACACTAGTTGTTGTACATATGTATTACTAAATCATAAAAACACTTATACTTGTTATAGTGTTTTATGTGAAAACGTAAATGTGTTAGAAAACTATTGGCTCAAACCATTTACGTATTTTATTTGTTTCATTACAATGATTTTACGTTTGTTATCGACAAAACATTTAGAAGATCATAAAATATAAATAAATATTTTTACGGCTTATTTGTATTAATAATCTCCCCCTTTTTGTTGATGACAAAACATAAAATTATTTTAAGGAAAAACTAAAATTCATAAAAACTAAAAAACATGTAAAGAAAGAAAAAAATATAGAGAGCAAGTGACGGGAAGAGTTCTCGTCTTGACTCCCGCTTGACGAGTCCATCCCTTTGTGAGGGCGTCAAGTAAATAAAAACTACTAAGCTAATGCATTGCAACCATGTTTGCAAATGGTTTTGTCTTAGCGACGATAATGCTCCCCCTAGATAATTGCAACTTTTCAAGGGAACGTCATGAAATGTAATCCTAATTTTTCAAATAATCTTGCAATGTAATGCTTTGACACAAAGATCCCCCTAGCTTTAGAGTGTTAAAGTCTTCATGTGTAAATTGAACAACTACAAAACAAAGGTTAGGAAACAAGTATAAAATGCATAATTTCTTGCAAATACGACTCAAGTTAGTAGAAAACTGGTTTTCTGTTGCACGGATCCCACGGTTCCCTCCTTGAAGGGATCCGTCTAGGCAAAACGTAGGGATCCGTCAGTCTGTAGCTAAAATACAGCAAATGTGATGTACCAAAAGGATGTTGGCATCAATAAGAGATATGTATTATACCAAATAATCATATACTCAGAAATATAGCAAATATCATGTAATTTCATTTAATAAAACTAGAGATATGATATACATGACTCTAAAAACTAAGAAAATGAACGATACATGACTTGGAGTTACTAGACTATCTAAGTTACTCTTGATACTAGGACACCACTAAAATCCTCTAGCTCAAGTTTGTTTAGGTTTAATCTCGTCGAAACGTTCGAGGAGGTGATAAAACATGAAACGTTGATCTTCCCGTACTTCATGTATCAAACTTTCAACATGTTGACAATGATAATAATCTTTGTCATGGCTAGGTAGTGGTGAAGGAATAAATGAAATTGCTTGATGTGAAGGATCAAGTGAATCGGGTTGAGGAGCCTCAAACGATGGAGGGATTGGTGGAGGCGCATTTGAAGATGGCTCGACCAAGAATGATGGTGGTGGTAGAGAGGTGTCAACTTCCATGTGGTCGGGTGGTTGACTTTGATAATTTCTCATAATCCAAATGGGATTATTTGATGGTGACGGCGAAAAGGAAGCTGGAGCTAGTGTTGACTCAACACTTTGATTTTGTTCCATTATTCCTCCTAATGAGGAGAATGTTGCCGGTGGTGGAGGGTGAGATGGCCTAGGAAGAAAATCCTCTAGATTGTAGAGGTGTGGTGATGAGAGTGGAGTGGTGAATGAAAGGGCACTAGGCACCAATGGTGAAGGTTTAGTAGAAATGGGATTGTTTGGTTTAGGAGGTATGGTGGTGTTTGGTATAGGTAGTTTTGTGGGAACTAAGCTTTTAGGAATTGGTTTGATTGGTTGAGTTGGTGGAGGAGAAATCCTTGCATTTGTGGATTTGACCGAAGATGATTCGGTTGAAGAAATTTTGTGTACAATACGAGCAATTTTCTTGGGTGGTCCTTTGGTGGATGAGTTACCACTTGGAGCTTTCCTCATGATGAGATGATTCAAAGAGATTTGTAAAGGTTTCTAAGTGCTGAAAATGAGGATGAAGATGATGACTTTAAGAGTCCTAAAAATGTGGTTTATAAAGCAAGGGATTTGACAAGTGCATTCAAGACTTAAGCCACTAAAATTCATTGGAACGTGATGATTAGCATGCACAAGAGTCAACTTTAGAGTTGTACTGATCTAGGAACTTATTTAAGATGAGATGGAGTGTTCAGGTTAGCAAGATGAGCTTGAAATAATTATTTTAGATAGAGTTGACATGAATATGTCATACGGATCCCACGGTTCCCTCCAATGAGGGATCCGTCTAGGCTAATCCTAGGGATCCGTCTCTTAGTAGCTAGGAAAAGATAACAATGATGCTTGTAAGGTCTAATGCCTATTTCTTCTTGAGTGTTTCAGTCCATCTAAGTGTCTTGAATGAAGAGGTACTTAAGTACTTAAGGGTAATGAGTGATGTAGCTAATGATTACCCTTTATGGAAGAGATTGAAACTTTTATGAGTACCAATGAGTGACCAAAGATGACACTAAAGATTTGAGAGTGTCAAATGGAGCTAAATGATCCTAGAGATCAGATAGTAACTTGGGATAATGTCCTGGAGGATATCCTAAAGGCTTTAAGATGGAAAAACTAGAATTTGATCAATTTCGACCAATTTTGAGGTAAGGATTATTATAATCAATTTTTGCAATAATTGAAAGATTTCCAAAGCTAGATGTTTTAACATGTAAGGGATCATGTGTGAGTATAAGAGTGGAAGAGTAATGAGTTTTGGTGAAACGATAGATCTACAAGCTTTTAGAGTTTGATCTAAGCGAGTTAAGTGTGAGTATGAAGCATTTACTCAACTTGATAAGAACTCAATTTGTTCTAAGGCATTATGTCTAGCTTATTGTGAAGTGGTCTAAAGGCATGTTTTGAAATACAATGATTGCAATTGCATTTCTGTTTGCCGGATCCCACGGTTCCCTAAGATTAGGGATCCGTCTAGCATAACATTTGAGATCCGTCTCTCTGCTAAGCAGAACCTTTACAAAAGGCATGCAAAGTTTGCGCAATGCATCATATTTCAAAGTTAGAGGTTCTTACACTAATGTAGCAGAGACATTAAATGTAAGATGTTTTATTTCATGAAAGAAATTAGATTACATTGATAAAGCATAGATACTAAGGATTGACCCTATTTTGAAAGAAGGCTAAGTTCCATGAGCGTTTTTGCTAGATGGATCATCAAATGGTTGATGAGTGTTTGTCGATTCAGGAATGAAGAAATTCTTCATGAGAGATGCGTTTAGAGGTTCCATAATCTTGTTCACAAGTACGTACAACGGACTTTGAAATTAAGGATGGAAGTACATGATGTTATGATAAAGGCGCGTCAAGAACATTCCATAAGGGATTAGTTTATTCTTGGAGCCTTGAAGATTTATAATTCGCCTTGCAAAGAAGTAGGCGAGATTGTATGGTTGTTGTGTTAGCAAACAATACATTATGTGAGCACAACAAGTGGGAAGGATTTATCGATTTCCCCTAAGACTCCAAACATTTTCATATAGGATGAGTGCGAGAGCCTTGTACTCTTCTCGGATATCCCGTGTATAGATAATGTTTGGATCGGAGTAATAGGGTCGAGGTTCGCATATTATGCGAGTCAAATCTTCCGGGGAAGGTATGTGTGAACAATATGGACTATTTTCTTCACGAAAGTTGAAGAGAGAATCAAGAGACCAATCTTCAGTGACGGTACATTGTCCATGATTTGGAATTCGGAGGATTTGAGCAAATTTCCCAAGGGTTAAAACAAACTTTTGGTTTTTGATCCAAAACCAAAGAGATAGAGAGCGATCCTCGTTACGAACGAGTTCAACTTGACGGAAGAATTCCAATACAAACCTTGGACATATTTTCTCGTTAATTTCGAGAAGAAATTCTAGTCCTATGGCTCAGAAGGAAGTATTGATACCTTCTTCGAATTGTAGAGGGGTGTCGACAATACGTCCTTCGTGGAAGTGACGGGTTTCGAGATTATTGAACCCACGGACATGATTACCAGGTGTGTTGGGCTCAAGAGAGATGTTAGGAGTGTAGACGCTTGTGAGTGAAAAATCAAACTCATATTCATGCGACATAGCGAGACCTATAGGAAAGAAGAGTTAATAGGATGTGACGTATTACGGGAAAAACAATGATTACCTAACGTTTTTACAAGATGTTTATTAACAATGGTTACTCACTTAATATTTGATATTTTAGTAAAACATTTCTTTTAGGAGTAAAATGATATTTTATTTTACATGAACACTGTTATCCAGAGGGACGGTTCTCACGTTTCCCTCCCATAAGGGATCCGGCTAGTGTATCTACAGGGATCCGTAGATCTGTAGTGACAGAAAGAGGTTTTGACGAAAAAGGATTTTAGCCAATTTTTACTATAGCATGCATTGTTGGTTTCAAAAGTGTCTTAAGATAAAAAAAATAACGAGAGATATAAAGCAAAAGAAATGACAAACACATTATGAGAAATTAACTAGATAAACTAGAACATTAGTAATATTTCATTTCAATGCTAAGAATGATACAAAGGATTGGGTATATAACACCAATGTAGATTAACAACACAAAGTATATGTCTCCATATGAGAACTTCATCATAGGGAACACGAGAGCTATGAGTGTTAAGACGATGAGTACGAAGGCGATGTAAACCATGTTGATGACAAACCTTCTTGATTTTGATTTGAGATGATATGAGATGAGGAGGAAGATGAAGTTTTGAATGAGAGGTAATTTTTGAAAATGGAAGATTTGAAAAAGTGGGGATTTGGTGGAGAAGCGATCGGAAGGGATATTTATGGGGAAGGAGGAATTTTTGAGATTTGTGTTTTGTTTTATTATTAGAAAGATATGGTTTTTGGATTAAATGAGATAAAACACAAATTTTTATAAACCTCGACTTAAGAAGGAAAATAACACGATATGCGAGAAAAGCTTCCTAATGAAGCTACATGTAATATATGAATATGCACAAAAGATAATTATATAAATACCTATGTAAGCATGCTTATTTATCGAGCTAATGTTATTTAGAGATAAGTGGAAAGTCATACCTCTAATGCACTTAGGAATGTCTTTACAAATGACACAACAAATGTCAGTGGACAATTTCGGCTCCTTTGTGTTTACTATACCTTCTTAGAGAAGGTATTCTTGTTACCAAGCAATTCCTATGGCTTGGTAGGTACGAGCTATAACTAAGCAACATGACAAAGAAGATTAGTGCAATTAAATAAATAATAAGAAAAAAAATGTTGTTATCTAATCAACATCCAAACAAAGAGTTTTAAAAACATGGTATTTATTTTTATAAGAGACCTTCTTTGTAGTTTTCAATTAACCATGGAGCGTATCAAGTTTTTAAAGTACAATATACTTTAAGGAACTTGGTAACTAAGCTCTGATGCCAATTGTGGAAAACTAGAAGGGGGGGTTGAATAGTTTTGCCAATTAAAAGTTCGTTTTAAACCATTTAGATCGACTTATGTCAATCAATTTTGGATGTGTGTTGGATTTTGTTAAACAAACATATAGAAATATAAATATGTAATGAAAAGGCTAAAGAGTTAGAAGCACAAAACCACAACGCGAGTATTTATAGTGGTTCGGCTACAAGGACACCTTCATTGCCCTACTCCACTCCCCGAGTCACCTACTCGAGAATTTTTAATCACTACACAACACCGACTCCTTATGGTGGAGAAACCTTCACAACGTTGCCTACTCTTTTTCCGGTACTAGGCTAACCACCGGGTTCTTTCACCAAGGTGAACCACACCTACCACAACGTCGCCTACCCTTTATCCGGTACTAGGCTAAGTACCGAGTTCCATTTCAATGGAGGGACTACTACCCAACACTACACAACACCTAAACTCAAAGGAGATCTAATCCTTACAATAGCATCATCAAGGATAACAATATCCTTTGACCCAATACTAATCTATCATGTACATCAAATCACACCATATCGAATGTACACCTTAGGCACCTTTCACTAATGCCTTTGACTCGATCTTCAAGACATCCTTCACTAATGCCTCTAGCCTTGACTTCTAAGCATCCTTCACTAGTGCTTTCAATACGGACGATCGATATCCTTCACTAATGTCTTCAACACTACACATCTTATGAGAAAGTAGAAAACTATCAACAAGAGAACCTCAGTAGTCTTGATGATAACGAAGCATGGCAACTCATGGACTTGAGCTTGCTCGTCTTCAAAAGATGGTGATCTCGCCTTTAGGAAGAACCTAGAGAATCACACGAAAACAAAACTACATACATAGATCACTTGGATCTGAAGTTAGAGAGTTTATAACTCAAAGAGAAAATATGTGAGAAAGGGGTGAGAAACAATGAAGAAATGGCTCACTATTTATAGACAGAAAACAGCTTCTGTTCCTCGGATCCCACGGATCCCTCCCTTGAGGGATCTGTCCAGTGTATTAACTGGGATCCGTGGGACGCTCCCTTTTACCCATGGGTTTTGGGTCATCGGTCATGGGTTATGGGTCATGGATATCAAGTAGGTTCAATGTACCTTCAAGATGCAATGCATCTAGTCCATGGTTCATGGATTAAAACTATGGGCCATGGATTAAAACCATGGGTCATGGATATTATCCATATATGACATAAGCATGATGTCATGCAATGGGTTATGGGTCAAGTTCCATGGGTTTGGGTTATGGACTTTGGGTTGTTGTTGGGTTCAGTAAATACCCAAACCCCTTAGTCTAGGATTTGAATAGAAAATAGCCAAGTATTTAGACCGTTAAACATTAACAGGTCACTGAGTGCATAGTCTCTCAGTGAGCCATCTTCAGTGATACTGACGAGAGGCAACAAGATAGTCTCTCCACTCAAGTAAGGCTTAAACTTAAAGGGTGAAGACTCAAGAAGAAGATGGTGGATTCATGAGTGATGACAATAACTCACCTGAATCCCTAGACTCCTCTCCAACTACTTACACTGAAGACAAACTGAAGTAGAAGACTGAAGGTTATAAAGACTGAAGAATGAGCGGGACAAGGCGGGATAAGTTTGAATCAGATAAGACGAAGTTCTTATCAACCAAAGTCAACTTTCCCTGAATGGAAAAAGACCAGGCTTAGTGTCATCACTGACCTTAGGAAAGTAGTCTTGTCTCTTACCTAGAATAGCCTTTGTAAATAGAGACAAAATGTATCAGTATTTTGTCTTCTGTAAAATGTCAGTTTGTCACTTAGGAAAGAGTTAAATCTCATACATGTATAAATATCATAAGAGATGAAGTGAAAAGGTTAAGCTTGTGAATTGTAAAAACACACATACACGCAAGCCATCTTTTCACTCCTCCAAATACAACTTAATCCCTGAGATTTCTCAGTGGGTTCTAAGAGTTGTGCTCAGACTTAGCCTGAGCTTAGAGAGGAGTCACAAAACTTTGTCATTTCAATCCAAGTACTGTTCCGCAAGTACTTGGGTAACGTATTCTTTTTATTGATTTCTAATAAAGAATATGATGTTGAAAATTACTTTGTGTGTTTTACTTATGTTAATTTCAATCATTGTTCACTATTAACTTGTTTTATATTCTTAAACTGTTTTAAACGATAGTGAACGGGAAATGCCCACCAGTGTCTGAGGGGTCAACGGGGGACAAAGACTCAGAGGGAAATATACCACCCGTTGATATGAAACCCATCACCAACCCCTTGTTGACTGTTGCTGATGTTACTGGAATACTATTCTCTGAATATGAACTTGCTGACAGTGATGATGAAATTTTATCAGCAGGGGAAGAAGTAGACGCTGAGGTTCAAGATGAACAAGGACCTCAGCCTGATCCACATGAGCATACTGAATCACCATTCAAGCCTGACAATGATGACTCCTCTTCCTCCACTGATGAGTTCAAAAGATTTGATAATGTTCTTCCACTCACCGAGAGGCACTTGTTCATGGATCACCAAAGCTTCAAGGAAGTTATACTCTGGGTCACTGAAACATTGTGGGAACAACACACTGAGGCTGCTGCCGCTGAATGCTGATCTAAAGGCTGAGGTACAAGGCTTTGATGAAAATGTTCATGAGCACAGGAATCTGATGTATGACAATCTTCACAGTGACCGACGAAAAACTTGGCTAAATTTCTCAGGCACCTTCAAGGTGTAGGCACAAAGAGAGATGAAATCAGGGAATTTGTCAAAGAAGATCCAGCGCTCAACTCTCAAGTGCTGAAGGCTACTAAGGCTTACTTGAAACAATCCTCCAGCCTCACTGAACTGGTCGAAATGCTCAAATCTGCAAATGTTCAGGTCTTCAATCTACCTGCCTCTTCAAGCTACATTGGGTTCTTGTGAAGACTCGTGGCTACTTTGGCTCAGGCATCTTCTTCCCTGGCCTGGAATCTCAGGCCCAGAATGACTGCTCTAGAAGTATCTCAGGAAAATTTGGAAGTAAAAGTCACTGGTATTCAAACCGACACTTTAGATATCAAGGCTATGATCTCTGAAATTTATCAAGCCTTCAAGGGTCAAGCAGCTCCGTCCCCCTCAGCGCCAACACCAACTCTTGCCCTCACTGACGCTCCAGCAATAGTTGAGGGGGAGCAAACTGCTGAAGAAACTCCTCTTCACACTGAGGGGGAGCCAACACCACCAGTATCTGCAGCCCCAATATCATCATCACCACCAGCCTCAGCAATACCAATCTCATCAATCCTCCACCAACATCAACAACAACAACACTGACAGTGATCACACCAATAATAACAACAACACCGCCCCTAGTAGCATCTTCTTCTTCAGGCCAGGAAAAAGGAAAAGGCATAATGACAACACCACCTGAGCCTGAGAAGATCCCTTTAAGATCACGGACTGAATACCTGCCACACCCACAACAGCTAAGTACCTATCTTGCAAAAGAAGAAAGGAAACAGAAACTTGCTGAGGAAGAAAGAAAAAGCAGAGAGGCACTGGTAAAAGTGGTCGCTGAAGAAGCTGAAAATGTTGGAATAGATGCTAAGAAGCTTAAAAAGGGTCAGGCAGGACAAAAGTTCAAGGAAGCTCAGTCTGCTCCGAGATGGCTGAAATGAAAACAATTGGAAGAAAGAAGAAGAAAGCTTGAAGCCCTCAGCAAAACAGATTGAGCATTACAATTGGACAATGACAAGTCGAAGGCTACCTGAAAAGATCACAAGTCAAAATCATCCCCAATACCAAACCACCGCCATGAATGTTTACATGGAGGATGATAAAAGACACTTCGAGGTTCATGATCCCCTAAAATTCACTGACTTTGGGATCACTGAACTCGATGAGCTTGGTCCAATTATTGAAAAGAAGAATAATGCGGTGGTTAAGGAGATGATGAAGATGCTCAGTAAAAGATATGAAAGACTGATGGATGCACCAGCACAACTGAGGATTCAGCCTGCCTTGACTGCACCTCAAGGTTCTCAACCACAATCATCCACTGGCAAAGGGAAGAGAGTTGAGTTACAGCCTGAGATAAAAGTGCCTGGTTTTGAATGCAACAAGGAGCCGCCTGAAGGTGTTAAGTTTGTAAACTATTTGGTGATTGAAAAGCCTGAAAGAGGGCTATTTTTCAGTGATGAATATGGAAACCCAGCGTTCCAAAGGTGGAGCGATATTAATAAGGCTGGAGTGGCAACAATGCTGAGCTACATACCAGTGGCTTCTCAAATTCAGACTCCTGTAAATATCAAGTTATGTGCTGACTTCAATGCCAAGATAAGAGAGCATCCTTACAGGGAAACACTGATCACAAAGAAAGTCAAGCATGAAGCACTGGAAATCCATCTAGACTGATCATTTTGATTTATGTTTTTGTACTAGTGATAGGAGCCATGTAATCTGATCAATAAAAGATGTATGTTTTTGTTAAATTACTCAGTGTTCCTAATTGTATTCATTAGTACATTCAGTGTAAGAAGAAGCCATTTGCTCACTTACACTGATCAAACACTTAGGCTATTTATATATCCAAATAGGGGGAGACTGTTGGGTTTAGTAAATACCCAAACCCCTTAGTCTAGGATTTGAATAGAAAATAGCCCAAGTATTTAGACCGTTAAACATTAATAGGTCACTGAGTGTTTGGTCTCTCAGTGAGCCATCTTCAGGATACTCAGTACGAGGTAACAAGATAGTCTCTCCACTCAGTAAGGCGGAACTTAAAGGGTGAAGACTGAGTCAAGAAGAAGATGGTGGATTCAGTGAGTGATGACAATAACTTACTGAATCCCTAAGACTCCTCTCCAACTACTTACACTGAAGACAAACTGAAGTAGAAGACTGAAGGATATTAAGACTGAAGAATGAGCGGGACAAGGCGGGATAAGTTTGAATCAGATAAGGGATAAGTTTGAATCAGATAAGACGAAGTTCTTATCAACCAAAGTCAAATTTCCCTGAATGGCAAAAGATCAGGCTCAGTTTCATCATTGACCTTAGGAAAGTAGTCTTGTCTCTTACCTAGAATAGCCTTTGTAAACAGAGACAAAATGCATCAGTATTTTGTCTTCTGTAAAATGTCAGTTTGTCACTTAGGAAAGAGTTAAATCTCATACATGTATAAATAACATAAGAGATGGAGTGAAAAGGTTAAGCTTGTGAATTGTAAAAACACACATACACGCAAGCCATCTTTTCACTCCTCCAAATACAACTTAATCCCTAAGATAGCTCAATGGGTTCTAAGAGTTGTGCTCAGACTTAGCCTGAGCTTAGAGAAGAGTAACCAAACTTTGTCATTTCAATCCCAAGTATTGTTCCGCAAGTACTTGGGTAACGTATTCTTTTTGAATAATTTCTAATAAAGAATATGATGTTGAAAATTACTTTGTGTGTTTTACTTATGTTAATTTCAGTCATTGTTCACTATTAACTTGTTTTATATTCTTAAACTGTTTTAAACGATAGTGAACGGGGAACAACAAGTGGTATCAGAGCAAGGCTAATTATAAAACATTTTTTTAGGCCGCTCTAAAAGTTTTTAAATTAGGATCCTAAATGGCTGAAATTGATGTACCCCAACTAGTCGATAAAAAGGGTGGAGCTTATTCAGCTGTTGCCCCTAGACTTGAAGTTGGCAAATTCAAAAAATGGAAAAAGCGAATGCTTTGCTATTTTATTGGGATGGAACCTTATTATATCAAGTGTATAAATGAAGGTCTATTTGTCCCAAAGACTGCTGACGGTTTGCCTAAACCTGATGCTCAGTGGACCCAGGATGAAATTAGAGTGGTCAACCAGGACCAAAGACTCAAAAGTATCATAATATCTTGTCTTCCTGACGATATTATAGAGTCAGTTATAAGTTGTAGTACAGCTAAAAAAACCTGGGATGACCTAGTTCATAGTCATGAAGGCCCATCTGATACAAAGGAAAACAGTATAATGGACCTAAAACTTGAGTATAACACCTTCAGGGCTAAGGACTCAGAAACTCTCTCTCAAACTTACACCTGGTACAAAACTCTTTTAAATGAACTGTCAAATTATGGTGTTAAGTTGTCCAAACATGAAATCAATGTTGGTTTTGTCAACAGTCCTCCCTGAGAAAGTGGTTGAAATTCTCTCAAGGACTTAGGAATGCTAATCATATCCAGAATCTTGAGCTTCCTAAAATTTATGGAAATTTGTCTATGAGGAAAACCTCATCAACAGATGATACCCGACTTAAAGAAGTCTCAGTGAAGTCAAGAAGTCCCTAACCACCACCTCATCACCATATCAACTGCTTTTCTTTTCTAACAATGTTGTTCAAGATTTTCGTGAAAATTCGATGATGAGTCCTGATGAGAGATCAAGTGAGGAGTACCTAAATGACCTGAACACCGATTTCAGTGAAAGGGCACTCCTTGCTAACTCTCGAAGGTTTATAAAAAGAAACAAAGGTTTTTCAAATTCCAAAGCAAATGAGGACACTGAATGCTTTAAGTGTCACAAAAGAGGTCATTTTGCAAAAGACTGTTTTTCAAAAACAATTTCTGAACCCTCTTATAAACCATTAGGGTCAAATCAGTCCTCAGGCTTTAGCAAATTTCAACCTAAAATCTATCAGTCTCATCAAAACTTTCAAAACAAATCTGATCAAAACAAAACTATTGATTTTGAAGCTAAGTATAAGAAAGTCAAAGCTAAGCTTGCATTGCTCGAGGCCAGTCCCTCAGAAACAACAAAAGGTGCTCAATCTGTGTAGGGTAAAAACAAAGGCCTTGTTGCTGAGACCTTCGACTGGGATGAAGATCCAATGTCATCAGATGATGAAATAGTGCATGTCAGTGCACTGATGGCCCTCTCAGAAGAGGACAAGCTAGCTGTTGGAAAGAATCATGCCAGGAATGGAGAATGGGTCAACATCACAATGATGAAGGTAAATATCTTACTTTATATGGATGATGACTCTGATTGGCAGTCCTATATGAATTATCTTAATGTTGACCTTAAGTTCGTGAAGAGCGCAAAGACAATCTTTTTCAAAATACAACGAGCTAAGTTTTGAATTGAACAAGTGTAGGGATGAACTGCTTCTTTTAAAACAAAATAAGCTTGAGGCTATCACTTTGCAAATTCAAAACACTAAATTAGTTAAAAGAAACCAGGCTCTTCAAGATGAACTTAAGAAAGAAAAAGATATCATTGCTAGTTGGACTGCTAAGAATCCAAGAGTCTTTGATGCTGTGGGAGCCCCCAGCAGCAAAAAGAGAGTCATAGGTGAAGATCATCTCCCTGACTCTCATAACAAAGACCAGTCTCCCAAATCATTTGTGTCTGGTGGCATGATTACCAATTTGTTGACTACTTCCAAGCCCAGTAATTGGATTGATCGGGTTAATCCTGATAGTAAGCTTCCTAATTTCGATTATGGAAGAATTCTAGAGCCTGAGAGTCAAGCTCTTAAGAGCATGCTTGGACTCCCTGATGTACCCAGTAATACTGAACACATTGAGTTGAAGCAGAAGTCTAATGCACGCTTCCACCCCTGAAACCTCTTCGGTGCTGCACCCTCTGAGCTTACTCCAATGCAATTCAATCCCCATTCACCAAAAGAAAGGTCTGGACTTGGTAGAACCATCCTCAAAAGACCATCAAACCCAACTCAACAAGAGTCTACTCCCACTGAGACTTCCACATCTTCAGCTCCCACTGAAGCACCAAATTAGCAACTCATAAACTTGTGAGGAAGCTAACTGAAAAGATGGAATCCATTGAAAAAGACCCTAAATCAATCAAGGAGACAAAGTCAGCTTCCTCTAGTTCCTCAAAGTCTAAGTCAAACCCTAAATCCAAGCAGAAATGTGATCTATGCCACTATACCATCATACCACCAAACTGTTATAGAATCTTTTTTTGTATGATCTGCAAAAAGGATGATCACAGAACTTCTGATCACTTACAATATGTAAGTTCACTCAGTGAAGAAAATTATACCAAAGTTGGTCATCATTATGCTTCATCCTCAAAGTCAGCTCACAAACATAGAGCTAAACCCTTTCCTCTTTGCCCACACTGTGGCTTCAATGATCATCATCAGGATGATTGTCTCATGAACAAATGCTGTGATATATGCGTAATCCACTCATGAGACATCCCAACATGACAATATCATTCATGCAAGGAGAGGCACAAAACAACCCGAGTCACCGAGTCATCCTTAGTCTCTAAATGCAAAACCTCAGCACAATGCACTCAACCACCACCATGAGTCAATTGCCAAATTCAAACAGACCTTGAGACCCAAGCCCACTGGAGTGCGGGTCACTAAGAGAAACTAATTCAGTTTACTACTTGTGTAGAGACACGCCGGCCTATTTGGCATCTAAATAGTGGATGCTCAAGAAGCATGACTGGTGTGAAGGAGTATCTGCACAAGTATGTAGAGGAACCAGGACCCAAGGTAGTATTTGGTGATAACTCATCATGTCCCACTGAAGGTTACGGTTCAGTAAACTGCAATGGAATAGTTTTCTCTAGAATAGCTTATGTCAATGGTCTGAAATACAATCTCATCAGTGTCAGTCAACTATGTGATGCTACGTACATTGTGCAATTCAATGACAAACAAGGTACCATCTTCAATGCCAACAAGGAAGTTATGTTGCTAGCTCCTAGGAGAGATGATGTTTACGTGTTAGACATGTCAACACTCTCCCAAGATGGAACTTGTCTCTTTGCTAAAGCCACTGAAACTATCAATTGGTTGTGGCATAAGAGACTCTCACACTTAAACTTCAAAACCTCAACAACTTGGCAAAACAAAACAAGGTCCTTGGCTTACCATCACCTGGTTTTTGCAAAGACAAACCATGCTCTACCTGTGAAAAGGGTAAACACCACAGAGCATCATTCAAAACCAAACAAAATTTCTCCATCAAAAGTTGCCTTCACCTCCTGCACATGGATCTCTTTGGACCTGTCAGTCCCAGATCAATCCAATGAAGTATACTCTTGTCATTGTTGATGAGTTCTCAAGATACACTTGGGTATATTTCCTTTCTAAAAAGAGTTAGGCAGCTGATACAATAATGTCATTCACCAGGAAGATTGAAAACCAAAATGACATTACTGTTAAACAAATCAGAACTGACAATGGTACTGAGTTCAGGAATCAAGAGCTTGAGAGTTTCTGTGATGAAAAAAGAATTTCTCAAAATTTCTCATCTCCTTATACCCCTGAACAAAATGGGGTCACTGAAAGGAAAAACTGTTAGGATTTAGTAAATCCAGTTATTAAAGTGTCGGTCACCTCAAGTATATGTAATCGTTAGAAAGCTCGTAGGCGTAGTTATTTAAAGTTAAGTAGTATGTAGTTAAGCAACACCGTGGAGGACGGACGGGTCTTTACCCACTGTATGCCTGATCCACAGCCCGTAGGTGGCGATTTGTGTAATACTATAAATACTCTCTACCTCCCAAGGTAGAGAGTTGGAGCTCATAATAATATTTTCACTTTCTCTCACTAAGTTCCCAAACCTCTAACTATTTCTCTCTCTAAAACATCATTGTGTACGCCTATTATGATCATGGTTTGATGTGTTTGTGAAATCCAATATGTTACAAATGGTATCAAGAGCCATGGTTTGATCATCTCTCTTACATATCCTTGGATTTCTAGTGGTTTTAGATGGTTTTTGAGTTTGAAATAGTTTAGTGGTTTTTGCATCATTTGGATCAATTCTTGTGTTAAAGTTTGAATTTTGAGTGTACTTTTGTGTTTAGAATCATTGTAAGTGCTTGGGTTTGGTTTTGGAAAGCTTGAATCACTGTGGTTGAGCTTGCTTTCGATTGAAAAGTGTTGTTTTTAAGTTTTTCTACCTAGCGACTTGAGTCTCGGAGTTGTTTTCATCATAGCGACTTGCTTTGTTAATTTCCAGCGAGTTAGAAAACAGTGGAAACCCACAGGAACAAAATTTAGTAATATAGGTTATCAATGGATACCTACTGGCCGTAAGGTTAATGAGTTTTGCCCTCAATTTGCTAAGACAATGCCCACTAGAAAATGGATGCCTACTGGTAGAACTATTCCCTTAAGAAGTGAACATACTTTGAATAGGTCAAATACGGACACTAGCACTGCATCTATTCCTGATGATTCTATTGTTTCTACTTTTGATGTGGGTGTCCCAATCACTGTTACTAACCAAGTGGAACCTATTCTTGCATGGGGATCCCAATTATCCAGTTATCCATTCTTGTCTGTGTTCAACTGCAGATCGTTCAAATTGTTCTATGGTACCTGGACTCAGGCTGTTCAAAGCATATGACTGGAGACCGGTCACGGCTCATGAACTTCGTGAGTAAATTCATCGGAACTGTGAGATTTGGAAACGATCATTTTGGTGCTATTATGGGTTATGGAGATTACGTGGTTGGAGATAGTGTGATTTCGTGGTATATTATGTTGAAGGTCTTGGACATAATCTATTTTTTGTTGGACAATTTTGTGACTCTGACTTAGAAGTGGCCTTCAGAAAACATACTTGCTTTGTTAGAGAACTTGATGGTGTGGAACTTCTCAAAGGAACTCGTGGTTCAAACCTATAAACCATCTCTATCGAAGATATGATGAAATCTTCACCCATCTCAGCCTCTGTCAATGGCTTCTAAAACTAAGTCATGGCTATGGCACCGTCGTCTCAATCACTTGAACTTTGGTACCATAAACAGTCTTTCCAGAAAGGACTTAGTAAGAGGACTACCTAGACTTAAGTATGAAAAGGATCATCTTTGTTCAGCATGTCAATTGGGAAAAAGTAAGAAGTATGCCCATAAACCCAAACCTACAAATTCAGTTATGGAAGTTCTACATACTATTCACATGGATTTATGTGGACCCATGAGAGTGCAAACGATAAATGGGAAGAAATACATTCTAATCATTGTTGATGACTACTCTCGATTTACTTGGGTAAAGTTTTAGAGGACAAAGGATGAAACTCCAAATGTCATCATCAAACTTATCAAAATAGCTTCAAGTTCGACTTAACAATATTGTTAGAATTGTTCAAACGGACAATGGCACAGAGTTTGTTAACAAAGGCTTAATTCAGTTTTATAAAAGTGTTGTAATCAGTCATCAAAGAAGTGTTCCACGAACTCCTCAACAGAATGGTGTAGTTGAAAGACGAAATCGAACTCTTGTGGAAGCCGCAAGAACAATGCTAATTTATTCAAAGGTTTCAATATTTCTATGGGCTGAAGCCATTGCCACTGCTTGCTACACCCAAAATCATTCCCTTATTCATACCTCTCATGGATTAACTCCATATGAACTTGTCCATAAACGAAAACCTGATCTCTCCTACCTTCGTGTGTTTGGTGCCTTGTGCTATCCAACGAATGACGGTCAAGATTTAGGCAAATTAAGAGCAAAGGCAGATATTGGAGTTTTTGTTGGTTATGCACCAAACAGAAAAGGATACCGAATCTACAACAAAAAAACCCGAAATATCATGGAAACAATTCACGTTACGTTCGATGAGCTGACCGGTCAAATGGCTCCAGGACAATCCAGTTCTGGACCCGCATTTCAACTTTCATCAAGTAGTTCTATCAGTTCTACTCTTGTTTCAAATCCCTCACCAGCAACTCCTTATGTACCTCCTTCAGAAGATGATTTGAAGAAATTATTTGATCCAATATTTGATGAACACTATGAGCCAAGTGCTAATGATCTGTCAATTCCATCAACAGAGGTTGCTCCCATCCCTGTCAATGAAGTTAACCCTTCAGTTTCAATGTCATTAAGTCAAGAAGCGCTGTCTGATCACTCTGTCTCATCAATAAATCATCAATCATCGAATGTACATCATGGAATTATTTCTGGTACCAATGATGGAGATAATCCCTTTGCTACTCCTGAAGATGCCCCATTTGAAAACATATTTTCTCCTGAATCATCATCAGAACCATCTTCATCAGGAGAAATCAACTCTGCTACTTCTGTCCCTCAACAACAACCACATGAACATCTTAGAAAATGGACACATGATCACCCATTGGACAACATCATTGGAAACCCTTCTCGTTCAGTATCCACTCGTCGACAACTTGCAACCGATGCCTTATGGTGCTTCTTCAACTCTGTACTCTCAAAGATCGAACCAAAAGACGTTAAAACTACTATGAATGAAGACATCTGGTTCAATGCCATGCAAGAAGAAATTCATGAGTTTGATCGACTAGATGTATGGGAACTAGTACCGCTCCTGGACGATGCTATGATCGTTGCTCTAAAGTGGATCTTCAAAGTAAAACTTGATGAGCATGGTGATGTTTTAAAGAACAAGGCTCGATTGGTTGCAAAAGGATACCGTCAAGAGGAGGGTATTGACTTTGAAGAATCATTTGCTCTAGTTGCTCGTATTGAGGCAATCAGAATCTTCTTGGCTAATGCAGCAAGTAAGAACATGGTAGTCTATCAGATGGATGTAAAGACGGCTTTTCTTAACGGTGACCTTAAAGAAGTCGTGAACGCCGCCCAACCTCGAAGGCTTTGTGAATCCAGAGCATCCTACTCACGTCTATCGCTTGAAGAAGGCTCTTTACGGTTTGAAGCAAGCTCCAAGGACATGGTATGATACGCTATCAAAGTTTCTTCTATCTACTGGATTCAGCAAAGGAGCATTTGATCCGACATTGTTCACCGAAAGTCAGGCAAACATTTAATTCACGTTCAAATCTATGTTGATGATATTATTTTTGCCTCGACCGACCCCAATGAATGTGACCATTTTTCAAATGAAATGGGTTCCAAATTTCAAATGTCAATGATGGGACAAATGTCATTTTTCTTGGGATTACAAATTTCACAAAGTCCCGAGGCATTTTTATAAATCAATCTAAATATGCAAATGAGATTTTAAAGAAATTTGGATTTGATTCTTGTGACCCTGTTGACACTCCCATGATAGAGCGTACTAAACTAGATGAGGATCACTCAGGGATCATGGTAGACCAAACGAAATATCATAGTATGATTGGATCCCCTGATGTACCTCACGCCAAGAGACCGCATATTTGTTCACTGCTTGCATGTGTGCTAGATACCAGGCTAAGCCTACCAAAAGCACCTTGAAGCGGTTAAACGGGTCTTTCGGTATCTTCAAGGAACCATCAATATGGGACTTTGGTACCCGAAGGACACCGGTATGTCACTAACAGCCTATGCAGATGCTGATCATGCAGATGTCAAGATACACGTCGAAGTATGTCTGGAGGTGCTCAGTTTTTGGGTGATAAGCTTGTGAGCTGGTCTTCAAAGAAACAAATGAGTACTTCTATTTCCTCTACAGAGGCTGAATACATAGCCATGTCATCTTGTTGTGCTCAAATCCTATGGATGAGATTCCAATTATCTGACTATGGCTTTGAATTCAACAAAATCCCTATGTACTGTGATAATAAAAGTGCTATTGCTCTCTCATGCAACAACTTTCAACATTTAAGAGCAAAGCACATCGACATTCGACACCATTTCATCAGGGAGCAAGTAGAGAACGGTGTGGTGGAACTCTATTTTGTGAGGACAGAATATCAATTAGCCGACATCTTCACCAAAGCTCTTCCTAGAGAACGTTTTGAGTTTATCCTCCCACGACTTGGTCTAAACCAGAAACACTCAAACGTCTTCAAGAGGAAGACGAGGAGTAAAGGTCTTTCTTCATCCATATCTTATAAATATTTTTTTCGAAAATCAAAATACAAAATTACAAAACCTACAAAAAGAAAATAGAAAATTATAAAACTTTAAAAAAAAACCATAAAAACTTGAAAATCTTGAAAATTTTCAAAAAATATTGTCATTTTGTCATATTTTTCTCGATTTGATTATATCTACGGTCTTTGTGTTGTCATTCAAAGAATGACACGGGTCTTTAGATGTTGTTCGAATTTAAAAAAAAAATCAAAAATCAAAAAATCTTTTTGGGAGAAATGTGAAACAATGGTTTATTGTCATTTCAGGCAGTAACCCGCTTTTCAAAGAAAGAACAGAGCCATGCTTTATCTTAAATCTTCAAACCTCATGCTCTTATTCTAAAAACAAATGTTTGTCATCATAAAGACAAATGTTTCCTTTCAAATATTTTTCCTTCAAATGATTCTTCTGAAAAATATTTGTCATCTAATGAAAACAAAATTGCTTTGAAAATACTTCGGACTCTACTTTTGAAAATCATCCGGGCTTTTCATTTGTCAAAATCTCTATCCTTCAATCAACAACGTATGTCATAGATTGAGGGGGAGAAAAATGATTTCAATCAAAAAGTGTATTTTTTAAAACAATTGGCACGTAATCGAAAAAGGTCTACTCTTGAATAAACAAAAAGAACAATGTTTTACAATATTGTATACAATTGGTACAAGTCCTTTGTTATTATTATGTTTTCAAAAGATACTCAAGCATGTTTAATCTTTGGAGTCAAAAGTCTCAAACTTGATCCTTATCGGTTAAATGTTTCTCGTAATCAAGTCACATCTCCCCTCAAAAGCTTTCAAAATCAATTTAAATCTACAGAGATCACAAATCTCAACTGATTTGAAAATTGTGATCGGGGGAGAATTTGTGATTTAAATTGGATTTTAACTGATGATTCAATAAATGGTTTCACAAGTGTTTAGCAAGCTTTCCTCCCCACATGTGCCAAACGATTTCAAATTTTCCATGCACATGTTGAGGGGGAGCATCTTTTAAACCACAAAGAATTGAAATGTGATTGATTTGTATCTAAGTGCAGGTTCCTTCTAATATGTGCAAAAATCTTTCAAACCTCGAGGCACATATTGAGGGGGGAGCAAATTTATGAAAACCTCATCCTTCCCCAATATGCTTTATCTACTTGATTTGATCAAGGAAGTGATGTTGATATCTTTTAGAAAATGGTAATCAAAGAAGATAATTCTTCCTCTTGCCTCCGTGTGCCAAAACAATTTCAAATTCATGATGCACATATTGAGGGGGAGCTCTGTTTCTAAAAATATCAAAAACAATTCAGGTACAAAATGCTTTGATAATATATCACAAGTATCTGAATTGATTTTCAAACGGTTTTCAATTGGTTCCAATGGCAGATGAACAATACCAAATAGACCGACCAAATATACTTTATGAATGGTGAAATCAGGATGATAAGGTTAGGTATTTGTTCCCATGATCCGCCAGAATCGGAGGGATCTACCCAGGGACAATCCACTAGATAGTGTAGAAGTCCGTATGTATGATGAAAAATGGAGAAAAAATGAGAATAAGGGAAGAGTACAGACTGAGACAGAGCTAGTACTGGAATAAACCCAACAAGGTTCTAGTTATGAAGTCTCGGTAAGCACTGAAGGGGTTGAAGAATGAAAAAGAAATGAAATGAGAAAAGGGTGAAAAGAAATAGCCCTCCATTAATTCAACCTTAGGGCAAAAACCGGGTTCAATTCATACGCTACTAGTGGTAACACTGGTATTGAAGACAAGACGTCATGGACCCAGTGACGCACTGCACTAAACTTCCCAAGCTACTCAAGTTCCTCTTAAAAGGGCTTGTTTCATTCTCACGGGGAACCGACATTATCTATCGACTTTCTCTTAGAGATTGTTGATATTGAAGAAGGAGACCCTCTCCCTAGTCTCCGGTATAGGAACCAAATGTGCACTATTGAGTCTAGATCCACGAGATCATCAAATAAATCTCATTAGGACACTGTCATTGAAGACTCTCTGTTTCACACAATGTGGAAAGAGAGATTATATCTTATGAGTCCTACGCACTATCCTTGTGGTATTTCCAGAACATCTGAGTGATATACAAACATATTCACAATGAAGATGGAAAGCCTTCTGGAGCCAACATCAAACAAGCTCCTGGTGGGTGGCATATGAGATCTATCCAATAGATCAACCATGTGACAACTGAACAGAAACAATGGGGCGAGTCATAATTATGATTCAATCTTGGTTCAGGTTATGGATTGACGGATGCCTTTGAAAAACCAGTCGTTGTGCTTAAAAACTCTTTTCTTTAGCACATCGACTGTGTACTCATATTTCAAAATAAAAGGTGTTTATGATTGATAATTGATTTTCATTAAAACCTTCGTTGTATTGCAAAAACAATTTCTATTGAGCGGTACACGATTGTTTTTCAAATCTCTTTTCATCAATCAGTGAATCTCAATTCGCTGGTTCACTCACTCCGTGTTGTCTTCTTTGAGACGTTCCGGTTTGAGAACAGCTAGAGCAGCTAAAGCCCTGCCAAGGAAATTCTTCGAATTATAATCGATCACAGGCGATTTGTACTGATCAACGGGGAACCGTGCCGTGGTACCTCAATTCAACGAAAGTGATCAAAGACACTTTCATGTGCTTTATTGCTAACTGTTTATGCGTGCACGCTCGACATTTGCGCTGATCAATGAAGCGGTCAATCCATAGCCGCATGCTCACTCAACACATTCATTTCTAAAGAAATCATGATTAGTGCATCAATGACTCTGATATTTTCATTCCATGCTTCTGCTACGCTGCTGCCAATATCATGAATCAACGAAAGCTTACGCTACTCTGATGAGAAGAAATCATGATCCAGAATGTGAGCATGTCGGTCCAAAAGTTACAACATCACATAATACCAACACCACAAAGGATGAGTCAGAGAGTTATGATAGCTGATGATCTCAAAGCTGGCTCAAAACTCATTATCACGTGGATCAGTTATGACCTCCACTAGAATTATCCAAACATGCGGAAAATGAAGAATCAATGACTACGAGCTACTGAGCAAAGAACTTGATCGAGAATCCAAGAACAATCTAATGTAATATCTGTTTGTATTCATTGTAATTTGAGGTGATCTCCCTTAGGGGGAGATTGTTAGGATTTAGTAAAGCCAGTTATTAAAGTGTCGGTCACCTCAAGTATATGTAATCGTTAGAAAGCTCATAGACGTAGTTATTTAAAGTTAAGTAGTATGTAGTTAAGCAACACCGTGGAGGACGGACGGGTCTTTACCCACTGTATGCCTGATCCACAGCCCGTAGGTGGCGATTTGTGTAAGACTATAAATACTCTCTACCTCCCAAGGTAGAGAGTTGGAGCTCATAATAAGATTTTCACTTTCTCTCACTAAGTTCCCAAACCTCTAACTATTTCTCTCTCTAAAACATCATTGTGTACGCCTATTATGATCATGGTTTGATGTGTTTGTGAAATCCAATATGTTACAAAAACAGAATTCTCATTGAGGCTGCAAGAACCATGTTAAATGGCTCAGCCCTCTCAAAGCATTTCGATGAAGCACAAAACCGCCTTACACTCAAAACAGGTCAATCATTGTCAAAAGACATAATAAAACCCCATATGAGATCTTCAATGGTAGACTTCCAGACATCAGCTATTTTCATGTGTTTTGATGTCCTGTGTTCATTCATAACCACAAGGATCATCTTGGAAAGTTTGAAGCAAAAGCTGATGATGGATACTTCTTAGGCTACTCACTGATCTCCAAAGCCTTCGGGGTTTTTAACACAAGGAGACAACAAGTTGAGGAAACCTTTCATGTCACCTTTGATGAAAGTTCTGAAAGCATCAGGTTCACCAACACCTCTGTGGAGGAAATATGAATTGATGACTCATCAAGATATCCTCCTAATGAGTACAACACTGAATTCAACTCCTCATATCAAGCTGATGCTGACATCTCATATTATGTCTTACCTCACAACCTTCCCTAACCAACTATCGGTGAATTCATCGATAAGCAATCAGTCCCCTACTGGGATAGGTAATATCGAACCAAATGTTCAGAACCAATGATTCAAGCACCCCAACCAACAGACATCTCAACAGATGCTCTAAATGACTCTGTTCTCAAACCTGAACTCACTCTTGAGTTTCCAGTGACCTCTTCAAGCTCGCATCCTAGACCACAAAGTAAGTGGACAAAATCTCGTGACATTGAGCTTGTAAATATTATTGGTGAACCAATCGAGGGCATGCTCACTAGAAGCATGGTCGCTAAATTAACAGCTTTCAAACCAATGAATGTCTATATGCTGATTACCTATCAGAAATAGAACCCAAAAGTGTCACTCAAGCTCTAAAGTACCCAAGCTGGATTCAGTTATGCATGAAGAACTGCAAGCTTGATAAAAACAAGGTCATGACCTTGATCAAATGTCCTTAGGATGTCGTTGTCATAGGAATGAAGTGGGTTTTCGTAAACAAAACTGATGAAAACGGCACTGTCATTAAAAACAAAGCAAGACTTGTAGCCAAAGGTTACAGTCAACAAGAAGGCATTGACTATGATGAGACATTTGCCACTGTTGCAAGAATGGAAGCCATCAGGATCTTCCTTGCATATGCAACATACATGAACTTCGGGGTCTACCAAATGGATGTTAAAAGTGCATTCTTAAATGGTGATCTCAAGGAAGATGTGTATGTTCAGAACCTCCTGCTTTGAGAGTAGTGAATTCCTCGACTATGTCTCAAGAAGCTTGACAAAGCCCTCTATGGACTTAAACAAGCTCCTGTGGCATGGTATGAAACTCTCTAAGCCTTCCGATACAAAACAAGTTTGTCGAGGAAAGATAGACAACACCCTGTTTGTCTATAGGACCAAACAAGATGTGATACTGGTTCAAGTGTATGTTGATGACATCATCTTTGGCTTAACAAACTACAAACTTTGCAAACAGTTTGAAAACTGATGACAAAGAAGTTTGAAATGAGCATGATGGGTGAACTCACATACTTCCTTGGACTACAAATTAGGCAACCGATAAAGGAATCTCCATCACCAAGAGAAGTACACTAGAAATCTCTTGAAGAAATATGAGATATCCGATCGCGGCTCTTGAAGACACCAATGGTCCCTCCTAACAACCTTGGACCTGATCTCACCGGCAAATCAGTCAATCAAACCCATTTCAGAGGGATTGTTGGCTCACTGATGTATCTAATCGCTACTAGACCGGACATACAATTCTCGGCCTATCTAATAGCAAGGTATCAGTCCAATCCCAAAGAATCCCACCTCACAGCAGCCAAAAGAATACTCAGGTACCTGAAAGGAACCCCAAACCTTGGACTCTTTGTCTTATTGATATTTTATTACTGCAAAAGTGCACTTTTACTGTGCACTATTGTTCCCTTGAAAAACAGGATTTTATGCTGGTAGTGAGTGGTGGCATTAAATGTGGAAATTAAAACGTTTTTCTAAAACCGACTTTAAATACTCCCATTTGTGCACAAACCACCCCTCTCACCACTCTATAAATACCCTCTTCAAAACCTCATAAACATACACAAAAGATTTCTGCTAACAAAACTCTGTCAAAATCTCTTTTAAAGCCCGTAAATCTTTGTGTTCTTCAAAACCTTTTCTCAAAATCTTCTCTCAGAAACCTTTACAAAAGTTTTTCATCACAACTTAAGAGATTCAAACCTTTGATTGTTCTTGTCAAGAAGTTTCTTTTCAAAACCCTAAAACCTTTTTAATGGAAATGGCAAGAACACAATCTCTTCAGTTTGCTTCACAGTGGGTAGGTGATCTCAAGAATGTTGAATTTAAAACAAATAATGTCATAGGCAATTTTGAATATCCTCAAAATGTCCCAGCTTATAAGGACATTATGAAATTTTTATATAATCCCCTAAAAACGGCCTTTGTTCAGTGTCCCTCAATACTGTACCAAAACCTCCTCAAGGAGTTTTGGGCAACAGCTAAGGCCTTTGACCCGACACCTTCTACTGATGAGAATAACCTTAGACCACTCAGGGAATATCTCATCAAGTTCAGTCTTAACAGGGGGCAACAATTCACCCTGGATTATAAAACCTTTTGCACCTCCACAGGGTTAGACTACAACAAAGGTGTTTATGTCGCCCATCCTGAACCCTCCATAGTGAAGGATGGGTTAAAACAAATCGTTTTAGATCCAACTTTTTTGGACAGGACCCCAGTTACCAAAAGTTCATTTCCCGTGGCTTGGAGGATCCTATTCACTTTTGTGATTCAGTCCTCGGCGGAACCACTCATCCACCAACAAGTTAACTCTATTCAGTTGATGATGGCATACTGTTTGATGCATGGGGTCAATGTCGACATAGGGGAGATCATTTACAGTGATTCGATTAAGCTACAGAGCAAAACAAGGACGAAATACGTTTCCAGATCCTAGGTTTGTCTCTTGTGCTTTGCAAGTGTTACTTGGGTACAAATTATCCTCGTGAATAAAATTTTGGTGCTTTACTCGGCATCCTCGGGCCAATCAAATTTTCAAAAGGACCCATACCTTGTCACAAATATTGAATTGACGGCCCATATAGTTGTTGTAAACAACCGAGGGAATCGCTCCTAACCCTCGCTCCTATAAAGAGAAAGGGGAAGTCTCGTGCTGACTAAGACCAAACCCATGTCTCGGTCCCGAGGCTTCGAGTACAACTTAAAAGGCAAAAGAAGCCCCCACTCAATAGACACCCACTGAGATCTACCCATAGGACAACGAAGGACACCGATAAATCACGCGGTGCCCTTGGTCCAAACTACTATTCCCCAAGATCCGTAGGGAAACATACAACCCGCCGGTAGGGAGCGCCTTCCATAACGCGGATGACACTAGCTAATCAAAGCCTTTGTCCGAGGGCACACCTGAATGATCCCAAAGACTTAGAGGAACCAAACAACCGCTGATAGGGATACCACCTTCACGACTCGCTAAAGGCACTGAAAACCCATCGGTGTCTCGGGTCTCAGGGGGACAAACACTCGGAGGGACAGAACAACCCGCCATATGGAACCCCAAACCAATCCTCGACTCGAGAAGACACCGGGAAACGCCCACCGTGTCCCGAGGGGTCAACGGGACAAAGACTCGAGGTAAATATACCACGCCGATATGAAACCCATCACCAACCCTTGTTGGATCTGTCGATGTTATCGAATACCATTCTCAAGATGAACTTGTTACGTGATGATGAAATTTTATCGAGGGGAAGAAGTGGACGTTGAGGTTCAAGTTGAACAAGGACCTCGGCGATCCACAGAGCATACTTGAATCACCATTCAAGCCCCGACAATGATGACTCCTCTTCCTCCATCGATGAGTTCAAAAGATTTGATAATGTTCTTCCAATCACCGAGAGGACTTGTTTAGTGGATCACCAAAGCTTCAAGGAAGTTATACTCGGGGTCAATCAAACATTGTGGGAACAACACACTAAGGCGCCGCCGCTATGCCGATCTAAAGGTCGAGGTACAAGCCTTAGATGAAAATGTTCATGGAGCATGGATCGATGTATGACAATCTTCACAGTCGGACTAAAACTTGGCTAAATTTCTCGTGCACCTTTAGGGTGTAGGCACAAAGATAGATGAAATAAGGGAATTTGTTAAAGAAGATCCAAAGACTCAAATCTCAAGTGTGAAGGCTACCGAGGCTTACTTGAAACAATCCTCCAAATTTCACCGAATCGGCGTCGAAATGCTCCAATCTCGCAAATGTTCGTGGTCATCAATCTTCAGTCCAGTCTCTTCAAGCTACATTGGGCTCTGTGAATACTTAGGTGGCTACTTTGGCTCGCATCTTCTTCCTCGGCCGGAATCTCGCCCGAATGACTGCCTAGAAGTATCTCGTGCAAATTTGGAAGTAAAAGTCACCGGTATTCAACCGACACTTCGATATCAAGGCTATGATCTCTCGAAATTAATCAGCCTTCAAGGGTCAAGCTGCTCCGCCCCCTCGGCCGCTAACACCAACTCTTGCCCTCACTGACGCCCGCAACAGTTGAGGGGAGAAATCTGCCAAGAAACTCCTCTTCACACCTGAGGGGAGCCAACACCACCAGTATCTGCAGCCCCAATATCATCATCACCACGGTCAGCCTAAATACCAATCTCATCAATCTCTCCACCAACATCAACAACAACAACACTGACAGTGATCACACCAATAATAACAACAACACCGCCTCTGGTAGCATCTTCTTCTTCGGCCGGAAAAAGGAAAAGGCATAATGACAACACCACCGAGCCCGAGAAGATTCCCTTTAAGATCGGCGACACCGAATACCTGCCACACCACAACAACTAAGTGCCTATCTTGCAAAAGAAGCAAGGAAACAAAACTTGCTGAGAAGAAAGAAAGCAGAGAGGCACTCGGTAAAAGTGGTCACGAAGAAGCCGAAAAACGCTTGGAATAGATGCTAAGAAGCTTAAAAGGGTCGGCAGACAAAATTTCAAGGAAGCTCAGTCGCCGATGGATGAAATGAGAAAACAGTTGGAAGAAAAGAAAAGAAAGTCAAGCCCTCGCAAAACAGGATTGAGCATTACAATGGACAATGACAAGTCAAGGCTACCAAAAGATCACAGATGTCAAAATCATCCCCAATACCAAACCACTAGCCATGAATGTTTACAGAGGGGATGATAAAAGACACTTCGAGGTTCATGATCCCCTAAAATTCACCGACTTTGGGATCACGAACTCGATGCGAGCTTGGTCCAATTATTGAAAAGAAGAAGAATGCGGTGGTTAAGGAGCTGATGAAGATGCTCAATAAAATATATGAAAGACTGAGGGATGCGCCAACACAACCGAGGATTCACCGCCTTGATGCACCTCAAGGATCTCAACCACAATCATCCACTGGAAAAAGGAAGAGATTTGAGTTCCACCTCGATAAAAGTGCCTCGGTTTCAATGCAACAGGGAGCCTCAAGGTGTTAAGTTTGTAAACTGTTTGGTGATTGAAAAGCCCGAAAGAGGGCTATTTTTCATTGATGAATATGGAAACCCATCGCTCCAAAGGTGGAGCCGATATTGATAAGGCTGAGTGGCAACAATGCTGAGCTACATACCGCTGGCTTCTCAAATTCAGACTCTGCAAATATCAAGTTCTCAGGCTGACTTAAATGCCAAGATAAGAGAGCATCCTGACAGGGAAACACCGATCACAAAGAAAGTCAAGCTTGAAGCATTGGGAATCCATCTAGACTGATCATTTTGATTTATGTTTTTGTACTAGTGATAGGAGCCATGTAATCGGATCAATAAAAGATGTATGTTTTTGTTAAATTACTCTGTTCCTTGATTGTATTCATTAGTACATTCAAGATAAGAAGAAGCCATTTGCTCACTTACACCGATCAAACACTTAGGCTATTTTTTATATCCAAATAGGGGAGACTGTTGGTTCAAGAATACCCAAACCCTTAGTCTAGGATTTGAATAGAAAATAGCTCAAGTATTTAGACCGTTAAACATTAACAGGTCACTGAGTGCATAGTCTCTCAGTGAGCCATCTTCGTGATACTCAGACGAGGCAACAAGATAGTCTCTCCACTCAAGAAGGAACTTAAAGGGTGAAGACCGAGTCAAGAAGAAGATGGTGGATTCAAAGGAGTGATGACAATAACTCATTGAATCCCTAAGACTCCTCTCTAACTACTTACACTGAAAACAAACTGAAGTAGAAGATCAAGGATATAAAGACCAAGAATGAGCGGGACAAGGAGGATAAGTTTAAATCAAATAAGACGGTTCTTATCAACCAAAGTCAACTTTCCCCTAATGGCAAAGATCGGCTCGTCATCACTGACCTTAGGAAAGTAGTCTTGTCTCTACCTAGAATAGTTTTGTAAACAGAGACAAAATGCATCAAGATTTTGTCTTCAGAAAATGTCAGGTTTGTCACTTAGGAAAAAGTTAAATCTCATACATGTATAAATAGCATAAGAGATGGAGTGAAAAGGTTAAGCTTGTGAATTGTAAAAACACACATACACGCAAGCCATCTTTTCACTCCTCCAAATACAACTTAATCCTGAGATAGCTCAAATGGGTTCTAAGAGTTATGCTCAGACTTAGCCTGAGCTTAGAGAGGAGTCACCAAACTTTGTCATTTCAATCCAAGCATCCGTTCGCAAGTACTTGGGTTACGTATTCTTTTTGATTGATTTCTAATAAAGAATATGATGTTGAAAATTACTTTGTGTGTTTTACTTATGTTAATTTCAGTCATTGTTCACTATTAACTTGTTTTATATTCTTAAACTGTTTTAAACGATAGTGAACGGGGAACAACAGTTGTACCTAAATACATTGAATGTATTTGGTCAATGGGTCAAGTACTTACATTTCTACCCAATTGTATTACCCATTATAATACATACTAATTATGTTTATATTTGCCCAATATGTAAACACTAGTTGTTGTACATATGTATTACAAAATCATAAAAACACTTATACTTGTTTTAGTGTTTTATGTGAAAACATAAATGTGTTAGAAAACTATTGGCTCAAACCATTTACGTATTTTATTTGTTTCATTAAAATGATTTTACGTTTGTTATCGACAAAAAATTTAGAAGATCGTAAAATATAAATAAACGTTTTTACGGCTTATTTGTATTAACAGTAAACATACCTCTAAGCTCTTGATATGGTTTATGGAGACCATAAAGCCGAAAAATACTTCATGAGCTTTTAAAGTAATCGGTTATACTTAGAATAAGTAGGTTGCGATTACTTTTAGATTCTTCCTTGAAGGTTATTATTCTTTGAATAGAAATGAAGACTTTGGAGAGATCCTCGCATGAAGATTTCTTGAAGAGAAAATGTTAGAATAATCTATCAATATCCAACATAGAAGAAACAATTTGTTTTAAAAGATTTCCTTCTTTGTAGTTTTCAAACATACACGGATCGTATCAAGTTTTTAAAGTACAACATACTCTAAGAAACTTAGTAACGAAGCTCTGATACCAATTGTGGAAAACTAGAAGGGGGGTTGAATAGTTTTACCAATTAAAACTATGTTTTAAAATATTTGGATCGACTTATGTCAATCTATTTAGATGCGTATGTTGGATGTTGATAGAAGGATATGGAAATGTGTAATGTAAAGGAGAAGAGTGAGAGACACAAAACCACGACACAAGTATTTATAGTGGTTCGGCTACAAGGAAACCTTCCTTGCCCTACTCCACTCCCCGAGTCACCTACTCGAGAGTTCACTACACGACACCAACTCCTTATGGCGAAGAAACCTTCACAACGTCGCCTACTCTTTTTCCGGTACTAGGCTAAACACCGTGTTCTTCCACAAGGTAGAACCACACCTATCACAACGTCACCTACCCTTTATCCGGTACTAGGCTAGATACCGAGTTCCATTACAATAGAGGAACTACTACCCAACACTACACAACACCTAACCCAAGGGAGACCAAATCCTTATTACAACATCATCAAGGATATCAAAGTCCTTGGATAAAACCTATCTCTATTTGTATAACGATGCACCTCATCGATTATACACCCTTGGCATCTTTCACAAATGCCACTTGACTTGACTTCTAGGCATCTTTCACTAATGCCCTTGACACGAACGTTTGGCACCTTTCACTAATGCCTTTGTCTTGACTCATTTGGCATCCTTCACTAATGCCTTTGACACGGACGTTTAAGCATCTTTCACTAATGCTTACGTCTTGACTCTTTCGGCATCCTTTACAAATTCCTTTGACACAACACTTCTATGGAAGAAGAAAGAAGTATCAACAAAAGAACCTCAGTAGTCTTGATGATGACAAAGCATGGCAACTCATGGACTTGAGCTTGCTCGACATCAAGAGGTGGTGATATCGCCTTTAAGAGGAACCTAGAGAATCACACAAAAACAAAACACAAACTGCATAGAGAGATCCTTAGGATATGAGGTTAGAAGGTTATGTTGGATTGATATACTTTAATCAAACTAACTTAACTAGCTTGTTAAGGTTTAATAACCTCGGATAAATCCTAAGTTATTAACAAAGAAACACTGAGCAATCTTTATCAAGTACGCGGAATTTACTTAACAAAGCTAAGAAGAATAACCTTTTATTATAAACTCTAAATCTGCTTATTATGCAGATACTCTAATACAACTCTAAGATAATCGAACTTTTCTCTAAAACTCTAAACAACTTGTGAATTCGTAAACTCTAAAACTCATAGACTCGTAAATCTAATGCCAATCTAGGAGTCCTTTTATAGGCTCAAGGATATCCTAGTCGGTTTACAATTTGTAACCTTGTACGACAAGTAATCTAAACATAGAATACAATACTTTCCATAAACGAATATAATAGTTCTTTTGTTCTTGCAGTACTTTGACTTCGTTATGCAGTACTTTGACTTTGTCTTTAGCAGTACTTTGACTCTTTGACTTTTTCCAAGATTTTTGCTACAAGATTTCATATCTTCAAGATTTCATTTCTTCAAAGACTTTTCATATCCCAACAATCCTCCCCTAACTTGAATTCTACTTGCTTGACATCAAGTTCCTTTGTAAATATATCTTTAATAGCTTCATCTTTAAGGACATATTGTTTCTTAGTCTTTAGATTGTATCTCTGTAGTGTCTGTACTTGTCAAAGTATCTCTTAGAATTGTTCTTTCTCACAAAGATCCAAGAAGCTCCATCTTTTCAAAGAACACAAGCAACATATGACAATTTATACATTAATTCAGTTTAAGTTGCATACTATTCTCATCACTTCCAGGTGTGTTAACTCCTGTGAGAGGTGAATCATTGAAAATTTAATGGATTTAGATCTCTTTACCAAAGCCATTATATTTGGAATAGCCAAATGTTTTGGTGTGTAAGACCATGGTACATTGATAACCATATGATTTTTAGCAAATCATCAGCTATCAATAGATTTGATTTGTCTTTACCAAAAGTTGTACCCTTCTGGACTAGTTAGTTCTTCTATCTAATGGTGAACTAATTACCAATAATGGATTTTCCACTGCCTTTACCACAAGCCATTTTCTTGCGGGCTAGCCAACTCTTCACATTAACTGATATGGTGAGTTGATTACCATACAACTTATTAGCAAGTTGTCAACTAAAAACGGATTTGATATATCTTTACCAGAGCCGTTTGCTCATGGATTAGCCAATCCTTTTGTAACCATGGTGGATTGATGACCTATTGATATTGCCATCTCAAAAACCATTTATTTCATTTAACCTTTGTTTTCAAAATATTTGATATTTTAACAAAAATTTCTTTCATAAATCACTTAACTGGTTTTAAAAGCTGCAAGCAGTACTTTGATGAAAGTATCGTTTGATCAGCAGACTTTGAATAAAGTACTTATTTATCAAAAATAAGTTATTCAATAAAACTCATACCAGTTTACTCATCTTCTTCAGAAATAGTAGTCCAGTTGATAAATAGATTGATAACCATACATGCAGTTTCATTATCCTCTTCTACTTCCAATCCATGCTCTAGCATTCTTCTCATGAGCTCAACTGTGAGAGGATATCTTCTATTTACAAACATGTGTATCATAGTACCATTCTCCAGCTCTAAAACATGAACTCCGTGACTCTTCAAAGAATCTCCAAAGAAACAATTTCCAAGTTTCTTGATTCTTCCAAATATCATCAGCTCTTTTCCTCTTTGTTTCCACATGGTTATGAGATATCCAAGCAAAACTAGACCAATTCCTTCTGATGGAATATCTCCAAAATAAGCTTTCACCACATTATATAGATAGAATAGATCCACTCTATCTATAATATGTAACAAATCCCATAGCCTATTGAAAACTTTGAAGCTTTCATCTTCTTTATGAAAAATCATATAATCTCCTTCTTTGGATTTCACAACATCAAAAGCACTAATCTGAGATCTGTTCATCTTCATGTCAAAGATCTTCTTTTGAATAATCAAAATCTACCACTCTGAGATAATTTCTTAATGAATCTCTAGTTTCAGATCTTAATTCAACTCTTTCTTTCTTTGAGAACTGCTATCTCAGAACTCAGCTTTTTCTTTTTCTTTTTAAGCTCTTCTTCCTTTCAGCTTCAGTCCAAGGAGCTTCTTCTCTAAAATCTTTGATATCTGCAACACTTTTCTTATAAGCCTCTGTTTCAGCATCATAGAGTCTTTTCATGTCAACATAGTTCACGCAATCCTTTATACCCTCGAGCTTTCAAATAAGCCATCATAGCATTCCCGTCCTTAGCTAAATTAGGTCTTCTAGGCATATATCTAACAGGAGTAGGTGACTATAATGGTTCATCAGCTTCAGCACTTAATTGCTCTTGCTACTTTTTAGCCGCTTCTCTACTTTGAGCTTCTTCAGCTTCCCGAGCTTCTCTATCTTTAGCATTTAAATCTTCTTGAAACTTTCTAGCTGCAGCTTCATTCCTAGCAACTTCAATTTCTCTAAGTTCTGCCAAAGTTAATTTCTTCTTCTTAGTTTCTACCAGAACACCTTTCTCTTTATCCTTAGGATCAATTTCAGGTTGAGAAGTTCTTTGTTGTTCATCTTCTTGCACTTCTCGAATAGTAACACCACCTCTAGGTTGTGATAAATCTCCTAAAATTGTAGCAATGAACTCATCATCACTTGCAGAATGAATAGGTTTGAGTATAGCTTCCTCCTCTTCTTGTATAACAGTCTTAGAAGGACCAGCTTCTTCTTCAAAATTCAATACTCTTGGAGTTATTAACTCTTGTCTAAAGGTACCTTGCAAAGCAGTACTTTGTTGTTCAGTACCTTGATCATCAGTACCTTGAACTTGAACTTGTTCCTCTTGTTCCTCAGTATCTTGAATGATCTTTTCTTGTTCATCAGTATCTTGAATGATCTTTTCTTGTTCATCAGTACCTTCAGGTTCTTTCTCCTTCTCAACATCTTCTTTCAAATTTTCTTCTTCTAAATTCCTCCCCAATTGGACAGAAGATTGTTGATGAACCTTTTGGCGTTTGCTTTTCCTAGACGACTTTTGCGCCTTTTTCTTTGATTTAACCCAGATACGAAATTCTTGAACTAAAGGCCACACAAAAGTCTTTAGCCTCTAAACTTCAGCTTTTAATTTCTTTATCTGTTTTGGCTTGAACCTCAAGAGTCTTTTTCAACTTAACCATCTCTCTTGTCAAAACATAATTATCCAATGTGATTTCGTCAGGAGGTATGGTATGTGAATCCTCTCCTTGAATAGGTGATTGTTCCTCCTGATTGAGAAGCGAAACACTTTGGAGATGGAGAAGGTGAAACCGTAACATCTTCGTGAAGTTCAAGATTGGGGAAGCAAGATACCCTTGTCGAGATGCGGTACCTTCTTTGGATGCAGCTTGTGGAGAAGCAAGACTTGCAGATGCAAGACTTCGGCAGACTTGCAGAGGCAAAGCTACCTTCAAGAGCTTCATCGCCAAAGATCGGCTCTAACCGAACAACTTCCATCATAGAGGTAGTTAAAGAAGTATCTGGACCCCTGAATAAAGCACTCCTTTTTGCCATAAAGGTAAAAATTTTCGATTGTTGAACAATAACAGTAACAAATCAGAGGTTTTGGCACATCATCAAGTTTCTTGTTTAAGAAAACCTCAGATAAAACCTTGGGTACATTAGCCAAGTAGATCCATGGGAAATATGTGAGAGCATTCCATCCGATTAGCCTTGAGAAGTTAAAACTCTATCTCAGAAGCTAACCCAACCATAGCAGATGCTATATTTGACCCAAACTGCCCCCAAGAGGTACTCTTAGCACTTATGCAATGGAGCAACACATGAACCAAAAATTTCCAATGAGGACAAAATAGTTGTTTTCTAAATGTTTGTTCATTCAAAGATCCTTCATAACCAATATGTCAAAAGTATCCCATATCAACCGCTTATCAAACCTTACTGCACTCCATCTGCATCATTGAACAATAAATCTTCTATTATGGAGGCTTCAGTAATCTTAACAGTTCTTCCAAAGAATCGTTGATCTAATATAATATTCATCATTCTCCATGTTATCCCTAGCATTAGCCCAAAATTCTTGAATCAAGGGCTCAATTATATCCGGCTCCACTAAAGAGCATAACGATCGGCGATCCAAGAAGATAATCAATGATATCATGAAAGAGTATATTCGCCAGCCTTATCCAAATTAGCTACCATATTATGCTTTGAAACAAGAGGGACGATTTGCCATTGTTGATTATGAAGCACAAAAGAGTTGAAATCGAATAATATGGATATGATGAGAGAAAGAAGGAAAAGATGCTAATGTATCAATATAAGAGGGAAAATCGGAAAGTAGTTATTTATAGGTAAGATTTGAAAAATCACAGCCCATAAAAACATTGGTACCAAGTAGCATTAATTACCCATAATATAACCGTTGGAACAAGATTTTGAATAAGACAAACAAGATTTCCACATAAGCATACTTTCCCAAGCAAGTACTTTCCAAGCAAGTACTTTCAGGAAAAAGCGGTAAGCGATTTTCTAATTTCTTCAGTATAAACATAACTATCCTCCCCTCAAGCAATACACAGGACTATACTAAGACTAAATAGTCCTCCCCTTAAATGTAGCTTACTAACTAATATACTCCAAAACATCTGACAGAAACTCCTTGTCTCCTGTCATGCTAACAGAACAACCACCATCAACAATAATATGATCTTTAAGTACATCTGCCGGGTTGCCCTGTCTAATAAGATGAAAAAGTTAGTTGCTTTGAGGAACCCAAGCCATTACTGACTTGTGTTCCCCTTGTGAAGTTACATACTCACATTCTTTGAGTATATAATCTCCACCGCTTTTCTAAAGCATGATCCAGATTATCTTGGTATTCGTAACCTGTGGATTGTCAACAAAGCTTTCTGGTTTTTCAACACAACTCTCTTTTACAAGTTCATTCTCTTTTTCTTGTATCACAAAACATCGATTCACTTTTGTTGAAAGTATTGTTTGTCCCTCTGCAGTACTTTCCATCTTAACCCATTCTGTTTTAACACTTGGTTCCTGTGATCTAAATCTCCTATGTGAATTGTAATACCTTCTAGGTTGATAGTGAGATCTCCTAGAATTCCTATTCCAAGTAGTGTGTTCAAGACCTTGTTTTGTCGGATCAAGACTTTGGGAAAGTATCTTGGTCAGAATTAACGACTTTGGAAAGTACCGTGAGATACCGAGGGTTTTGAAAAGATCTTCTTTGATGTGGGTATCTATGATCCGTGTAAAGTTTCGTGATTGACCCTATTTGAATTATTCCAGACTGGTTTGTGGTCTCTTGGTTTCTGGTTAGTAGTCCCGTTTCTTTAGAAATTTTCTAAGGTATTCTGAGTGATGTTCACAATCCTTAATTAGATGAGTAGGACTAAAACACAAAACACGTTTTTGACCCATACTGTCAAAGTGACATCTTCTATGTCTATGCCCAAAATTATTTTGCCTTCTTGGTGAATGATTAAACCTGTTTTGACCAAAGTTATCCCAAAAAGGTTTAGCATCGCTTTTGAAAAGGTTTTGAAGAAGGTATCGCTAGGAGCAAAGATTTGATTTGAAGGTACTGCTTGATTTTGAACATTGTTTTCAACAGGTTCTTTGGGTTTTTCAGTCCTAGATTGAGCAACTAGCTTTTTCCTAAACTCTAGACTGTCTACTCCAAAACGAGAAACATCGGCCTAGGGGTTGATGAATGCCGCTGGGATGAGGAACAACATGATAATCATTAGCTTTCTTATATTCAGGAGGTGAATCACTTATGGAACCTTCATTACTAGATGTATCTACATAATTAATGAGTTCTTCATCACTAGTAATTATATCCTCAAAATCACCTTCATCCAGATCACTAGATTGGTTTTCTTCTAGTTTACTAAAATCCATTCCAAAACCTAATCCAGTTTTAAGGTAGGCTCTTTGTCGCTTTTGAATATAAGAAACATGTGACAAACTGACTCTCCCCAAGCAAAGCAAATTTAGCTAACAAATCATCTCTCTCCTTAGTTAATTTCTCAATTTCAAAGAATTTTACAGTTTAATTTCCATTCACTAAGTTTTAATTGGTAATCATGTTGTTCATATTTTTCAGCCCCATCTACTTCATTAGTTTCATGTGCTAAAATTTTGGCTTCCATATATTCTAAGGTTATTTGATAACCAGCTACCTCAGACCTAGCCCTAACACAATTATCTCTTTCAAAACATAAGCATTAAGCACTTTTTGATAAAAATCATGACACTTAGAACATACCTCTGTGATAGGAGTTGATGCAGATTCAGTCGACATCTTTAGGTTTTGTTGTAGTAGGGTTTCTTCTTAGTCAGAGTTTCCACACAAGCTCTGATACCACTTGTTGGATCGATATACTTTAATCAAACTAACTTAACTAGTTTGTTAAGGTTTAATAACCTCGGATAAATCCTAAGTTATTAACAAAGAAACACCGAGCAATCTTTATCAAGTACGCGGAATTTACTTAACAAAGCTAAGAAGAATAACCTTTTATTATAAACTCTAAATCGGCTTATTATGCAGATACTCTAATACAACTCTAAGATAATCGAACTTTTCTCTAAAACTCTAAACAACTTGTGAATTCAGAACTCTAAAACTCATAGACTCAGAATCTAATGACAATCTAGGAGTCCTTTTATAGGCTCAAGGATATCCTAGTCGGTTTACAATTTGTAACCTTGTACGACAAGTAATCTAAACATAGAATACAATACTTTCCATAAACTAATATAACAGTTCTTTTGTTCTTGCAAGATTTTTGACTTCGTTATGCAGATTACTTTGACTTTGTCTTTAGCAAGATTTTGACTCTTTGACTTTTTCCAAGATTTTGTAACTACAAGATACTTTCATATCTTCAGTACTTTCATTTCTTCAGCACTTTTCATATCCCAACAGGTTACAATACTTGGAGAAAGTATGTGTGGGAGTGGCAACCCAAAATGAAGAAATGGCTCACTATTTATAGAGGTATTTTGGCTACTGTTCCACGTATCACACGGATCCCTCACTTGAGGGATCCGTCCAATGTAATCCTGGGGATCCGTGGGACGCTCCTCTTTGCCCATGGGTTTTGGGTCATGGGTTATGGGTCATGGGTCCTAGACTTTGGACCATGGGTATCCAAGTAGATATAATGTATCTATAAGATGCAATGCATCTAGTCCATAGGTCATGGGTTAAAGCCATGGGTCATGGATAATATCTATTTATGACTTATACATGATGTCATGCAATGGGTTATGGGTTATGCTCTATGGGTATGGGTCATGTACTTTGGGTTATACCCAACTACATTCAATGTATTTAGTCAATGGGTCAAACACTTAAACTTCTACCCATTATATTGCCCATTATGATACATACTAGTTATGTATATATTTGCCCAATATGTAAACACTAGTTGTTGTACATATGTATTACTAAATCATAAAACCACTTTTACTTGTTTAGTGTTTTATGTGAAAACGTAAGTGTGTTAATAAACTATTGGCTCAAACCATTTATGTATTTTATTTGTTTCGTTAAAATAATTTTACGTTTGTTATCGACAAAACATTAAAGATCGTAAAATATAAATAAACGTTTTTACGGCTCATTTGTATTAACATGGAAGCTTTACACAGAAATAATACTTATGTGTTAACTGATTTACCTTTAGGTAGAAAAGCAATAGGCTACAAATGGATTGATAAATTTAAATACAAGTCTTCTGGTGAAGTGGATAGATATAAGGCTAGACTGGTTGCTAAATGGTATAGTCAGAGAGAGGGTATGGATTATGATTAAACTTTTAGACCATTTGTTAAAATGGTTACAACTAGATGCTTAATTGGTTTAGCTATTTATAATAACTGGACATTGTATCAATTGGATTTGAAGAATGCTTTTTTGTATGGTGATTTGCATGAGGAGGTATATATTTCTTTACGACCCGGCTATTATGATAAAAATGAAACTAAGTTTTGCAAGTTGGTTAAGTCTTTGTATGGTATAAAACAAGCACCTAGGCAGTGGAATGAAAAACTTACCACTGCTTTGGTAGAAAAGGGTTTTGAACAAAGTAAAAATGACTACTCTTTATATGTTAAAAGTAAAGATGGGTTGTTAATTGTTCTTTTGGTATATGTTGATGACATTGTTGTCAATGGCAATAATGTTGAGGAGATTGAGAAGTTTAAACATATTTTAAAATCCAAGTTTACGATTAAATATTTGGGCGTGTTAAAATATTTTCTGGGTACTGAAGTTTTGAACAATGACTCTGGCATTTTTTTGTCTCGAAGAAAATATTGTTTGGAATTGTTAAGTGAATATTGGTTGCTGGCTTGTAAGCCTGCTGCTACTCCTATGTAGCAAAATGTTGTTTTTAGTCATAAGTAAACTGATCAAGATAAGTAACTTTCTAACATGACTGAGTATAAAAAGCTGGCTGGAAAACTCATTTACTTGTCTGTCACTAGGCTTGATATTTCATATGCAGTTCATTGTCTTACTCAGCACATGCATTCACCTATGCAGTCTCATTTCACTGTAGGTCTGAGAGTTTTAAGGTATCTGAAACATGCTCCAGGGAAAGGTATACAATTTGATAAAACTAATATTCTTAGTTTGTATGCATTTTGTGATGCAGATTAGGCTAAGTGTCCTATATCTAAAAAGTCTGTATCTGGGTTCTATATGTATCTTTGTAATAATTTGGTTTCATGGAAAAGTAAGAAACAAGAAACATATCAAGGTCTTCAGCTGTGGCTAAATATAGATGTTTAGCTTCAACTACTTGTGAAATATTTTGGATTTGTAAAATTCTTAAGGATCTTGATATTGAGAGCTTGTTTCATGTGAATCTTTATTATGATAGTATAAGTGCTATACATATTGTTGCTAATCCAATGTTTCATGAAAAAACCAAAATTTTGAAATTGATTTACATGTAGCAAGGGAAAAGGTTTCTTTTAGGGTGATCAAAACTGTTAAAGTTACTTATGATAGTAATACTGCAGTCTCTGTTGTAAAAATTGGCCCAAGCGGCCGATTAATCCCCGCATAATCGCTGATCGCTCACTAAGCGCCTTGATTTATCATAATCGGCTTATTTAATCGCTTTGGTCAATGCTTAAAAATCGTTCAACAAACCGATTAATCGAACAAAATCGGTCTAATAGGATTAATCGGACAAAATCGCTTAAAAATGGTCAACAAAATCGCTTAAAAATCGGACAAAATCGGTTAAAAATCGGTAAATAAACCGATTAATCGGACATAATCGGTCAAAGATCACTTAAAATGGTCAACAAACTGAGTATTATCTATGTCTGACTTTGAACTTTGAAAATTTATGTATGATGTTTATATTTGAACACTTGAAATATTTGAACTTTGATGCAATATGCTTATCTCATACATATAACATACTATAATAACTAAAATTACAATTTTGTGCATAAAAATTCCAATCCGATTAATCCTCACATAATCAATTAATCACTAGGCCCTACCCGAATGCCTCACTAGCGCCTAGCGATTTTTACAACCTTGACTGCAGTAGATATTTTTACCAAAGGACTAAGTATTTCTCAACATCAACTTTTTTCTAGTAAACTGAATTCGGTAAATATGTTCTCAGTATAAGTTTGAGAGGGGGTGTTGAAATATATGTGTGGTTGGTCAAACTTATAACGGATATGTGCAGGGAATATTCCTGCACATTTTACTTATTCTTTGATAGTTTGGCTTTGTTTATACATGGTCTATTTCTACAGGGGTTGAAATGAAACTTGGTTCTATATAAGCTCAACTTTTCCAACCCTAGCTCAGATAACGATTTCATCTTTCCCTCTCATCTCACACATTGTCTCTCAAGTTTGTTACACGTTTGGTTTTCTAGTTTTGATCATCTTGTGTAGTCTTTTGGTTTGTATAGTTTTGAGTGTTTGTAGTAAGAATCTTGTATCAATTTCTTTGTAGTGAGATAGATAGAATCCTTGTGACGGGGATGTCTTTTTCTTTGGTATTTTTTTGGTGAGCACACGATTGTGGACTCATCTTCTTGATCTATAAGTAATAATAATTCACCGAGGGTGGTTGGTTTGGTGACTCGTTTGTGTTGTGGTTGTGATATTAGATCTGATTAATAGTTTTTACATTGGTTTTTCCCGTTCTATAATTGGTTTGGTTTGGTTTTGCTTTTGACTTTGGAAATTTTCAAACCGTCACCCGAACCGTACAACGCACAAACCCGAAAAACAAACCGATGAACACCCCTAGTAACGAATGACAGGATGTGCATGAGTTTAGAAATGGACACATATTAAATTTTAAGCCCATGCACACCTTAATGTTCTGACAACATTTTTTTTACTAACCTTTTGTCTACAATGATGGTGCACGCATGGTGTTTAAACATAAAAAAACATGGTTTACTGTTATGTAATATTTTAAAAATACTGCATACCAATGTTTATTTGTGATCGTGTGCGAAATGGTGCCAACACGTCAGATATCCTCTATATATTCACTTGTCCAACGTCGAATCATCCTTTTTCTCTCGTGCCATCTTTGGGGTCTGCAAAAACACCATAATGACAACGATGAGATTTTACCTCGCACGTTGTAGTAGGAGTAATTGCATTAAACAATCTCAAATGTATAATACCACAATAAATAGTTTTAATAGATGCTAAAAGATCTTTGGTGTTGGACAACAAATCATAAAGTTCAAAAGAAAACTATCAATGCATAAAATAAAGTAAGTCATGTTAATATAAATTTTTATGTGGAAATTCTCTAAAGAGTACAAAAAAGAGGGTGAGGTCACCATCTAGTATAAAAAAAACTCTATCTTTCTAATATGGTTATGTGCGACTGTGCGAATGTGCGATTCCATTGGATATGCGACACGTGTCTTGCCAAAAGTACAATAAAATTACATCTTGTCTTATTATTAATTGTGTTAAAAGACCAAAATACCCTCATTATTTATATAAAACTATCTCTTTCTCTCTCACTCTCATATTCTGCCACCACCTTCCACACATCTCTTTCTCTCTTACTATTTGTTAGGTCACTAGTTTTACAACACAAGCTTATTAGAGAAGAGATAAGGCGGATGAACAAGTTATACGCACACACACTCACGTATAAGTGTAACCGGTTATGCAAAGAGAGTGAATGAGAGAAAAACTTGAACAACCAACCTTCAAATGAAGGTTTACAAGGGGTATTTATAGGAGGGAAGCTAGGGCAACACTTCTAGTTCCCTTCCTATCCTTATTGGGCTTGGGTCAAGCTTATGGGCCTTCTACATAAGCTTGACCTTAAACAAACATAAAGGCCATAATAAAGCTACCTATTACATATGAAATATAAATACTTGAAATACTGTTTAGGAGTGATTCCAACAATCTCCCTCTCAAGTATATATGAATGTAAACGGTGAAGGCGTTGATGTAATAGTAGCAGTGACGTCTTCTGACATTCTTCTTTCTTGTGAGAAGAATTGCCTTGATTCAAACAATCTCCCCAGTGTAGAGAGATAGTTATCTTTGAACAGTTATGCTTTGACGTCATCTTTAACTTTGTTCTTTGATCATTGTTCTTTGTGGTGAAAGTGATAGTATGTTGTTGTCTGCATCAGTCTGCTTCGCTGCTCCAGTGTCTCCACGTCATTCTTCAACATGCTCACACGCTCTTTGACATTGGAATTCAATACTGATGAAGTTCTTTAAGTCTTTAACTTTGTAGATTCTTTGGTTTGACGAAGAATCATTCTGACGGTTGTGTTGCTTTTGAATAGAACTTCCATTAGTGATGATGTTGGCGTGAGCATGAGAAGAATCAGCACGATCATCCCGCTCCGGAGCTTCCATAAGAAGAAAACATTTCAAACGGTTAGTAATAAGCGGTTTCCGCCACTTACAAGTTTGAACTTCGAGAGTGTTGATAGCATAGTGTGAAAACACAACTCTAATTTTTACAAAGGCCGTTCCTGAACCGGAGTCCCACAAGTGAGATAACGCGATGTACCGGTACATCTACAGATTCAGATGAGTCGCTGAGGTACACCGAAGCATCACCTCACCACTGTAGACCGTTTGAGACACACTCCGCGTAATCCACGGGGAGTTACCGAAGTGACCTGCTGACAGGGCTGTTTGATGTTGACCCTGGCAGGAGTTTCCATTCAATCACTGAGGATCACAGATGTGAACCTCTCATAAATGTTCTCGACAGATTGCTAAGATCTGTGAAGGACTCGATATGAACCACTGATGATCTTATTGTTGATCATCAAGTGATTAAATGTCAAGTGTTCCTAAGAGATCTTTTGATGAATCTCGTGGCTCTAGACTCAATAGTGCGTTTTGGTTTTCCTGAGCGGAGACTAGGGAGAGGGTCTCCTTCTTCAATACCAGCAATCTCTAGGAGAAAGCCGATAGTTTACGTAGGGTTCCCTGTGAGAATGAAACAAGCTTCTGTTGAGAGAAACTTGAGTGGATAAGAAGGTTTAGTGCATGCGTCACTGGGTCCATGACGACTTTTAATCTTCAATACCGGCGTCACTAAGTGACAACCAGTAGCATATGAATTGAACCCGGTGTCTGCCCTAAGTTGAATAATCTGGAGGGCTATTTCTTTTCACCCTTTTCTTTGCATTTCTTTTTAATTCTTCAACTCCTTCTTTCTCCGATTCTCATTTTCTCCTTTTTACAATCATACCTAAGGACTTCTAAATACTAACTATTTGTAGTGTCCTTGGGTAGATCCCTCCGCTCAAGGATCATAGGACGGTTTTTCCTAACCTTAGTCACCTTATAACTCCATGACTAACCTATGTTTGCCATTAAAACCACTGTATGAAAAATGTCTCTCAAAGTGTTTGTGAATGAAAACATTTTAACCATTGTGAGATAAGATTTTGCATAAATACTTCCCCTCCACATGTGCTTAAGAGTTTTAATGGTTAAATGCACAGTGAGGAAAGAGCGCACACATTTTGAATTGATTCACTCAAGATAGACAATCCCCCGCGAGACACGGTTACGTTGCATAGTTAAAGAGTTACATTGTCGGCTTTTAGGTGACAACTAGCTCTAATAACTACCTTGAAGGTGTAGACAAACCTTGGAAGGTTGTCAAACCCGCCAGAGTTCATGTCTATCAAAAGTTTCTCGAATGGTACATTCTACTCAGACAAGTCCTTTGCGAGACACGTTTACATCACTAGCGAACTAGCTTGAAATTATTACCCGTCCCAGACAAGTCTTTTCAAGTTACTAACAGTTAAGTATCGTCAATTCGTTGGTTAAGTCTGAGGTACACAGATTCATTTGCATTTTGTACAACATATTTCTTATCACATATTTTCTCCCCCTCAAAAATGGCATATTAAAGTGTTATTTTTGAAACGCTTGAGAATAAATATGACCATTTCGAGTGTTGCGGGAAGAATGACCACTGTGAACAATTTGTGAACAAAGTTTTTATGTCAAATACTCCCCCTCAACAAGTGATATAAACGGTTGAGGTTTTGAAAGTCTTAAGGGAAAGTACTTGTTCTTTTGAGCAAAACCTTGAAAAGTGAAAGGTTTGATAGGTTTTACTCAAAAGTAAGAAGCTTTCGCTCCTTTTATAAGGATTGTGGCACTGAAGCGTACCACAGGGTCCTTTCTTGACCATTACGGGTTGTACACTGTTATGTGTGCACAAGCCATAGACATATTAAATCACACATCCAAAATTATGAAGGAAACAATTCAAGGGGTACCGGGAAGTGCAGTGATGTTCCTAGGAGTGCGCACAGGGCGTTGAAAGCCGGTGATGTTTCTCCTGGGTCGACCACCAACATAGCTTCCAATCGCTGAACTGATCCCTTCTGATCAACCGTTCATCAATCATGGTGATGATCCTTCTCACATCCCTCCTTTCCCGAGAATTCCAGCGTTTACGAGATCCCACTTTCAGGCGTATATCCTTCAACCTGTATGCTAATCCGTCCCTAACCAGCTTCAAAGTATGATCCCCGAATTTCTGAAGATCACTACACGCCATTAAGCGGTTTCTTTGAAGTTCACTGCGGTAAACAACTCCGAAAGGTTTGCTGATGAGCGTATATTGAGGTAGCTGATTGAGATCGGGAAGAGTAAGCATTGGAGGAGTGAGGTTGACACGCGTCTGATAAGATTCAACAGCCATCTGGATATCTTCAACACGTTCTTTGATCACAATGCGTCTAATGAAGATGAGAACTGACTTGATAAATTCACGTTGAACTTCAGTCGAGAATTGTCTCATACGACCCTGTACCTTGGCAAGGTACATGTCTTCGATGTCGTTGAGGGACAAGTTCTCAAAGTCAGCCTCGGAGAATCCATAGTCCTGTTCATCTTGTCGTTTGACTATGATATTCTTTAAGAATGTGTAGTCCCACTTAGACTTGAGATCAATGTGTTTGATGGCCACGATGTCCTTAGAACTATACACTGCATGTTGAGACTTCAGAACCAGGCAGCTTCTGTAGTAGATTCTTCGGCGTTCAGGCCAATGATGAATCCCATACAATGCATCTTGGTCGAATGCTTGCACGTTGTCAGAAAACAAGTGATTTGCACGTTCCTCGATAGCTATGCGCTTTGAGTAAATAGTCCGCGGGAATGGAAGAGTCAATGATGTAGCGTATTTTCGCGAACCATCGCTACCGTAAGAGAAAATCCAAGGCTCTGTTAAAGAAGTATCGGAAGGGAATCCGTGGTTCGTCTGTTTGGCCAATGGTCGGTAGGGGTTTGGTCCAATCGGTGTAGTATGGAGGGTTGTCCCTTGTTGTGAAGTCAATGTTTGCTTCCGGATTGAGCCAATCCATGTCGTTAGACATAGCTCGAGCGATGTTCTCAAGATGATATTCGACCTCGACGGCGCTTTCGGAGCTGTCTTTAAGAAGTTGGAATGCTTCATTCTTGATTCGCTTCAATTCAGATTTCGTCATTTTCTTCACATGGAACTTTTCTTGCAAAAGTTTTGCGTGCTCCAATGTAGAACCGCCTACCAATTCTTGACCTTCATCAGGGTAGGGAGTTTGATTGACAAGTGTGGAGAACCATTCAAACTCTTCGGTTTTATCGTCATCTAGCCATGAGACGACTCCAGGCTGAGTCGTCTTCTTCTTCTTTTTGGAAGGCCTTGATGATGATACTGGTTTCGGCACTTGTTTGGGTGAGGTGGGTTGTTGTCGGGGCTCAAGGACCTCTTCATCGTCACCACCCGTATACTCAAAGTAATCACCGTTTTATGAGTCGGGGGTGGTAACTCGGAATCGTCCCGAGGTTTATCAGTAGAAGACCGAGGTGGAGGAGACTTTTGTTGAGAAGAAGTTCGTGGTGGAGGAGGTGGCATAGAGGTAGATTTACCGATGCTTCGACGTTTAGGTGCAGAATCCTTATCCTTATCATCGTCATCTCTTGGTCGTTTGGGTTGATCAGCCGACTCCTTGCATGATGATCTGAGTTGAAAAGCAAGTAGATTTTCGAAAAATTTAGCTTCATCCGGTAAACGCCAGATCGCTTTGACTTTTGTATCACAAGTTTAGCGATTAACTCAGATTCAGAGAGATCAGCTTCTTTGGCCATTGTATTTTTAACCAATGCTACGATGTTAGGGGTGAGTTGTCTGGAAAATATTTCTCTAGTCACACCGGGACAGTGTCGAGAAGAAACTTGTGAGTATGATCTCTTGCTGTCTGTTCCAGTTCCTTTAGGACTTTAGGAACGATATCCTGAAGGTACTTGTTAGTGTAACCTTCGATCATTTCGTTCAGTTCCTCTTTACGATGACTCTTCATGAACTTCTGAACAAATTCCCTTTCTTTCTCCATCTTGTCATGCTCGTCATACATATGCTGTATGTGATCAACAAAGAAATTTAGCTTTTTGTAGAGCACGTTTTTCTTTCTGACTTGTTTGACAGCTTTGTGAATTCGTTTATGAGCTTGAGAAATCCAAGATCGAGGTGGTTTCTTCACAAATTTGGATGATGATTTTGTTGATCTTTTGGATGGTGGTGGTGATGAGTGAGATGAAGAATCTGATGAGGAGGGGACATGAGGAGATTCGGGTTCCTTTGGAGGTGCAGAAGTATCCTCCTTGGAACGAGTTGGACTGCTGAGAAGAAAGTCATCATAATCTTCTTCGTCATCATGTCCAGCTTTAGCCTTTTCTTCCGTCTGTTCCTTAGCTTCTTCATCGCTTTTCTCTTCTCAGTCCTTATTCTTTTCTCGTTCCTCAAAGTTAAGATCAGTAGACTCCTTCACAAGCGCTTGTTGTTGCACAAGAGTGGTGGCACCAGATCCCTTATCGGGTTGATTAACCGCATCAGGACTTGGTGAAGAGTGGACAGCACCACTCGATCCTCCGGGGCCACCCATTTGATCTTTTGCAAATTCTTCGGCTTTTTGAATTTGTCTAACTAATTTAAACTTCTTCCTGTATGATTGATCCAGTTGCTCTTCTTCTTCTTCTTTAGAGCTATCATCATAAGACTCAAGTACAGTGAGTATTTCCTTTTCCATGTCAGTAAGGACTTGGAGGTTTAGTCAGCCGGAGGAGGGTAATTGCAGATTCTTGAGAGTAGGTAATCTCTTCATCTGTGTCAGCCTTCAGAGCTTTCGCCACAAGCTTTCTTTGCGGTTCGATGTGGGAATAGGTTCTTCCTTTACAGAACAATCCTTTTGAGGAGGATTCCTTTTGGGAAGCTTATAAAGATCTCAGTACTTGTAACATTTCCAAGACTTCCTCTTCTGGTTCTCCTACGGTGTTCCGTAAGATTTTTCGTCGAGATGACCAACTTTGCCTTGTCTAACCGCTTCCGTGATACCTTTTGTACATTTCGAGCTTTCTGACATCTTCAGAAGGAAATCTGGTAGCACAGCACCTTGTTTCTTTGTAGACGTTTCCTTGATTCTAACAGATAGAATGGGTTCCGTCAACATGTCGTGATTGTTGGGGTCATTGAGCCTCTTGGGAATGTCAGGGTGAAGTCCAAGTGCTCTCTGGATCAACAATTTAGTATATCCGATGTAGGGAATCTTTGAGCCAAGTTTGTTGAGAAATGACATCATGTCATCCCAAATCGGAGCTTCGATAGCGATGTGTTTCTTGTTGACCAATGCCCAGAATATTTGCAGTTCCATGAGCTTAGGGTGCTCATAGCCGCCGTCACGACCAGAAACAGACTTGGTGATGATCATGTAGAGTGTTCTCCATGGTTGAGGAATACTCTTAAGCTCTACGTGAGAGTGCTTGGTGATTACTCCTGTAGCCTCGTCATAACCGATATTGATTAAGAATTGGAGAGTGAGCTCTTCAGCAGTGTGGCATAAAGTTTGGTTGGATCGACTTCAGGAATTAGTAGAACAGCCCTTAAGTCTCAAGCAGTGTAATGGTGACTTGTTTGTGATTCAGAGTCACCGCCACAGCAGTTTGTCCTTTGACCCTTTCCATAGTGTTCCGTAACTGTTGGATGTAGATCTCAGGAACAGTTGCAGAGTGTGAAAGCATGTTCTGAAACGGATGAGTCCTCAGAATGTCAATAGCAATTAAACACTAAGATTCAGAGCAAGTGAGGTTGTCAAAGTCAACACGGAGATTATTCTTTCCTATCTTCATTGGATAGCCATGAGGATAGATATTAGCAATGGAGAGAACTTCAGGTGCATCCATATTCATTTGTTCAGCCATGTCGTGATCTTTTGCCAAAGAACAACATATCGAAAGACTAATGTTAGTCAACAGAAGGTCTTATTGTCCAGTGTCCTCCACCTTTTCCATGAAATGTCGTGAGTTAGTTAACTTTATTTTAAAGTTTATTTTATCATTATTGTTCCAAATATCAACGCTTTTTAACTTTTAGGATTCCATTGTTTGGTTACCAAATGAAGATTTTTGAAAGAAACTTGACGCATACTTACCCCTCGCGTACTTGAGAAAATAATGAGAGGTTATAAATTTAAGTCCGAGGAGTGTCTTTGAACCAGAAAATGTACCACCATTTGTAAAAGAATCAACCGAAGATGTGATAACATGCAAGTACACGATGTTTTGAAACAAAAGATTATTTTTGAACTCCCCTCAACACTTGATCATGAAAAATATCAATTTTGAAAGATTAAAGTGTTGACGTTTTGAAGAAATACTTTTTAGCAATGTTGAAAGAAAAGTAGATTTGAAGAATATTTTTGATGTTTTATCGATCCCCCTCGACTTAGAAAATAATTTTGTATTTTGTTTTTGAAAAGGTATTTACAAAAGAAAATTTGGTGTTTGACAGGTTTTAAGACTGTTTTAGGAGGTCATCCAATTCCTCTTGAGTCAAACACCTCATACCAATCCGTTGGACCAACTCATTAAACCTAGCGGGAGGCAAGGCTTTGGTGAGAAGATCTGCCAATTGGTATTCAGTACCCACAAAATATAATTCAACGGTACCCTGTTCCACGTGATCCTTGATGAAATGATATCGAAGATCGATGTGCTTTGATTTCGAGTGCTGAACTGAGTTGCACGAGATTGCAATGGCACTCCGATTGTCGCAATACATCGGGATTCTGTCAAATACGTAACCATAGTCTTTGAGTTGTGTTCTCATCCATATGACTTGAGCACAACATGCCGACATGGCTACATATTCTGCTTCGGTTGAGGACAGCGATGTACAATCCTGCTTCTTCGATTGCCAAGACACCAGTTTATCACCAAGAAATTGTAGAGCTCCTGAAGTACTTTTCCTTGAGTCTAAGCATCCCGCGTGGTCAGATCTGAAAAAGCGATTAGTTCTAAAACCGAATCCTTCGGATACCAGATCCCCAAGTTAATGGTTCCCTTTATGTATCGGAGGATTCTTTTAGCCTCGGAGAGGTGGGTTTCAGTTGGTCGCGACGATAACGGAGCATAGATAAACGGCAAAGACAATATCCTCTGCTAGCTGTTAGATACATGAGAGACCCAATAATACTACGGTATTTTGTAGGGTCCACCAATTTCCCATGTAAATCAGCGTCTAACTTCTTGGTATGAGCCATTGGTGTGGCATAGGTGTCACAGGTTTTCATTCCAAATTTGTTTAACAATTCAAGGGCATATTTGGACTGACTCAAGAAAATACCACGGGGTGATTGATGAACTTGCAGTCCGAGAAAGAATGTAAGTTCACCCATCATGGACATTTCAAAATTTTTCTTCATTAGTTTTGCAAAAGCGATTGAAAACTTTTTATGTGTAGACCCAAAAATGATGTCATCCACGTAAATTTGAACAATTAAGATATGTTCCCCGTGATATTGTATAAAAAGAGTTGGGTCAACCGAACCTTTGGTGAAATTATTAGCAATGAGGAAAGATGATAGCTTATCGTACCATGCCCGAGGAGCTTGTTTGAGACCATACAGAGCTTTGTTCAGTTTGTAGACATGATTCGAAAACTCAGGATCAACGAATCCATCTGGTTGGCTGACATAAACCGTTTCTTTAAGTTGTCCATTGAGAAACGCAGTTTTGACATCCATCTGATAGACCGTTATATTCATATGAGCTGCGAACGCTAGAAATATCCGAACAGCCTCAAGACGAGCAACCGGAGCAAAAGATTCTTCAAAGTCTAATCCCTCTTCCTGACGATAACCCTTAGCCACCAGACGTGACTTGTTTCGGATGACGTTCCCTTCAGAATCCAATTTGTTTTTCCAAATCCATTTTAGACCAATGACGTAGACCCCTGTTGGTCTTTCAACCAGTTCCCATACTTCAAGACGCTTGAATTGGTTGAGTTCTTCTTGCATGGATTCAATCCAGTTGTCTTTTGTCATTGCGTCTTTGATGTTTTTAGGTTCAGATTGGCAGACAGTGAGTGCATAAATGCAATGTTCACCGTCTGTGTGAAGACGTTGTCTCGTAACGACTGGTTGATTCGGGTTGCCAATAATGTTTTCCAGAGGATGGTCTTTTGTCCATCTATGTGTGGAGGGTTGATGTTGGTATACATTGTGCAGATTCTGAGGATTCAAATGGTTTGTTGAAGATTCCGCGACATCTGGTGCAGCAGTCTCATTAGCAAACGGGTTGAAGAACGCATTTGGATCAAAATCTGCAGGTGGGGGTATTTCATTCAGAATATCATCACCTGGTTCATCATTGTTGGAAGCGGTGTGTTCAACTGTTGTGTTGGAGTCAACTGGTGTAGGTGCTTCTTCAACAGAGTTGTTGTAGCAGTGTGTATCGGTATAGGAATATTATAAGGTTGTGCAGCGGAAACAGCGGATACACCTGGAGCACGTTCATCAATATCGTCACAGAACAGAGGAGCAAATAACCTTTCCATTTGTTGACGAGTAAGCTGAGGGCTTTCTTCACCTGATGATGGGGTTGAGGGAAGTTTAAACGGTTGTGACCGGGTTCTAAGCTGTTATACTCGAAGCCATTTCGGTAAGTTCATCGAAATGAGCATGAATCGTTTCCATCACCTGTTTTGTACGACGATTCCAGATTCGAAACCTTTGGAATTATCACATCCGATAAAGACTCCAATGTCAGCTTTGGCTTTGAGCTTTCCAAAGTCATCACGATCATTATTCGGATAGCAAAGAGATCCAAATACATGAAAGTGTTTTAGATTCGGTTTTCTGTTATGGACAAGCTCGAAAGGTGTTTTGTTGTGGCGTTTGGTGATCATAGAACGGTTTTGAGTATAGCATGCAGAGATACAGCTTCTGCCCATAAGTAATCTAGAAGTTAAGCATTAATTAACATTGTTCTTGCAGCTTCCACTAACGTTCGGTTTCGTCTTTCAACAACTCCGTTTTGTTCAGTGTACGTAATAGATGTTTGATGTTGAATTCCCACTTTCTCATAGAATTCACGAAGGGTTTTGTTAACAAATTCAGTTCCTTTGTCTGTTCTGATGATTCTGACGGTGTCGCGGAGCTGAACCTGTATTTTGTGAGAAAGGTGATGATCATTTGTGGAGCTTGGTCTTTGCTACGAAGAAAGTAGACCCAAGTCCATCGAGAGTAGTCATCAACAATTACTAAGATGTAGCGTTTGCCATTGATCGTTTGCACGCGAATCGGGCCACACAAATCCATGTGAAGAAGATGAAGCACATGCCGAGAGCTGTGTTCCACCTTTGAAGGAAAATGAGCACGAGTGCTTTTCCCTTGTTCACAAGCTGAGCAAAGGTGATCTTTTGAATACCGAAATCGTGGGAGTCCTTCAACTAGTTTGTGTCGAGCAAGGTTGGTGATGGTTTGAAAGTTTAGATGTGAGAGACGACGGTGCCATAGCCAGATTTTGTTGATGTTGCCTTAGAAAGTAAGCAAATGGGAGAGGAAGCAACCATGTCTTGCATAGAGATAGTGTAGAGACTAGAATTACGAGCCGCACATAAGGTCATTTCTTTGTAGATCACGAATGAAACAAGTTTTCTCCCTGAAAGCAACCTCCAAATCTCCATCACAAAATTGACCTACAGAAAACAGATTGTGACCGAGGCCTTCCACATAGTAAACCCTGCTAATTTCGATGTTCCCATTGACATAATCTCCGTAGCCCATGATAGTTGCGAAGTGATCATTCCCGAACCTGACAGTGCCAATGAACTTTGCAATAAAGTTTGATAACAGTTTAAGATTGCCTGTCATGTGTCGGGAACATCCGCTATCAACAATCCAGAGAATGATCTCATCACCTTCATTACACAAAGACGACACAGATGGAATAGAAGTAGATGTGGAACCCGAAATGTTAGAGGGTTCCATAGCAGTTTTAGTAGATATACACACATCAATAGCTTTAGGTATCCACTTAAATCTTAGTGTGTTATATAACCATTTCTGCCATCTATAACTACTCTTTGCTTTAGTCTTAGTGAATGCACTAGGTGGTACTACATTCCTAGGAGGTGAAACTGGAGCTACAGGGACAGCAATGCGTTTCTTAGAATCTAAAGATGGCGGTCTACCAAGCACAGACTTAGAAAGATTAGTTGGCCTAGAGGTATTCCGGTTCTTAGGATTCCTTAAACGAGAGATTATAGCTTTAGCAACACATTTATCATGGCAATCCGAATTCATACTTTTACCACAAATAACACAAGGTGCATCAGACTGAATATCAAACGTACTTAACGGTTTAGCATTCGTTACATCACTATTTCTATTACATTTGCCAGACGCAATATCTATAGTGGAGGCAACGTGTGTCTTATTCAGAGTCCTAGGGTGTTCTTCTACTTTAGCATTCTTGATTGATCTTTTCTTAGGTCGCAACTTCCTATTCTTCGATTGAGTGCTCTTAGGCTGTGAAGTGCGGACGTTGGGAAAAGGCTCAACTATTCCTGTTTCAGTAGAAGGAAGCACGTTAGCTACTTGTGATTTGGCAGAGAGATTCTAGGTGCAGGAGTACTAAGTGTTACGGGGGCTAATCTCTTAATGATTGTTGGTGGAAGTTGTTCATACTTTCCTAACATTCCTCTTAACTTGATGATAGTGTGAATCAGATCTTGATTTTCAGACCGAACATTTCCAAAGAAAATGCATAACTTCTTTAATGTGTGCAAGATAATGATCAAGTTCATTTGATGCTTCATCACGAGTCTTTTTGAGTAAATCAAATATGACACCATATTCCTTTTTAACTTTTACAAGTTCTTGTTCATATTTTGAGATTTGACACTTGAAAGACACGTTTTGATCATCCAGTTGCTCAATTTTAGAATCAGAAGGTTTTGCACGCAACTGGTTGATTTTGTGTTGAAAAGCAAGTTGTTGATCGTGAATATCTTTTTGACACCAATTAAGACGACGTATTGCATTTGAAAGTTCGTTTGACAATCGTTTGTTTTCAACTGTTAAGGACTCGATCTGAAGCACATTATCAGTGTTCTCAACATTTACCACGGAAGCAACAGTATCAGCAGAGATATTATCAAATGCATATGACAACGAATTCAATAACACAACATTTTGAACATCCACACAGATAACATCTTCCAAGAGTCGATCAACATCTTTTCTTAACATTTTCTTTTTACGTTTAGTGTTTGAAATAGATGTTTCTGTTTTCTAGAAAACGTTTTTCATGACCCCAAGTTCCTTATGAAAATCCTTTTCCCAGGCAATTGCACAACTTTTCAAGTTTTTAACATTAGGTAAAAGATTTTTCAGAAAAATGTCTCTTTGTTCTCGCGCCAGAGGCGATTGAAAATGTTCAACTTTGATTTCAGATCGATATTCTATCTCATGTTGTAAAATTTGAGGTCAGCCATGAAAATGTCAAAATATCGAAGAATTTTTCGATTTTCAGGTTGTGAGTTTACTTCACTAATGGAAGGTAAAGGACCATAAGTTTGTGCAAAGTCTGTTTTGGGATTAACAATAGAAGACTCAGGTGTTCGGATGATAACTCTTGGTGTGTTGGAAGAATCCGTTGGTGTGACGAAAGTGACCGGTTTAGAATAATTAAAAGGTTTGTTGTAAACAACAGTTTTAAATTTTGATCGACTCTCGTCTTCTGCATCTAATTCCTCTTGACGATGATATTCAACAACATTCATAAAGAATTATCAATTTTATATTGTGCACTGGAAACTTCAGGATTTGGTTTGAATGCTTTTGTTGAAAGCTTAGGTTTGTAATCAGCAAGATTCGGTCCATATCCATTTGGATTGGGTTTTAAAGTAAACTTTTCAATGGCTGTGACCGACTCGCCATGTTTGTAAACAACAGTTTTAAACTCTTTAAGTTTGTTTTGCAAGCCGATGATTTCTTCAAGATGATCATCTATTCGTTTCGTTGAATGCTTTTTGTATGCAGAGAACTGTTTTTGACAAGTTAACAACTCAGCCTTAGCTTTTTGATTTTCCAAGGTGAGAGCGCTAATTTGCTTTTTATGTTCATGTTTCAGTTGTTCTATTTCACACAACAAAGCATTCTTCGAAGCGGCTAGATCACGCATCTGTCGTTCTAAATATTTTTCGTTTTGATAAGATTTGGCAAAGGTTGCTTCAAAACCGTTTTCACGTTTTTCTTGAGTTTTGAAAAAGTTGAGTTGCTTTTGTAAACATTCAAAATCCTTTGTTAACAGTGCATTTTTACTTTTCAAGTCCTGATTTAATGCATAACATGCAGCAATTTGGGATTGTTGGTCTTGAAGTAACAGAACAAGATCTGGATGGGGCAAAGGTTCATCTTGTTCAACGTGAGTCACAATATGATCATTATTTAGATCCTCAAGTATGACCACGGAGTCAATTTGATTATCAAGAGAAACCGGTTGGTCATCTTGATCGTCAAATATAACTACGGGGTCTAGTTGAAAATCGTGGGAATGAGATGTGGATGACTCATTTTGAACATTCTGAGCCTTGCCGAATGCAGATGTTGGCGGAGATATGAGATCAGAGATAAATATGGTTTGTTCGGACACTGAGACAAGCCATCGTCGTCATACACTGGGCCTATGTCACTCATGTGTAACGCCTGCATATTAGCCATCAACATAACAGCTGCATTGGCCTGCAAGTCCTCCATATCATCATCTGAGTCAGCATTTGCCATAAAGCTCTGTTCTTTGTCTGTGAGAGTTCCACCAGCTTCATCCTTAAGAGCCAAAAGAAGAGCCTCTTTGAAATAAGCACTGCCCTTAGTCCTTGGCTTTGGGCATGCATTAGCCAGGTGTCCCTTCTCATTGCAGTTGTAGCATCGAAGACCATTCAACCCATGCTGAGCATTTCCCTGTTCCACCACTTGAGCTCTGTTGTTATTCCTACCCACAGCATTAAACCCTTGACCACCGCCCATCTGACGACCATAATCACGATTCTGAACTTCAACACGTCCATTGTTCACAACAGCTTGAGTCCGTGTGTTAGATGAGGAACGAATACGATTGTTGGATTTGTTGGTATAACGGCCAAAAGCATTAGCAATCATCACAAATCCTTGTTGCAATGCTTCGAACGGATCGATTTCCTCAGTAGCTTCACTGACATATGCTTGAGCATTGTTGCTGTATGGAACCAATTGATTTTGTTGAGGTTGAGGTTGTTGCTGTGAAGGTGTGTTGGAAGCAGTTGGTTGAGTTGCTGGTTGAGAGGGGATAATTCGGTTGAGCATATAAGGCAAGTTGTTGTTGATTTTCCGGATGTGTTGGTTTAGCAATTTGAGCACGGAGAATCCTTTCCCTATCAACTTCCTTTTCATGAGGTTTCAAGTAATCGTACAACAATCCATAGGTAGAATGATGCATGTTCTTCGCTTGACGGAGAAAAATGACATACTTCTCCCATTCAGAACCAAGACTACTCAAGAACTTAGTATTCACTGCAATTCTTGGCATGATGATGTTGTGTTTATCCAAATCATTGATGATGTCTGAAAATCATTGATGATAGGACTCTAGTGTCTCTCCAGGTTCAATCATGAAGTGTTCATAAGCCAAGTAAATTTTGGATTCCAAATCCTCCTGATTGAGTACGGATCCTTCCATAAGAAGACGAATATGATCCCACATTTTTGTGCAGTCTTTTGAGCATCAACACTACGAAGAATTGGGTTTGGTAATCCTAAGAGGATGTATTCCATTGCAAGTTCATCAGCTTCATAGTGTAGAAGTTCTGAGGATTTAAATCGCAACAGAGCAATGTTGGTTTGTTCATCTCTTGGTGGAATGGCATTTGGATCTCCGTGTACAATGATAGTAGGCATCTCAAATGGACCTTCTAAGATAACCTTCTTTAAGAACTTTCCATGTGGCTTCTTCAGATCACAAAACCTAAAGAACCTTATCACCCATTGATCATAGTTTCCTGGAGTGAGCATTGGAGGTCTATCAAGTGATCCAGCCTCATGAATTGATTGTTGGTTGCTTAAAGCTTCACACATCTTTGCAAACCAAGTGGGTTCCTTCATAGTGTTCCTTGATGGATGTTGATTGAATTCATTTGTGTATGGTTGAACTTGAAGACTTGGTGGTGGTTGAACCATTTGAGGTTGTGGATTTGCAGCAAGTTGTGGAGTATGTTGTTGATTAAATTGTTGTTGATAAATTGCTTGTTGTTGATTCCATTGCTGATGTTGTGGACTTAGTTGTTGTTGTCGTTGAGGATAAGTGTAAGGGAAATAGTTAGAGTATGGTGGTTGTGACATGTTGATAAACTTGTGTGGTAAAATGGATCTTTGTAGTCGAATGAACCTTTGTTGATGAAGTGTCCTTAGGCGTAGAAAAGACAAGAACCAAGTAGCACTTATGCGTAAAAACACCAAAAGTTACGCGTAACAATGAGGAGTTACGCTTAGGTTTTAGCTTACGCGTAGTAGGAAAAAGCACTAAAGTTATACGTAGAAAAAAGTTAGGCGTAGAAAGTTAGGCGTAGGATTACCTTATGCGTAAGACAAGGCTTTAGCGTAAGAAAATCTTAGGCGTAGGATTTCTACGCGTAAGCTTATGCTTATGCGTAATTTTAGGTTTTTTGCCCAAATGATCTTTTACACTTCACAGTGCAAAAGATATCCAAAGTCGACGTATTTTCAGACTTATCCAAGTAAGAAAACACGGAATAAACCGGAAAATGAAGATCAAACCAAGGAAAAATCTTACGCGTAATTTTAGGGTTTTGATACGCGTAGGATTACTCGTAACTTTGATTTTGCCCAAATGTGTTTCTAAACCAGATTTTTGTTATGAAATAGCTTCAATAGTACCAAAAGAACACAAAAGTGTGAATTTTGATGTACCAAAATTGCTAAACGGGTTACGCGTAGAACGACACCCACGAACAAAAACAAGCTTAAAAACGTAAATCCACGCGTAAAGTTTGAAACTTTTTGCCAAAAACAAGTATTTTAACACCTCAAAACATTGAAAGTACAAGAATCTTGGATTAAAAAGTGTAAAAAACGAGTTTTTAAGATAACCAAAGATGCGTTACCTTTACGCGTAAGATAACCAAAATCAAAACTTCAAAAACAAACGAGTACACCCAACTATTTGGCGATTGATACCACTGTTAGGTCACTAGTTTTACAACACAAGCTTATAAGAGAAGAGATAAGGCGATTGAACAAGCTAAACACACACACACACGAGGTAACCGGTTTTCAAAGAGAGTGAATGAGAGATAAACTTGAACAACCAACCTTCAAATGAAGGTTTACAAGGGGTATTTATAGGAGGGAAGCTAGGGCAACACTTCTAGTTCCCTTCCTATCCTTATTGGGCTTGGGTCAAGCTTATGGGCCTTCTACATAAGCTTGACCTTAAACAAACATAAAGGCCATAATAAAGCTACCTATTACATATGAAATATAAATACTTGAAATACTGTTTAGGAGTGATTCCAACACTATTCAAGTTCATATGTGGAATACCACCTTCCACCACCACCACTTGCAGATCCGACACCATCACTATCACCAAATTTTCATTGAGATTTTAAAAAAATTTAGGTCTGTATACTTTTCTGTTAGATGTATAAGTGAATATTAAACGTAAGATAACGCAAAAGTTAAACATTAATGCTAAATCCTTTTCCAACTACTCCTATACAAATTTTCATTTAATACGGAATACATCATTCCATAAACAGCAACTAGAAAAAGAAGAAGGTAGCATCCCAGAACGATCCAATTCCAAAACCAAAACCGAATTTCATCACGCGTAAATTCAACCCTATAAAATAAAATCAATCATCCTTCAATCACAATCTCAATCCACAATTATCAAAAAATCATGTCATACTCCGGTTACAATCCCGACCCCAATCCATCAGCCCCACCCGCACCCGACTCCCAATCCCACCAACCCGCTACCGCATACCCTTACCAACAACCACCACCTAATTACAACCAACAAACCAACAAAAAAAAAAAGAAATTGAATGTTTGTGACTATTATGTTTTGTTTGGATATCTATTTTTTTAGGATGCTCTATTATTTTTTTATTTCTTATGAGGATGCTCTGTTTTGGAAAATATCAATGGTGGAAACAGATTGATTTTTGGAAATATATAATTCTTTACCGATCTGAAGGATTTGATGTGGCGGATCTAGATTTGAGGATATATTTGAGGTGATGATGGTGGTGTTGATATGTGGTGGTGATGGCGGATCTGTGGTGGTGTTGATCAGGTGGTGATGGTGGTGTTGATCTGCGGTGGTAACAGCGGATCTGTGATGGTGTTTATGGTGACCGGAAAAAAAAAGGGAGAGAGAGAAGAGTGATGGAAAAAAAATAAGTGAGAGAGAAGGTGAGAGAAGTTATTTTATATAAAAGACAGAGTATTACGGTCTTTTAACACTTTTTATAATAAGACAAAAAAGAAAATATATGGAAAAACACTCACCTACCACTATACTTTAATAATAAATAGGTGGACACGTGTCGTACATTCGCACAATGGAGTCGCACATGACCATATTGATAAGATGGGTTTTATTTTATACAAAGAGCAGCGGGTGTGGTAACTTGGGTTAAACTTTCACTCAGCATACATCAATGCCACATCATCTTTAACATTTTAACCTAACTCAAAAATTCACAACCATTTATCATAACTCAACCTTAACTAAAAATAAAACATCACATTTTAGGAGGCGATTTTTTTTATATATATTTTTTTAAATATTTGCTGCTTAACGCAGCATTAAGGTGGTAACGCACCCTTTAACTCAATGCCTTAACTCACTTGGGCGGTATGGTAACTTAGCCCTTATCTCAAAAAAGTTAAGCTTTCACTTACTTCGGAAGTGATCATACCGCATGCTCTAAATGGTGACCTCACTCAGGGGCGGAGCCAGAACTTTACTGTCGAGGAGGCAAAATATGATAATTTTTAGAAACTACATTAAAAATTGGTCCGTTAGGGGGTCAAATTACAAAAATAGCCAAAATTTTCGAAAATTCACACTACTTTTTTTGCGGAGGTCACATGACCCCCTAAAACCCCCCACCACCCCCTCGCCTCCTCTCTTTTTGTACTCTTTAGAGAATTTACTCAATTTTTATTGTAACTTATTTAACTTGCATGGAGTTTCGTCTTTGTTTTGTTTAAAAATATATATTGATTCTTGAAAACAAATATTTGTACTCATATACAGTAACAAGAGTTGATATCTCATATAAGGGAGGACGGAATTGGCAATCGGTAGATGATCGAGTAGATAGTGTAGGGTATTAGGGTCCGTCCCCAACTAGTTAGGGTACTTGAATTTTGTACCAAATCGAGCCTGAACCCGCTCGATTATAACCTTTGTTCTCTATTTTTTGTCTTTTTATGAAAGGTAGTGTTAGGATAGGATCGGGTACCACTCCGTCTAGTTAGGGTAGTGTTAGAGTAGAATTGGGGTAGTTTTGAGTTGGAAAGTTTTTGTTGGATAGATGTGATGTAGCACTCCCAGGGTATTAGGGTACTAGGGTACCACTCCCTCGTGCCTAAATATGGATATATGAAAGTAGAAATAAGATTGATGGAGGCTTTATTCGTCAGGTCGATTTTAAGTCAATGGAATAAAATGATGAATAAATTTGTCAGGTCATATGAAAAAGGACCTGTTATGTTGTACAGTTGAAAAGTATTGATCTCAGGGTACAAAGTATTAAAGCATTTCAAGTATTTTGTCTTTAGCTACTCAGGCATTCATCAATGAGCTACATAGCAATGAATACAATGAATTTAAGTAAAGAGTTTGGTGCACGCAATGAATAAACCAAAAACTAATAAATGTAGGAAGTTGGGTGCGGGCAAGGAAGCGCAAGGAATTTACGCGCGTGGTGCCATTTACCAGCTTCCCGTTTAAGCTCAATAATAAAACTGGACACGAGTAACCAACTGGTGCACGCAAAGCTTTGCTTGCCCTCTGTCTGCGATATGTGACTCATTTTTCTTTTTCTTTTTTTGCGTTAGTGTCGTTTTTGGTAATTGAAGTGTCGTCTTTCGTGACACCCTTTTCAAGTGTCAAATGTTGACTTCATATTATTCACCTTATATCCTTTTTGGTCATTTATCAATATAAGCTAAACTAAATACTTTAACTTAACTTGTAAACTTAAGCTAATTCAAACACTAACATAAACTTATGAGCTTATCTTATCTTACTATTATATAAAAATGATACATAGTCTAAATTTTTGCCAAGTCATCATCTAATAGTACCTAACTGTTTCACCATTCAATTTTCTTCTCTTTGAACTGCCATATACCTATAGTTGTATACAAGATAAAATATTTAAATTAATAAAGTGTTAAACCTTTTTATGATATAAAAATAAAGTATTTAAAAGTCTATTGTAACTAAAGCCAAACACATTGTATTACTTTTAGTGTTTTTATTATAAACACTTAGCAAGTTAAACTTCGACAAATATAGAATTTGAAATCATACACAAACTATTGTCACTTTACTAAAGATATTAACAAATGAAATATTTTACTGTATTCGTTTAAAGATTGAGCGTTCTTTTGAATTCCAACATATTTGCATAAAAATAGCAAATCTATTTCACTACATACATTATATGCCTAATGTTTATAACGTTTTATATTATGGTAGTGGCGGTATAATATGAGCCAGAAAAATTTGCTCGGAGGGGCACATCTTAAATTTTTATAAAACTACACTATAAATTAGTAAGAAGGGCAAATTACAAAAAAAAAAATCAAATAATTTCAAAATTTTACATTACAATTTTTTTTCTGGGGACACGTGACCCTTGTAACCCTCCTACATGGGTACATCAGAGAAATAAAATAGATGATGAAAAATCTTAAACAGACTTATGGAAAAAAAAGTAGAAAATCAAATGATGTGAATAGACTTGGTGAAAAAAGTAGTCAAGATTCATAATGTGATTAGGGGATGTCTTTTGCCATCCTGTGATCGTTTCATTTCTTTCTACTAATTTAAATGCAAAGTACAAAACAAAATTTCTAACATTATCTAACATGCCAGTAGCCTCATGTGGCGTTTCAATTTATATATATATGAAGAAGAAGACTTGATATGTTAATTCTTCCGAGAATGGTCAAACACCCAAGATCTTTGTAATCATAGCACTTTACCAGTTGGTTGAGATTTATAATTTGTATAAATCGCTTGCATAACCTTAAAAGTCAAACAAGAACCATCTTGGGCCGTGCTTAGCACGGCAAAAAAGAAGTACCTAGTGATATATAATAAACAAGACACCTTTATAACATAAGCCAAACACCCCCTAAATTGAGCAACATAATTTTAAAGTGTAAATTACTTTTTTCAAAATGAATCAAACATTTTATCAGACACTTGGAATAATAGATACTAGATGGTATATAAGAGATCGAGTACTAGAAAAAATATGTTACATCGTGCGTTTTCACTAAAACACAATTATCCACACACAACAACCGCTAAATAATACTCTTTCTTAAGGTGCAGGATGCACTATGGGAAAAAAAAGCGGGGACCCCTTTTCCCTTTGCGGCAAACCCAATGCAAACCTTGCGGGAAAGTGAAAAAATATGATGAGCAGGACTTTAGTCGTGAATGAAAAGCACATTCACCAAGAAAGATAAATAATATTTATTTATTTTGTGTGTATTATGTAGTGAGTATGTGTGTTTTAAGGTTATTTTTAAATAATAAAAAATGAAAAATAAAATTAAGAGAAGAGAGACGGTGCTGCAAAGGGAGAAAAGAGAAAGAAAGAAGAGTCATAGCGTAAAACAGTAACGTGAAGATGATATGACAAAAAAAACCCTTCCCACTTTGTTTCTCGCTCCCGCACCCTCTTTCCCCGCTCCCGCACCCTCTGCATTAATGTGCATTAATGAGGTGAAAGATAATGGTCAAAACTTAAGTTTTTGTATAAACAAGATTCCATAGAACACACAAAAACGATGTGCAAAACTTGTACTTGTACAACATTATCAAATTTCCTAAGAAAACATACAAAGAACTAGAGTGTTCTTAGATAACAAAACACACACAAAATGCACTCACCGGAGACATTAACATGCCCTTTGAAAAGAAAATTTGAAACAATGGTGAATGATACTTCAAATCACAAAGAACGCAGTCCACTGTAAGTGTTTCGAGTTTATGAAATATATACTTGAAAATATTGTGCATAATAGTTGAAATTATTTTTTAACTTATGTGAGCTTGTTTGATTTAGTTTGGAAGGTATGACGACCTCAAAAACTAAGTGGATGCCTAGAGGGTAAGTTTCGTTAATTATATTTAGGTAACATAGGGAAGTCCTAAAAGTGTTAAAAAGATGAAAGTGGGTTAAGCACTCTGGGGTGGCTTAGTGGCAAAAGGACTCGTGGGTTGTGAATATCACTCTAAAAGGGCAGACTTTACCCGGTTTGAGTCTGTCCGGGGGCGGGTTTAAATCCTGTGGATTAGGCGCCAAAAGGTCCAAACTATGGATACCTGCTAAATAAATAAATAAATAAAAGATGAAAATGGGTTGTGTTCTCATTAGCTCATACAGCTCCACATATTTATCTTATATTACATACAGGAAGAAAACACAAATAGCGCTAAAAAGGAAATGTTCATCAGTGTTATAACTTATAAATTTTGCTAATCAATGCATGTTCAAGTGTTTTAAACTTTCTACGCTAAAAACGCTTTTTATCTGACCCTACAATAGTTAAAAAGTAAATAGTTCGTAAATAACGAAAAAAACAGTGAAGTATGTTACAATTTGATTTTAACATATATTTTTTGTGTTATTTCTGTATATAGGTATCAGTTGGATGTGTTTAAGGTGGCTATGAAGCGAAATACTATAGCACATCTTGACACAGGTGCTGGAAAAACAATGATAGCCGTTATGATCATTAAAGAAGTTGCACTTTCGCTTAAAAAGCAACCATGTCAAAAGAAACTGATTATTTTCTTGGCCCCAACTCGTAATCTCGTTCAACAGGTCTCTACGTTTATATATTACTAATACCAGTTGTCTGTTAAATTGTCATACTTCGGTTTAAGGTCAACTGATAGATAGTCTCTGCAACTTTTGCTATGAATCATATGTGTTCTGAAGTAAAGTAACCGATAATGTTTTTGTTTACATACTATCATTATTGGACAAAACTTTGTTTACATACTACCATATGTTTGACTCCAAAAGTCAAATATATGTCTCTTGTATTAGACAGAACGATGTTCATTTATTAAGTATTTAACAATATGTAGTTAAGATGTATGATTATAATGTTACCAAATCTGCATTGCAGCAATTCAATGTTATTAAGGAAAACACAGACCTCGTGGTAGATTTTTACCATGGGAATAATGTGGGCAATGGGAAGAAGGTTGATGAATGGGATGCTGCGGCTTGGGAACACGTGACAAATAAAAATCAAGTAAGTTTGTTCATAAGGGGGTGCTTGGGATTGCTTACTAAAATTGCTAATCTACTTATCGTGATACCACAAATAAGCAGTTTTAGGGTGAAATAAGCAGTTTTGAATAATCAGGTTGAGACTTGCTTTCCAAACTGGAGCATAAGATCTTAGGAAAAAAGCTATAAATTCATAACGTACTTTACAAAAAAACTCATTATGCTCTATTTATTGTCATAATACATAACCGTTTTCATTTTATTCGGTTATTTTCTGTCCGTTTTGACGTGGATAATAAAAACGGTTTTTATCCGTAATATTTTCTGTCCGTTTTATCCGTTTTGACGTGGATAATAAAAACGGTTTTTATCCGTTTTTATCTGTTTTTATCCGGACAGATTAAAATGAAAACGGATAAAAATGGACGATTTACGAAAACGGATAAAAACGGACAGAAAATAACCGAATAAAATGAAAACGGTTATGTATTACTACGTATGACAATAAGTAAAGTAGATAGAGCATAATGAGTTTTTTTGTAAAGTATCTATGAATTTATAGCTTTTTTCCTAAGATTATTTCATAAAGCATAAGCAGTTTTAATAAGCAATCCCAAACGCCCCCAGCTCTTTCGAATAAATATTTTATTGAAGTTAGCTCACACAGTCGCTTTTATTCGCATATAGAGATTATACGACTCTATGTTCTTTCTTATATTATTTTCTTCACACAGGTATTGGTCATGACACCTCAGATTTTGTTGGATACTTTAAGGAAGGCATTCATCAAATTTGAAATGATAAGTTTATTGATCATGGATGAATGTCACCGTGCTAGTGGTAGTCATCCTTACGTAAACATAATGAAGGTAATTATCTATTACATCAGTATATTGGATGTACGGGCTTGTTATTGAAAGATAAATGTTACGAGTACTAAAGTTTATGTTTTCCCAAAGGAATTTTATCTTAAAGCCGCTAACAAGCCAAAGATTTTTGGCATGACTGCATCCCCTGTAATAAAAAAAGGTAAAATTTTTGGTTCCTTTTTAGATTATTATGCACAGAACATTAAAACTTATGCTAATTAGCTAACATATTATATTACATTAGGTGTCCGTTCTGCTGAAGACTGTGAAGATCAGATAAAGACACTCGAAAGTGTCTTGGATTCTGTGGTAATAATATGTCATAAGCTGAATAAAACTTTGTTCGATTATTTTATTGGAATATTGAATTTCAAAAATGTGCAGGTTTATGCATTAAGGAACAGGATAGAGCTCGAGAATGTTACTCCATCTGCTTCAGAAAGATATTGTTATTATCACCCATCTAAATTTCTCCATGCGGAAGTCAAAAGCGAACTCAAATCCTCACGATTAAAGGTATATATCTTTTTCTTAACAATGAACAGAATGAACGATGCTTGTCAATAATAACCGTTTAACCTTTTTCAATGTTTGCCACCAAAGTTCGAACAGCGACTGCAAAGTAAGTTCAACGATGTAGATAAAAAGCTAAGAAAGAGATTGTGTAACGATCACGCTAAGATTGTTTATTGCATTGACGAACTAGGCCTTTTGTGTGCTTATGAGGTATGCTTATAATGCATTTTCGAAACTAAATTTAGTTGTATTCGATTAAGTTAGATATGATTTATTCTTTTTCAGGCCGTTAAACTTTGTATCGAGAACGCACCAAAAGATGTAGAAGGATGTGATTCGTTTCAACAAAGCTTCTCAAAGTATTTTCATTTTCTCGAGGAAGCATTATCTATTATTGGACAATCATTGCCAACTGGTAGTATGATTTCAGTACCTTTTACTTTTTATCATTATCATACATAAATCAGAATCATGATACTAGTTACTAACTTAAATTTCTTGTTATTCTATTAGGCCATGAAAATATTTTAGACACTGGATGTGATTATGAAAAGATGGTTGCAGCTGGCTATATCTCATCCAAACTATATGAACTCCTTCAACTTTTCCAGTCATTTGGGTACATTAAATAACATTTTATAGGGTGTTTGCGATTGTTTATCCAAACAGCTTATCTGTGTTAGTAATATGTGAATAAATTAATTTCAAAAGCAATAATCAATTTTTCTGAATGTCAAAATAAAGTTTGACCTTCGAATGTGTTCTGATTTCAGGGAAGCTACACAAGTGTTGTGCATCATATTCGTAGAAAGAATTATAACAGCTAAAGTATTAGACATAATCGTGAAAAGAGTCGCAGACTTGTCTCATTTAGAAGCTTCATATTTGACTGGAAATGCAATGTCACCAAACCATCAAAATGAGACTCTCGAATCTTTTCGCTCAGGAAAGGTATACGAATATCCGTATTCAAAAACAAAATTTAAACTGTCAGAAAAAGGTTTTTGCTTCAAATCTTTATATAAGTAAACGAATATGACCTTTAATTAGGTGAATCTACTATTTGCTACGGATGTTGTCGAGGAAGGTATTGATGTACCAAAATGTTCAACTGTGATCCGTTTTGATATGCCAAAAACGCTTCGCAGCATTGTCCAATCACGGGGACGAGCTCGTAAAAGTGACTCTAAGTTTATCATAATGCTTGAGAGGTAACAGAAACTTTATTAACTTTTATCTATCATAAGTCATAACTCAAGTAGATTTATATATAATTAAGTTTTATGATCCAGGGAGAATGAAAAACAAAGAAAACATGTTTGTGACATTGTTCAAAGTGAGCATACCATGATGGATAGAGCTAAAAATCGAGACCCTAACACATGTGTCACAAAACCTTCTAATTTGAAAGAAACAGAAACGTATTATGTCGAGTCAACAGGAGCTTCCGTCACTGCAGATTCTAGTATTAGTCTCATTCATCGATATTGTGCTAAACTCCCACGCGACAAGTATGTTTCTTTCCGTTTTCTTCACATTTTATTAGTTATTTAAATTCGAATATAAATTACTTGCTCTATACTTTCATAGGCTCTACACACCGAAGCCAGATTTTAAATGTCTACCAGTGGAAGGTTTGTATGAGTGTGAAATGACGTTACCGCCCAATGCTAAGTTTCACACGATTACTGGTCCTCCTTGTAAGACATCCCGTCTTGCGAAACAGATTGTATGTTTGGAGGCGTGCAAGAAATTGCACCAAATGGGAGCTTTAACTGATCATCTACTTCTTAACAATGAACATTCTACACCTTCAGGTTAATTAATATTTATAGCAAAATACTACAAATCCTTTTCAATGAATCATTTTCATGATAATGATTTTTTTTGTAAGTTTTACGTCTACAGTCCTAAAGTCGATCAACAATACTAAAGGAGGAGCAAGAGCTACACTTCACGAGTTGTGCCAGAAAATGCGATGGCCGAGTCCTAACTTTACATCATCACTAGTTGAATGTGGTGACACCCATGACAAAAGAACATCGGTTAATACATTTGAGTGCCACATCAGCTTGACTATTCCTCATTACGGTGTTGTCGAACTCAAGGGAGATCCACAAGCTGATAAGAAGACTTCTTTTGACTCTGCTGCACTATTCATGCTTCATGAGCTTGAACGACTTGGAAAGATCAAAATCGGCTAATAAGTCTGATATGAACTTGTAGGAATCAAGATTCGAACAAAAACTAGCTACTAACTAATTTGGAATTACAACAAATGAAAAGTAATTCGAAATGTAGTTAAAGGATTGTTATTGGATTGATGAATTGAATAGTTTGTTGCAACTCGAATAGAGAAATTACAAAATGATAAGCTAGAAAAGAAGTAATCATAACGGGTATTTAAAATAACTTTTGGGCGGGAAAAAGGGTTTGAGTGGTATTTGGTTGTTTTGCTTGTGTAGTTGACTTTCACCTATAGCAAAGTCCAAAAAAGTTTAGTCAAACCAAATATAGGCTATATTATTAGGATAAGGATCCTCAGATGTTCATGAACATGACGAGTAAGGCTAGTCCCAGTCGTGACCTGGGACGACCTGGGTCATCCAGCGCCACATCAGCCTTTCAAATGACCGACACGACCCGGATGCCCCCTACCGACGCAGTTGTTGTTTTTTTTTTTTAAACATTTTTAACATTAAATTTAAATTTCATTCAAATTAAAAAAAAAAAAAAAAAAAAACATTACATTTCGAAATTAAAAAAAAAACAAAAAAACATTACACTACGAATTTAAAAAAAAAAAACATTACAATATGAAATTAAAATAAACACTACAATACTTTTGAAGTTGGATAAGAATTAGATTGAAATGAATATAGATGAGAAATGGTGAGTGGTGAATTGTGTTTGAGGTGAAGTTGGTATTTATAGAGTGGTAAAATTGGTTTGAATTTTTTTTTTTAGTTTAATGACCAAATGGTCATTTTTTAAAAATGTATTGATTTTATACGGTCAAATATAGTTGGGAACATGGGATTTGGAAGCGTTAACATTGAGTGAGTTTTCACTCGATATTGCAAATATTTGGTAGTCGACCGATGTGCCAACCGAAGCCTGCAACCGTGACAACCGATTTAAACATCGGTTGAGGGGTCAAACTTTTGGTGCCCAACCGACTTTCAGGGCTCGAATGCCAATACTAAAATATAAATGTAAAGATTATTTTTGAAGTGTATACTTTTATATTATATTATATTTTTGTTATGAAAGTTTTAAAGGTTTTGCTAACTAATGATATATGATTGTATAGACGAAACTTAAAAGGGACTAATGGGGTTGTGGCATTTTTAAACTTTTTGATCTTATATACGTTCTATTTCTTTTTATTTTTAGTTTTAATCATGTTTAAAAAAAAAAAATTCAAAGTGCTGTATATTGGTCCCCCTAAAATACATACTTTATAAGTTGGTTCTTTCATAAAAAAAAGTTCAAGTTCCGTCCCTGTGTGAAAGGCCCATTAGCCAAGAGCCTGTGGATTTAAGTTTCGTAAGAAACATTTATGAGATATTATGTGTGAATGGCCCATTAGCCAAGAGCCTGTTATAGTTTTGACAACAATAAAACTATAAAAGTTGAAGGACAAAACATGTAATTTATAATATACTTTTTAGTTAATAATAATATATAATATTTAATTATTATTTAAAAATAAAAAAGATGTATAAATTATTACGTGTGAAAGAGAAAGAGTAACATAAATACTTAGTGTGTGAGAGAGAAAGGTTTTAACAAAACTTGGCTAAGTAATCTACTTTTACTTTATATGGGTTTTTTTTACTTTTTGGTTGTCAACCTCACATACCAAACATGAAAATTGTTATCCATCTTAAACCTGTGAGGCTGTGACCAAAAGATGGCTAACAAACAGCTCCAGATTTGTATTTGTGGTAGGATTATGAGAGAAAATTATATATTTTTAATAGATTTTAAAATGAAATTATAATTAAGGGCTCGTTTGGTACATATGTGTGAGCGGTTTAGAATGAAATTATATTTTCTTTTTTTTTTTGTTTAATACAATTTTATTTATTTATTCTTTATTTTTTCTTCTGACACATGATTTTGACTAAAAAATTTATACCACGCAGGTAGGGTGGGTTTTGATGAAAAAAAGACTAATCACAAGTTTTTTTTTTCCATGAGTTTTTGTCAGCCATATATATTCAATCCTCCCCCCACTCCTTATTTTTTTTTAAATAAATACATAAAATCTATTAAACATATATATAAAGTAAATATTAATTAATTTTCTCTCTCATTTTTTTTCTTCAAACCTTTCTGATGCAGGTTTTACTGAACAGATCTTAATATTTATAGTGTCTCGCATCTATGGTCAATACCTAGTGCACTAACGCAGTGTACTTGGTCGTGTGTGTAGTAAGTAAATAAAAAGCCGAGGTCGTCCCAATAGCTATGTGTGTTGGATTATTACTAAGTCTAATTGTCACAGAATAATAGTTTCGATAGAGATTTAATTAATTAAACTACTAATGCAATAAAAGCAGATAAATGGCAAAGAGAAATCAATAGAGAGAAGTGGTGCTAACCTAGTTAATCATCCTAGCTAGTTATGTCTACGACTTCTTACTTCCAATTACTGTGGGTCAAATTCGAGAGACATTTGTATTTCTATCCGCCCTAACCTATCAGCAAAGATGCCACCACAGGAGAAATCATGTGCATCGTCATAAGTCATGTTGTTCCTGGTCCACTAAGCCAAGTCATTAAGTACCGCTACATGCTAGATTCATAATAATGAGTGCCCGGCCGTTAGGAACTTAGACACTACACCCCCCAATTCTTAAGTTTATCCAAACGATAGGTGATCAGTTGGTCAAATCGCACAAGTAGAAAGGGTCGTAAGTTGGTCATATCTTACCCTTCCCGTCTCAGTCCGCTCACCTAGTGTCAGTTGGTCATATCTCCTAGGCAATTGTCCTCTACCGTCACTCAAAACTACCGAACCAAGGGTGGCTACCAATGAACTATGCATGCATACACTTAGAAATAATTGTACGGAAGTAAAGGTAAACGCAAACAAAACAATTAAGGAATCATAACTAGGCTAGCACCAAAAGGTGCTTAGCCGCTCATATTAATCATGCAAATCAATTCAATATTCAAAGGTACGAAATACATTAATTGAAACTAAAAGAAATATAAAACGCTAATGCTTATCGTAATGGAGTGACTTCTCCTTGGAAAACCTGTATGCTCCCCTAGACCGCCTTGAGCTTTTCTCACGTTCTCGAGAGTGTTGTGTGTGGAATGGGATGATTAGAAATCTTGGAATTTGTGAGGTATTTATAGGCCAGATCTGGGTTACGGCGTAACCAATATAGGAGTTACGCCGTAACCTTCTATTTCTTCGTAAAATGCACTAGATCGCTGGTTACGGTAACCTAATGACTGGTTACGCCGTAGTCTTCAATAAACCTCGGTTACGTCGTAAGAGATGCATAGTTACTGCGTAAGTATCAGCGGGCGGAACCTCTTTTGACCTAATGTAGTTACGTCGTAACCTTTGGGAGGAGTTACCGCGTAACCTCTGATAAGTTGGCATACTGAGTCACGCAATAGTTACGGCGTAATGTGAGATATGAGTTACGCCGTAACTTCTTCAAAATAGCATACTGTGATAAATCTTTAGATATGTTTCCAGTTCTGCGTCTCTTTTAGCTCAAATGCTCGTAATTTACCTGAAAGTGGAAAACAAGCGTAAATCTATATAAATGATAAAAATAACGAGCATTACTGGGGGAAATTGACACTTAATATTCAGTACTATTTGATGTTATCAAGTATCCCCCCACTTGAACTCTACTTGCCCTCAAGTAGACCTTATTAGATAGATTCCTAAAAAGATATCTCCCATAACCTGGAAAATATGAGTTTACAAATCCCTTATGCTAGAATAAAACAAAGCCGGCACATCAAAAGGGGAACAAAATACTTAAATCTCTCAACTATTCTAAGTGTCAATTTCGGGGTGATCACTCAATCGCACAGTCATAGCATGTATTCTATCATAAGCTTGTCGGTTACACAAATCTCCACCACTATAGTTAAGGGCTAAACAATTCTCGAAGGCAATATGGGTAGACACGACAAAGGTTAAGGGTGACTCGTAATTACTAACATGTCACGGCGAAGTGGACAAAATCAATGATACATGACCAAATCCATGGCCAAGACACCAAAGATTGCTCATGCATCACCTAGACACGCTTCATGACTAAAAGGGTAGGATAAGACATGGGGTATATAATTGGTGTAAAATAAAAAACAAGCAGGTAGTCTAAATCTATAACCAAGTCATCACCACTTACCGTCCGCCCAAAGTTCAAGCATAGAAGCCAAGAAACTGGATCATGAAATGCAAGGTAGATGTGTCATTAGAGGACGTCGTGATGGGCACACTACCTTTTCTCCAACTGTTAGCATAACTACCAACTCCAATCTTCAAATGTGACCGAGGTGGCCTCCTCGATACTAAATCAATAAAGCTCATACTACAGTGCTTATAACATCACACTTTACAATAACATAATCATAAAAAATTTTTTTTCAACATAACAATAACATAACATAATATCCCCCCACTTGAGATGAACAATGAGAATTCGAGGGGTCTTCAATGATCTTCAGAAATGTTGTCGAAAGCGTGATTTCGAACCTTTCCACTTGAACCTTGAACTTAGGCAAATGATGACTTCCCAATTACAAATAAAGACTAAGGGTAGGCTAAGGTGTATGGGTGTAACGAAACAATATGTTGGGTGAACAAAATGAAAGAAATGGCTCGGGGTGTATCTAGGGTATCTTGCACTAAAGTTGAGTGCAACAAAAAGGGTTTCACATGGGGGTCGAAAAGTCGAGGTGACTAATCGATAGACTCACAATGGTAGGCTGTTTGGGTGATAATCCTATAATATTGCCTTCTAAAACTGAAAAGTCCAAATACATCGAGCTAACTCAACTTACCTCGTCTATGGTTTCGAAATGATGCAAAGGCCAAGTTCTAAAGTTTACAAGCTACCGGCACACTCATAATTTGGTGGATTTGGGGTAAAATATTGGAAACGGATAAGGCTAATCTCACCATATAATATCAAGGGTTGTATGTGCTCGGCTAAGGTCTAATCTAGTTAGGTTAAGAAAAACATGTCAAAATTTTTGTGGAAAACTAGAAGGGGGGTTGAATAGTTTTACCAATTTAAAACTTCCTTTTAAATATTTAGATCGACTTATGTCAATCTATTTGGTTGTTTATGTTGGACGTTGATAGATAGATATATAAATATGTAATGAAAGATAAAGAGTAAGAAGCACATCACCACGACACAAGTATTTATAGTGGTTCGGCTACAAGGACACCTTCCTTGCCCTACTCCACTCCCCGAGTCACCTACTCGAGAGTTCGTAAAAACTACACCAATCTCCTTATAGCGAGAAGCTTCACAACGTCGCTTAACTTTTTTCCGGTACAAAGCTAAATATCGAGTTCTTTCACACCAAGGCGAACCACACCTAACACAACGTCGCCTACCCTTTATACGGTGCTAGGCTAACCATCGAGTTCTTTCACACCAAGGAGAACTAATCCTATCACAACGTCGCCTACCCTTTAATAGGTACTAGGATAAGCACCTAGTTTCATTATTATGGAGGAACTACTATCCATCACAACACAACACCTAATCTCAATGAGATCCACTCCTTGTTACAACACCATCAAGGATATCACCATCCTTGGAAATAAACAAATACTTATACGTATAATGATGCACCTCATCGATTATACGACCTAGGCATTCTTCCCAAATACCACTTGATTTGATTCTTAGGCATCCTTCACTAATGCCTTTGACACAACGCTTGGCACACTTCACTAATGCCTTCATCTTGACATCTTTAGCATTCATCACTAATGCTTTTGACACGGACGATAAGCACCTTTCACTAATGCTTTCGTCTTGACACTTTCGGCATCCTTCACTAATGCCTTCAACACAACATCTATGGAGGAAGAAATAACTATCAACAAGAGAACCTCAGTTGTCTTGATGATGACGAAGCATGGCAACTCATGGACTTGAGCTTGCTCGACTTCAAGAAGTGGTGATCTCGCCTTTAAGAGGAACCTAGAGAATTACACAAAAACAAAAGACAAACTACATAGATCTCTTGGATCTGAGGTTAGAGAGATATAATACTTGGAGAAAGTATGTGTGAAGTGGTGAGTTGAAAGAATGAAATGGCTCTCTATTTATAGAGGAAATTTTCTACTGTTCCTCCGGATCCCGCGGATCCCTCCCACAAGGGATCCGTCTAGCACAAAGCTAGGGATCCGTGGGACGCTCCTCTTTGCCCATGGGTATTTTTGGTTATGGGTCATGGGTCATGGGTTATGGGTTGATCCATGGGTTTCTTTCTAGATACAATATATCTCTAGAATACATTGAACTTGGTTAAATGGTTTGTATAAAACCATGGGTTATGGGTCAATATCATTTGCTAATTTTTACCCATTTAGTATATACTTGTTTTTACCCATTTTAGTATAAACTTGTTTTTACCCATTTTAGTATATACTTAGTTAAGTATATGTTAGCCCAACATGTAAACACTAGTTGTTGTACATATGTATCTAAATCATAAAATCACTTATACTTGTTTTAGTGTTTTATGTGAAAATGTTAGTATGTTAGAAAACTATTGAATCAAACTATTTTCGTATTTTATTTGTTTCGTTAAAATGATTTTACGTTTGTTATCAACAAAACATTAGAAGATCGTAAAATATAAATAAACGTTTTTACAGCTTATTTGTATTAACAATTTTAAAAATGGCATAATTTTTCAAAATAAACTAGAAAAATGAGAGCGAGATAAAGTTCAAGAGATAATTCTACTCCCGTCCCCCCACTTGAATTGTACAAAGTCCCTTTTGTACTAAGCATTAAATAAAGGTGAAGAGAAAGGTAGAATTAGAGCGAGAACTTCCCTGAAATTTGCTCCATAAAGAAGAAGGCCCACGAACAAGAAACGTGCCTTCGTATAAGCATCATGAACAAACTTCAATCCCTGAAATCACAATACCGACAAGCATAATACTAAAAAGAAAAATGAAAACGAAAAATAAACCTAACTCACTTTCGTAGGAATCACGGGTGCATTTAGCGAATGCAACAAGCCTTTTAAACCACTTGGTGTCCCAAGTGGACGAGTGAAGTCACGTGAGGGTTTCACAGGAACACACCCACAAAGTTCATTTAAAAACTAATACAAGTTTATTGTGTTTTAAAATGAAAGAATTAAAGCAGAGGAAAGTTACGTCGTAACTCTTTTGAGGGAGTTACGCCGTAACTGGCAAAACCTGGAATGAGCATGCAAAGCGAGTAGTTACGGCGTAACCACTGAGATGGTATTACGCCGTAATTGGTAATGTGTCAAGAATTCTGCTGCTAGAATGTTGGTTATGGCATAATCACAAAGATGAGTTATGCCGTAACTTTGTTCAGATCAGCAACTGCAGTGGCAATTAGTTCCTCGTTTCCTGCAAAAATGGTTAGAAAACACAAAACCCAACAGAAAAGGAAATAAAACAAAAGAAAGGGATAATTCGGGTTGTCTCCCGAAACAACACTTTTCTTTATTTCGAGTCTTTAAGTTAGACTCTGCCTTCGGCTTCTATATGGGCCTTTGATCCGCTTCCACTTCTTCAATATCTTTCATCAAGTTATGCCTCATCCAAGGCGACATTCGAGCAGTTCGGAGGTATTCATTGGTTTCGATTTTCCGGACTTTACGAATTTCTCTTCCGGTCCCAGTGGTAGCGAGTGAATTCATATTTTCGATAATAATGGAGGTGGTCTTTTGTAGGGAATCCCGGAGTTTGCACCACCTCTGTTCGTAAGCTTCGTCGTTGGGATCAGTAAACTCCTCATTACCTTGCAACTCAAGGTAATCTAGGATCCCTTCAATATCATCATCATGAAGCTGTACTTGAACCATTCTTCATCGAGCAGATTCTCCACTAGAATGCGCTTGCATTCTTCTTTTTCATCACTAACCAACTCTTTGTCATTTTCAATTGTTATTTCACTCGTGTTGTTGAGACTTTCATTGTTTGAATTTTCTCGATCCATGTACTCCTTCCAAATCTTCTCTTTGGTTAATGTGTCAACATGTCCATACTTAATCTTCACCCAACTATCGAATCCTAGGTTGTCCAGCCAAGGAAAACTCATTCTCTCCTCATCATTGGTTGAGGACCAAAATAATTCATCTTTTCCTATTCTCCCAGTCTGTTTCCCCACATATATCGTCATATGGGTTGATGACGCCTTAAAATTTCCCAAGAGATTTTACTCTTTCGCACCAATGACTGCGTAATTCCATGTTGTCAGTTTCACTTAAATGCTCATCCGTGCAATATATGTCATTATTAGCCTCTTCCTTTTTCTGAATGTGCTCTTCGTAATCAATTTTTAGCTTCTTAAGGAGATTCGGGTTAATCTTGGCATCCCCGAATTGTATTGTGTACCAGTCAGAAAATGCCAAGTCACCGAACTTTATACAATGTCTTTCACGCTCATGAGGGCATTTCCACTCTTCCTCTCTTTCACTATCCCCGCCATTGCAATACTCACGAAAGGTGTTTCATGTAGGCCATGCTAGTGTGGACTCCTCGTCAGTTATGATGACAGGAGAACACCAATGAGTGATAAGTCGCTCTTCTTCATCTTCAAGGGAGAGTTTCTCTAGTCTTTCATCATCAGTATATGCTAGCCACATAAATTTGTTATGGTTGATCCTATCCTTATTGCTTCCGCCATCACAAACCTCATTTCTCGGGTCACAAGAAGCCCAAAGATCGTACCAATCTCCCTTAGCAACTGGTATCATTTTGCACCAATGATATTTCTTCTTAGATTTGGGCAGATGGCACAAGCTGATGTCATGGGACCAGTCCTTTCCTGATTCTTCTACTTCAAGGAATTTTTCTGCCCACGTATCCCAGTTACGCCGTAACTGAGTTTCTTGGTTACGGCGTAATTAGCTAGAGTCGCTATCCTCATTGTTCTTCATAACCCCGTTATCATTAGGCTAGTTACGGCGTAACTCAGATCTGTCGATGAAATCATCCCTTGAATCCGTTTCAATGGCCTAAAACTTCGAGTTATCATCAGTAAAAATCACTTTACATTCCATAGCTGGTTTAGATCCTTCAGATTTATCGTTATTCCTTCTTACTTTTCACGAGCTTCTCCACCATGGATTCTAGGTTTTCAGAGTTGTGTCGCGGCGGAAAGGTTCCCAAGATTTTCTGGAATTCTTTCAACCACTCATCTTGCTCCTTTTGTTGGCTGAACTTGCCGGAACTTATTAATTGTTTCTACAAGACTGGGCTTTCTTTCTCCATAAGGCCCACGGTTGTAATTTCCACGATAACCATTACTATTTCGATTATCTCCGCAAAATTGTCGATTTTCTCCATACTTAGCTTCTTCAATATTCTATTCGTCCACATAAGAACAATTATTCGTAAGATGTCCTCCTCCACAGCTTTCACAACCTACTTAGATGGTATGAACGGTTTCTCTGACCTTCATCATATCTCGACTGAGATTTTCAATTTTACTAGCGATTGCTGCAATTCCGTCAAAACTTCCGCCTTGGTTCCTTTTACTTTCTCCGTCATGCCATTTTTGAGAGTGATCCGCCATTTTTTAAATGGCTTCAATAGCAAGAGTAGGAGTCATGTTCGGGATAGGTCCTTGATAGTCCAGTATTTGCCTTGTAGTTACGTTAATTCCTTTGTAGAAAATATTGACCTTCTACTGGTTGTTCAGATCATTGGTAGGACACTTGTAAAGAAGATCGTTGTATCTATCCCAAGCTTGATACAGCGTTTCGTCGTCTTCTTGTTTGAAATTATGGATTTCCAAAAGCTGGTTAGAAATCTTTGACGGGGCAATATCTTTGAATAAAGTGTTTCTTTAGTACCAAGTATTAATTGCCCCCGCGGCAATCCTTCGATCCATCTTCTGGCGGCTCCAGTAAGAGTCATTGGGAATACCCTTAGCATAACAAAGATCATGAGACACCGAATTTTGAAAAGGCTTATGATGTATAGGACATTTTCAACGTGCTCATATGCATCTTCGTCCCTGTTTCCTGAAAAAGGGTTAGCAAAAGCTCCTCATAAATTGGTCTTTGATTTCGAAACAAACATCCGCTCCAATTGCGGTTTACGACCCCACCCTTGTTTCGCTCTTGTCAACGCCAAGTATTCCTCAAGAGTGAGGTCATCGATGTTAACAACTTCCATGGTTCTGAAAACTTGCAATATGATCGTGAGAAAAGTTTTAAAACGAAATGAAAAACTTAATATCAATCCTAATATAACTCCCCGGCAGTGGCGCCAAAAACTTGATGCAGGTTTTACTGACCAGATCTTAATATTTATAGTGTCTCGCAATACCTATGGTCTACCCTAGTGCACTAACGCAAGGTAAATCGGTCGTGTGTAGTGTAGTAAACTATAAAGCCGAGGTCGTCCCAAGAGCTATGTGTGTTGGATTATTACTAAGTCTAATTGTCACAGAATAATAGTTTCGATAGGGATTTAATTAATTAAACTACTAATGCAGAATAAAGTAAATAAAAGCAGATAAATGGCAAAGAGAAATCAATAGAGAGAAGTGGTGCTAACCTAGTTAATCATCCTAGCTAGTTATGTCTACGTCTACTTACTTCCAATTACTTCAGGTGGGTCAAATCGAGAGACAACATTTGGTCTATTCGCCCTAATCTATCAGAAAGATGCCACCACAGAGAAATCAGCACACTGTCATAAGTCCTACTGTTCCTGGTCCCCTAAGCCAAGTCATTAAGTACCGCTACATGCTAGATTCATAATGGTGCCCCACTAGGAACTTAGACACTACACCCCCAATTCTTAAGTTCATCCAAACGATAGTGGTCGGTGGTCAAATCGCACAAGTAGAAAGGGTCGTAAGTTGGTCATATCTACCTTCCCATCTCACCTCACCTAGGGCCGCTTGGTCATATCTCCAAGGAAATTGGCCTCTACCGCCATTCAAAACTACCGAACCAAGGGTGGCTACCAATGAACTATGCATGCATACACTTAGAAATAATTGTACGGAAGTAAAGGTAAACGCAAACAAAACAATTAAGGAATCATAACTAGGCTAGCACCAAAAGGTGCTTAGCCGCTCATATTAATCATGCAAATCAATTCAATATTCAAAGGTACGAAATACATGAATTGAAAGTAAAAGAAATATAAAATGCTAATGCTTATCTTAATGGAGTGATTCTCCTTGGAAAACCGTATGCTCCCCTAGACCTGCCTTGAGCTTTTTCCCACGCTCGTGAGTGTTGTGTGTGGAATGGGATGATTAGAAATGCTGGAATTCGTGGGGTATTTATAGGCCCGATCGGTTACGGCGAACCAATATAGGAGTTACGCCGTAAACTTCTATTTCTTCAGAAATGCACTAGATCTGCTGGTTACGGCAACCTAATGAGTGGTTACCGTAGTCTTCAATAAACTCGGTTACGTCGTAAGAGATGCTAGATACGGCATAAGTATCAGCGGCGTGGAACTTCTTTTGACCTAATGTAGTTACGTCGTAACCTTTGGGAGGAGTTACGCCTAACCTTCGATAAGTTGGCATACTGAGTCACGCAATAGTTACGGCGTAATGTGAGAGATGAGTTACAACCGTAATTCTTCAAAATAGCATACTGTGATAAATCTTTAGATATGTTTCCAGTTCTGCGTCTCTTTTAGCTCCAATGCTCGTAATTTACGTGAAAGTGGAAAACAATGAAAAACAAGCGTAAATCCATATAAATGATATAAATAACGAGCATTATTGAGGGAAATTGACACTTAATATTCAGGACTATTTGATGTTATCACTTTCCCAAATTCGAATCCAATTCTAGATCCACTTAAAAACCAAACACACCTTAAATTTATTATCTTAAAATATTAGTTATTATTTTATATTTAAGATCATTTGAGTACAAAAAATTCTTTGCATACTAAGGGATCAATCTTTACCCTTCATCTTCCTTCCATTTTTATTTCATCTAATAGATGAGATTAATATCAATAATTTAAGAAACCCACTTTCATATATTTCATCTAATAGATGAGATTAATATCAATAATTTAAGAAACCCACTTTCATATATATAACAGGAGGCTTTTGGCATTAATGCCACCTCAATGCCAAATAATCAAATTTCATGCCACATAAGCATTTGTTGTCCAACTAAGCAATATTTATGTCCACCTAAGCACTAATTGTAAATTTCGGATTTTTAATAATTATTTTTGTAAATTTCGGATTTTTATTAAATATTTTTGAAAATTATTTAATAATCAAATTTCATGCCACATAAGCATTTGTTGTCCAACTAAGCAATATTTATGTCCACCTAAGCACTAATTGTAAATTTCGGATTTTTAATATTTATTTTTGTAAATTTCGGATTTTTATTAAATATTTTTGAAAATTATTTATAAAAAAGGAGCCTTGCAAGGATTGAACAAGTTATTTTGATAATTATGTTACATATTATAATATATAAATGGCTATAATTTTATTGGAATATTAAATCCCTACATCTTATCTAACCCTAATAAACCTACGTAAAACAAATTATTGGCATATTCATAATATACGTTTCACATATAAAAAAAAATACACCACTTCTCCCTCAAAACCCTAATATTTTTTTTGCTTTTAAATTTGTAACATGAAGAACCTGTTATGATCAATATCTGTAATGCTAATCCTTTTATGTTTGTGATTTTGTTTTACCAGTTACATTCTTAATCGTGTTTTATTTAGGTTTTTTTTATGAGTCAATGATAAGGGTATTGATTATGTGGCTGCATATATGATTCTATATATATTTTAATGAATGTTCATCCTAATTTGCTTATATCATTAATTTGACTGATATCTATATTCTTTTTCTGTTTTGTAGTTTTTCTTAGATCCATGTGAGGATAGTAAAGAGTCTCCTGCCAACTAAAAAGAAGAGGTGATTTTAAAGTTTTTTATATGCAACAAGCTTATGCATTTGTGGTATAGTTGTTTTGGGTAAAGAGTATATATTGTTCATATAAGCATTTGTTTATGTCTTATATTTTATGATTTTTGTTGGTTGAAATAACAAGCATCGATGTTTGGAAGGTATTCTTATTTGAGTAAAACCCTTGATACATAATGTCATCTTATAGTAAAGATGAGAAAAGTTCAGAAGCAATCTCGGAAGAACCACATAATCGGAGCTCTTATTATCGGTGCACGCCAAGCATCACGGGTATAACAAAGGTACAAGTCGGTTGAATTCACGTATGATGAGAAAGAATGATTTGTTGCTACTTTTTTATTCGCCGTGCAACCAACTTAATAGAGAATCAGTGTCCTTGGACTGCGGGCTGTTAGGTCGCTTAATCATTCTGTTACCCAATCGATTTCTCCATTTTAATTAAGCAACCACATTTATATTATTCTGTTCCAAGGTTCATTGTCCGGATAATTTTTCTCGCCCCCTAGTGAAAAAGTGATGCCTAATTAGTTGCAAGCTTAACCACCTTCTCTTTCCAGCCGAGACGCTTAAATTCAAGATGCTTTTTTTTCTAAATGCGGTTGTGAAGGTAATTTAATATGAAAATCCTCTTTAGCTTTTCATACCAAACCCTGCATAGATAGTATGACAAGGTCAAATATTATATAATATTATTGGTTATGCCGTCTCCATCCAAAATTTAGTTTCTCTTTTGCAGAAGAGGAAAATTCTGGGATACCTTGGATTCTTTTGTGTGTGGCTTGATCACCAAAATCTCAGTTGTCTAATTGGGTTTGGAACTAATTAAAAAGTGATATATCTCATTTGATTTGGGATAAAGGGTGTCCATTTGCATGTAGATTGTAGCAGTTTATGCCAGCACTTTGTCATTCTCTCTCTGCCACCATGGTTAGATTCTAACATCGTTGTTTATTTCTTAGGTTTAATGTACTCATACTGCACCTGATTATTACCTTCCTTGGCAAAAGCAAAGACAATATACAAGTACAGGAAGGCATGTACCAAATTCCTTTCCAAATTGGTGCTTCTAGGAGTTGCAGTTTATATAAAAATTGTTCATAGTCAAGTGTTGTTTGTCATTGTGAGTCTGTAACATATGCAGTGCTTTCATGATTGGCGATGGAAAACTTTTGACAAATGCTCATTGTGTTGAACACAACACACAAGTAAGTTAGTTCACTATCAAACGTTGTTTCTCATTTTGATAGTTTGTATCATAAAGCCATATTGTTGAGAATTTGTACATAACGTAAAACATTCATGTATTTAACTGTACTTTGCAGTCAAAGTTAGCCAGGCAAAACGTTTCCAGCAGCTGCTTTTTTATATTTAAACTCCTTAGTGGATAGGAGTTACACATGAGTAAATGAATCTTTGTTCATAATAGGTATGAATGTATGTTATTCGTCTTCTTTAAACACATGTTGATTTGTGTGCACGCAAGCTAATATTAAATGTTTTATAAAATTTGGCATGACATGATTTTAAGACATTCTTATTATCATGGTTTAATTTTAACGGTTTAGTATATGATTTAACTATCTTGACAATCGTTGTTGCTTCATTTTTGTCCAAAAATTGACTAAATGCTGCAAGGGTACACACGTGATAGCATACATGTTATTTTTTCTTCTTCGTGTACGCATTATAAAAGTATGTGATTCATATTTTGAAACTAGAGGTTATTTTGAGCTTCTGAAAAATTCTAAAAGGGTGAATTTATATCTTCGAATGTGTAGATTATGTGATTATCATTACAAATAGCAATTTTGTGATGGAACAAAGGGTGGTTTTCTAGGAACGTGGGTTGGGTGTTGTTAAGAATGGTTCACCTCATCTGTACCTCATGCACTAGAGAGATACTAAGAGGTCATTCTATTCATTCCACCAATCGTAGTCACACCTGGATGGTACCTGCACAGATAATCACATACAAAGTCAAACTCTTTGTCACATACCAGGTATCAGCGTGGGTTCGACTAGGGTCTCCTGGTTGTGGTCCACAGAATGTAAGCGTGGCTATTTGAGTGGACGACCAATGGGTGAATGGTGAGTATCACTTTAATCAGTGTGTGGGAATAGTTTTTAATTTGCTGATCTTGTCTCCACATACTAAGGTAGAGAGTATCTGATTGTTTATTTGATCATTCAGTTCATTGGCTATATTTATCATTCCTGCATATAGCATAGACAACAAGCAACCTTTAACCTGTAATTAGGCTGAACTCTCAATTAGGAGAAGAACTTTCACTTTTTATGTCCTAAATGACTAAAAACTGACCTACATAATAACTTATAAAATAATGGTTTAAGCCCATTAACAACGTACTTTCACAAATTTCTACATCTAGGTAACTTACTCCTAAAATACCATTATGAGGTAACTACCTGAATATGTTATGCTTTGTTCATATTTCTTTCAAATAATGAAAAAAAATAGACATCTAATATCATCTCATCTTTCTGGTTACTTTCATGATTGTTATGAATCTGTAACTTGATTAACAATGTTGTTTTTGACTTTTTTGTTAAGATCATGTACTTGCTCCATCGTTTTTCAAAAAGGACGGAGGAACAAACATCAAAATCATCTTGATTGGAGTCTTTTTGGCGGTTTTTGTGATATGTTTGAGCACATGGTTGTCGTATGCTTGGAGAAAAAGACATCTTTCAACACAAACTGAGGAAGGTAAGATATTTTTAAATTTTAGCGATAAAGTGATAAGAATTAATTAAAAAAATTAAACCTAAAGTAATAAGTATGTTAAATGGTTCGAATAGTCTGTGTTCGTGAGCAGTGTTCAACCGCTTGACGGGTATTGTATTATTAATTCACAGGGGGTCACTAAATGTAGGTTAAAGTGGGAGAGAAGCCATAGAGCTACCGTTGTTTAGCTTCTCTAGAGTAGCTAAAGCTACTGCTAATTTTTCACTCGATAATAAACTTGGAGAGGGCGGATTTGGACCGGTCTATAAGGTAAATGAAGAATCTTATTTATTTGAATACAGTTTGCTGATTATAGCATCACATTGTGATTCGTCCATTTGACTATAATTGTTAGAGCAACATTGACTACATATGTTTACATGATTACCTTCCACACTTATGTGGATTTCTAAAATTCTGACAAGTCTATAATAGTCTATATACATCACTATGAATCTATGATAAATTGATAATGCAATTTTTTTATATGCCACATACCACCAAATGGATACTATGCAAAGGGCGCTGCTCTTCACCTGGATTAAGTAAGCAAGCGCTAAGTCACCCACCTTATACTTAAACTTATTATATTAAGTTCGATGCATTTTTTTGTCATTTGCCCTATTAGAAATATTGATCCGGGCATTTGTTTATAAATATTTTAGGTGAGGGTTTATACAGCCATTGCCAAACACATAGTTAATGGATATGAAAGGCGTCTTTATTCTGTGATTCTTTTAGTAGATTTAATTCAACTATGGATCCTCAGTTCTTTCCTCATCCAAATGCTGGAGATAAGTGGTGTCTCTATCCCAGTTATGATTATGCCATCCCATATAATTAAAAACTTTACGCCTACTATAGCCATGACCCCATCATGAATATAGGATAATAGACTAAAACTAACCATTGTTTGTATACCCATGTTAATGGACTTGATCAACTAATTGATCTAAGCTCGAAACAGAACAAGTTGAACCAGGTATAGTAACTATGTAAGCAAGCAGTGAGGGTTGTCTAACTACCCTTAAGAAATAGCAATGTGCCAACTGCATGTTTTGTAAAACACTGATGCGTTACATATATAACTTATCTATCAGAATATTGTGTCTTTAGCCCCATTTGACCCGTTGTTCTATATAGTGAGTAGATGTTAAGAGTAACTTTGAATAGATAACTATTGTATACATCTTTATACTTGGTAACAAGATGACACAGCTGGTCCAAAGTATATCCTTTTTTTGTAAAACAAATTATTTGACTTTGCACCTGTTTTTGACTCTTTTGCCCCATTTGACCCGTTCCATTTTTTACTAATAATTTAACTTCAGCCATATGTTCTACTTAGTGATAAAATAGCTCCTCACTATGTATGATTGATTCAGAAATGGTTATGACATATTTAGAATTGAAAAAGAAGCTTGAATCTTTCGTGTTTTGGATTCTATGTCGGGCTTAGCAATACGGCCCTGTAGTACTTGTGAGCATCAGTTTATTATGTTATAAGAAGTTTGTTAGATGTTGTTGCGAGTCTAAAATTTTAGAGCGGCTTTGGATACAGTTATGAAGGTATTGATAATCTCATTTGAATTTGATCATCTCATCTTGCTTATTGATAATCACATATTAAAATTTGCATTCGCTAATTTATATACGTATGCTTATTCGGAAACGGGTCGAGTAACAACAAAAAACGACTTATTCAGCTTCAATGTGATCATAATGGAGCTAACCACAGGTAGAAAAGCCTTAGAAAAACCCAACCAGAAGAAAGTGTGAATTTAGCTCAATGATTTCGCAAAATGCAAACAAATAAAGAAACCTTCGTCACTAAATTAATAGACCCACAACTTCACCTGAATCTAGATGAAGCAAATAAAGCCAATTTAACCACAGTAGCTCAGTTAGCGGGTCACTGTTGTGCTCGCGATTCATACCAAAGACTAGACATGAGTCATACTGTCAATATGATGTCCTCTTTAACATACCTTTGTAAACCCTCTGAAATACCAAAGCCACATGACATATATGGAATTGACCTTGATATGCAATTGCCTCAAGTGGTTTTGAAGGAAAGCATTGGAGGTAAGAGGTGGGTTTAATCGTGGTTTTGGACAGATGATTCGTTATTTGTTTTAGTTTTCTGTTCTCATTGACGATTTTAATGATAAAGCTTCGATTGAGACACAGTTTCCTGGAATATACATGCTGATAAAGGCACTTTAAATGTATTTATAATGCTTCGTTTACCATTAGTTCAAATGCTTTTGGAGAGAACCATATAGTGTTTTGACAGACGAAAATGTTCTTATAGAAAATAACTGGTGAGTTGTTAGAACCTATATCTCATATTGTGTCTTCTGAAATAGCAAAAGATTATATACTATGTTGAAACTTGTGCAGAGCGCTTGATTAGCGCATTCTATATATCACAAGCAGTTTATATTTTCTCTTCTCTTCGGTTGTCCTTCCTCATACTGATTTCATTTTTTTATAATTGCTTTAAATTGAAGGAACACCAGCATTCCAACGCTACCTATTAGAGCTTATGTAAGTATATTAGTTTTTTGATATGTTACCTTTACATGTTGGTTTGAATGTACATATCATTACAGTTTTACGTGTTTTACGTACCGGAATCATATGATGTCGAAAGTTCACGCACTGGATGTATTCATTCCATACGCATTTGAAAATGCTAAAATAAATGCCACACGCTTTTGGTAATAGTTCATCTGCAACTTTTCCTAGGGTGTACATCGATTGCTATCATTGGTCTCACCAAATGCAGACATAAGTCATTTCTTGATTGCCATGCTTGCGTGGTACACATTCAACATGTTAAGACAAATGCAAATGAGGCGTACACCTTACAAGTCTATTTTAGACACGTTTCCAGGTATTTGATAAAGTTTATTTCTTTTTACATTCGTCACCATTAATACTCTTTTAAAAATACCATATTTCAAAAACACATATAAGTTTGTTTTTGTTTCAATGATCTTGTCTAGATATTGTCACTCGTGATGGTGTAGCTGGATTATACAGGGGTTTTGAACATAGAAAATCGTCATCATGAGTCCGCTGATCAAGTCCCGAACGAAGAATAAACTTTAGAACTACCCTGAATTTTCAACACCACCACCAGAGGCAAAAGATTCATTCAAAGAGACTGACATCAAAGTTGAAAAAATATCCAGTTCTGCGAGAGGAGACCTATTTGGAAGTGCCACAAAAGAAACACTGTGTCCCGAATCGAAGAAACGACAGAAACCGAGTAACAGTAACTCCGAACCACCCATAACGAAGCGCTACTTCCGAGCGAAATTCATGTTTTTCATACATGGTATTTTTTGAATAAGAAGCAGTTGAAGTTTTTGTCCGGCATCAATGTTTTTTCCTGCAAATATTGTTTCTATACGCGTATCAGTAGTGTCACATAAATGTATATCAAGGGTGTGAACATGTCATTCGTTTTTAGGAGTGTAGCTAGCAATAATATAAAGTGTGTAACAAATTGTATTTATTATTCAAAATACAATCTCAAAAATATATATGTAATTTATAGTTCTCTCTTATGCAAATAGGGTAATTCATAGTTCTCTCTTATGTCATTATCATAGGGTAATTCATAGTTCTCTCTTATGTCATTATCATAGGGTAATTCATAGTTCTCTCTTATGTCATTACAGTTCTTAAAAGCAAACTATTATTGATTTAAGTTTTTATTTTTTATTTATTATTTATTTTTTTGGTAATCAAAATTCATTCTCTTTGATGTATCATGGTGAGTTTATGTATTATCAAATTTCTAATTGATAAATTGAACACGAAGATATTATGTGAGTATAAAAAGAAAAAAAAATATGGGATATACAACGTATATTTAATAATTTTAATATAAAACACTTTCTTTTGAACAAAATATAAAACACTTTATAAATTGTTTTTTTAAATGATAAGCAAAAGAAGAAAAATAAGCAAAAGGGCCAAAAGGTGTGCTTAATAGTGTGATTTTACAGATGATTTAAACCAAAAAGGAGAAAAAAGATGATCGATGTGGTGCTAATTACTCTTATACCTTTTTGAAGTATCTGATAGTATGCCCATTTTTGCTTTATGTCTAGATGAAAAATGGGTATAATTATGAAGAGATCGAAAAAGAAAAATTTGTGATCAGGAATAGGACTAAACTCTTACATGATCAGAACAAGGAAGAGGTGATTTTCAATATATATGTTGATGCATGAATGCAAAAACTAAAGGTGTTAGTGTTATATATTTATAATCACTATAAATTTAAGACCTTGAAAGTATAAATATAAATATACATGATTCTAATCTTTTCATTTGATAAGATATGGTATAGCATTTTTTAAAAAAAATGTGTAATGGAGTTTGATGGTTATATATGTCGTCCCCAAAATTTAGAAATAATGTAACGGGTATTATTATATTTCAAACCTAATTTGATTTGTTACCCAGGCATTTACTTTTTGATTTAAAAATAAGCAACTTCGTCATATTACTTATTTACTTTATCATTCATTTAATGTGAACCGTGCATATTGCATGACACTAACCTAAACCTTGCATGTTTGGATAACACTAATGGACGTGTTAGATAACTATTTCCATTTGAGTTTCTCAAATACTCCACATGATATATTAGCATAGAATATACATGAGGTTCTGAGGAAAATCATGTTGTTTCGGCTAATAATCTCTAATATTCGTTTGAGACAAATTACTTTCATTATACAGTCACTACAAAATAAAAGCCATTTACTTACTAAATGTTTTGCTTACTGATAAAAGCAAATAGTCAGTAAAACCATCTTTGTAACCATTGGTAACTAAAGCCTTGCTAATGTAAAAGTAGGCAAAAGATGAGTACTTAACTTTCTTTTTAAAAAAAAAGTTGGGTATATTGCAAAAGCAACACACTCATTTTATCCCAAAAACAGTAAACACTCATTCTATCCCATTTTATTCCCCCCCCCCCCTCTTTCAACCACATGCACAATCACCATCACCGACCACCGTCACCATCACCGGCCACTGTCACCATCACCGTCGTTAGCGTCAAAATTTACATATAAGTAATGATACCCTTCACTTCGAAGGTATGTAGATTTTTCTGTTGCGTGTTAAGTTTTTTAGGTTCAATGTCGCTTTATAACCGTTTGAGGTATTTGTGATGAGGTTATGGTTGTTGATGATTAGTTGATTGATGGTTTTTCATATAGGAGTGTGGGATGTAGGTGGACTTGATCCGATAATGGTGAATTACTGCATGATCTTGAGGATGAGAAGGCCATCATATGAAAGCTTTGTTGGTAATGTATCCCAAACAGTATATAATTGCTTGATGCAGTGTGCTAAAAAACAACTATTAATAAAAGTAAATGCAAAAAGATTTCAAAACTATGTCTGTCTCTATAGTGGTGAGTTTTCTTCTCTGACAAACAATATGCAACTATCACAAAAGTGAATAAAAGTTGCATTGTGTTTTGCAATGACTATTAACAAAAGTCAAGGACAAACATTAACACAAGTAGGATTGTTTCTACAACGGCCGGTTTTTTCTCACGGGCAACTATACGTAGCCGTATCAAGGGTGAAAAGCAGAAAAGGATTAAAGATTTTATGTTGTGATGAAGACGGGAAATACACAAAATCAACAACAAATGTTGTCTACAAATAAGCTTTGTTTAGAATTCAAGTTAACTGTTATATCACTTTAATACATTTTCATTATCTACAACTTTACACACGTACATAAAATTCATAATGTTGTAAATATTATATACGTTGTGTTATTAACCATCCACGCAAGCCATACAATTATTTATAATTCTTAACAAAAAAAAAACCAACAATTAAAAACCAAAGAAATAATTGTTTTATAATATTGTTTGACAATTCTAAAAAATGTATTTTAGTTAACAAAAAACAACAAACAAATAATTATAAGTCATGTCCTCCATTGCGGTTTCTAAAACTAGTATATATATATATATATATATATATATATATATATATATATATATATATATATATATATATATATATATATATATATATATCCAAATATTAATATATTTCAAACTGTTAATCGTTAAGCAAAAAAAAATATACCATTACAACAAGCATGTAATTATCTTTCTATAAATATGCACTTTGATATACTTTCGACAATTTTTTTGTTTCATGTTTTCACCTTTTTTTATATTTTTTTCGTTACTAAAATTTGCATAAAAAAAATCATAATGTGATTAAACACTAATTTGAATATCACATGTGATATTAGTGTTAAATCATATATGATATGTAATATCACATGTGATATCAGTGTTAAATATCACATGTGATATTCAAATTAGTGTTTAATCACATGTGATTTTTTTATGCAAATCTTATATTCAAAAACAAACGAAAAAAAAAGACGAAAAACCGTGAAAAAATGATTTTTTTTTTCTTTTTCGAAAGTATATCAAAGTGCCCATCTATAGAAAGATAATTAGATGCTCGTCGCGATAGTGTAATTATTTTCTCTTAACGATCAACGGTTAAGAGTATTTAAATTACAAAAAATAAGTGAAATAATAAAATGTTTTTAATCTCAACCATTGGTTTCTCTTTAGATGGATAATCACAGATTAACAAACTATGCTACGAAAATAAAAATGAAAATACAAATTTGTTGAAATATATCAATCTTATGAAAGTCTGAGGGCTTAATATGAAATATATTAGGCTTGGTTTCTCTAATATCAAAGTTTCTGTCATGTTTGATTAGTTTGTATTGTGCAGAGGTTAAAGTGTAACTTCTCAGGCTATATAAGGAGATATCTCTCCTAGGGTTCTGCTGTTTTACACACACAAAGTTTCATCTCAGTTTTTCTCTCTCGCGATTGTATTCAGTTGATTCTTGATCTTGGTTTCATTGTTCACTAGGTTTGTTGTTCAGTTTGGTTTAAGATCATCTTGATCTTAACAGTTTGGTTTAGATTTGTGTTCTTGATCAGTTACTGATTGGTTATTGTGTGAGTTTGTATGATAGCACCTTATACAGGGACTATCTCTTTTCTTTTGTACTATATGCTTGCATCCGTTTTGGGGACAAGCTTTCAGTGTATATTGTTATAATAAAAGTTTGATCACCAAGGGGTGGTTAGTTGGGTGATTACACATTGTGTTTTAGTTGTTTTGATACCTTTTTACATGGTATCGAGCCGTGCTCGATTACGGAGCTTGATTTGGGGATTTTGATTTGAACATTGATTATCGATTCGAATACAGTGGTACTTGCATCTGGTTAGTTCTTGGTTAATTGAAGTTCTTGAGGTTCAATTAAAGAATTAGGGTTTTTTCTTGAAACCTTAATTTTTGGGGGTTTTGATTCTCGTGGTTGATTTGAGCAATTGTTGGTGGATTACTGTGATTCTTGAGACCAATTGTTGATTTTTTGGTGCGATTAGTAAAAACCCTAATTGCTAATTTGGGGGTTTTTGCATTCTGGGAATCTTGTGGTTCTTTGGCTAAGTTCTTGGTATTTTTCCGCTGTTGTTTTCGTTTAAAGCACTGTAAGTGAATCTCTTCTCTTAGATATTTCTAGTGAGTTACAGTGGGGCGAAACGTCCTTTTAACATCTTGATCTGCCACCAAGAGTGGTATGAATACCTGCTCTGACCAGTCACAGTCTGTTGAACCTAGACCTTGATAGATCTTTGAGCGCTCGTGGATCGATAGTAATGTTTATGTAATCACAAATACACTAAAAGAAAGTCTCTAATACTTGTATTCTAAAGTGGAAATCAAACACAAGTAAGAACAATTGTTACTAAGAATAATTTGATCCTCTATGGATCTTTTAATAAACTAAACTTGTTTTCAAACTCGTACATCATTCATACTAATGTGTTCCTTTCATAGACAAGGAACCCTAAACCGTTTCCCAAGAAACGTATAATCATAAAACTAAAAGAGATATACATTATCACTTCCTAATAAAGCTCATGCATATCCTAACTAACTATAAAATACGCTGAAATATCTATATCGCAGAAACAAACTACACGGTTTTACTACTTCCACAGAATCATTTCTTCAGCAGATTCCAGCACTTCAGCAGAATCCGTCAGCAGTATTTTCAGCAGAATTCTTACTTAGTAGAATTCCCAACAATCCTCCCCTAATCTTGAATTTGACATGGTTAAGTTCAAGATTCTTGATAGATCTTTAACACTTCATAACAAGAGGATGACTGATGCGAACATCAGCAGCAAAGAACCAAAACAATCACATCTCTATGATGACAAAACTTTGAAACTTCAGATCTTTGCAGCAACAATGACAAAGTCTACATCAAAACATATTAGTTTCATACTATTCTCATCACATACAGGTGTGTTAACTCCTGTGAGAGGTGAATCATTGAAATAATGGATTTGATGTCTCTTTACCAATAGCCATTACTACTGGAGTAGCCAAATGTTTTAGTTCGAAACTATGGTACAACTGATAACCATATGATTTTAGCAAATCAGCAGCTATAAACGGATTTGAATGTTCTTTACCTGTAGCCGTTTACTCAGGACTAGTCAATTCTTAGGGGAAAGAATCACCTTTGGTGAATTGAGAACCCAACATGGTATTCCACTGCCTTTACCACAAGCCATATACTTCTGGGCTAGCCAATTCTTGGATTCCAAAAAGGAATAAGCCATGGTGAATTGATGACCATACAACCCTCAGCAATTAAGCATGGGTGAGTTGCCCCTATGGTTTTTAGCAAACCATTACAGCTATCAACATATTTGATGTGTCTTTACCAAAGCTGTACCCTTTGGACTAGCCAACTCTTTGATGTGCACAAGTCACATCTGGTGAGTTGATAACCATCAACAGAGTTATATACAACAAACCTGAAAGAAAGAAGTTAGACAAACAAAGAATATACAAAGTTTTTTTTTTAACTAAGAATAAAACAAAGAAAGAAATGATAAGAATTAAACAAAGAAATATATTATACAAGATACCAGAATCAAGTAGAAGCTTTGTGTTGCAGAAGCTTGGACTTGATCAACCCAATCAATTGCTCAACATGAGTCATATCATTTCCTACTGGATCAGGAGTAACTTCCAATTTCCTTCGAAGCATACGTTTCATCAATGGAATGGACAAAGGATAATGTTGATCAGAAAACATACACACAGAAATTCCACACTTTGTCTCCACAACATGCACATTTGGAATAGCGTAAAATCGCCAAGTATCAACCTTCCACTTATGTGAATTCTTCCAAATTGAATACCCTTTACCATTTGGAGACTGAGAATCAAAAAGAACTTGAAGATCTCCCAATAAGTACAAACCAGAACCCTGTGGTGTATGAGTAGCATAATACTGTGTGACAAGACCATGGAGATTATCCAAATCTTGCCTATCCACCAAATGAAGAATGTCTTTCAAGAAAGTAAACTGCATAGAGGAGTTATCTATCCTATATATGGTGTTAAGCTGTCCATCAGTCAATGTCCATTGTGTCAACACACCATAAGAACCCTCAGGAAAAGTTGCAGAAGACCCCATTTTGATAAATGTTGTATCAGCAGCCTTAAGGTCCAAATGCTTAGAAGAACCACCCTTGTGAGATTTATGAACTCTAGAGGCCTGTGTCCCAGCTAATCTCACAGATCTCCTAATGGCAATGTGTCTCCTTATGGACATCCTTTTCCCCCTCCTCCCAGGTATATAAATGCCCATAGAAAAAGAAGAGGGTACCTTCTCAGATGTACCAAAGGCATCTTTAGTAGAAACATAGGGAATTGGAACAGGACCACCCATTGCATATAACTTATCAAGCTCTTCTCTAGCCTGTTTAGCTCTAGCAGCTTCTTGTTCAGCTCTCCTAACCATATCTGCTCCTTCTTGTTCAGCAGATGCAGAAGAAGGAATAGTATCATGCTCAATAGTGCTAGTAGCCCCCTGTAGATCCATAGATGTATCAGCAGTACTGGGTGAAGCTTCAGGAGAAACAATAAGAGGTTCAGTAGATGGTACTCTTTCAAAGATTGACACCTTCAAGACGTTCCTCGCCAGAAACAAAGATGAGTGCTTTGTTGTGCTCTATTATCAGCAAAAGAAGTCACAATCTCAACAGTCTTGGGTCTTTTGGCTTTGGGAGCATCCATACTACCAGCAATCCTTTTCAATTTAGAAGTTGGTGTAATATGCTTCATAATCTTATGATACATACTAGTCAAGTCAGATTCAGATAAAGCCCAGACTTGCTTCCTTGTCAAACCAGACTGATAGAGAGCAGTACTTTGATTATACACCACATTCCTCATATACGTTTTCTTCTGTGATGTAGTCTGTGGTGTCTCCCTCTTAGCTTTAGCCTTTTGTGCAGCAATAGCTTTTCTCTTTGCAGCTGGTGCTTGCTTCTTTTGTTGTCCAATAGCCATCATTTGTGCAGCAAAGTTTTCACTATCAAAATCATCTCCTAAAATGCTTTGAGCAAGAGTAGGATTTGAAGCAGCTTGAAGAGTGTAAGAATCCCATTGCTCATCAGTAAAATTAATGGATTGAGCATCCATTCTCTTTGTCTTCAGGAGGCAAATTTGTAGTAAACTGATCTGCAAGATGTTGTGCCAAAGCTTGACTCTTCATCAAATCTGCATACTCGCTAGCATTTTGCTTGTCGTAGCCTTTCCTGTCGGTTACAAGATCCGACCAAGATCTTCATCAACCATAACTCCCTTCCCTTTGTCAGAAATATCCATAGCAGGAACATTGATAGCATGCTCATCAGAAGAATCTTTATGAGGAATATCAACAATTGGAACCGTGTCAATATTCTCAGAAGGAACACCAATTGAAGCATCAGGAGTAATATGTTGAGAAGAATCTTCAACGTGTGTAGGAGAGACAGCAGTATCAAGATCCAAAACAAAAGATCTCCCAGCAACAAATATTTCATGAGGATCTGCTGAAGATTCAGAGGAATCCTTGCTCAAATATTGTCTTCTCCTTCTTCTTGTAAACTGAATAGGTTCCTTTTGCTTTGAGGATGCATCAGCAATTGGAGAAGAATCATGAGTCTGTTGAGCAACATCAGCCAAGATTTCAAGAGAATCCAAATGAATATCCTCCTGCTCTTCATCAGAGGTAACCACAAACTTCCTTTTGTTGTTCTGCCCAAGTTGTACTTCTAACTCCAGAACCTTTCTTTTCAACCCCACAATCTCACCACCAAGTGAGGGTTTGGTATCTGCAAGCTCCTTTCTCGAGATCAGAACCTCTTTCACATAATTGCTCAACAAAGCATATACAGATGTAAGTGTATACGGCCTCACTCCACCAGCCAGATTTCTGGGTAATGGAGCTTCATTGGCCTTCAGAGAAACATGGACATGCTCAAAAATAGGAGAGCTTTCATCAAATGGCTCTCTAACTGACTAGGTGTGGTCACCTATTAAACTCGCTCAAGCTCATCAGGAGTAACATGAGTAGGTGGTGGACTAGGACTAGGTGACAGAGGTAAAGGTGAAGGTGGAGGTTGGTCAGGAGAAACATTTGATGCTTCAGCAGTTATGGAAGGGCCCTCATCAATGGCAACCGATGGATTACCATCGCCAGCCAACATTAGAGAGGGTGGAGCACCAGAACATTTCCTCATCACAGCCTCATTTCCATGTGGCAACATAGCTTCTAGCAAAGGACGATGTGCCCCAACATAATGAGTTTTCATTGAAGCAAACAATTTAGCACTAAGAGCTCCTATGGGACAAAATACTGCCTTGGGTTGTTATGTCTAATATCATTTGTAAAAACCTAGGGTACGTTAGAAACTTATGCTTTTTCCTTTGAATATTTTCAACCATATTATCAAAAATAAACTTAGAGAAATTATAAGTTAAACCCTTTGAAAGACACACAATACCACAACCCAATTGGGTAGAGAATTGATCCCATCCTCATGACTTGTTGCTTATGCACTGAAGTAATGTATGCACAAAAAACCTCCACATAGGGCAAAGCTTATTCTTGTGCCACATATCTGTGTTAGTACTTTGGTATCCAATAGCTCTTAACCCAGCAAGTATCTCTACAGTGTTGGTGTGATAGACCCCACCTTCATCATCCAAACGAAGTTGTGTCCTAATCAAATCCTCACCACCACATACTATGTTCCATCAATCGCTGCTACAATTTCGTGTCACTTCGTTTAGTAGCAGATGCCCAAAATTGTTCAACCAATGATTCAAATATCACATTTGGAGAGTGTGTTAGAGCATAATGAATCTTGGACCGCTTCAAGAAATCCACCATAGGTTCATACAGTTCATGTCCCTTTGCTTTTCCCAGAAAAGCAACCTTGTTATGATCTTTCTTAAATTGAAGCGCCGCCATGTGAGAAATTGTGAGAATGGGTTATGATTCACGCAAATGGAAATGAGTTTAAATTGATTGAAGAGGGAATCAGTTGATTTCGGGCAAAGATTATGCGAAGTAGGTTATAAATAGAAGTTACCCAATTATGGTCAAAAATATCAGAACTAATCGTTGACCATATCTGACGTGTAAAGTAACTCCAACCAAATTCAAAATTAACGCTTCAGCAGAATGGATGGTCAATATGCTGATGGAAGTCAATCAGCAGAATCAACTCAAGTGTAAAAGTATCTTCAGTAAATATCTTGAGTTTTACTGTGCCACCCAACTCGCATTAATTATCATCAAGCCTTGACTCCGCCTATAAGATAATCCCAATTCACAACAAACACATATCAATTACCCCCAATTTACTCCAAAAACCCTAATTTCTCACTAATTCCACAATCAGCAAAAATAAACATGTCTACCAAACCAGAAATCATCGATCTAACTTCCTCTTCATCATCATCATCATCCAGTGATGATTCACACTCATTGTTTCGATACCCTCATCAAGATGAACCTCATCCTTTGAAGTCCCCCTTTCTTCCTTCTTCTGAAGATGATAGTGTAGTGAATCCAAGTGATTCATCTAGGGGTTCTGATGACTCCACAGAGCGTCTAGAGCCAATCTTCAATAGATTGGTGAGAGAGGAAGAGGAGAGGACATCAGCAGGTGTAGAGAAGCCCCAACCTTCACAACCCCAACCCCAACCAAGGCCACATGCCAAAAATACACCACTCCCAAAAACAAGAGAGGTGGTGATTGCTCTTCCTGCTCCAGGATTTGGTGCTTCATACCATGGAAGTAAGGGAAAGGGCAAGGAGGCAGAGGTGAAGGGAAAGGGAAAAGAGAAGGTGGTGTGATGCTCTATGGTGGAACGAGTAGATGGAACAACTGAATATTTCTCATATCACAAATGCATCCATCGTCGTTTTCATCAATCCATCCATTCCATTTTCATCTTCAGCTTCTTCATCGTACTGGTCATGCATATCCACCAGCTTTTGTAATAGATGATAGGATCTAGAATATGTTTGTTAGATTTTGTATAGGGATGGTCTTTTATCTTATTTGAAGTTTATTGTAAGCTGTAAATTGTTTCTTGACTTAATGAACAACATCTCAATGATTATCACTTGATCTTTACTTCAGTACTTCTCTTCAGTAGGAACAATGAGACCAATGAGTATCACTTGAGCTTCTCTTTAGTAGAAACAAACTTTAATCTTACATGACCATATTCCCATTTAATCAAACTTGGTGAACTTCAACTTAAAAAATGCCCTCTGCAAAACAGACACAAAGTAGCACATAAACCAAACCAAGACATACAAAACTTAAAAAACATTAGCTGGTTAGTGTTAGCAAACAAAAATATAAACAATAATCTACAAAATTTACAAGATAGACAACTACAATCCTCCCCTGAGGCATATGCCTCCCCTGAGGCCTATGCCTCCCCTCAAACTCTGCAGTTAAGGGTTAAGCATCCCAATATGGACAACTAGGTGTTGAAACCTGGGTCCATCAAAAGATTTAGTCAGTAAATCTGCCACATTATCATCTGTGTGAATCTTAAGCACCTTTATCAAATGTTTTTCATATGCATCTCTTATAAAATGGTGCCTGATCTTAATATGCTTAGTTCTATTATGAAAAACTGTATTTTTAACAATGCATATGGTACTTTGATTATCAATAAAGATTGTGGTGTTCATGAAATTAAACCCATAATCTAGCAATTGATTTTGTATCCATAGTACCTGACCACAACAATTGGCAGCAGCAACATACTCTGCTTCAGTAGATGAGGTAGCAACAATAGTTTGTTTCTTGCATTGCCAAGAAATCAATCTTCTACCAAGAAATTGGCAACCTCCAGTTGTGGATCTCCTATCCAGATTCGCACCAAGATAATCACTATCACTATATGCTTCCAATACAAAAGGAGAGTCTTTTGGGTACCAAAGACCTAACTTGGGTTGGCCTTTTAGGTACTTGAAGATCTTTTTGAATGCATTCAAGTTGGAAGTAAGTGGAGTGACCTGATGTCTAGAACAAGCACTCACAAAGAAAGGTAATGTCGCCTAGAAGTCTGTTAAATACATTAATGAACCAATCACGGATCTCAGTATAAGTGAACATTCACAGCTGGATCTGGTTCAAAATTGTTCTTTGGTTTTGGAGCTTCATAAGGTGTAGTGGCGGTTCTGACATTTTCCATATCAAATTTCTTCAAAATGTCTCTCACATATTTATCCTGACTGATAAAAATACCATCGTTTTCTGCTGAACTTGTAGACCCAAAAAGAAAGTAAGCTCTCCCATAGCACTCATCTGAAACTCTCCCTTCATTAACTCCTCAAACTCCCTGCACCAAGCTTCTTTAGTGGAGCCAAAGATAATGTCATCCACATAAACTTGCACAAGAATGATGTCTCTGTTATTCTTCTTTAGGAAGAGTGTTTTGTTAATGGCACCTCTTTCAGAACCATGCTTCAGCAGAAATGCAGATAACCTAGCATACCATGCTCTTGGTGCCTGATGTAGTTCATAGAGAGCTTTTACAACCTTGTATACATGTTGTGGATGATCTGGGTCTTCAAAGCCTTTGGGTTGAGTGACATATACTTCTTCTTCAATTTCACCATACAGAAAAGCACCTTTCACATCCATTTGATAAACCATGAACCCCATATAAGATGCATAAGACAAGAAGATTCGAATGGCTTCAACTCTAGCTACAGGTGCAAAAACTTCATCATAATCAATTCCTTCCTCTTGCCTGAACCCTTGAGCCACTAATCGTGCTTTGTTTTTAACCACAATACCCCTTGCATCTCTTTTATTCTTCAAGATCCATTTTTTCCCAATTGCAATCTTCCCATGAGGTAGTCGTACCAATATCCAAACCTGCTGATTCTTGAATTGTTGCATCTCATCTTGCATTGCTTCAAGCCAACTTGAATCTTCAAGAGCTTGAGTAACACTAGTTGGTTCCACTTGAGAAAGAAAGCAAGCAAACAGACAATGCTTAAAGTCTGTGTGATTGTCCCTTTGCTGGTTTGAGACATAGGAAAGAAAAGCAACTTGACCATACTTAGAACTTGTCACAGTACTTCTAGTTCGAACAGGTGCTTGAGGATCACCAATAACATTTGATTGAGGATGAGCACTGTTGATCCTTTTTTGTAGCAGAGGGGTTGACATCAATTGTGGTGTTAAGACTGTTCACAGTTGGTTCAAAATCACTGTCATATGAATGTGAGTTGAAGATTCCATCTTTAGGTTGATGATTACCAAGATCCGAAGGACTTGGAAATCTAGTATATGGTTCTTCAAAGTCTGTGGACACACTAGTAGTAATGGGAGTAGATGCAGCAGGGCTGTCAGCATATTTGGTAATGTTAGGAGAAACAGGATAACTGTCAGGAGAATCATGGTTTCCACTGACTGCTTGTGCTGATTGTCTGATTAGTGCCTTAGCATCTCTTGCAAACTCCACACCAAGCCTCTCAGCTTCTAGATTGGCTGCATGCTCTTGCTTCTTGAGTCTAGCAAGGTCTTCTGCATAGTGTGACTCATCTCCATGCTCATAAGAAGTTACTTTAGAATGATCACCTGCAAAATGGTTGGGAGAGAAGGAAGGTACAAGAATTGGTTGTTCATCATGTTCAGACTCACTGTCTAAGTCATCATCTAGGGTACCTGCATTGTCATTGGGAGACTCTTGTGCACCTGCAGATTGGTTAGCAACATATCTAGTATAACCCAAGTAATCAGTTAAGTAATCCAGGTCAAAGGACCAAACATGACCTTGACCCTGAACATTAGGCTTATCTTCTAGGTATCTCAGATTAAGTGTCTCCTCAATCTTTTTAGCATTCAAATTATATACCCTATAAGCCTTACTATGAGTGAATAACCCTCAATATACCCCTCATCAATTTCTCATCAAATTTTCCCAGTGGATCACTAGTGTTTAAGATGGTCACTTGACATCCAAAAGGTTTGAGGTAATGAATATCAGGAACTTTCCCAGTGAGAAGTTCATAAGGTGTCTTGACATGAGGTCTAGTAATAGATACCCTATTTAGAACATAACAAGCAGTGCTTACTGCTTCAGTCCAAAACATAGTGGGTAATTTAGAGTCTACAAGCATGGATCTTGCGGCCTCTATCAAGGTCATATTCTGTCTTTCAGAAACCCCATTTTGTTGTGGGGTTCTTGGATTGCTATAGTCTTTTTTTATCCCTTTATACTTACAAAGTTCTATTAATACAGCATTTTTGAACTCTGTCCCATTATCACACCTAATACCTTTAACCTTTTTGTTTAGCTGGTTTTCAACAAGGGTAATGAACTCTTTTAAAATTTAGATGTTTCATCTTTAGTTCTCAAAAAGAATACCCAACAAAACCTGCTATAGTCATCAAGTGATTACCAGCGAAGTACTTATGATCAATACTTCGATTTGGGTTGGACCAAAGAGATCCATATGCAGCAAGGAGAGGTTCTGAGATGGTTCTCACAGTTGTAATGGCTTTGTATGAGGCTCTGTGTTGCTTTCCTTTGTTGCAGGAAACACAATTGTGTTCATTGGTGAAGACTTTGGAAGAAAGTCCTTCAACTAGACCCACTTTAGAAAGCTTGTTAATGGTCTTGAAGTTCACATGAGCCATCCTTCTATGCCATTTTGTAGACTCATCCAGGGATGCTTTAGCCACCAAACATGTTAGGTCACCTTCTGGTTGAACATCATTCAAATTGAATGTGTATAAATTGTGGCTTCTAGGAACTCTCAGCAGAATTGATGTATCTTCTGGAAGTGTGAAGTCTTTAGAGAGCACAAGACATTCATCCTCAGAAAATAATACTTTGTTCTTAGTGTCACAAATTTTTGATACTGAGAACAAGTTGAAATGTTGCAGTTCCTTTACATAGTACACATTCTCAAAATCCAAATGAGGTGTTCTAATGGTGCCTTTCCCAGTGTTTTTACCATCTCCTCCACCAAAAGTCACACTGCCTCCTCCTTCTATGGGTACAAAATCATGCATCTTCTCTTTGTTTCCTGACATGCTTCGGGAACAACCACTATCTACTAAGCCAACATCTTTACTCCTCAGAGGATGATCCTACAACAACAACAAGAATATATACAAAATATTAGTACACTATGGAGACTCAAGTCATTACTAACTTGAGCCTGCCTTGTGGATCATAAGATTTAGGCCATGTAGATGTATAAGATCCACCATTGTTCTTGGGCCTCCTTTGAAAATTAGGTCCCTTTTTAGTCCAAGAACAACCTCTACGAGAGCTTCACAAGCATATCCCAATATCCCTTCCCATCATACATTGAGTCAAAACATTCAGGCCAATAACCATTTTGAAAATATGAACTAGTTGGTCGCACATATGCTCTAGCAACTGATCTTCTCCAACCAGAATTTTGTTTGCTGGTTTTATGAGTTGCTTGTGGAACAAAAGATGGTATATCATTAACATTTTTCCATATTGATCTAGGTTTCTTTTGACTAGCACATACACCCATTCTTTGCTCATGAAAATTACAATCCTTAATCAAATGAAGTTTACTTCCACAAACAAAACATTTCTTCTTTTTAGAAGATTTATTCAAATTGAAAGATGTTTCATTACATGCAAAAGCATTCAAACCACTAACATTAACAGAATTGTTTTTAACAGAATTAAAGACATTATTTTGCAAAGAATTAAATGACAAGTCTTCGAGGAAATGTCTTGGAATTTGCTTCCTCGGCACGAACTCTAATGGCTTGTAGGGAGTCTTGAGTGTAGGCTTGGGTGAGGTCTTGGGAAGGTCTGACTTTTCACTTGAATCACAACTGTATACGTGTAGTAGACCCTTGGTCGAGGACTTGTCACTGTCGAACAAGAGACAAAGTCGCGAGATGTAGAATCGGGTCCGGCAAGTCTCTTGACTTTTGCCATAAAGATGGTGTGATCCATCAAAGTCTACAATGATGGAAAGGTCGTGGGCATATGTTCTCCTCTAATAGGTCCAGGAACAGCATGTAATTCTCCTTCTTTTACATAATTAGCTAATCCTGCTGGTGTAGATTTACGCAAATCATTCCTAGCTTCAAAGCCAATATATTTTTTAAAACCTAAACCTAACCCGTGAGTTTACAGATTGACTAGCATAGAGAAAGCGAGCTACTTTGTCACCTGATACTAACCATTCTTTATGTCTAGCTACTTCCTCATCTAGTTTCTTTTTCAACACTTGGTTTTCTGAAACTACATCACCTTTTTCTTTCTCAAGACGCTTTTAAATCAATTCTAGCACATTCTAAATCACTTTCTAACACCCTTATCTTTTCATCATAAGCAAGTTGATTCTTTTGAAACCAAACTTTTTGTCTTTCTACAGTTTTTAAAGCCTTTTTGTAAGCCTCAACTTCGACATAACATTCATTATATTTAGGTTTCAATTCATCATAAGCTTCCTTAAGTTCATTATATCTTTCACTACAACCAAAAACACAATTATGTACCTGAGAGATGCCCATTAAGGCAACTTGATCATGCTTATCCTCTGTAGTACAGCTTGCCAGCAATCCAACATGCTCAGAACCAGGAGCTTCATCATTATCAGGCTCATGCACCTTCCACTTGACATGGTCATCCAGAGTGACCAAAGCATTGGAGGATCCAACTTTGGAATTTCCAGCTTCCATATGATTCTGCTAATAGGAAGAATACCTAACCTCATCACCAGCCTTCCTATCCTTGCATTCTCTTGAGAAGTGACCATCTGACCACAAGTATAGAACTTGACTTTTCTTCTGTCAAATCTTGCTCGATCTCTTCCCTGGAAACCAAACTTTCTCCCATACTTACGCTCAGACTTCTTAATGTCCAGTGAGAGCATGGCCAGTTGCCACTTCAAGTTCATCTCTTCCATATCAAGTGGATCCACTTGTTCAAAATCCTCAAAAGCTAGTTGCTGCCGATTGTCATAATCAGCAACAAAAGAGTGAAGTACATCTTCCAATACACCACTCGATTTAGGTTGAGAATTTGATGGAGTGGTGATGTAGGATGATGATGCTGAGGAAACTGGGCTTGGAGCATAAGTCATCTTATTTGAGGAGGCCCTAACAAATGCCGAGTGATGGGAGTGGATGAACGAAAGGGACTTCGACATCGTGCTCAAGAGTTTTAAGCTTGTTGTAGAGATCATCAAAAGTGACCATATCCAGCCCACCTTTAGCTTGGAGTGCAATGCTCACTTGCAACCAAGATGGAGGTAAAGATCGTAAGAACTTTGAATTATAGTCCTCATTGTTTGGTCTGGCCTTCATCTGATTCAGTTGACTCAAAATATTATGGAACCTGTCATATCCCTTGTGGATACCTTCTTCCTTAGAGATTTGGAATTTTGAAACTGCTTTTCAAAGATTGATTTCATTCTCTTTGACTCATCATTCCCACCAAACCTAGCCTTGATCGCCATCCAGATGTCCTTAGCATCCTCCATGTAGTGAAAGTTACCCATGTGATCATCTGGTATAGCCTGAAGGAGAATAGTTCAAACTTTATTCTCTCTCTGAACAGCCAGTATCTCTTCAGCAGTTTTGGGACCAACGATGGTAATAACACCATCAGCATCTTTGACACACTTCTTCAGACTGTTACCCTTCTTCACAACTTCCCAAAGATTCCAATCAATATTGGAGATCCAATTCTGCATCTTCAGAGCCCACAAATCATACTCCTCCTTCTTTAGGTATGGGAACTTTGCATTGTTGTTTGTGAGATTGAGTTGTTGCAAAGATGTGGTGTTTTGATTGTTAGTGACTTCTATTTCATCATCGCGACCTGCATGGTTATGATTGTTTTGGTTGTGAGGGTGTAAAGAAAAGAATGTTCTTAGTATCACAGAGACTTTCCCGAGGCTCTGATACCACTTGTTGAACCTAGACCTTGATAGATCTTTGAGAGCTCGTAGATCGATAGTAATGTTTATGTAATCACAAACACACTAAAAGAAAGTCTCTAATACTTGTATTCTAAAGCGAAAATAAAACACAAGTAAGAACAGTTGTAACTAAGAATACTTTGATCCTCTATGGATCTTTTAATAAAACTAAAACTTGTTTTTCAAACTCGTACATTATTCATGTCACACCCCCAAATTACCTGTTGTGCAGCGCAATGGAATTCCTGAGGATTGACTGTCATAGCATCACAATCACAGTTATATTGAATGACCTAAAGTGTCGTTTGGTAAATACATCGTTTGATTTAATAAAACAATCAGAGTTTACAAAGTAGGTCCCAAATGAAAATCAACTTGTGCGGAAATAAGTTTGTACAATTCAAACGATGTTTTAAAGTACGTAAAACCCATGTGAGACACGTCGTCATCGCGACTCCATGATGTGTCCAAATGCATGCCATGAAGTGAATGCCTTAGATACCTGAGATGAAACATGCTAAAAGTGTCAACACAAAGGTTGAGTGAGTTCATAGAGTTTGAGTTGAAATGAAAAGCTGTTCGAAATCGTTTATGCAGCAAAGGCATAGTAAATCGTTGAAATGTAAAGACTTTCAAAATCGTTTATGTAGCAAAGGCATTGTAAATCCACTCCGCCCAAGTCCCGCCCATACAAAACTTGCAACCTCGTGTGTTCACAACCCACCGCAGAATATGTAGAGTTTCGTTTAAACGAAATCGTCAAATGAATTCACAAAATAGTGCATGGCTCAATGTATCGAAATCGCTTATGCAAGAAAGGCATTGTGAATCCACTCAGTCCCAAGTCCCGCCCATACAAAACTTGCAACCTGTGTGTTCACAACCCATTGCCAAAATGTATATAGTTTATGATCAAGTGCATGATGTCAAATGAATTCACAATATAGTACCTAACTCGACGTAGAACAATAGCACATAATCAATAGTACTTAACTCGACGTAGAACAATAGCACATAATCAATAGCACTTAACTCAATGTATCAGAGTCAATGACATAGTACTTTATTCTACGATGTATCAGTAGTCAACTGATATAGAACGCTATAATGACGAAGCACTATAGCACGCAAACAAGAACAATTGATATAGTATAACCTTTGATTTAGAAACAATGGTAATCATGATAGATTTTAGCCTTAAAATCTAAAGTACTTGTGAAAAATAATTGAGCATGTATCTCCCCCAAAACAGTTATGAAAACAAGTAAAAGCAGGGGCTACGAAACTCACTTGGTAAACCGGACGAAATGACAAGAGTGAGTACACTGAGGTATAATGTGATATGCTATCCGTACCTAGTACCAATGATATGATCTGATATGAGTTGCAATGTAATGTTATGCATGCATTTCAGATGTTATTTATACCATTTACGAGTTTTGAAAATATTACTCGTCGTCGAAAAAATACTCTTTTGACGTCTTGACCCTTCAAAAATGACTTTACATGTTTTTACATTAAAATGTCATCCTATAATGGTTTTATAATGATTTATAGTGAAATTATTTCTTTTCGTCGCAAAACAATGTCGTCGGAAATTTTTATGAAATTAACAAAAATGGCTCCGGAAAACATCAGAAACGGTGTACGCCGATCGTTAGAGAACGAACTCGACGGTTTTGGAAAGTTTGTATCGATATCTAGAAGTTTCAGCTCAGGAGTTTTCGTCCAAAAGGTCTCGATCATAAAGATATTAAGGGTTAAAGTTGATGATTTTGCTATGTTGTGCAGAAAATGAGTTTCGGCCAAGTTTGAACATCCGTAAATAATTGACTACAACTCCGCTTGACAAACAGCTTTTTGTTTTGAAAAATATGGCCGGTGAACTTGATTTTACTAGGAGACATTTCGGTCCATAAAGTTTTGCATCATAGTTAAAAACAGCCGCAAACATGGTCGTTACAGCTAATGTAACACTTGTAACGTAAAAATAATATAGTTTTTCAGAAAATAATAGTTACGGCAACTTTATAAAAACGTGCATATATTTGTCGCTTTCAAACCGCTTTCTACGTATAATACGTCCTTAGCTTCGTATCGAAGTAAACTAATATATTTTTGAGAAGTCGAAATAATTTGTGAAGCTTAAGGCTCGTTTTGACCCGAACAAACTAAAAACAGTTTGCTGAAAATCCAGAAAATAATATCGTTCCGTCGCCAAACTTTAAAAATTCACCACGGCTTCGTTATAAGTCCGTTTTATCCGTTCAAGCGCCACGGATTCGTTTTTAAATATATTTTCTAAAAATCAAGGCCAAAGTTTCGTACAATCTGTTGGTTTTTCCAGAAATTCGAATTAAGGACAGAACGAAGAATATAGTTATCGAAAATAGTTTTTCTCGGACAAAACCTATTCTAATCCCTTCAAATCAACTCCAAACTAATCTAATCCTACCATACACCTTCTTAGGGTGTCATGGGTTCCTAATCACCATCAAGACCAAAGAATACCATGGAAATAATTATAGGATGACCATAAATATATATAACTCAAAAATCATGAAATAAATGGTATAAATCACATAACTTGCATAATATCTCCAAAAATGAAAAGAAACATATGAAAATGAAAAGGAAACATGAAAATGATAAAAAACATGCTTACTAGTGAAAATGAAGAGGTGTAAGTAACAAGGATTAACTTAAATATCCTTGGTTTTTATTTCAAAACCATATAAAGGATATAAACTAGGTTGTAAACACTTGATTTTGCAAAAACTTTTGATCCCTTGGAGTCTTGATGCTTGGCCGGTTTTATGGAGCAAAAGAGAAGAGAGAAAACTAAATTTTTAACACTTGCAACTATGAGAAAATTAAGGTGAAATGATGTATAAGACTTTTTGGAGAAAGAGTAGAAACATGTATAAACTTGAACCATACCAATCAATAACTACACCCTCCATAGGGCCGGATTTTGGGGCAATCTTGTATCCCAAGATATTTTTTTTTTTTTCTTTTATAATGTATTTGTATATACTTGTATAATTTGCAAGATAGTGTAAGTAAATGTGTAGGAAAAAGTACAAGTATAGGTAAATGGAAATTTTTGGTACATGTAAGTTTTTAATAATTCAAAATAGGATGTAATGAGGTGATAAAAATTGTAAAAATGCTTTCCTTGTGAAATTTGGGTGATAAAATAATTATCGTATAATTTTTAAGAAAACGACGTAATAATTAAACTTTTACGATTAGTATACCAAATAAATTTGTAACACTAGGAAAACTAAAAATATAGTTTTTATGAACTAAATGTAAGTTTAAAAATACCTCGGGATCATTTTTGAAAGTAACGGATTAAATATTAAAAATAATAACTCACGCGATAAAGATTATTAAATATAAAAATTACGCGTAAAATATGAAATGAAATGTCGTGAATGAACTAATGAGATGCAAATGATGTCAATGAAATGTAGACTAATCATAGTCCATATGAAATGTACGTGATGTCATGATCATGAATTCGCCGCTAAACCTCCAAGGTTACGCGAATTTGAAACAAGTAAACCAAGTTTACTATAAATGTTGAAATAGTGAGGCATAAATTGTATCGAGGAATGACCTGAAAGTACGGGTTGTCACATTCGCCCATCCAAAAAGGAATTCAGTCCCTGAATTCAATCGTTGATAGGTCTAACGGGTTTAGGGTTTGATGTGGCAAACTTTCCCATTCCCGAGCAAAATCCTCAAAAGACTTTTTGGTAACCGATTTTTGCTTAATCCCACAACTCATCAAACAAGAACTGTCATACGATTAGGCTAAATCGGTTTAGGTAACAACTTGTTTCTAGCTCGATCTTTGCAACTCATCAAACAAGAACCGTCACGCGGATCAAACTGGAAACAAGTGGTTTGAAGAAAATCTTTTGAAAATTTGGCTCGATTACGGAATTGCTTACACATATAAGCCTACTACTCCCTTCATTGCATGATTCATCCTGAATTAGACATAGGTGATCAGGCTATGTATAATTTAGGAGTAACTATGCAATGCTTGGACTAATCGACTCATATGTTGTTTGGTGTTGAGTCAACTGATGTTAAAATTGTGATGAACATCGAGGAGAGAAGACATGGAGAAGTGTCGTTAAAATGATAGTTAAAGTAAAAAGAATTAAAATCCTCGTAAATGATAACAAATCGGAAAGAAAATAAAGTACAATAGATGAGAATATTTTACAACGAGTAGTTTGTCAAACAAAAATACATCTTAGGTTATAAAGATTCGGATACGATGGAAAACATAAACTTAATACGACCTAGTACATAAGGAGAATTAAGACTGTTAGTTTCCGAATTTCTTCAGTCTTCTGCGTTGTTGTGACCATGACGAGCTCCTCCTCCTCCTTCTAACATATATACATTCCCATGAGCACCTTCGACTTGTTGACCTTGGTTTTGAGGACATTGATTCCGATAGTGTCCTTGCTCCCACATCCGAAGCATGTGACTACAGCTTTGCCCTTACAGTCCTTAGCAAGGTGTCCTACTTTGTGACAGCTAAAACATATACCACATGGACCATTATGATGTAGCGTGCATTGGCGGCATCGTGGTAAGTTTCCTACATAAGCTCTTCCCCTGGTTGGTGCAAAGAACATAGACCCTCGCGATTTCTTGTCTTCTATTCTGTTGTTGGTGATGGTTAGTGTTATGGTTTTGGTTGTCGTTATCATAACCTCCTTGGTCGTCTTCCCATTTTCTTTTGTTGTTGTTGATTTGGTTATCGTCGTTGTCGTTGTTGTTTTGGTTATTGTTGTAGTTGGTGCGGTTGTTGGGGTTGTTGTTGTTTTGGTTGGTGTTGGTGTACTTGCCTCTCTTCACTACCTGAGCCATGAGCTTTTGAGTCAATCGAATAGCTTCCTCAATCGTTTGGGTCAAGAAGTCACGCCTCCTTGAATAATTTCGGGAAGTCCTTCAATGAAAGCCTCCAGTAGCTTCTCATTATCTGAAACCATAGATGGACATAACACGGCCAATTCTTGAAATCTCCGAATATAAGTGTCGATATCATACCCAATAGTTTTTAGTTCATAGAACTCCGTTTCCAACTTTTTCACTTCCGTTCGAGGACAAAACTTCTTAGTCACCAAACCCTTAAATTCCTCCCAAGTAAGCTTGAAAGCATTCTCCATTCCAATCGGTTGAGCATAAGAATTCCACCAAGACAATGCTCCATCGAGTAATGTGCCCGTAGCAAACTTAACCTACTGTCATCCTGACAAATACAAAGCAAAACACCGATTCCAATTTTTCAAACCATCGAACCATGGCTGTAGCTCCTCGGTACCTCTAAACTTAGTGGGATCTCCACTCTTGAAATCCTTGTAAGAACAGCTCTTAACTCCGGATCCTCCTGCATTTCCAGCAAGAGCAATAAGAAGCCTAGCGGCTTCAAGAAGAAATACGGCCTCAAAGCAGCAGCAGCCACTGCTTTCCTTTCAATCCTTAATGCCTCTGCTACACTATCCCTTACCAACTTTTGAATAGCGCTGGGTCATTACAGTGTGTGGCTTTCTTCGACGCCATAATTCTTCAAAATAAGAGGAAAGGGTGAGACGTAGCAAAATCCGATGTTAATAATAAACGCTCCAGAAAAATGTGATAAGAAATGATAAATTTGAGGTTATGTTTCAAAATGATCGCTCGGTCGAAAAGATGGGTTATGAGGTGTTGTGAGTGCTTCAATGTATGATGGTTTAGAGACTTAATGTGTGAATAAAGTGTAACTCGACATGTTAGTGGTGAAACAAAGGAATGAGAGCGACTTCGCCCTATATAAAAGTTTATCTCGGCATTCGTCGTTATCGATGATGAATCAGCTGATATAAAAAAATTGTGATAGGGAATGACAAGGAATTCTCCACGTTAGAGTACGGGGAAAAGATAATGGAATGGGCATTTAAGGGCATCCATGTGACAATCGTTTTGAAATGAAAGTAAATAACTCAAAAATGTACGATAAATCGCATGCAAAGCGAACATGCACTTGTAAAGAAATGATGAGATGCTATGATGATGTAGTTATAGTCTAGGGTCAATGATGCAACCTAGTCTCTATAACGAAGCTCGATGCCAATCTGCCACACCCCCAAATTACCTGTGCAAATGTGCAAATGGAATTCCGGGATTGATCTGTCATAGCATCACAATCACAGTTATATTGAACGACCTAAAGTGTCGTTTGGTAAATACATCGTTTGATTTAATAAAACAATCAGAGTTTACAAAGTAGGTCCCAAATGAAAATCAACTTGTGCGGAAATAAGTTTGTACAATTCAAACGATGTTTTAAAGTACGTAAAACCCATGTGAGACACGTCGTCATCGCGACTCCATGATGTGTCCAAATGCATGCCATGAAGTGAATGCCTTAGATACCTGAGATGAAACATGCTAAAAGTGTCAACACAAAGGTTGAGTGAGTTCATAGAGTTTGAGTTGAAATGAAAAGCTGTTCGAAATCGTTTATGCAGCAAAGGCATTGTAAATCGTTGAAATGTAAAGACTTTCAAAATCGCTTATGTAGCAAAGGCATTGTAAATCCACTCAGCCCAAGTCCCGCCATACAAAACTTGCAACCTGTGTGTTCACAACCCACTGCCAAAATATGTAGAGTTTATGTTAAAAGAAATCGTCAAATGAATTCACAAAATAGTGCATGGCTCAATGTATCGGAATCGTTTATGCAGCAAAGGCATTGTGAATCCACTCAGTTCCAAGTCCCGCCCATACAAAACTTGCAACCTGTGTGTTCACAACCCATTGCCAGAATGTATATAGTTTATGATCAAGTGCATGATGTCAAATGAATTCACAATATAGTACCTAACTCGACGTAGAACAATAGCACATAATCAATAGTACTTAACTCGACGTAGAACAATAGCACATAATCAATAGCACTTAACTCAATGTATCAGTAGTCAACTGACATAGTACTTTATTCGACGATGTATCAAGTAGTCAACCGATATAGAACGTTATACCACGAAGCACTATAGCACGCAAACAAGAACAATTGATATAGTATAACCTTTGATTTAGAAACAATGGTAATCATGATAGATTTTAGCCTTAAAATCTAAAGTACTTGTGAAAAATAATTGAGCATGTATCTCCCCCAAAACAGTTATGAAAACAAGTAAAAGCAGGGGGCTACTGAAACTCACTTGGTAAACTAACGAAATGACAAGAGTGAGTACACTGAGGTATAATGTGATGCGTTATCCGGTACCTAGTACCAATGATATGATCTGATATGAGTTGCAATGTAATGTTATGCATGCATTTCGTATGTTATTTATACCATTTACGAGTTTTGAAAATATTACTCGTCGTCGAAAAATACTCTTTTGACGTCTTGACCCTTCAAAAATGACTTTACATGTTTTTACATTAAAATGTCATCCTATAATGGTTTTATAATGATTTATAGTGAAATTATTTCTTTTCGTCGCAAAACAATGTCGTCGGAAATTTTTATGAAATTAACAAAAATGGCTCCGGAAAAACAGTCGTAAAACGGTGTACGTCGATCGTTAGAGAACGAACTCGACGGTTTTGGAAAGTTTGTATCGATATCTAGAAGTTTCAGTTCAGGAGTTTTCGTCCAAAAGGTCTCGATCATAAAGATATTAAGGGTTAAAGTTGATGATTTTTGCTAATGTTGTGCAGAAAATGAGTTTCGGCCAAGTTTGAACATCCGTAAATAATTGACTACAACTCCGCTTGACAAACAGCTTTTTGTTTTGAAAAATATGGCCGGTGAACTTGATTTTACTAGGAGACATTTCGGTCCATAAAGTTTTGCATCATAGTTAAAAACAGCCGCAAACATGGTCGTTACAGCTAATGTAACACTTGTAACGTAAAAATAATATAGTTTTTCAGAAAATAATAGTTACGGCAACTTTATAAAAACGTGCATATATTTGTCGTTTCAAATCCGCTTTCTACGATAATAATACGCCTTAGCTTCGTATCTAAGTAAACTAATATATTTTTGAGAAGTCGAAATAATTTGTGAAGCTTAAGGCTCGTTTTGACCCGAACAAACTAAAAACAGTTTGCTGAAAATCCAGAAAATAATACGTTCGTCACAAACTTTAAAAATTCACCACGGCTTCGTTATAAGTCCGTTTTTATCCGCTCAAGCGGCCACGGATTCGTTTTAAAGTATATTTTCTAAAAATCAAGGCCAAAGTTTCGTACAATCTGTTGGTTTTTCCAGAAATTCGAATTAAGGACAGAACGAAGAATATAGTTATCGAAAATAGTTTTTCTCGGACAAAACCTATTCTAATCCCTTCAAATCAACTCCGAAACTAATCTAATCCTACCATACACCTTCTTAGGGTGTCATGGGTTCCTAATCACCATCAAGACCAAAGAATACCATGGGAATAATTATAGGATGACCATAAATATATATAACTCAAAAATCATGAAATAAATGGTATAAATCACATAACTTGCATAATATCTCCAAAAATGAAAAGAAACATATGAAAATGAAAAGGAAACATGAAAATGATAAAACATGCTTACTAGTGAAAATGAAGAGGTGTAAGTAACAAGGATTAACTTAAATATCCTTGGTTTTTATTTCAAAACCATATAAAGGATATAAACTAGGTTGTAAACACTTGATTTTGCAAAAACTTTTGATCCCTTGGAGTCTTGATGCTTGGCCGGTTTTATGGAGCAAAAAGAGAAGAGAGAAACTAAATTTTAACACTTGCAACTATGAGAAAATTAAGGTGAAATGATGTATAAGACTTTTTGGAGAAAGAGTAGAAACATGTATAAACTTGAACCATACCAATCAATAACTACACCCTCCATAGGGCCGGATTTTGGGGCAATCTTGTATCCCAAGATATTTTTTTTTTTTTCTTTTATAATGTATTTGTATATACTTGTATAATTTGCAAGATAGTGTAAGTAAATGTGTAGGAAAAAGTACAAGTATAGGTAAATGGAAATTTTTGGTACATGTAAGTTTTTAATAATTCAAAATAGGATGTAATGAGGTGATAAAAATTGTAAAAATGCTTTCCTTGTGAAATTTGGGTGATAAAATAATTATCGTATAATTTTTAAGAAAACGACGTAATAATTAAACTTTTACGATTAGTATACCAAATAAATTTATAACACTAGGAAAACTAAAAATATAGTTTTTATGAACTAAATGTAAGTTTAAAAATACCTCGGAATCATTTTTGAAAGTAACGGATTAAATATTAAAATAATAACTCACGCGATAAAGATTATTAAATATAAAAATTACGCGTAAAATATGAAATGAAATGTCGTGAATGAACTAATGAGATGCAAATGATGTCAATGAAATGTAGACTAATCATAGTCCATATGAAATGTACGTGATGTCATGATCATGAATTCGCCGCTAAACCTCCAAGGTTACGCGAATTTGAAACAAGTAAACCAAGTTTACTATAAATGTTGAAATAGTGAGGCATAAATTGTATCGAGGAATGACCTGAAAGTACGGGTTGTCACAATTCATACTAATGTGTTCCTTTTATAGACAAGGAACCCTAAACCGTTTCCCAAGAAACGTATAATCATAAAACTAAAAGAGATATACATTATCACTTCCTAATAAAGCTCATGCATATCCTAACTAACTATAAACTACGCGGAATATCTATATCTGCAGAAACAAACTACACGATTTTACTACTTCCGCAGAATCATTTCTTCAGCAGATTCCAGCACTTCAGCAGAATCCGTCAGCAGTATTTTCAGTAGAATTCTTACTTTGTAGAATTCCCAACACAGTCTGCAAGCTTAACTTAGGAAGTATCTGGGTGTGTGTTGTGTTTAGGCTAGTTTCGGTGTCTAGGTCGAAGGAGGATAGATTTTTGGGATTATTGGAAGTTGTGATTGGTTTCTTGGTTGTGGCTAGTGTCTAGGTTTCTTTTTTGGTTATCTTGTTTGGTATGTGTGCTTTCTTTTCTTGTTTCTCATTATGGCTATTATGATTAGTAGCTTGGTTTAGAGTAATCCTCTGCATCTTCATCCTAATGATTCTAATTGTGCATCTATTGTTACTGTGAAATTATCTGGTGTTGAGAATTATAGGGTTTGGTCTAGTGCTATTAAATTGGCTATGCAAATTAAAAATAAAATGGGTTTTTTAGATGGTACTTGTGTTAGAACTGCTTATGCTGCTAGTCCTTTGTTAGAGGCACAATGGGATAGATGCAATGCTGTTGTGTTAAATTGGTTGTTAAGTTCTTTATCTCAAGATGTGTATCTTGGTCATGTGTTTCTGATTCTGCTGCATCTGTTTGGAAAGATTTAAAGGACACATATGATAGAATTGATGGTTCTGTGGTGTTTAATTTGATGCAAAAGATTAATTCATTTAAGCAAGGTGGTTTACCTGTATCTGAATATTTTCATAAGTTGAATTCTTTGTGGAGAGAATTTGATACTTTAACTAAACTTCCTGATTGTGTTTGTGAGGCTAGAATTGAGTTAGTTGATCATGCTAAACTGTTGAAACTTATGCAATTTCTGATGGGTCTTGATGGCATATATCAACCCATCAGAAGCTCTATTCTAACTAGGGAAGTCATTCCTGAGGTTAAAGATGCTTTTGTGATTGTGTCAAGGGAAGAATCCCATAGAGGGATTCCTTCCACTTCTGCTAAAATTGAGAAACCACAAATTTCTACTTTTGTTTCTAGGCCTAATGGTAATAACAAGAATAACTTTAATAATAATAGGTCTGGAAACAGTAATAATAGAGGAAATTATGACAATCTGTTATGTAAAAACTATGGTTTAAAAGGGCATACTATTGAAAGATGTTTTGAACTAATTGGTTATCCTCCTGGTTTTAAAAAGAAACCTAATTTGAAACCTGCAACTGGTTTTAATAATGGTAAAAGTAATAATGCCAAGGTTAAGGGTATGCCTAATGTGAGTGGTGATGTTAAAAATATTGGTACTGTATCTTTCACTAATGAGCAGGTTATGAAGTTGATGAATCTTTTGAATGATAAACTGCTTCGCCGCTTCATGCTAGTATGGCAGGTAGTGATTATTGTTCCTTCTTTAACTGCAATGTGTTTTTTAATTAGCACTTCTATCAGTTCTTTTGTGCTAAGATAAATGTTAAGGGTGTTTCTTACCATTTAGGATGGATCATAGATTCAGGGGCTAATCAGCATATGACTAATAATACTGATAAAATGTTTAGCTTACTTGATATATCTTATTTGAATTTAACTGTTTGTCATCCTAATGGTACCCTTGCTAAGATTACTCATGTTGGTAATCTGAGACTTAACAAGAATGTTGTTTTGTTTGATGTGTTAGTTGTGCCTGACTATTGTGTTAGTCTATTATATGTGCATAAAATGATTAAAGACAGTAAGTTGACTGTTGGGTTTGATGAGACTAAATGCTATATTCAGGATTTGAAAAAGCAGAGTGTTCTGGGGACTGGTAGTGAGTTTGGTGGTTTGTATCTGTTTGATAGAGATTGTGATAAGTCTGTTGTGGTTAATCAAAGTGAGTTTTTTGCTTGTCATGTTTCTAAAGAAGTCTGGCACAATAGGTTTGGACATCCTACTAACCAAGTTTTGAAAATGCTTAAACAATCTTTAAATTTGACTAATGTTGATCATGAAGGTCCTTGTGAGGTTTGCCATAAGGCAAAACAAACAAGGGATTCTTTTCCTTTAAGTGAAAATAAATATTTGTTTTTTGGTCAACTGATACATCTTGATGTCTGGGGTCCTTATAAAGTGGTTAGCAGGGAAGGTTTTAGATATTTCTTGACTGTTGTGGATGACTATAGTAGGTCTGTCTGGGTGTATATGCTTAAAACAAAAGATGAAGTGTTTTCAATGTTTGCAAGTTTTTATAATCTGGTTCTTACTCAGTTTAATAAAAGATTAAAAAGATAAGGTCTGATAATGGTACAGAGTTTTTGAATAACAGAATGTCAGATTTTTTAAATACCATGGGTATTATTCATCAAACCACTTGTGGATATACACCTCAATAGAATGGTATTGCTGAAAGGAAATATAGACATCTGCTAAATGTTGCTAGAAGTCTTATGTTTCAGGGGGAATTCCTCTTGTTTATTGGCCTGAATGTGGTCTTACTGCTACTTATTTGATTAACAGGCTTTCTTCCTCTGTTTTAAAGGGTAAGTCACCCTTTTCTCTGGTCTATAATAGGGAACCTAATTTGTCTCATCTTAGGAGTTTTGGGTGTCTGTGTTTTGCTGCTATTGTCAAAGGGTCTGATAAGTTTTCTGAAAAATGTGTTTTAATTGGATATGTTGCAGGAAAGAAAGCTTATAAGCTTCTAAGTCTTGAAAATAGAAGTGTTTTGTATTCAAGAGATGTTAAGTTTTATGAAACTATCTTTCCATATAAAATGAATCAGAATGATGTTTTTAAAGAAGACTTAGAATTTTCAAACTTAAACTTTTTTGATTTTGTTGATTCAGAATATGTGTCAAAACCCAAGACTCTTGTCCTACTCCCAATGATGATAGTGTGAATGAGGAAGCTACATCTGTAGGTAGAGATGGTAGGATCCATCAACCAGATGTTGTGGCAAATGGAGGTCATAATGTAAATGTAGAGCAAATACATAATTCTGATAGTTTGCTACCATCTGGAGATGATGTGCATTCTGCAACTCCTTTAGATGATAATACAAGTTCTGAGGGAAATGTTGGTCCAAATTTATCTGATGATAATAGGAATCAAAATGTTTTGCAAAATCAAATTGAGGAAGGGTCTGTTAGTCATAGAAGGTCTTCCAGATCTTCTAAGTTGCCTGAAAGGTTGAATGATTATGTGTTAGAAACTAAGGTTAAATATGGATTAAATAAGTATGTTGATCATGCTGTTTTAAGTGCTGAAAATTGTTGTTTTGTGTCTAATTTGAATAAGACCATTGAGCCTAGTAGTTATGATGAAGCCAGTAGATATCCTAACTAGGTTAATGCTATGAATGAATAAATTTATGCTTTACATGAGAATAATACTTGGGAAGAAACTGAATTACCTGTTGGTAGAAAGCCTATAGGTAGCAAATGGGTTTGGAAAATTAAGTATAAATTTACTGGTGAGGTTAAAAGATACAAGGCTGGACTTGTTGCTCAGGGTTATGGTAAGAAAGAGGGTATTGATTATGAGGAGACTTTTAGTCCTGTTGTGAGAATGGGTACTGTTAGATGTTTGTTGAGCATTGTTGTTAAATATGATTGGTGTGTTTTTCAAATGGATGTTAATAATGCATTTCTTTATAGTGACCTTAATGAGGAAGTATATATGCTTCCTCCACCTGGATATTCTACTAAAGGTGATAATAAAGTATGCAGATTAAAGAAGTCATTGTATGGGCTTAAACAAGCTCATAGACAATGGAATCACAAATTGTCTGAAGCTTTGTTTGAAGCAAAATTTGTTCAATCAAAAAATGATCACTCATTCTTTATTAAAAGAAATGGTAAAACTGTTGTGTTTCTATTAGTATATGTGGATGATTTGATCATTATTGGTAATGATATTGAGGAAATTGAAAAAGTGAAATAGTTTTTAAAAACTAAGTTTAAAATAAAATATTTGGGTGAGTTAAAGTTTTTTCTGGGAATTAAAGTTTTGAAGACTACAATTGGGCTATGTTTGAATCAAAGGAAGTATTGTCTTGAGCTGTTAAATGATTATGGGTTGCTTGCATGTAGACCATTTATGACTCCTTTACCTGAAAATTATGTCTTGGCTCATAAGGAAAGTGATACTGATAAGTTGTTAAAAAAAGTTACTGGTTATCAGAAATTGGTAGGAAAGCTTATATACCTAACTATGACCAGGCCTGATATTTCATTTGATGTTCAATGTTTGAGTCAATACATGCATGCTCCTTTACAGTCTCATATGAGCCTTGGTTTAAGAGGGTTGAAATACTTGAAACTTGCTCCTGGAAATGGTATAGGATTTAATAAATCTGAGAACAAGTTTGGTGTTATTGCTTATTCTGATTCTGATTGGGCTAAATGTCCTGTTACAAGAAGGTCTGTTTCTGGTTATTGTGTTTTTGTGAATGTTAATCTTGTTTCTTGGAAAAGCAAGAAGCAGGCTACTTTGTCCAAATCTTCTGCAGAAGTAGAATATAGAAGTATGGCTTCTGTAACTTGTGAGGTTATGTGGATTTTGAAAGTGTTGGAGGATTTGGGTGAAACTGGGTTATTACCAGTTAGTTTGTGTTATGATAATAGATCAGCAATTCAGATTGCTGCAAATCCTGTCATGCATGAAAAAACTAAGCATTTTGATATTGATGTTCATCTTGTAAGAGAAAAGGTTGCTTCTAGTTTAATCAAGACAGTGAATGTTGATTCTAAAAATCAACTTGCTGATATTCTAACAAAATCTCTTGGGTCTATGCAACATGGTTTTTTCGTAAAGAAACTGGGTATGTTGAATTTATTTCTTTCATGAGATTGAGGAAGGGTGTTGAAATATATCAATCTTATGAAAGACTGAGGGCTTAATATGGAATATATTAGGCTTGGTTTCTCTAATATCTAAGTTTCTGTCATGTTTGGTTAGTTTGTATTGTGCAGGGGTTAAAGTGTAACTTCTCAGGCTATATAAGGAGATATCTCTCCTAGGGTTCTGCAGTTTTACACACACAAAGTTTCATCTCAGTTTTTCTCTCTAGCGATTGTATTTAGTTGATTCTTGATCTTGGTTTCATTGTTCACTGGGTTTGTTGTTGAGTTTGTTTTAAGATCATCTTGATCTTAACAGTTTGTTTTAGATTTGTGTTCTTGATCAGTTACTGATTGGTTTGTGTTTGAGTTTGTATGATAGCACCTTATAGAGGGACTATCTCTTTTCTTTTGTATTGTATGCTTGCATCCGTGTTGGGGACAAGCTTTCAGTGTATATTGTAATAATAAAAGTTTGATCACCAAGGGGTGGTTGGTTGGGTGATTACACCTTGTGTTTTAGTTGTTTTGATACCATTTTTACAAAATTACAACGAAAAGTCTGAGTTCTCACCCTCGTCCCAATATTGTTCAAAAGCCTCAGCAATCATGTCCTTTTCATACTCTTTTTAATTTCCAAGATGTCAAGCAAGTTGTCCTGGCGATATTGGGCTTCCCTTGCTTCTTGCTCCATACGAGCAGCTTCCTCTCGTAGTTCTCTTTCTTCTGTTTCTTTCCTGACTTCCTCATCCTGCTCAAGTAGTCGGAGTTGATCCTCGGTAAGATTAAAGGGATTGGGTTGGTGTTCTACAACCGGTGGAGTGTTAACCGGTTCATTTTCCATTGGGAATACCGAAAAGATATCTTCCAGTGGAGTGTTATAAACTTCATTTTCCATTGGGTTGGAGCTGGGGATTTGTTGTGAGAAGTCGTGTAGACTGGAGAATTGTTGTGAGAAGTCGTGGTGACTGGGGAATTTTTGTGAGAAGTCGTGGTGATTGGGGAATCGTTATGAGAAGTCGTGGTGACTGCGGAATTGTTGGGAGAAGTCTTTGCGAGACATTGTTGAGAATATGTGTGTTAATTGTGTGTATGAGAAACAAAAGAGTGTGGGTATATATTGGAAAATTTTTGAATCCTCCCGCTCGTACTGTAGCCTTTAATTTGAATTTGAAGCAAGTGTGGGTAATATTTTGTGTTGCTTGTATTTTATTTTATGTAAGAAAAGATTTTTTTGGCAAACTGTAGGACTTTGTTGGATTTTTGATGTGTGCATAATCAGTCGAAAATGTGACACATATTTCCAAGATGTGACCGACGGTCGATATTGTCGATTTCCTCACATTGGGCTCGACCGACCGAAATATCGGTCGACCTACACCCTTGACCGATCGATTATGTTGAGCCTTATATTTGGTATTATAAATGCAAATCACAGTGTCAAAACCAAACAATTCTTTTATCTTTTCAAATCTAAAACCCAACCCAAACCCACAAAACAAACACACCCTAACTAGGCACATAAAACAACATATGTGAATGAAGATATACGATCTGATTATATGTTGTTACTTCAATAATATGGTTAGCAAAACTATTAGCTAGATAGATTTCATATTATCTAGTTACTGTTGGAAAATTTAGTGCACTTGTGGGAATAGTTCACACCTTGTAATGGGTTAGGAGGTACGGAGTGTACACCCATAAGGTCCATGAACACCCTGACTCATGTAGTGGTTTGTATTGGTAGTGCTTGGTGAAAGTACTATTGTGGTTACCACTGATTATCAGTGTTACCACTGAAGCAGATCCAATGGATCGTGTTTCCACTGAAGTGGTGTTTAACTGAAGTAGTGTTTACACTGAAGCAGTGGTGTTTCCACTGGCAGTGTAACCATGATAGCACTATGAAAGTACTGATGAAAGTACCGCTTGTAACGGCTTTGACCTATTCAAGTGGCAGTTTCAACTGCTTAATGACCACGCTTAATTGGTCATGTAACCACTAACGGCTATAATGGGGATAATTATGAGGCTATTAATGGCCGATTAATACTCATAATTCCATTGAATTAGCCAAGAGTATTATCCTATAAATAGGATATCCGATTATGCATGAAAGAAAACAAAAACACAAAACACTTATAAGCGCAAGGGTTATTGAATTGTGCCTAATTCCATAACTGCATTTGGTCTTATCCCAAGTAGATATTCGTGTAACCCACGCATTAGGGTCGAATAGTTTACTTTGGAAAGTGATCACACGATTCCAAGTGATATCCGGTAACCACCTAGTGGTATTGCTACATGTATTGATTGTCTTAACCCTGCTCTGGGGAGATACACCCCAACAATCAAAGTAAACTATTTTGTGATAATCAATGGCAACCGCTGCAATGAAACACATGGCTTCAAACTTTGCTAAGCTGGACAAGTTTGAAGGGGTGGACTTTAGGAGGTGGCGGAAGAAGATGCACTTCTTACTGTCAAGTATGAGTGTGGTCTATGTGCTAACCACACCTATTCCTGATGATGGTGATGATGCTACTGTGGAGCAGATCAGGAGGAGGAGCAAATGGGAGAATGATGACTACATATGCAGAGGTCTTATTCTCAATGGTATGTCTGATTCTCTGTTTGATATTTATCGGAACTTTGAATCTTCCAAAGAACTGTGGGATTCCTTGGATGCCAAATATATGCCTGAGGATGCATCAAGTAAGAAGTTTCTTGTTAGTAATTTCACAAATTACAAAATGACTGATTCAAGACCAGTCATGGAACAATACAATGAACTTCTTGGAATACTTGGAAGGTTTACACAACACAATATGAACATGGATGAGGCTATTAAAGTCTCTTGTGTCATTGACAAACTCCCTCCTTCTTGGAAAGATTTCAAGCATACCTTGAAACATAAGAAAGAGGAGTTAACTCGTTGAGTTGGGCATCATCGCAAGATTGAGGAATCTCTCAAGATGCAGGATAATGACAAGCCAAAGAGTAGCAATGCTATGGGACCATCTGTTGTCAATATGGTGGAGCATAACAACTCCACCAGGTACAATGACAACAAAGGCAAACGCAAATATCATGATAACATAAGGGCAGATCCTAACAAGAAGGAAACACCTACTTGTTGGAAATGTGGCAAGACCGTCACATTAAAAAAGGGACTGCAAGTGTGTTAAAATTGGTGGTAAAGCCAATGGATCAGGCACTAATGGTTCAGGGAGTGGTGGTTCTTTCAACTCACTGAAGGTCAATATGGTTAATAAGTTTTTTCAGATTTATTATGTTACATATGTATCTGAATCTCATTATGTGCAGGATGATGATGTTGCGTGGTGGGTTGACTCGTGCAAAGTTCATGTGTGCAAAGATAGAAGCTGGTTCAAGACCTATGAGTCACTGAATGATGGTTCTATTCTTCACATGGGAAATGAGTCAACAGCCTTGGTGCATGGTCGTGGTTGTGTAGATCTTAATTTTAGTTCTGGAAAGATTGTAACTTGTTTAATGTTATTCATGTTCCTGATATAAGGAAGAACTTGGTTTCAAGTAGTGTATTGAATAATCATGGATATAAACAAGTTATTGAGTCGGATAAATTTGTGCTTTCTAAGAATGGTGTTTTTATTGGTTTTGGTTATTTATGTAATCAAATGTTCAGGCTTAATATTACCACTGACAGTGTTATTTCAGCTTTTGTGACCACATATAACCAGACTGACTCTATCCTATGGCATGCAAGACTTGGCCATGTACACTATAAAAGAATGCAAGATATGTCTAAGGATGGTTTGATCCCAGCTTTTGACATGGACACTTAAAAGTGTAAAACTTGCATGTTGACCAAGATAACCAAGAAACCCTTTCAGGGTGTTAGTCATGAGACTAAGGTCTTGGAGCTTATTCACGTGACTGTGTGATTTGCATGTCACTCCTTCTTTGGGAAATAAGAAGTACTTTGTGACGTTTATTGATGATGCTTCTAGGTTTTGTTATGTTTATTTGTTACATACAAAGGATGAAGCATTAGATAAATTCAAAGTGTTTAAAACTGAAGTTGAATTACAACTTGGGTCTTTGATCAAAAGATTAAGGACTGATAGGGAGGTGAGTACATGGATACTCTTAGATTTTCAGATGTTGGTATAATCCATGAAACGACTGCCCTTATACTCCTCAACAAAATGGTATTTCGAAAGGAAAAAAGGTGTCTGAAGGAGATGGTTAATTCCATGTTGTCCTATTCAGGATGAGTCAAGGGTTTTGGGGTGAAGCTATGTTAACAGCTTGCTATTTATTAAATAGGGTTCCCAACAAAAGGAACAAGGTTACCCTTTATGAAATCTGGACTAAAAGGAAACCCAACCTGAACTATCTCAGGGTCTGGGGTTGTAGGGCTGTTGTAAGACTCCCTGATCCAAAGCAAAAGACTTTGGGTGAAAGAGGCATTGACTGCATCTTTGTTGGATATGCTGAGCATTCCAAGGCTTTTAGGTTCTATGTTATTGAACCTAATGAATATGTTTCAGTTAACTCTATAATTGAATCAAGGGATGCATACTTTGATGAGAATAGATTCTCATCAGTCCCAAGACCAAGTCAGAGGATTCCTAATGGAACTCTTGACACTGGTGTATCAAAGGTCCCTGATGATAAACCATCAGTGGTCCCTGATGAGGTTGTGGTTCAACAACCTGAACCTGTGCTCAGGAAGAGCAAAAGGGTCAGGACTCCAAAGTCATTTGGACCTGAGTTTCAACTATACTTAGTTGAAGGTACCAGGGATGAGGTCTCATACCAATACTCCTATTGCTTCATTGTTGAGGATGATCCCAAGACATTTGAAGAAGCAATGAAGTCCCAGGATATTGCTTTCTGGAAAGAAGCAATAAATGATAAGATGGATTCCATCATGGGCAACAACACTTGGGTGTTGGTTGATCTACCACCGGGATGCAAACCTCTAGGTTGCAAATGGATTTTCAAAAGGAAAATGAAGGTAGATGGAACTATTGAAAAGTTCAAGGCTAGACTAGTTATTCAGGGCTTTAAACAAAAGTCGGGAATAGACTATTTTGATACTTATGCCCCTGTGGCTCGTACAGTACCATAAGATGCTGATTGCTATGGCATCTATTCACAATCGGTTATTCATCGATGGATGTGAAGACAGCTTTCTTGAATAGTGAATTGGAAGAGGAGGTTTATATGAACCAACCTCAAGGCTTCATCTTGCCTGGCAATGAAAACAAGGTGTGTAAACTGATTAAGTCTCTTTATGGACTTAAGCGGGCACCTAAGCAATGGCATAAAAAAATTGATGAAGTGGTTTTGTCTAATGGTTATGTTCTTAACCAAGCTGACAAATGTGTATATAGCAAATTTGATGAATCTGGTAAAGGAGTCATCATTTGTCTATATGTTGATGACATGTTGATCTTTGGCACTGACCAAAATCAGTTGACTGACAAAGGAATTTTTGTCATCAAGGTTCTCCATGAAGGACATGGGGAGGCTGATGTTATCCTTGGTATAAGGATTAAACATGAAAATAAAAGAATTTCTATCTCTCAGTCTCATTATATTGAGAAGGTACTGAGGAAATTCAATTACCTTGATTGTACTCCAGTGAGTACACCTATGGATACTTGTGAGAAGCTGATGCCTAACCATGGCAAAGCTGTATCTCAACTTGAGTATTCTAGGGTAATTGGCTGCCTGATGTATGCCATGACTTGTACAAGACCGATATTGGTTTTGCAGTAGGAAAATTGAGCAGGTATACTAGTAATCCTAGTGCTTATCACTGGCAAGCAGTTCAAAGGGTACTGAAGTATTTGAAGAGAACTATGGATTATAGTCTCTCATATACTGGTTACCCATCAGTGTTGGAAGGATACACTGATGCAAGTTGGATCAGAATAATGAAGACAATTCGTCTACAAATGGCTGGGTATTCCTACTTGGTGGAGGTGCAATTTCTTGGGCATCCAAGAAGCAAACTTGCATCACCAGTTCAACAATGGAATCTGAATTTGTGGCTTTAGCGGCTGCTGGTAAAGAAGCTGAATGGTTGAAAAACTTGCTTCTTGAGATTCCATTGTGGCCTAAACCTATAGCACCTATTTCTATCCGGTGATAGTGCGGCTACATTGGCTAAGGCTTATAGCCAAATGTACAATGGTAAGTCTAGACACTTAGGTGTCAGACATAGCATGATTCGTGAGCTTATCATGAATGGGGTGGTATCTATAGAGTTTGTGAGATCTCAACGGAACTTAGCTGATCACTTGACGAAGGGTCTGGCTAGAGACTTGGTTATAAAGTCTGCTAAAGGGATGGGTTTAAGTCCAACTTAGTCACTGAATGCTAGGACACCCAACTCCCTCCCGAGGAAACTTAGGAGCTGAGTTCAATGTGGAAAGCTGAACATTCAGTGGACTGGAGCACATGGTTTATTTACATCCCAAGGTTGTGCTCAGAACCTGCTGAAAGGATGATGAAGTCTTTACTTCTTAATGGTTATTTTTCTTTGAAAAAGTGCTTGGCAGGAGCATGAATAAAGAGGAACCACCTATGTAAATGTTGAAGTTTTGCCGTGAAGCTTTGGACTTTTAGCTTTTACAACATTTATAAATTTGGATATGGACACATGGCTTGTATAGTGTCAGGAGCTTTTAAGTGTTTGAAAACTTGTGTGTATTTTATCTTCGGGTATTCAAATGGGTTGAAGGGTTCAATTCTTAGAACACCCTGATTCTCGAATATTTGAAACGTATAATTTACTAAGATGGAAATTCAATCCTCGGGACATTTTCATTTATGCACATGTTTTGTTTGATGTTTATTTTCATGCAAAGGAAGTGAACTAAATTTGGGGAGGATTGTTGGAAAATTTAGTGCACTTGTGGGAATAGTTCACACCTTGTAATGGGTTAGGAGGTACGGAGTGTACACCCATAAGGTCCATGAACACCCTGACTCTTGTAGTGGTTTGTATTGGTAGTGCTTGGTGAAAGTACGTTGTGGTTACCATCGATTATCGTGTTACCACTGAAGCGCGACTTCCCTGGATTAGTGTTTCCACTGAAGTGGTGTTTACTGAAGTAGTGTTTACACTGAAGCAGTGGTGTTTCCACTGAAGCAGTGTCACCACTGATAGCACTATGAAAGTACTGATGAAAGTACTGCTTGTAACGGTTTTGACATATTCAAGTGGCAGTTTCAACTGCTTAATGACCACGTTTAATTGGTCATGTAACCACTAACGGCTATAATGGGGATAATTATGAGGCTATTAATGGGCCGATTAATACTCGTAATTCCATTGAATTAGCCAGGAGTATTATCCTATAAATAGGATATCTGATTATGCATGAAAGAAAAAACAGAAAACACAAAACACTTATTAGCGCAAGGGTTATTGAATTGTGCCTAATTCCATAACTGCATTTGGTCTTATCCCAAGTAGATATTCGTGTAACCCAGGCATTAGGGTCGAATAGTTTACTTTGGAAAGTGATCACACGATTCCAAGTGATATCCGGTAACCACCTAGTGGTATTGCTACTGTTATTGATTGTCTTAACCCGGAGATACACCCCAACAGTTACCATATTACTTTACGATAATTACTGAATAGATAAAAGATAATTTAAGAACTAGAAACATAAATCTACATACTTCAAATCCTACACCAATTCCATGCCTATAAAATAAAATAAAACCTAGTTTTGATATTTTTGGTTGGTTTGAAAGTTTTGGTCTTGAATCTTGCAAGGTATGAATTCAACCTTTGATCTTAAATGTATTCTTTAATAATGCTTCTTAAATCAGCATCTACTATAACAATGTTTGTGTTGCCATGGACGGACCTAGGATTTTGAGACGGGTGTTGCACAATTTTTTTCGGAAGGGTTTTGCACAATTCTTTGCATCAGAAGTACTAAAATTTGCATCATAAAGAATTTCTGAGCTACACTCAAGTTGCACTCTAAAGAAATAGAGTAGCAAAAGTTATTGTCGGGCGCTGCACACATTATTAAAAACCGGCAGTTTTTAAAACAAAATACACTTTGTGACTCAAAATTGGGTGTGGCCCGTGCCACACCCGCCTCCCAAGTGGGTTCACCCCTGTTTATTACCTTATTGCTTGTTAATAAGCCAAAAAAGCCAATATGGTAGTATTGCAGTTTCTCCTGGCTTAATATAATAAGTGATAAAAGAATGATATTCTGAGCTAGGTTATTGCTTATTTTTAAGGCCGCATATGCACTCTTAAAAAATAAAAAAATAATAAAAAAATAATAATAATAAAAATAAAATAAAATAAATCTATATTTATGCATGTCATACAATAGTCTTCTATTCTAAATATTTATTTACATTGAAAAATTGTTGTGAACATGTTAGATGGAGCAGAAGCCTAGTTCATATGATTCAGTTAGTGATCAGTTACTTCGGTTACCTGCACAATATCCATGGTTGGTTTCTCAGAACCTAGGAGCCGAAGAAGATGGTTCTACAGACCATATTTTCTGCACTTTACATGACCCGTTGTTTAAATATCAGTGTCAAATCCCTGACTTGATCGGGAAACATATTCGAGGGTATTATCATGGTTGGGTTATTCTTTCTGACCATCCAAAAAGTGTAATGTGGTCTCTTTGGAACCCAGTCACTTCTAAAATGATTAATTTTCCCCCTTTGATTTTAAAAGACGGAGATTCAGAGTCTATCGATGGATGTTGTTTGTCAGCCCCTCCTGATGATCCAAATTCAGTTCTCCTGTTAACAAGAGAAACTAAACCTACCATTGTTTTTTTTCGTCTAGTAAGTAAAAGAAAGAAGCTAAGATGGATTGAAATGTCATATGCTAGCCAGCTCAAGAGAATAACAGGTGAAGATGGTTTATTCTTATATAGCTTAGCTTGTTGCGATGGTAAAGTATATGCTTTCAATACCTATGGTTCTTTTGCTACTTTTGTCATACAACTTGATATTGTGGTTAAGAAAAAAGAAGTTTTGATAAAGTTATTGCTGTTAGGGACAAGGCCTTTTCCAACCTACAACTGTTGTACCGAATGGACTAATTTTCTAAAAGGATCTTGTACAGAGTTGTTTTGCATTACAGTAGCGTTTATTGAGGGAAAACCTGGAGGAGTGTATTTTTTTAAATTGGACATGACTAGTCTAAAGTCAGAAGAAAGGGAGAGATTTAGAGACTTGGACATGACTGGTATGGACTGGAAAGAAGTGGACGACTCTACATTCCTAAACGTGAGTAGGAAAATTATGTGGGAAGAAATGGTAGACCTTAAAGACGCTGTATTTTTTGTGGATCTTTCTCATGATAACCCGGTGTATTACAAACCTGCAATTGCCTCGGATCTGGGGGGTTATATACACATTCGTGACGAAATGGGCAAAATATTGTATTCATACCATGTCAAAGATAACACCATCTCCCTATCTTCTATGCCTTTACTAGTGCTGCCAACAAGCAATGTGTCACTATGGGAATGCAGGTATTCTTGTTTATTTAATTTGTGTTTATTTATTGTGTCAAACTGTATGTTTAGAATCATATTTCGTGTAGGTTAGAAGATGAACATGGAGAAGCTAAGTTTACAGTTGATTCTAAACAAAAAGATGATGAGATTGTGGCAAGATCAGTAGTTACGGATGGTGAAGTTGAGTACGAGGAATCGCACCTGCTCAATCTTCCGTTCGATCTTTTGGAGACGATTATGGAGTATTGTGTTGGTGTGGAATACATGAATGCAAACGTTTTCATCAAGCAGCACCTTTGAAAAAATGGAGGGATGAATCAGCGTTAAAGAGATTGCAGGCCTATTCAATGATTTCACCATGGCTAATGGTGCTAGACAAAAATCAAGGCATTATCACTTTTACTGATCCAAATTTGGGTGACAACTATTTTATAAAAAATCTACATATATTGGTTGGTTATCAAATTAATTGTTGTTCCAGGTTTGGTTGGTTACTGTTTTTAAGCACTGAATTTCGTTGCATGGTATTCTTTAACCCCTTCACAGGTGATATTCGCAAGCTTCCAAATGCAGGTTATCATTTTTATAGTGCGTGTTTCTCAGCACCGCCTACTTCCCCTGATTGTATGGTTGTTGGATTTTCAACAAGTAATGAATGGGCTGTTTTGATCCACTATGTAGCTCGGGAACCATCTTGGCGCACACTTCATATTGATGTTGAGCCAAAATCTGTTCGTTTTCCAACATTTTTTGGACAGGATCTTTATGCTTTGGGTGACGAGGGTGAACTTATTCGTTTGAAAGATTTGGGTGAAGAAAATTACTCAACGACGCTTGTTGAAGCTAACACCCCAGTAAGTTGTTGCAGCACATCTCCAACACAATGTTATTTAATGAAATGTGATCGAGATCTTCTAAAAGTCATCGTGGGTAAGTATGGAGAATTTATTGAGGTATTCAAGCTAAGTGAGTCTAAACAAGAATGGGAAAAGGTAGATAGTTTAGGAAAGCACATGATTTATATTTGTGGTACAGCATGTGTTTGCATTGAGGCCAAAACACTGCAAATGGAGAACAAGATCTACTTTCCAATACTGCATTCCAATAACAAGAAGATAGTATTCTATTCACTCGAAACATGCAGGTATCACACATTCAATGGCGCAAACATCCAACAACACTTCAAGGATTTTTTTGGAACTACATATCATCTTTCCCCTCATTGGTGGATTGAACCAAGTTGGTCCTAGCTAGCTCTATATGGTATTGGTATCATTGTTATGTTTTATACTGTTTTTTTGGCATGTTAAATGCCTTACATCTTTTAATTCATTCTTATTGTTTGACCTATGCTCATGGTATTTTTCTACAGCCATGTTTATATTTTGGTTTTATTGCTCAAGTCGCAACGTACTGTATTAGTAACAAATGATCCAGAGTGTTTAGTATCAGTTCAGAAACCTTATACCCTTGATCAAGCCTCTTTGACTAATGAATGTCAACAGTTTGCTCAATGGTTCAGAGTTCAAATGATGCTGGTAGTTTATGCAAATAAGCAAATAACCATTGATGTCATTGCTCTATTTTGTAGCTCTGTCTTTTATTTGAAGTAGAGTAGCTCATACATCATCTACTTGTCAAGCATTCCGCTTTAGGAGGGTACAAGGTGATGTTTCTTATAAGCAAGTTAGCTCGACACTACTCCTGTGTGACAATGAAGTGGCAGTCAAAATGGCTAAGAATCTAGTTATCTAGATTTCCACAGAAGAGCATAATACATAGACATACGTAACCATTTCATCTGTGGTCCGGTTGATAATGGAGAAATAAGTTTGAAGCATCGCCACACTCATGAGCAATTGGCAGATATGCTCACAAATTCTCTTCTGCCAGGCATGATTACCTTGCGTTGCACATGGAATCTATCGGAGAATTTTGTTTGTCAGCCCCTCATGATGAACCAAATACAATCTTGCTAACGAAAACCAACTAGGGCTGTGCAAAGGCTGAAAACCGACCGACCGCCAGACGACCGACCAAAACCGAAGTTCGCCAAAGCAAGACCCAGACCGGACCGATTTGGTCGGTCCGGTCTCGTCCGTCGGTCCGTCTCGGTTCGGTCGGTCCGGTCCAAAATCGTCCGTTTTTGTTTGTCGACCGACCGACCGACCGAAGACCGATTGCCCAAAAGCGAGACCGCTGACCGACCGAAATGTGGTCCGTCTCGTGTCGTCCGTCGGTCCGTGCCGTCGCTTGTCACCCTTAGAACCAACAAACCTACTTTGTTTTCACTCGTAAGTGTTTGCTTCTCAAAAGTGTGTTTCCTAAAACTGAATTAGCACCTTTGAAGCCATAGTATAATTTTAAAATGATTACATATGTATACTGACATGATAGAGTCGTTGAACAGACTGTAGTTAAACTTCAATTCTCCCTGTCCCTCAATCTGTAGCCCACAAGCCAATAAGGAGACTTCTTTTGACGCTGCTGTACTATTCATGCTCTACGAGCTTGAGCATCTCGAAAGATCAAAATTGGTGAAAGGTCAACAGTTTACTCAAGATAAATATTAGCTATTGATCTACTGAGAACCACTATTACAAAGTACTGTATAACACTAGTTTATTGATATAATAATAAATTAAAAAAATTATAATTCACACACCTCAGCTTTCAAGAAATGACTACTAAGTTAACACCAATCAAATTTGTCCCCTCTACTATCAAACTTTTCTTATTATTAGACCTCTATAATGTATGAACTAAACATCATCAATATCTTGCCGTAGGACCAGTCATTGGGGCCGGACAGATGGTGGGTTACCTGCTGCTTTGTATCCTTGGTGGACCCGAATGGCGCCTTGGTCTAGCTGGCGGTCCAGGAAATGAAAGCCGTTTCTTTGGCCCAAACTCCTTTTCCACGCTACCGTTTTCAATAGGACCCAACAAACTCTGACCCTTTGATTTAGCCTTTGCCGATTTTGTTTGCATCATGTAACTAGGTACTGATGTAGAGCTATCCATGCTCTCGTCATCTCTTACTGAAGAGCCTGCAATGCTATGCCTTCTATTCATCTCAGATTGTACGCTAAAAATGCTTTTTGAGTCATCATCCAGGCCTTGTCTTTTATAACTAGGTCCGCGCTTGAATTTCCGTGATGCTACAAGCGTGGAACTGAGTTGGCGACGAGTGTAAGACTTTGCAATTTCCGACCCGGTGATGTTGATACCGTTTTTAATGGATGTATGATCTTTATTGCCTTGTGTGCCTAATGGCCGGCCGGCCATGTATCGCTCTAACCAACTCCAACCCCATTGTGGATTTGTGGGATCCATGAAGAGCAAGTTTGTGTTTCTCGCTGATTTCTTCCATGGTCCCTGTTTTGAGAACAATTTAAAGAATTAGGATTCAAGACATCTTGAACATACAGCATCAGAAGAAGAAATTTCATGGATGTAAAGTTGTCATATTTATTAAATAACTTTTTATTATCATAAAATATCTGATTATTTAGGGAATTACTAGTTAAATTCACCAATAATAACATTATAACATGTTCGTAACAGTTTTACGTGTGACATTAAAATGGTATGTTACTGATTATATGACAACTAAATGACTAGACAATCATTCCAAAATGCAAATCGAAACACCCCATAGAGTACCTGATGAGAAAATGAATAAGCCATGGCTCGCTCTCGCCTCATAGTTGCTTCATACTTGCTCAATAGCTTTGCTTCTATTTGTTCCTTTGATTGTAAACTATCATTCCACTCTTCGCCTATCTGTTATAACATTAGTACCTATGTTAACACAACTATAAAGGTAAAACTGTCTTAGTTGCTTCATACTTGCTAAATTTATCCCAATTAATAACAGAGATCATGTCATTATGTAAACCGAACCTGCAAACTTTCGAGTTCTTTTGCTTGTTTTTGTAAGATTTGTCTTTGAAGTGCTTGATTCTCTTCCGACATCCTGATCCTTCGGGAATTGATCTGACACTGCACACGAGATATATTTTGTATGCTTTTCAATGCGTTTGCTGTTTGCCGATTAGCTGCTGGCCCTTCGACTAGTGTTTTCAATCTAACAAGCCCTCTTAAAGCCCGTAACGCCCTCCTTGCCTGAAAAACAGAAAATAAAATCCATCACAAAGTTCATTTTTTAATAGTATCTTCTTAACGTCCTTTTCATAAGATACCAACGTACTTTTTCATGCGTCTTATTTACTCATTGAACTTTTATTTTGAGTCATTCAAATACGGCTACAAAATGACAGAGATGAGATACAAAGTCTTCTTTTTAAGAAAAAAGATCATACCAAATACCCGCGAAAAACTGTTTGAATCTTGACTGCCGCTGTTTCCTCTATTGATTTCCCCGAATACGGAGTCGATTCAGTGACTTGAGCAGACTCAGCAGCAGCCTGAGTTGTGGTGGCAACCGGATAAACATGTTTCCTTTGCACATTTTCCACTTCAATCGGTTTAACTGCCTCCTCGGGTTGCGGAAGTGGAGGAGACACACTGGGAGGTGGTATAAAGGGTACTGGTGCTTTTTCATCTACGAATCCTTTCTTTTTCGATTTCTGGAAAAAAAAAGGTAGTGAATAAAGTAGTTACAGCTCGATAATATTCTGATCAAACTAAAACTTTTAAGTTACCTTTGAGCTGGGACTTAGAGCCTTCTTAATGGAAGATAACCAGCTTCCTTTCTTTCCCATTATTGATTATTGCATCAGTCCCAAAATAACATCTCTGTGATCATATCATATTAAATTGTTATGATATAAGTCTTCACTTCACAAAAAGATATGAAATTTGACTTTTGAAGTCAAACTCATTCCTTTAAAAGTCAAATTCATTACTTTCCAAATTCAGATTTTGATTTGTGATTATGAAATTAACATCAAATTTTTCATGTTTCTTGTGATAATTGTAGAGACAATATACCTGTTAGTCTTTTTCTTGACATTTTGATGACAATTGTCGGTTTTATAGCCCCAAAAAAACTAGCCATTTGACTTTAATACTCAAACTGTACGTGTCTCTTATTCAAATAGAGAAGATGGAATTTCTTCTTATCTATAACGCATTGTCGTAAACACTAAGTTTGTAGCTTAATTCCAAATGGTTGTCACTCGGACATCATATGCACTTTTATTCCCAGAAGTGCAAGTGAGTGTTTGGCTTTGCGTTTTGAATGTGATCTTTTGATTTTCGCGTTATCAAGTAACTAGTAGGCATTTTCTAGTGTTCCGGACTTCGGGTACACAGAAGACTTTTTTTATCTTACACTTAGGGGTCTGATTTGTCAAACATTAACTATAACAACTTCGAACACATCACATTCAAAACGCAACGCCTTAAACCTCTCAAGTCATATCTTATACATTAACTTCCATCTAAAATCATACCACATCACCATTAAGCCTCAAGTCTCAAATTCTAGCTTAAATTACACACTACACCTAAAAATTCTCACAACCTCAAGAAAATCAGCTAGATCCATTACATTGCACCAAACCTATAAACAAGAAACTAAATCACATAATATACTTCAAGAAAACCACCAAGATCCATGCTTTTAAGCTAACCCATATAGCATTTAGCACCAAAACAACATTTAAGCTATACCCATATGCAAATTCACTCTAAAAACACAAACAATATACAAAATGCAACAAATTTTTCACAAGAACAAGCTACTAACTTTACTTCAAAAAACTAAAAACTTACATGGAAATGAAGCTAAAAATGGATCTTTGAGACCATGTTTTTACATATAATGTGCACTGTTTTAATGAAATCACAGATCTTGAACAGCAAATGGGAAGAATGTGAGCTGGTTTTGGAGTTAGTTTGACTATGGGTGCATGTGAGTCTATTTAATTCTTTATTGCTTATTTTATCTTTTTGAAAGGGGGGCAGTTATTAAGACCCCCTATTTGGTTATTAAGACCCCCATTTTTTTAATTTTGTTTATATCAAAAAGTTTATAACTTAAAACGCGAATTTGAAATATAAAGTTTTAATTGCCAAACGCTTAAAACTGTCAGAAATACGGAACAGAAACTGACAAAAAACTATGTTGTACTGGAAAAAGCGGGGGGGACAAAGGGGGGACAAGGTGGTATGACCCTTTTGAAAGTGAAAAAAAGTATCTAGGCTTTGTCTGCTAAAACCAATGTTAACTGATTTTACTTCACTTCTAGGTGAAGTTTCTTGTTGTACAGCTTTTTAAGGCATGTGGTCCAAAACATGCTGTAATTAATTGGAAAAGGTAATAAATGGAGTCACATTTAAACATTTAAAATGTTTTATTTGAAAAAATACTTTAATCTTTACTGAAATTAGTAAGAATTAGAGGTGAGATTTTTTCTATGATGACTTGTCAAAATCTCTAAGTCATTTTAAAAGACTTATTAGACCATATTAGGCTAAACGGAGTGGTTATCACTCTCTAATTATTCACATCAGTGCCATATCAATTTTCTTTCTCTTTTCATTTCCTCTCACTCTTTTCATCTATCATCCGTTTTGGTCAACTTCCCCTCAACTTTCATTAGAATACTCACTCTATATAAATATATCTCACTAAAGGCCTGTTTGGTTCGTAGATAGGTTTAGAATTAGGATTAGGATTTAGATTTGGATTTGTATTTGATATATATATATAAATTAATTATTTTATAATTTAATATATAATTTATTATTTGAATAAATAATATTTTAATATAAAGCTATGAGAAAGAAAGATAATACAAAAGAGAGGACCACTAAAATTACAAAAACTTGGAGTAAAGCAAGATGGCGAAAGCTAAAACGGGCACGGGCTAGAATGGGTACGGGCTTAAACGGGCACGGGCTAAACGGGCACGGGCCAAACGAGCACATGTTATACAAATCGCTTAATAAAAGACCTAAAACGACGAAATGAATTCCTTAAACGTAATATATTATTTATATTAAAAAAAACTTAAATATATTATATAATAAAAAAATTCTTTAAAACGATCATAATGTTCTACAATTGAGAAAAAAATGTGTCCATTAGTGCCCATTTAAGTTTTCAATGGGTTATATGTGCCCATTTAAAAAAAAAATGAGCTAAATGTGCTCAAATCTTTTACAAATTTGCCCATTTAGCCCATCTTTTACTTTTTGGCATATTTTGCCACCTCTACAAAAACTTAATAGTATGTCCAGATTTGAAAATGGTGGGCCAATGGGTTTTGTGGCTAATTTGTAAATCTTGTTTTTGAACCAATCATGAATTTTTGTTCTTTTGACTTCAAATCTCAAGCCAAAACGGTATACTAAACGGGCTTTAAATATCCTACACACACTCATAAGACAAATAAAAAAAACATTTACTTTTGAAATTGGGCCTCATATTTTTTTCACACTCATTATGGTGACCGATTCACCATAGTTTTAGAATTTGACCGTGACTTTGGGCTTGAGTTTTGCTAATCATTCGTGACTTGGCTTGTCACGGTGTGGATGTCACGACCACTTTATATAGCCTTAGACTAGACAAGCCTAATTATATGAATGAGTCATACCTATTAGAGATTGAGTTAGTTGCTTATTCTTTAAACAATGTAACTAATATATATAGATATGCATCATTAGGTATTATGTATAAGATTACAATTACAACAATACAATACCTCTATTTAGGTGTCACGAGATGGATTTTCGGTCTATTTCATGTGTCTTTTTAGGCTGCGTTCTTATTCATCATGAATATTGTTTTCTTGACTTATCAACCGAGCATCTTTACATTGTTTGCCATGATCGCTCTAATGAAGAACATTTTCCTTTCATCATACACGAAACCTCTTCCAAAAATAAGTCTATATTATTCTTCATAATCGACTCATGTGATTCCCATATAAAAGTAAACTGCAAAATACATATTTGTTACAAGCCAAAAAGTCGAAAAACAAAAAAACAAAAAATACCCTTCATGTTTGACCCAGGTTATCAAATAGTGGGAAAAGTTTACATCGTTCGTCCTGTTAGACGATTTGATTATTGGCCCAAACCTGATTGTGGGCTTGAGATCCACTAGGTTTAGGGTTTAGTTTATGTTAGCTTGTTCACAAAGCTATGTTCTATTATAAATAGACATACTATCTTATGTAATTGGGAAAGCATTCAATCAATATTAATCTCTAGCAAAGGACTTAAAATCCTTGTATCGGTGGTTCAAATCCACTTCTAAGCGGGCCAAGGGTCCAAAGGCCGAGAGCAAGCCAGATTTTTGCTTTCACAACTACATAAGATAGCATGTCTATTTATAATAGAACATAGATTTGCGAACAAGCTAACATAAACTACACCCTAAATCTAGTGGACATCTATCCCACAATTGGGTTTGGGCCAATAATCCAGTCGTCTAACATTGAGATGTATATTCTAACTACTCAGGGGTGGCCTGGTTGCAAAAGAACTTGTGACTATCACTTTAAGATGTGGGAAGTCTCAAGTTCAATTCCGGCTAGGTGCAAACAACCATGAAGTAGCCATGACAACCTCCTAAAAAGGGAGGGCTTTACCTGATTTGAGTATGTGTGACGGTGTGTTCAAATCTCGATTAGTCGGCCAAAAGGTTAGAAACCATGGTTACCCAGAAAAGAGATGTATATGTCCAGTGTTTGCTGATGGAGGGATATATATGACCTTGCCTTTTTTTCTTTTTTTCTTTTTTTTTCTCTCTTTTTTTTAATGACAATTAACTATCTTTACAAAATATATAAGAGAAACTATTTCACATGTCATAAACATGACTTGAACCCACGAAAACGTGTAAAACGGACAAATACATGTAAAAACGGATGAAAACGTGAAAAACCGATGAAAACGTGTTAAACGGACGAAAACGTGTAAGACGGACAAATACATGTAAAAACGGATGAAAACGTGAAAAACCGATGAAAACGTGTTAAACGGACGAAAACGTGTAAGAACGGATGAAAACATGAAATAAAGAAAGAAAACGTGTAAAAACGGATGAAAACGTGAAATAACGAAAGAAAACGTGTAAAAACGGACGAATACATATGTAAAAACGGATGAAAACGTGGAAAAACGGACGAAAAACGCGGTTAAAACTTAATTTTAAAACGTAAAACGACGAAACGTGAAAGAACGAACGGAAACGTAAGAAAACCAAATTTTAAGTTATTTTTTAACGATCGTTAGTATAAAGGACCAACGATGCAAGTTTAGCGTAAAATATCCAAATTTTAAGTTATTTATTAACGGTCGTTAGCATAAAGGACTAACGATGCATGTTTTTTGTAACGGGTATTGAAGACTAACGATAGAGTTTATTGACAGAATGAGAAAATGAATGCTACATACAATGGGAAAGCGCAATATTAATATTTTAATTTGCCCTTTAGCAAACTATAAAAATGTATTTTAAATTTAGTAAAAGATACAATTATCAAAGCTATTTTGCATTGTGACTGCTATAACAATTATGATGTCTTGGTGTTCTCGTTTCATTTTAAGTGTTTATTACTTTATGTTTGTTTCAATTTCAAACAAACATAAATATTCGAATGTAATATTTTAAAGTAGTATAATTGCATTTTTTTTAAACTGCGTTACACTAAACAATTATACTTTGACGAAAATGATAGTAGCTAATAAGTTTAAGCTACAATTTTTTGTATTTTTATTTTTATTTTTATTTTTTTAACATAAGAAGATAATGTCAGTTTTTGTAAACAATCTCAAACAGCCTCTTAAGGTAAGGCTTTTTTCATGCTGTTGCTTTTGTGTCGAGTTGTACATGATTGTATATCATTCACTTCTAGTAGTGTATGTTATGGTTTTAGATTGTTTACATGATTGAACCTTCTCTGATTTCTTCAAATTTCTAACTATATTATCTAAAAAAATGATTAAGTAAAAGTCGTTAGAAAATAAAATGTTGAAAAAATTAGAATGTTAACAATTAATTATGAGCAATCTCAACTATTAATACACACAAAAGAAAATTATTACACATTGAAACCGTTGACAAACGCCAAACCCGTCGGTTGACCCGGTTCGACCCGAGTGGTGCAATCGATTGAACTGTTCAGGTCGAAAAATGAGTCAACCCGAAGGTTTGATTCGGAAAATGAGTCAACTTAAACCGGGTCAACCCGTCGGGTTTGAAGCGTTTCGGGTCAACCCGGTTTTCGATGTGTAAAAATAATTTTCTTTTGAAACATGTGTGTATTAATAGTTGAAATTGCTCATAATTAATTGTTTTAACATTTTCTTTTTAATTTTTTCAACATTTTATTTTCTTGACTTTTTACTTTAATCATTTTTTGTCAGATAGTATAGATATGAGTTTAGAAATTTGAACGAATATCATGAGAAGGGTTCAATCATGTAAACAATCTACTTAAAACATAACATACACGACTAGAAGTGAATGATATACAATCATGTACAACTCGACACAAAAGCAACAGCATGAAAAAAGCCTTACCTTAAGAGGCTGTTTGAGATTGTTTACAAAAACTGACATTATCTCCTTATGTTAAAAAAATAAAATAAAAAAAAATTGTAACTTAAACTTATTAGCTACTATCATTTTCGTAAAAGTATAATTGTTTAGTGTAACGCAGTTTAAAAAAAATGCAACAATTATACTTTTCACTTTAAAATATTACATTCAGTGTTTATTTATGTTTGTTTGAAAGTGAAACAAACATAAATAAAGTAATAAACACTTAAAATGAAACTGAAAGAACACCAAGACATCATAATTGTTATAGCATTCACAATGCAAAATAGCTTTGATAATTGTTTCTTTTACTAAATTTTAAATACATTTTTATAGTTTGCTAAAAGGTAAATCACCTAAAAATGTAGTTAACTTGTCACTTTTTCCCATTGTATGTAGCATTCTTTTTTTTTTCTCATTCTGTCAATAAACCTCTATCGTTAGTCTTTTCTGTGCACCCGTTTTTCTATCATCCAACCTTTAAGAATTCACCCGTTAATTTGATTAGTCATATATCATGTTTAAGTGATTGGGTTTGCATATTATTCGATAAACAAAACGTATAGTCAAAAGTTTTCTACAACTATGAACCAAATAAGCAAAACAAAAAATGAATGTACTTATCAAATCAACTAAAACTATAGTGTAATCTCAAAATGATGAGTGAATTATGATACAAATTGTATTATTTTTCCTAATAGGGCTTTTACATATATGTCCTTGCTTATTTTAAAAATTACATATATATCCTTTGAATGCATTAAAAGCATTGTACTTTATGCATAAAAAACTAATACAAAAGACATATATATAATTATTCATTTAGAGAAGGATATACATATAAATCTCCCTTTCCTAATTAACCTTTAAATACTTTTGGAATATGAAGATTCCATAGCATGATTTTGGAGCAACCATCTTGTGGGATCCCTTTCAACTTTGTGTCCTCTTCAAGGACTTCTTCTTTCACAAACTTTATAGAATTCTGCGCATTTAAAAGAGAGTAACAACGGATGTAGTAGTAAAAAAGATATCATATAGCATGTTTAAATGAAGTTACTATTTCATAAATTAATTTGGATTTACATAATCGTGAAAGTCAAATCAAGAACAAGCTCTACTGCTAGTCTTCTTTATTTGCAAAATTAATTTTTTTAAAAACAACATTATATATAATACGTTGAACTCTGTTGAGGAGCTCACTAGTTCAGATATGTCTTAAATATTATTGTATTTTATACCAATGACTATGATGGGTTAGTGATTTCAACTTATAGCTTATTCAATTTGAAAAGGTAACACCTACTTTGAAACATATCTACGCAATACGAGACATGTGATGTAATGTCAATATGTCATTATTATACGGTAGCCTACGAGTCTCTTTATCATATGATGTAAAAACTTATACGTTCACTTTCTATTTTAATACTAGTATATAAAAGCATAACAAAAGCAATAAAGTCTTAAACCAGAAAGTCTTAAACCAAAACTTTTATATCATTTAGTATAAACTAAACCCAAATGAGATTAGATCAATCAACTAAAAGTTTTTTTTGTTTTTTTTTTTTTTTTTCCTTCTTTTTTAACTATGGTTTTTGATTTTTTGGCCGACTAATTCACAAGATTTGAACCCATCGCTATACAGACTCAAATCAGGTAAAACTCTATCTTTTCAGGAGTCATCATAGCGACTTTAAGATTGTTTGCATCTATCAAAAAGTAAAACTAAAACCTCACACATTTTATAATGATAAATCACAAGCTTTTTTGCCCCTAAACGACCCTCAATTAGTTCAATCAACTAAAAACTAAAAGTTTTTAAAGCAAACAATCTAAAAGTATTCATAATCTACTAAAGGAACTCGAGATCCACACCTACTCATCCATGTGTGACAAAGTATATTATTCTATAAGTTTAAGATAAAGTACATTCTTTATTCAACATGAAAATTTAGATATGGGCTCTTTATGTCATTTTGAAATTTTAAAGGTAGTAAAATGTAAATAAGTAAGATATAAAGAAAGTATACCTGTGATGTGTGTTGGTCAGTAGAAAGTCGACCCCATCTTTCTGGGTCCCACAAAATCGAGCTGTTAAATCCAACGGTTGAGATTTGAACAGGTGAACGCGTGGCATCATCTGCTGAGTTGTTCAAGCTTTTCAAATGCCACCCTATAACTTCTGATGAGTCACAAACAGGTCCCTCAATTCTCACTCTTTGTCTATTTGCTGATAAAAATGCCATTGGCCATGTCCCAAACACCCTGCATTCCAAATTCAGTCATCAAATGATTCGAAATATTTGCTGAAAAAAATTGCCATCGCCGAAGATATTTCTAGAAGCAGTCTCGCTACCCTCGGGTGATATATTTCTAGAAGATACTTCACTCATACCCTGCTTCGGCAGGATAAGTTATTGTTGTCGTGGTTGTATCTTAATAAAGATTTCCCGATAAGTTTTTTTAATCGATACAAAAGATCATACTTTATTTAAAATAAGATTATATAAATACTAAGTTAAAGGAAATTAGCACTTGAAGGTTAACTAAGTTCAAATGTAACATTTTTCCGTATTCATAGTATGTGTTAGCAATAATTAACCATTTGTGACTTCCCATTTGAAACAACATGTCAAAAAGTGGTTATTTAAAAGTGATGGAAAGAAAGAGCTTACTCGATGGTCCTTATCTCGTCAAAGAAGCTTAGATCGTAAACGTTATAGAGCGAAGCAAAATGAACAATGCCACTTAGCCTATGATACTCTATATGCTTAAGCGCGACGTTTCTTTGATGATCCATTTCCACTTCCACATCCGTAAAATTCTCCTTAAACACCAAATGTCTATACATAACATTAGTTTTCCGCAAAATATCAGATACTTCTGTAGACTCAGACTGCGACTCCACAACAACCCACAAAAGTGGTGCAGGAACTAATGACAAAGTATTTGCCATTTTCGTCAAAAGCACTCCTCTTAGCTCATCTTTATCGCTCGTTGGAGTTACAATAATCACAAGCCTTCTATGACTCAAATTTGGCATTTCACCCTTGTCATCTTTTGCACCAGCATTTGGCCTTTCTTGTACTTTCATTGCTAAAGATTCATCCAACATGCTCCTATCAAAATTCCCATTTTCGTGATCCACACGTGTATCAGAGATTTCCTCGCCTGGCGGGGAAATCTCTGGTGAAACGTTGGATGCAACAACGTTTTGAGTCGAAAAATAAGACTTATTTGTAGGAGCAAATCCAGTGAAGAATCCCATTATGAAACATAACAAAAAATGGACAGTGGCTTTCTTCCATAATTGAGTTTTTTTCTTTGGTCTTTCTGTTAATCCCATGACCGTAAAAACCCGAAAACAAAAGGCTAAATTTGAGTTTTCAGGTGGAAATGAGAAGGATATAAGTTGATGGCAATGATAATAAAAATGGAAACAAGTATGCATATATATGTTTCTTGATCAGTTGACAAGGGTATAAAAGTAATTTGGACTTAATTAGTAAATTATATGTAGCCGGTTGATTTATGATTGCTACTGGTGAACTTGATCCTTGGTTGTTTAAATGTCATTTTACTTCATTAGAAAAGTGTGTCCTATATTAAAATGTTTTAAAAGTGCTTATTTATGCAATTACATGACTACTAATTAGATGTAAAAAAAAAGTTTCTTGTGCTAGAAGATAAGTTTATAATGAAAGGAGAAATAAGTATGAAAGCTATGTTGTTAGTTAATGTGCAATATGTTCAAATTGATGGCATTGTTTTGATTTACAAGGCTCATTAGTTTGTTTTTATCAAGTGCAAATTTGATACTTATAAACAACCAACACTTTTTCAAAGAAGTCACTTTTAACAGAATATTTATATTAAAAGAGTCCTTGAGCTAATTATCTTGTTACTAGATAACTATTTTTTTAAGTGGAAGATGATGCATTGCTTGACAAGGTCATCCCTTGAAATAGAAGAAATAATTTGCTACCAGATAGTTGTTGAGATTTACAAATCATCACCTAAAGTTGGTGTGAATTTTAAGTAATACCCAAAGTTTGTATAACACATTTTAAATGATTGTCAATCAACTACTCCGTATTAATCAACAGAGACATTAACATAACTCACTTGGTTCAAAAAGGGTTCAGAGAATTTATAGATCAGCATTGAAAGTGGAAACCTTTTCATATGCAATCTTTACTGGGCAATGGGAAATAAAGATGTGTAGGAATATACGATAAGACCCTCTAGAGGTTGCAATATGGCAATCAGTCGTGTGGCATAGATAGAGTTTGAAACCATTGGTACAGACCTTTCATTACAGGTCAACCTCAGCATCTATGTGCATCTTTTCTCTGCATACTTGTCTTTAAAACCACTTAAAGTTGTAATTATATGATATTTTGTAATCAAATTCTTCAATGACTAAAACCTAAACCAATATTTGGTTTCTTGCAATGCTATAGTTGCAGCTACTATGCAGCATAATTACTTATTACTTTGTCTGCAAAGAATGTGATTATGTTACTTTTGGCTTTGTTACTCAGGACTTTTGAATAACTAGAATAATTAGAAACTGAGAACCAAAACTAGTTTGGATGTCGATATATGCATTACAAATGAACTGATCGACATGTAGGGGTGTTCATCGGTTCGGTTATCGGTTTGTTCAGTTCGGTTTGTTCGGTTAATTTTTTTTTTCTGGGTATAACCGAGAACCGAACCGATCCGAATTTAAATTTGACTAAACCGAACCAAAAACCGAACCGAATAACTCGAATTACCTAAATTTAATAATTTATTCATTTATTTATATATATTTTTTGAGAAAAAAATAATTTTCAAGCTTAAAAAATATTATATATATATATATCATAAAAGAGTTTTAATATATTTTTTTTATATAAATTTATAAAAAAATATATATATTTATTTAAATTCGGTTTCGGTTTGATTAAAACCATAATAACGGAAAACCGAACTTTTATTTGGTTCGGTTCGATTTTGCAGTTCGGTTACGAGTTCGGTTCGGTTATTTTTGGTTCGGTTCGGTTTTGGTTTTCGGTTTCTTCGGATATTACCCAACCCATGAACACCCCTATCGACATGCACACGAAAGTGCAGTCCCTTTTGAGTGCGCAAAAAGTATTCAATTTCATGGCACATAATACTTAACTCTAGGTATTAATGCACCTTCTTTTACCGATAGTAATCAAGTCCTCTCAACTCATCGTATTAATTAACAAAATCCAGCAACATCAAATGCATTAAATAGCAAACACAAAAACTAAGTTACAACAGTTGTTCACTTGACCTCCACATATTACAATTAAGATTAAATCAAAATCTGGCATTCAAAAAAGTATCCTGCATACTTACTCTTCTTCTTTGTCGTCGTGCTGTTTTGCGAACAAAGACTCTCTTTTTGGTCTGTGTTTTCTCCATTTGAGTTTAGGCATTGACAATATCCATCCTGGAACTTCAGAACCAGAATTTTTAATCGCATTGGCTATATTTTTCAGGTATCGAACATCAGCGTCTGTGTAGAAAGTAACTGCTTCCCCGCTCCTGCCTGCTCTGCCAGACCGACCTGGATACAGTAATAAAAATTTATAAATTTTCGGACATCCCAAATGTAACGAGTCGAAATGAATTTGGATTTACTCTATCTTGTAGCGCTTTAATCCCAGAAGTTTTTCTTGTACCCCAAAAAAATTGCAAAAAAAGAGCCAAACATAGTTGAAAGGATTAAACCATGAAAAGAAAAAGTTTGAAGGGTCCAACCGTAAAATAGTTTAACATTTCGTGGTTTTTACCATTACTAACCCGTTTTTATATGACTCATTCAAGATCAAATATAAGCCATATCGACCTTTATAAAAAAGAATATAGTTACACCTTGACTGAACTAAAGACTTTACAAAGCTTTCAGATAAGTTTTAAAGTCACATACCGATCCTGTGAATGTATGCTGAAGATGAATCTGGAAAGTCATAGTTAATCACACAATTGACACCTTTGAAATCCATTCCACGTGCAATCACATCAGTAGCAATTAAAACCCAAGTTTTACCGGCTCTAAAGTTATCAATGGCATTCTCCCGCTGTATTAATATAAAGAAAAATCACTAAAGATACGTATATATCAAGAATAAAGCTACAATTTAACAAATGCAGAAGAAATTAAAGATTTACCTCTGATTGTTGCAGATCAGAATGTATTACATCGACTCTAATATCCTCAAATTTCAATTGATTGAAAAGATCCTTTGCCCGTGCCTTATTTTGAACGAAAAGCAGCACTGGTGGATTCCAACTCTGCTCACAAAATTATAACATGTATATAAGGAACCGAAGAATACTAAAACTTTTTAATATTGAACTCATACGGATAAAAAAAACAATTAACATAATAAATTAATAATCACGAGTATAGGCATATTAGGTTCTACCTCTTGAAAAGTTTGACGAAGAGCCATAAGTTTTCCTTCTTCACTCCCAACATATACCAATCTTTGCTTTACCGTTTCCGATGCAGAATTCCTATATAAATTCCAAATAAGCAACAACCAAATAATAAACTACATATAAAATACAGAACGCACAGTGAATGAGGTCTTATGCATATCTCTGATCACCAGAGGTGGCAAAATGAAAAGTCGGACATATCAGATATTCAAAACAGGTTGAATTGTTCGCATTGACCCACAACCTTTAATCCATTTTTGTAAAGAATATTAGTAATAGTTAAGCTTTTATATTATTACAAAAACAATGTTATTATAATCATAATCTAAATCGGTGAACAGAGCGATTCAGGAGTTTCTAGGCATTAAAGGGGCAACTTTTCCATTTGACCAGTTCCCCTTTTAGCAAAACATTAATGATTTGACCCGTTTGAGATAAAACACAACCAAAATCGACCCATTCATAAGTAAAAGGGTTAAAATTGCCAGCTCTACAATGAGAGGCAGTAAATAAACAAATGCCACACAGAGCTGCATGAGCAAATTGTAGAAAATGATTCCATGTTAATGCTTACTTTCTGCCAATAATTACGCGAACAGCATCATGCATAATTGTACGTGCAAGTTCTTCAACTGTATCAGGTAAAGTAGCACTAAACAATGAGCGAATAATCGAAGGGTTTGTGCATGCTTTTACAATCGCGTCAACTGGTTCTAGCAAACCAAGCTCGAAAAGCTTATCAGATTCATCCAAAACAAGGTATTCCACCCTGCAAAAATTTAAATAATAAAAGTTTGTATGTAGGCAAATTTCCACTTACCGAGAGTTTATACATTCCTCTATCTTGTGCAGATTATACGTGCTTTAAAAGGGGTTTTTTTCAACATGAGTAATCTTTCTTGCAAATTAAAATTATGTAACAAGACAGGATAATATACCAATCATGATCTAATTTTGTGCTTAAAGTGATTCAAAGGGTATTAAAATTTTAAAAAATACACTGCACGTCATTTGACATGTTTCCTTTTTAGCCAACTATTTAAAAATTACCCTCTTGACCTGTTAAAGATAAAACAGAACCTGAATTGACCCATATATAACTAAACAGGTCGAAAAAAATTAAGCTAACTGCCAGTGTAGCAATGTCTAAATAATGAGTATACATCAACAAGATTAGGGAATAACCTGCTTAGATCAAGCTTCCTTTTGGTTACGGAAGATTTTAAGCGGAGTGGTGTAGATATGAGCACATCACAAGAAAGTTTTGCGAACTCAGCAGTATTGGAAAGCTGCTTAGTCATCAACTTTATATAAAATTTCTTTCCTTTTGCCAACTTCTTACATTCTCTGTATGTCTGCGAGGCTAGTTCTCGAGTAGGGCAAAGAATAACAGCACGGACACCATCTTTGGAAGCAAGCTGAATGCAAAGAACAAACACCAGTCAAAGAAATGCATTATGGCGCCAAATGCTATAAGAGCCCATATGGGGGGTCGGTTTGACTCGAAAAACATTTTGAGTAGATGTCATAAGTACCTTTAGTTTCATAAGCATAGGACAAACAAATGCCAATGTTTTTCCGGAACCAGTTGGAGCACAAGCAAAGACATCCCTTCCCTGATAAAATTGACATAAAGGAGCTTCAAAATAAACTTCACGTACAATTGATCCAGTTATGTTTCTTTCATTAAATTTGGGCAGCAAAAGAGTCCAAAATGAAAATAACACTTAGAATATTTGAAAGTGTAATACAAAGTTCATACAGATAGGAGTATTGGAATAGCCTGCATCTGAATCGGTGTTGGCTCTTTGATTTTAAGTTCTGCCAAGTTTCGCAAAATATACGATTTACATTCATACCTGTGAACAGCACAAAAATACAAGTAATTAAGGCGTGCTTTTCAGAAGAGAGCGTGAATTAGAGATATCAGAATAGGCAGGTCGAGCTGGTTGCGGAATGGGTCAAAGTGGGTTCGCGTTGAAACATGTCATTTTTTAGTATGGGAACAGGCAGGGTCGCGTTAGGTTGACATGCTGAGGCTTTTTTGAAACCTTTCAGAGATTTCTCAAAAGGGTTGATTATGATTACAAAAACAAATATTACAGCAACGATCTACACCTTTGAGTAAACCAACGTATATATTAAATCATACTTTGGGCTTTCAACCAATTAAACTTACTTGAAATAAAATAGAAACCCCAAATTGACCCTTTCAAAGCATTTTAGATCCTCGTTTGAGGTGAATATCAAAGAAGCTGATTAACCCCCGTAATGTGAAGTTTATCATGCAATAAACAAAACATAATCTTAATGCACCGCTATCTTAGAAGCACTTAGAGACGCTACAAACACAAGAAACACATAAAAAAGTACCTTGATCTCAACTCCGAAAAATCATGAAGAGGTGATGGGATATTAGTTCCAGATGTATGAATGTTATGCTGCTTACGAAATATCGCATCCCTCTGAAATCATAAATGTTACAGAAAAACTTACTGCCAGATGTTCATAATTATCTCACATTCTACGACTACACGTGAATTGAGTGAAACAAACCTCCATTTGTCTATTGAATTCCTTCTTCCGTTGAGACGCAAGTTCAGTCTCTTCATTCTCGTCAAGTACCGACTCCGTCTTTGAGCTATTGAAAACACTAAATCCTTCTACAGGGTCTGCAAACCAACCAATGGAATTAAATATAAAATCATTGAAGAGCTCAGAATAATCTTCAGATGCCCTAGTTAAACTTAACGAAATAATTAAAATATATATAACTTCCAAAATTACCTGAAGCGGTTCTCTTTCTTTTCCTCTTCTTTGGAGGCTTTGCTGCTGGTTCCACCTCAACGGTTTTGTTTTCAAGCAACGTCTCTTCAGGATCATTACTTTCCTTTTTCTCCTAAAAAAAGATGAAACAACAATCAAATACATACATATATACTGCTCTCACAATTCCGAGATCCTAATACACTCCAATAATTTGCATGTTTCACAGAGCTATATATAGTTTAAATGAAATATTCAAGCGTACAAGTTAGTTTACACAAAATGAATAAAAACTATACCGAATTTAGCATACTTACGCATACAAACTGTACACTCATCAACTCCCCTATATATTATTAGTCAACAATCAAATTCACTGACTCCATTTCTTGTTTCCGGGTATTTTTTCTGTAACACCATAATATATTATGCAATAGAGTCTAGGCACCATAGAAAACTAAACATCACAAGAATCACATACATTGCCTATTCCTCATTATGAAGTTCTGAAAGCCAAAAAGCCCTCTCATATCCAAAAAACCAAAATGGATTTAAAAAAAACTCGTCATTGAGTTTGGAACCCTATACAAATGACCACTCGTGAGCCACTCGATCAAATTCTAGATGATAAGTACATGATTCACATACAGAATCGATTTATAGTTAGGCCAGGGTAGCTGTCTATGTGAGTGTAACATTTTGAAACATTCGGAAACTCATTGGTTTTCTAATTTTCCTATATAGGATAACTTATCGGCCCCAAATCATTTTACAATGCTACTATTACTTCTCCACTCATCCACTTATTCAAAGGATGTATACTCTATCTACTGCAATTGTCAAAAAGCAATAACTTAAAATCCGATATCACATTTCTATATGTTTTACAACCTAATCTTAATAAATAGCCCAAAAGGTCTAATAGTCATCCACACTATAAGGATTTTTGGGATTGCTTATTTTTTTCTGCTTCTCTCCTTTTTTATACGCATAAGCACTTTGCAGGAAAATTAAAGAGCTTTTTCTGCTTATCCAAACTGCTTCATCTGCTTATTTTGGGGCAAAATAAGCAGTTTTTCCAATGTGGACAAACCTAGTGCCATTTTTTCACCATCATATCAACAGACTAAATCAAAATTGTTTAAAAAAAAGGAGAGAAAAAAAAAAAACAAAAAAAAAAAAACATTTTCCTACAAAATAAGCAAATTCAAACATCAGTTCTTGAAGTGCTTATTTCTAAGCAGAAAAAGATAAGCAATCCCAAATACCCCTTACAACTACATTACACACAATCAACTACCATAACAATCAAGATTTTACCTTAAATCTTGCAAAATCATTGGAGAATCTCTTACGATTGAAAGTGATTCCTGAAAAAAGAAAAGATGGGTCTTTTTCCATGATTGATGGACCTTAATAAAAAGTGTTACGTAGTAATTTTGTTAAAAAATTCGGTTCAACCGTCAGAAATTATTAGGGTTTATGTGATGAGCAACAACCTTAAACCTTTGTTTGTAAAACCAGACAATAGGTTTATTGCGGATGTAGCCCTGAACTATGTCTATTTGACTGTTTAGGACCCTCTTAAATAAGCTGTTGTAATTGCTACCATGTATTGTTGTATTCTCGCAGTAAACGGTCGAGCCAAGCGTAGCGCCTGAGTTCGAGCTGTTAAAGCTCGTACGGCTCTTATTTGGATTTATAAAGATTGGAGCTCAAGCTCGGGTTGTTTGTATCTAAAACTAGTAGTGAATTGCTTTAATTGTTTTGAGCTAAGGACTAAAGTTTTTTTTTATTATTATGTGTTAATTCTTTTAAATCATATTTATTAATCGATTTCTCACGTGTTTTAATCTATATCTATATCTATACTACTTATAATGGAGGGATGACCCTCTCTCTTAAATTTTTTTAAGATGTCATTAATGTATTTTTTAAGCATTACAAATTTTAATGCATAATGTACACAATAAATAGCTTTTACGAATTTATCTTCCACAACATTTTAATGCTTCATTTATTATTTCTTTTTTAATTAGTTTAGTTTTAATGCCAAAATGCACATATAAATGAATATGGTTTTTAAATGAATGCAAAACTATAAAGTTCCAAAACTATTATTATATCGTAAGAGTGTTTCGAGAACCAATCTAAATAAATTTTGAATTATTTTAAATAAAATTAACCACAAAAGTAAAAAACGGTTTTTTGTAAAAGTCGGGATAATTTTTTAAAAACAAATTATGCAAATGTGCAAAGTGCTAAGTGCTAATTCAATGATTAATATATTAGTATATTAATTATTATAATTTTCATGGATAACTCTAAATGATTGCTTAAAATGTAAGTTTTCTTTACATTATAAGCATTCTTTTATTTATATCTTTTTATCTATAGTGTTATAAACAATAATAATGATTCAAACATTTTTTCATAAATATATACTTTACAAGATGTATACATTATAAGTACTCTTTTATTTATATCATTTATCTATATAGGACAAATGTAATAAATAATATTAATGATACAAACATGTTCAAAAATCCCTCTTCCATATAAAAATGGTTTGTTTGAATCAGATCTGGCCTCAAAATTCTGAAAAAATGACACGTGTTATTTTTTTCCCCCAAAACACTGTCCATCGTCCGATCAAGGATAATTACTCACGCATTAAACACCCCCGCAATCCCTCTTCAGTCATTGATTATCAATCAATCAATTCCCCCAATCCTCAACCGCTCCCAAACCCTAAATCCATTTTCCATTTAATCAATCCTCAATCAAAAACGAACATCAGCCTCCCCAAATCCTCAACCGCTCCCAAACCCTCTTGATTTCATCAATCAAAATCAACCAACCGCCAGTTTCGATCATGGAATTATGGTTTTTTTAATCCATGTATCATATGCCCAAAAAATCACACCCGCTGCGTGCTGGAATCTTCTAAAAAGGTGATTTCGGTCAAATGTGTTTTTAATTTTGATTTTCAAATCATTAACTCATGATTCTATTATCTGTTTGTTATTGTAGCATTTGATTTTTGATGTTTAGATGTTAGCATAGAATCATGGTCTTGATTTATTAAGTGTGTGACCAAAGGGATTGCTTAATGGTCTTGATTAGGGTGCGTTTAGGATTGCTTATATTGGGTCAGCGGTGTTTGAGTGAGCATATTGAAGCATCTTATTATCTTATGCATTATTAGAAGATAATAAGGGGGTGTTTGTTTAAGCTTATATGCGGGCTTATGGGCTTATTTGATTTCGGCTTATATTTCATAAGGCTTAAATTTTGTCGCTTACTTTGAGACTTGTGGCCTTATATTATCTTATATATAGTATATTATAAGTTTAGTAATCGGCAATAGGTTGATTGATATTATATTTTGGTTTAATGATTTAATTTGAAATAATGTATTACTGTTTTAGATTTGAAACGGTTTATATTGGGTAAATGATTGATATTATATCGGTAGCAATGTTGGGGCAGGTTCGATACCTATGTGTCATTGGGCGGTCAAACATCGTCCCTGTATGGTTTGCAAAGGTCCATCCAAAAACCGCAACACATGTGAACGCATCGGCCTTTCTTGGTAAGTTATATTAAATGTGGAGTTATTGCTTGAAAATAATCTTGTCATGTTATTTTAATTAGTATTGGTACAATTATCAGTAAACATACGTAAGTCCTTAAAAGTGATTATCACTGATTTAGTCATACGAATACTTTATGTTTTTGACCCATAACCATGTATTAAAGTGGTGTATTCTTGTGATTAAAATGTGAGTCATATTTTCAGAATTTTTTTTTATCTTATTCCTATAATATATTAGAAGGCTAATCTGCAGCATGATGTGGGTCTCGTGTATTTTTTAAAATCAATTATAGGATTAAATGATTAAATAGTATGCAAGTGTATAACCAGATTTAGTTCGACTTTGACTTTAATTTTAAAACTATGGTGTGTTTTCTAAGCTTATTGTTGATATTGGTGAAAAGGGTCCATTTTGAAGTAATCAACTTCTCAATAATGTATTAAGTATGTAAAAACTGTTTCAAGTATTTTCACAGCTGCGATTTCCCTTTTTACTGAGCTGGATGTCCTTCTCAACCTTGTCTTAGTCGGAACATTGTTTGTATTCTTTATGGTTGCCAATGCACTCATCTATAGGCGTTGCATCTCAGTCGAGACCAAGAGCCGATGGTGCCAAAGGACAGTGACTTGAAGAAGGAACTAAAGAAGAAAGAACTTGCAAAACTTGAAGCAGTGCTTGTAGAATTTGAATTAGCGGAAAACAACAGCCAAGAAGATTCTTGTGGTAAGCTGGTGGGCCAGATCCCAAAAGGACTATGGACGTTGACTTACCTTACCAATTTGTATGTATGTTTACCAATCTCTATGTGTTTATAAGTTGGTTGTAGCAGCTAGTGGAGTTGATGACATAATGAAACTATCGTATTTGCACTTGCGTTCTGGTGTTAGTACACTAATTTATATCCTTCTTCTATTGTGATAAGGCAAAATGGGCCGGTAAGGTAATGGGCCACAATGGGTAAATGCTTACATTTGATTTTTTGGCGTCTGAAATTATAGAAAGAAAATGCTTACCTCACCTAGAAGACAATCTTCACTTGCTGCTTCTACATTATTTGGAGTTGTGAATAACTTGGGTGTCGGATGAATTTTCAGCTTTTCTCTCGCACAATCTCAGAAATGACGAAAGATTATCGGCAACCAATCCCTTGATAGTAAGTAGTCTATAATTGCTCTTATTTATCAATTTATATTTTATGCCCGTACTTCTTTTATGTCGGATGATCTTCCAAAATTAATTATTTAACCCTAAATATTGTGGTGATTCTGTTAGAGTCTGATGTGCAGCTTAATGATGCACTATTTGACCGCTTTCGTGGAAAGGACTACCACTTTTTTGTTGCAGTAAGTTTATTTCCATAGCACGTATTTAGCCTGTTTAACAATTATTTCATGAAAATCACATGGATGTTAGGTTAGCCATGTCTAATAGATTGCGGTGCTTCGGATATGCAGTTGGGATAGCCATGTCTAACTTTGTTAGCGGCTTGAGTTTAGGAAATAATTAGGACTTTATGTGTCGATATGTTCTGCTCTTTGGAATGAAAATATGAAATAACGTGGAAATATATTAGCATTAGTTTTGTTTAAAATCTTATTTACTCAGTTTTGATTAACCATGGAATTTAATAAAAGTTTATGAATGTAGATATATATGTTGTACATCACTGTATTTGCATGCTCCATTTATAGACCTTGAACTCCTAGCATACTTTTTAGTATATCTAACTTTAGTATAGTACAATTTTGTAAAGTTTCCACAATCCATCTTTGGCAAGCGGGCCATTGAACAAGATGAAGTTCTATGGGTGAGTGTTTGATTTTCTACTATATTTTGGTTATATCTATTGACTTAACAAAAATTTTGTTACAAACTTGAGCTTGAGCTTTATATGTTTTATCTTGAGGTGTAGACTTCAATTAACATGTTTTTGCAGAAATCTTATGAAGCAGATGAAGAAATAAAATCAGGAAGACATGTAGGAAGACGACTCTATTGATGTCGGGATACTGAACTCAATGACAGTCTCAAATGAACATTTCCAAATAGCTCTTGGAACAAACAAACCATCTGCTTTGTGTGAGACAATACGTATATCCATAATTTAAGAAATTATTCCAAGCTACTCTTTTAAATGAACTGAATTTAAATGAATCATCATTTTTGTTTTCGGACCAAAAACAGGTTGTGGAAGTTCCCAATTGCAGCTGGGATGATATTGGAGGTCTCGAAAATGTTAGTCCAAGAGGTAATGAAAAACCGTGCACTAAGTTTAACTAATACATCATCACACGTTTTTATCTGAAAGCATGTTTGATCTGAGTTTAACTAATACTTTTTTAAAAAAGTAATGAAAAACCGTGCACTAAGTTTAACTAATACTTTTTTAAAGCATGTTTGATCTGAAAGTATGTTAATTTTGATGTTATCATGTTTTATTGGCAACAAAGCTTCAACGAAGTCGGCTTCAGAGACATTTTTTAGAAAGTTAGGGTAATGTTGTATCTGTGCTCTTCAATTTGATGATACTTTGGTTAAATGTTTGGCTTAGATTTTAGTTAATGCTTTATATATGCGCATTTTAGACTGTTACCGTGTTACGTCTACGTTATCGGATACTTGAAACATGGTTTGAACAAACTATACACGTTATATTCACTCTTATACTTTTTGTTTTCAGAATTAAGTATATTGTTAAAATCATGCTCTTATGCAGGGTTTTACGGGCAATGCTAATGGGAAAACAGTAAGTTTTAGTGCCTGCGCAGACAATCAGAACTCAACTATTAGATAAGTGACTTTGAAACAGATGGTACGATTCCTTAAACTTTAACTGTTTTGTCTTCATACTTGCTGTTATAAAGATTACTGTTGTTCAAAATTTGAATTCAGAATTAAGTGTGCTGTTAAAACTATGCCCTTATGCAGGTTTTCACAGAAGTAGGTCAACACTACAAGGTTCGTGTGAAAAAACTTGCAAGAGGACCTTTATGTTTAAGGTACTCACTACTGATAGAAAAGTGACCGCTGGCACGACCATGGTTAAAATTCCTTTACGAAATTACTTCTAACCAGCTTCAAGTTTTTTTTGCGTTCAAACTTTTGCTAAAGAATGCACTTCGCCTACTAATATTTGCTCTATTATCGATATTTCAGAGATAGAGATGATAAATGTAAGTATGATTTTCATCCTTAATCGAAGTATTGTTTATTTTCAGGGAATCATATGTTGGCAATGTATCCATTTTCATTGTAATGGAAGAACAGCTCAAGCAGGTACTTGGTTGTTACAACTATTCCATATTATATGATTGTCTTAATCCAAGTTACCATCCGTTGTGCTTTTTATATGTTTACAGTAGGGTCTTCCTCTTTAGCTTAACGTCTCTTTTTTTCTAATGTTTTAAAATGATGTTCTGTTAGGACTATTTTTTTTGGCTTTTGTTAGGCATTGTTTTGCACTATGTAAATATGTTTGTGGTACGAGAAATTTAATGAAGTGAAAACTTCACCCACCTAGACATGGTTTCCAGTGTGTCTCTAAGAACTTGTGTATATTTCTTTATTTCTTTATTTCTCAACTATTGTTGGCATTGCACCTATTTTCCTTTTTGCAACTCTTTTGTACAAGATCTTGCTTTCTTAAGAACCTAATGTTTACGTTTAAACCACCATCAGGGTGAAATTGTGATTTTCATTTCAAACACCAATCAGAAGCAGATCCAGCTGTTATTGCCTTGCTGCTTGAAATGACAAATCCTTATATTTCTGAGAACATAGTAAGCCTGATATATTTTAGAACCATGTATCATTAAAGTGCTTCCATTAGTCCAATATTTGAATGCTGTTATGCAGATCTTTGCAAGCCGTTCAGTAAGGAACTTAAGGTGCGTAACAAACTGGTCAAGTTGGGTAGTTAAGTAATGGGTCGAAATACGGTGGACTCGGGTTGGGTGTTAGGTGACATATCTATAATCTATCCGGTAGTAATTATGTGTACTTATTTCAGTTATATTATTATATAAAGAATCATTTGTAGTCTTAAATCCCAATTAGGACCCGACCATTAAGAAAAGTAACACAGTGAGTGAGCAAGGTTAGCATTTAAACTATTTAAAAAGGGCATGCAGGTAAAACTTCAAATATACTTTTTTTTTTAATAAAAAATGGCATGCAGGAATTGCATTTGGTCATCAGGGGTTCGATAATGAGTTTTGCCATTTTCTTGGATAGCGTTAGTAGGTATTATATTGAGAAAGATGGTCAAACCATAGTCCATAAAATGAAAAGCAAATCCAGAAAACCATTGAAAAGGAATTTCGGGAGATCAAGGTCTAGAAGATTAGGCAGAAAAGTACTAAGAATAGTGTTGAGAGTCATCAAGTAGATTACCTCATATAGATTGAAGACATGAACTTAGGGAACTTGGGGAAGTTATCTGATAAATATTTACTTAGGGAAGTTATCTGTTATAGTGACTAAATTGAGTAGTGGTCAGGGAAATCAAGGAATGGAATATTATCAAGCGCCCTCCACAATTTCGGATACATCATACCTCTTGAGACACTATGATAGAAAATGACGCACGCACAGACAACACACATCATATTATTGGTCTTTATTAGTCAACAGATTTGAAACTATCGGTTAGCCAACTGTTGATAGATACGTAAATGAAACAAACTGTGTTTCGCATGCTGCCTTTAAAATCTTAGGTTCCCACATAATTGGTATGACAATACACGATTAATTACTGGTAGAAATCTATACAACTTACGCACCAAAATATGTGTACTAACCATTTATCACATTCATGTCTTCATTTTATAGACTGATGCCTACGAGTACAGGAAAAGCAATAGTCGTTGAATCAGAATTGGTTGCACTTGCATAATTGAAACCTGGAGACCTCAACAAAGTTAATGAAGTTAAGGTATACCGGATATGGACAACGAAAAGTCTTCCCTACATCACTCCTACCACCTTCTGCTACATGTTGTTAGACAAACATGTATGTGCCATCATTATTATAATAACAAGTATGTACTTGCACATTAAGAATAACCATTTCATCTATTTCACAGGGTTCTGCGATCCAGGAAAACATAGACTTGAAGGAGAAACCTGACTTCGACCACAAACTTCAGTTAGATTCAACGTGTCAGATTCACGGGTTCGGGTGTATGAAAACATAAAGATGGCAGTCGAGATTGAACAATGCGACGACACTCATTTTCAGCAGGTTTACACAGGTTGATCCTATACCAATCAATGGTTTCCCTGACCACTACCTCAACTTTGTTGCGTACAATGAAGTTGAATCTCGAGCGGATGTGAAGGACTCAATACTTACAGGTATTCTCATTTACAAAAAATAGTGCTTCCGATTCCTATATTACTAAAACTCATTTCTGTATCAACAGATTATTTCATAATTTGGATTCATTATGATAATAACCGGCTGATGTATACAAAGCGTCACGACTTAATTAACAAAATGATTTTGCGTTTCTTGATTTGAGGCCAGAAACAAAGTTTAAAGAGGTTACTAAAGTTATTTTTTACTTCTAAGACCACTAAATGAATTAGCAATGAATTACTAAAGGCACGTGGGTTGTCATATTGTTGTAGGTGTAGGCTCATTCTCTAGGCACGATGCCCGTGTCATTTCAGGAATGGCTAAGCAGGGCTAAAAACTGTGCTATATTTAGCTAAGAAAAGGTATTTCATTTTTTAACATCAAGAAAAGTTATTTAAGTGACGCAATGTGGGCCATGTTTTTCAAGTTCATCAGAGTGCATAAAAAAATAAGGCTGACCACACTTTTTGTTAATGACTATTTATTATCTTTCTTATGAACTGTTGCAGAACTTTAGGTGACCAGGAAAGTGCGATCAAGGAGTAGTTTCTGTCTTAAAATGGAAGCAAAAGGTACTTTTGGTAACACGCCACTGTAAGTTCATTGTTACATTTCATTTGTGCAATAGATGCATATGTGGAGAAATCACTGATCGTAACTCTTTTGTGAGAATTTTCAGCCAAACGGATGGCACACTCACCACTCCAAAACGGATATGCCGTGATTACAGTTACTGCCCAGGATCATGTTCGCACCCATCTATTGTCAGCGCGCCTGCAATAACAAACGTATAAGCTATCTATTATTTTCACACGTATAATGGAATCATCGGTTGGACAAAGCAATAACTTTCACGCCACTCTTTGGTCTTCACAATCATCTGCTAACGGTAACTTAATTTGTACATTTACGCACAACCAAATTCAAATATACTTCAGGGTGAATATGTTTGTGGTACGAGAAATTTAATGAAGTGAAAACTTCACCAACCTAGACATGGTTTCCAGTGTGTCTCTAAGAACTTGTGTATATTTCTTTATTTCTCAACTATTGTTGGCATTGCACCTATTTTCCTTTTTGCAACTCTTTTGTACGAGATATTGCTTTCTTAAGAACCTAATGTTTACGTTTAAACCACCATCAGGGTGAAATTGTGATTTTCATTTCAAACCACCAATCAGAAGCATATCCAGCTGTTATTGCCTTGCTGCTCGAAACGACAAATCCTTATATTTCTGAGAACATAGCAAGCCCGATATATGTTAGAACCATGTATCATTAAAGTGCTTCCATTAGTCCAATATTTGAATGTTGTTATGCAGATCTTTGCAAGCCGTTCAGTAAGGAACTTAAGGTGCGTAACAAACTGGTCAAGTTGGGTGGTTAAGTAATGGGTCGAAATATGGTGGACTCGGGTTGGGTGTTCGGTGACATATATCTATCTGGTAGTAATTATGTGTACTTATTTCAGTTATATTATTATATAAAGAATCATTTGTAGTCTTAAATCCCAATTAGGACCCGACCATTAAGAAAAGTAACACAGTGAGTGAGCAAGGTTAACATTTAAACTATTTAAAAATGGCATGCAGGTAAAACTTCAAATATACTTTGTTTTTTTATCAATTTTACCACAAGTCTTAAGCAGAGTAAATGTCTTATGCTGATTTATTTTTTATTTTTTTTTTATTTTTATTTTATTTTATTGTTTTTGGTCCTAATAAGGGTGGTGACTCCATATGGGTGAGTAGGTGACTATACAAGTATGGAAGAAGATCACCACATTAAAGAGTTAAAGGAGGTTGGGCCGAGCTGGTTTGGGTTGAGACTTGGTTACATATTATGAATTGAAAAAAAAAAGGGAAAAGAAAGGAGGTTGGGCGAGCTGGTATGGGTTGAGACTTGGTTACATATTATGAATTGAAAAAAAAAAAAAAAGAAAGAAGGAAAAGAACTCTCGATGACTATTGCTTGCCTTAGACTAGGCGATTGATATTATCATAGCAACCTTTCGTATACTAAAGTGTAGTAATTCTTAAGGAATTTTTATAATTATATTTGACACTGGATTTCTATATAAAAAATTTAATTTTCTTTGGACAACTATTTATTGACCCGTAAAAGAGTACCCATATTTATGGTACTTTTGATGCGTGGATAGGAGGGTCAAGCTCTCTTACCTGAGGCATTTTTAATTCAAAACGATGTAGCTTGATTGCGTGCCTATGGTTTTCATTTGGTCATCATATGGGTCCCACTTGAACCCACGTGTGTGGTTATGCAATAAACCAAGGAGGGCTATGATGGCTACCTTATATCAATATGTATAACCAATGTTAATAGGTTGACCACACTCCAATCTATGGATATCGTCATGCAACGAACTAACATATGGGTTTTAATGGTGTTTAAAGGATAGCTAAAGGTGGATCTCGATGGCAGGTCGTGGTTTGGACATGGCTAATGGTGCTAATTTTTATATGTAGTTATTTTTTATGGTATAAACTTTGTGTTACTTGGTGAAGTGGTGAGTTTCATGTATTTTTCATTGTCCATTTTTATTATAGACAGTTTATATGCTACGTAATAACGTTAAGCTTTTATGATTTCATAATTGTGATCACTGACATAATATATTAGTACTGACTTTTAAAAGAGTTAATTACATAATTGGTCCTTGTGGTTTGTCGGATCTTGCAGAAAATGTCCATGTGTTTTTTTTTACGGGTCATGTCCTCGTGGTATGCAAAAGTTACGGGTTTGGTCCTTTGACGGGTCATGCTGTTAGTTGACCGTTAACTTGGCAAACCACATGGACGATTTTTGTAACTAACCAAAAAAAAACTGGTTACAAAAAAAAGAAAAATTGTTAAAAAAAAAAAAAAAAAAAAACGAAAAATTGTTTAAAAAAAACGTTTAAAAAAATATTTATTACACTTAAATTGGTGCTTATGTATAATGTGAGGGCCTAAGAGATTTTTTTTTTTTTTTTTTTTTTTTTTCAATTATTATACTTAAGTTTTGGGCTTATGTACAACATGAGGGCCTGAATTTTTTTTTTATTAAACTTTAAAAAATGAAAAATAAAAAAATTAGGCCCTCATTTTGAAAAATAAAAATGAAAACGTATAAAAATGGATGAAAATATACAAAAATTTAATGCGTATTTTGTACGCATTAAAAATCCATTTTGTACGCATTTTGTAAAATTTTTTGTACGCATTTTGTAAAAAATTTTGTACGCATTTTGTAAAAAATTTTGTACGTATTTTGTACGCATTTTAATACGTATTTTGTACGCATTAAAAATTTAAGCCCTCACGTTGTGAGGGCCTAATTTTTTTATTTTTCATTTTTTAAAGTTTAATAAAAAAAATTAGACCCTCATGTTGTACATAAGCCCAAAATTTAAGTATTAAAAAAAAATAAAAAATAAAAAAATAAAATAATAATAATAATCTCTTAGGCCCTCACATTATACATAAGCACCAATTTAAGTGTAATAAATATTTTTTGTAAACGTTTTTTTTTAAACAATTTTTTATTTTTTTTTAAAGTTTTTTTTATTTTTTTTTTTTTTTTAAATCAGTTTTTTTTTTAAACAAATTTTCTTTTTTTTTAAAGTTTTTTTTTTTTTTGGTTAGTTACATAAATCGTCCCTGTGGTTTGCCAAGTTAACGGTCAACTAACAACATGACCCGTCAAATGACCAAACCCGTAACTTTTGCATACCACGAGGACATGACCCGTCAAAGGACCAAACCCGTAACTTTTGCATACCACGAGGACATGACCCGTAAAAAAAAAACACAGGGACATTTTCTGCAAGATCCGACAAATCACAAGGACCAATTATGTAATTAACTCCTTTTAAAAAGAACTCACTTGAGTTCAATCAACACCTCAATTAATACCTGAGTTTAGTTAACGCATGAGTTTCTCTCATAGCTAAATAGAGCTTGTGATATCTTTAGAGTTAAGAGTAAACATGGACTTAATGGATGTATGTGATAGTTTGACGCAAAATCTTTCCATGCCAAAAAAAAAAAAAAAAAAAAAAAAAAATACATGAATCCTAAAAATCCATAACACCGTTGATATTCTATGTTGCCTCTTAATTGATACATATGTTTAATCTTTTAACTTAGTAAATTAAATTCATGGGACTAGCCCGCCCATCAGGTGGGTCTTGAAAGCTGATTTAAATTACTTACATTCAAATAAATTACGTATCTCCTAAATAAATGACAATTATCATTCAAATATTATTTTGAAAGGTGATTCAAATTACTTACATTCAAAAACGTTCGATCATAAATTTCAACCTGCAACATCTTCATTTTGAATACTTCGAGTGTTGATTCTCTTGTAAATTCAATTGATGAAGGGACACGAATTGCTGAATTTTAAGAAAGTACGTTATTATCTAATCTCCACCCATTCAATTTTGTCACGTCAATAACTTCTAATGAAATTTATCCACAAGACATATCATTGGGTCATGCATGTTCATATGATATATTTGTTGTTAATATTATTATTTTTTTTTTTTTGTAAATTAGGTGATATATAGTCTAAATTTTAATTTCTTTTTTGTAGTTACCCATGTATGTATTTGTTTTATGTTTTTTGTATCGATATCCTAAAAACCCTACTACTAATATTTTTTTTGAAGATATATAAAAAGGTAGCCGCCCAGCGGGCGGGCCTGCGTACTAGTATATATATATTTCATTAAAAAAATGTTTCTACTTACTTGTGACTACGGACCACTATCAACTAATTTGACCATAACCCCATAAAATTATTGACTACCGCAACACAAAATCACGCCACTTTCAATTGTTTTTATATGAATTAGTTTGATATTATCCATCACTATTTTTAAAGTTACTCAAACTTATTATGTTTTCGCTATTGGTAAAGTTATTGTAAGAGAAAACATAAAATTGAAAACATTTTTTGCCGAAAATTTTATTACTTGATACCCGCCATCGCAACGCGCGGGTACCCTACTATAATATTCTAAAGAGTTGAAATATGCGATATGAAACTTTTGGCATCCGCAAATTTATCGTCACATAAACGTTTCAGATTATAAAGCATGGTTTATTGAAAATTTTTATTTTAGGGTATCCGCCGCCGCATCGCGCGGGTACCCTGCTAGTCACAATAATAGGGCATATCTTTAAGTTTTGCAATTAGGCTTATCAAACATTTTCCTATAAAATGTGAACTATTGAATGGAGCTACTTAATGCTCGTTAGGCTAATAAGGTTCGTGAACTCAAGCGATTATCGGGTATGAAATTAGGCTCGAACTCATTTACTATATGAGCCCAAAATTAGGCTCAACCTTGGGCTCATGCTCATCTTGGGTTGGTTTGTTTCAAGCTTTTACCAAATGGATCCTTGATAGCTAACGAACAATTTGGCTTGTTTACACACTTATTTTCACTTTTCAGACTACAAGCTATTGATCGGGTGGAATAAAATCCTTAGGACGTAATAACTATCAAGAAGAACGTCGCATGTTAGTTGTAACGTCGCATGTTAGTTGTTTTTTTGGATACGTTCACAAGAGCTCGCAACTTTTAACTATCATAACTGAATAAGTCTCTAAGTACAAACTAGACAACGTAAAACTAGCCAATGTAAACAAATGTTGAGCACTGACGTATATGTGTGTAATGGTGAACAAAAATCCCAAGACCAAGTTGGCAAGATTTTCAGGCATTTTGAGTTATAGTTTAGTGTAGTCGGCCTAGCCCGACCGTGTAAGATTTTTCATGAACATAGTACATTATTATCATGGTTAGTAAGGACAACAAACCTGTAAGAACATAATAGTTTTTAGTCTGAAGATGATCAAAATATGATTCGTTTCATTTACTATCCAATTCGAAAACACACCACGAGAATTTCTGCTCCATTTAACATTTTCCACCATTCTTGGACCCTTAAACATGTTTTGACCCATTTTATCTGAGGTTAGTACAAGGTTCATCACCACTTGGTAAAAATGCCATTGGGTCATTGATAACATACATATATACCAAACTCGAGGGAAAACTACTCTGAATACTCAAACTTCGACATGTAACCTTCTGAAATAAAAGCATAGTGTTACATGATTTATGATACAACACACACACATTTCTTACTACTCATCGAGCCCATAGTCTTCCCCAAAATATTTGTCGACTAACTGGTTAGCCATATTCCGAAGGTCTTCATTTTCATGAAACTGGAATCGCTCCATTGCATCAATCCCGTCCTCTTTTTCAACCAGCTTCTGTCCCTCGCCATTGGGCATCCCTCTTAACACCTTGACGTTCATAAAACCAAAAGTTGGTCATAAGATATCTTGCAATAAAATTTGGTTTCAGTGACTGACAGATTAGGGGATAACATTTTTTTTTTAAATAAGCTCCAAAATATGGAAGTTGAAACTTTTTTAAAAGGTTAATTACAATACAAAATAACCTACCTTATGCCAAAAATACTTGTTTCAGGAATCGTACTTTAAAGTCAAAACAAGAGACATGTTACTTAATGTGCAAGGAGACGCAGGCCAGGTGCACAGCACGTTTTACTGTTTTCCACTTTATACTAAGGGGGTGTCTGGAATACTTATTTGTTCAGAAAATAAGCAAGTTGGTGCCTTCATATTTATTCTGAAATGAGCAGATTAGCAGTTTCATCCAAACATTTAAATTGCTACTCTGCTTAACGTAAGCATATAAGTACTTAAATAAGCAATCCCACACACCCTCTAGTTAATTTAATAGATTGCGACATGTCAACTCGCTCTAATTAATCTGTTAGATACAAAATTATATATACTGTTCTGATAAAAATCTAAACCTTTAACTAAAAAGCTGTTTCGAATATTTCAAATACATAATAAATGAATTTTAACATGCTCTACCCATACCATTATCTTTTTAGTAAAATCTTCTAGCTTTAGAGATAAACCTAACTGAAAATTAACCATTTTGATAGAAACTGTCGAAATTTGCACCTCTATACAGGAAATCACATGCTATAACATGTTAGGCACAAACAGCTAGGCTAGCCCTTTTCTATAACCAAAATAATCTTATAGAGAGATATCAGAAATTACCAGCTCCATGAATTGAAGTCCGAGCCTTGCAGCTTCAATATCAGCAGATCTAACCAAATCGATAAAACCACGAAGACATCCACTTCTAACAAATGCAACCAAGTGATCAAATATCAAACTCGATCTTCCAGAACCTTCTGCTGGGGCAACACAGAGATTACCCACAACATATGCGACTTCCTTTTTTATATCAAAAGTCGATGTTGACAAAAGTTGTATTAATAAAGGCACGGCTTCACTCTTGTATATCAACTGCTTGTGAGCAATTGAACCCGCAGCTATATTTGATAGCACCCAAGCCGCTTCCTACAAAATTGAAATCTTAGAACAGATATAAATTTGTACTGGTCAAGTCGGGTTAACCAGAAACGCTTGTTAACCAGAATCACTTTTTGTCAAAGACAATAAATTTTATTTGAATTAACTTGTCAAATAGGATTACAACGATTACATTGTTTCATTTTTCTAAAGGAGTTAATATAGAAAAATGTATCAGGATACACTTTGAGCGACTACTGACTTGCTGGAGATAAAAGACTGACACGTCACCAAAATCAACACATTCATAAGTAAATGGGTCAAAACAGCCACTATTATAACTTAGAGCAAGGTGCGCGCGCGCATGTGTTTGTGTGTTGTGCGTGTGTGCGCGTGTGTGTTAAAGACTACAAAGAGAGTATACCTTCTTTAAGACACGATGCTCACTATTCAGACACTTGCTTAACGCATGTATGATATTATCTGCAAGTATTACAAAATGTTAGTGATCTATATGCTATACAACAAATTAGGGCACAGCACAAAAAGAACAATAGAAACTAGCCTGTAATTTCGTATCCGGGGACAAGAACAACATTAGTTGAGTAAACATCACCTGCTATGAGATTACCTAAACTCCGTAGCACCTGCAAAAATATAAATTTGTCATGATATAAGATAGTTGTTGTAATCACATATACCATTAATAATGTATCAATTTAAAAAAGAAAAGGTATCGTGGATCGGTACAACCCAACCCGACTTATTTTGACCCGCACTAAAAAATACCCAGTGACCAAAATCTGTATTTACCTGTAACCTGACCCGCCCTATTTCTCTGACCATTCATATTCAATTTTAACATCTACATAAGTTAGATGTTCCAAAATTGGCCTTTGTTAAAATATTGAATAGGCAGTCACTATGTACTTCATATATGCAATTTTAAATTAAATTCGTATCAAACTGTGCAATGCGTGTTTTAACTGGACTCTTATCAGACGAGAAATAAGACCATCGGACGTAATAGCAAAAGTTAACAGATTTTTTCGTTACCGGAATGAGCAATTGCAAACTATTTGATGAGGCCAATCGTTGGACTAGTAATTGTAGGAGATCAGATTTCACAAGCACGCTAGTAGCAACAGTTGAAAGAGCCGAAAGATACACAACAACCCATGCTATTTCAGTCACTAACTCGTCATCTCTATTCATCAAAAACACAAAAATGACAAACAGTTAGAAGAAAACAAGTGTCTCTAGATATGTTTAAGTAACCACATAAGATGAGAGACATCCATGATTCAAATAAAACGAAATCCACCACGAATCATTCTAAGGTATCATTACACCACAGTACCAGACTAATGATGATTATATTATGATGGTGCGACAAAAACTTACGATTTACTCAAGTGCCTTAGTATAGCATCAACTACACCATCAATTTTTATAAGTTCTGTTGCAGCCTTTGGGTCCGGGCCCTACATCAGCAAAAACAATTAGAGAATATATGACAAGATTGTTGCAGCCTAGAGATAGCAAAATGGGTGGGTAATAGACACTTCTGATACGGTTGAAAGTGATCGGTTTTGGCTGACCTAGAACACTTTTTGTCCATTTTTTATAAATAAAAAGTGCGTCAATAAGAATTTCAATAATCAAATTATTTCAAATTACTCATAAGTCATAAGAATGAATAAGAAGACTTCATACTTTTAAGTTTTGACCAATCTCCTTACAAGTTACTTTTTTCATGTTACATTGTGACCCGTTGGACATAAGTAACCTGAATCAATCAACCCATTCATAAGCAAATGGAGAAAGTTGCTATGTCTATAATTCAGACCGCACAATTGAATAAAGAGGTTCAAGTAGAAGAGTGATTAGGAACCTTGATCAGGTTTGATAACGCCCAAGCAGCGGTTCGAACCGTGGAACCCTTGTTGGGCAACATCATTTTCGCAAGCGGAAGTAAAGCTCCTTGAGATATTAATATATGTCTCAACTCTTCACCTTCACCAGCAACGTTTCCTAAAGCCCATGCACACTGCTCAGCAACCGGCACTGAACTCTTCTCTATAGATTAATTGCATATTTGCATATCAAACGTTAGACATTCTTTAATACTATCATATAACACTAAGAAGACATAACCAGGTATTTTTTGAACAATATTAAAAAGGCAGTTATTACTGACCTCCAATATGAGCAATTAGTAATGGCAATGCTGGCAATAAAGCTCTTGTTTCTTCAGATTGTCCAGCAGCTATGTTTGTAAGACACCAAGCCGCCTCAAGCAACTGCATTATCCATCCAAAAATAGAAGAAACTGAACCTTAAAAAACAGTATACGAACACTATCTACGCGTACTATTTGAGCTAAATAAAGATATATGGTTTGATATAATAAGATGTTAAATATACCTGTTCATCCTGAGAACCAAATGAAAGGCATTGTGCAAGTAAAGGTATTGCTCCAGATTTGATAGCGGTCTCAATGGGAGGAAACTCAGATTTAGACAATAAACGCCTAAGTTCCCGCAGAGCATTCACTTTCTTTTGGACTGCACCTTTCCCCCTAAAGATAACCAAATGAAATTCAATTCTGATACTACAAAACACATGGTTCTCGGGGACTAGCTACTAGTGACAGATCTAGGATATCTGACCTGGCTATGCGTTATTTGATAAGTTTTAACTTTTCATATTTCGGGGTTAACGTCATAAAGCAGCAACATATTACTTTTGTTCCAATTTAGCCTTCGTACTTTGTACTTGGTTCAGTGTCAGTTTAGTCATAACAGTATTAAACGAGTTCCATCCTCGAAAAATGACCCAAATGCCTCTAAAATTTACACAAATGTCATTGTAACTATTGTCATTTTTTGGTGTAGTATGGTCATCTTTTAAAAAAATGGCCAAAAAGTAACACCTTTTGCAACTTTAATGACTAAAATGGAACCCAAGTGAAACTATATCGTTGTTTTATACTTCTATAAAACTAATACCCTATGTTTTCTTAGATAACAAAAAGACCTTTAGAGTATGTGTACGCATATATAGAGCAATCGAGCTTTAGGTAAAAACACTATAATAGGTTAACTTACTGAAAGGCAAGTGCAAGCTTTAACTCTTCAACAGCAGAAGACGTCTGAGCCTCTAAAATCGATTGCTCTTCTTCAATCATCATGTCACTATCGTCAGGAACATCCATTTCACTACTAACTCCAACTCGACATAACCTTTTGGTTCTAAACAAGGCTTCTCTTCTTTCTTTACCCACTGATACTGCATTTTGCCTTCTCTTTTGCGCAGCACTATTCCCAACTACAATACCGAATATGAATTTTCAACATAACCATAAGACTAACAGCTAGTAATTATTGGGTAATTACACCAAACAGCTTATCTTGGTGTTTAGGATTGCTTATTAAACTGCTTAGTATAAACAAAAAGTAATGCTTATAGGATATTAGATTGCTATTTTCCGAATGCTGGTTTGTAATTAGATACTACTGTTAACAGTGTTGTGGCATGTCACAGCATGGTTAATCGTGAGCTTGTATATATGTTTCATAGTGTTAAATGTTAATCTATAATTCACCTTGCACCCAAAAAAAACGTAATGCTTATAGTCAGAAGTCAGAACATGTTTGAAATGAACTCTGCTGTGACTTTTTTTTCTCATTTTTTCAGTACGGAGTTACTGACTCTAAGATCTCCCTAATCTTGAAGAAATGGTTCAATCCAGCACCCTGGAAACACGAAACGTGACAATCTACTCCGTAATAAGTAGTTGTCGAGTGTTGGGCTATTTTGCTTATCGAAGGACGTCATTTGTGATAAAAATCGGAATCAGATAACTAGGTTGAATAAGCAACTCCCAAACTCCTTATTCAAAACTGCTTAGGTAACGTTTTATGAAATAAATATGCAATAAGCAATCTTAAATTCACCCTCAATAATAAGCACATACAATAATAAGCAGTCCCCTTAAATCATAAGCTGCAATCACTAATTCATTTCTATAATCACAACCCAGATAAAATCTTCCACACAAAATGAAGTCAACCAAGGGTTCAAATGCAAAGCTAACAATAATAATAATAAGGCAATGGATAAAAGTTGAGTTGTATAAAAGAAGAGAAGGTATGCCTGTATTCTTGATGGGGTCTCTTCTGGGTGTCGTTGTCTTTTCATCCGCCATTCTTCAAACTTCAAAATCGATTATTAGTAAAAAGTGGGAATAATAAGTAGCAAACTCAAATCAAAGAGAGTGGACCTCTTGAAAGTTAAAAGTTAAAACTAAAGCGGCTATGTGAAGTGAAAAAAAAAAAATTTGTGTTCTAGTGAAATAAAAAGAAATAAAAGATTAATAAAATTTTGTCTTGTTAATTTGAAAAATAAAATGAGAGAAATGAAAATAGAATATCTATTAACGATGACGTATAGCGTTAAATAATTAAACTTTGCATCAAATAATTATATTTACTTCAAATAGTTTTGTGTTGATGCAACATTTAAGTGTTCAGTTTGTAGTCATTGAGAGAAAAAGTTTAGAAGTTATAAAAAAAATAGAGTAAACTGCAAAAAATGTCTTTAAACTTTCTGACTTTTGCGAGAAATTTCCTCGAAAAAAAATTGCAAGAAATGTCCCTAACGTTTCATTTTTTTGCGAGTTAATAAAAGTGGGGAAGAAGACAATGGTAAATTAGTCATTTCGCATGGGGTTTGACTTGGACTAACGTGTTTTAGTAACGAGCGTTTGTTAAAATGAGAAATTTACAACTAGAGTAACGGTTCAAGGGCATAACTCACAAAAAATGAAACGTTGGGACATTTCTCGCAAATTTCTTTTTTGATGACATTTCTCATAAAAATCGAAAAGTTTAGGGATATTTTTTGCAATTTACTCAAAAAAATATGAAAGTTTAAGAATTAAAAATTATTTAGTTTATTAATTTAATAGTACATTACACCGTTCGTTCCTATGGTTTGTGCCAAATCACTACCTCAATATTGTTCTTTTGTTTCTTTTTTTTTTTTTTTTTTTTTTTTTTTTTTTTTTTTTCTTTTTCACTCCTTATGGTTTCATTTATGCACGGCGTCCATCCTTATCACTAACTGCCGTTATATTTTGCTGTTAAACCTACCCATGTGCCAAACACGTGAGGGTAAAGTAGCCTTTTCTTCTTTCCCTCGTGTTTAATAATAAAATACAGACTTATTAAATGCCGCGTCACTTCATTTCCCCTCCCTAGAACTTTTATTTGTTTCTCTCCAAGTCACCTAACTTCCCCAAATCTTTTCAACTTCTACAACTAAACTCTAATTTGATTTGGTACCTGCAATGGTGTACTCAACACCAAAGTGGTCATTACGTGAATCACAAGAGGATGTTGATGTTTATCATGCTTACGGTAAGATACATTATTACTCTTTCATATCTAAGTTTTATAATGTTTTGACAATGTCATGTGATTTGTAACATGTTAATCTTGAGTTTACGCTTAAAACCCATAATTTTGATCTTTTTAGTCTAAACCCTAATTTTTATCTTTTGTTCTAGTTATTTTTGCAGTGAACCAAAGTACTATGTTTTCAATGAAGATTCATTATGCTGGTTTCTTTACACCTACACCTGGTAGGACATATGAAAATAGTGATTTTGCTTATTTTGATTGTGTGGATATTGATATGTTTTCGGACCATGAGCTTAATGAGATGGTTAAGAAGATAGAGTTCTTTGGTAAGACAATTATGTATTACAACTTTCTTAGACCTAAAATGACCCTGGACAATGGGTTATATGCATGACGCTGATGTTAGGAAATTGACCGAGTATGTTAGGCTCGGTAATAAGATGATTGATGTTTACATAGAACATGAGTATACTAATGTAAACACTTATGTGGATGCTGCTTTTAGTACACCTACAATGAATAAGTGTCTGATTAAGGAAATAGCAGATGATGTCACACCTTCACATGAACAACCAAGTGAGATGAAACCTAAAAAACCTGTTTTTGGTTCATGTGTTAAGAAACTAATGTTAGGTTGGAATGAAGTTGGTGAAAGCAGTGTTAGGAATGATGCTGGTGAAAGTAGTCAGCCTAATACCACAACCCAATGTCAAACTGAGTTTGCTAATTCCTTTTACAATGCTTCTGATCTATTTGTTAGTGTAGATGATTTTGATCCTTTTTGTGGGTTAAAAAGTGAACATATTGGTGCTACAAGTATCCAGGTTAAAACATGTGTTGGTAAGGGTAAAGGGGTGGTAGTAAATGATGATGAAATAGATGGAGTAGATGAAAACATAGTAGATGCTGAAAACATGGGGGATGCTGGTGAGGGAAATGATGGTGATAGGTTAGTTGATGAGGGTAATCCAAATGATGAAGTGGAGGTAAACATGAATAACTTTGACAAACAAAATGTTGCAATCATGGGAGATGCTGAAACACAATCTGAGTTCAATTTAAATGAAACCTTTAATGTGAATGTTCATGTCATGGACAATGAAGAATTTGAAAGTGCCTCAGATGAAGATGGTGTAGCTAGAATAAGGAAAAGGCAATTGAAACAAATAAGGAAAGAAAACCAACCAAAGGATGGGGTTGTGCACAAGTATTTTTTCTTTGTTGGTCAACAGTTTGGGACTGCTACTGAAGTGAAAGAAAGGGTTCACTTACATTCTATTGAGACTAGAAGGGAGCTATACCTTAAGAAGAATGATAAGGAAAGGATAAGAGTGCAATGCAAGGGTACACTTCCAGTTTATAGCACAATAGATAGGCCTGAAAGTCAAGTAGATGTTGGGCCTTCTCAAACAGTTGGCCCAAGCCAACCAGATGAGCCTTCTCAAACAGTTGGATCTAGTGAAAAAGTTAGGTGTACCAAGAATAACATTCTAGAATGCAAGGGTATTGATTGCAGTCCAAAGTCAAAGGAAAATGTAAGTGGGAAACCTAATTTAAGAAAGATAGCAGACAATGAATGTCCTTATGCTATACATGTATCAAAGTTAAGAGGAACTGAGACATGGCAAGTTAAAACACTTGATGCTGAGCATAAGTGTTTACAGTCAAGAAAGATCAAATATTGTACTGCAAATTTTCTGTCTGAAGGTCTTATGAGTCAGATTGAAACAAACCCACAAATTCCAGTCAGATCAATTCAAGATCATTTACAAAAGAAATACCAGTTGGAGGTGTCTAGAATGAAATCTTTCAGAGCAAAATCAAAGGATGTTGATCAGGTTAGAGGTGACTTTACATTGCAGTACCATTTGTTGAGAGACTATGTCATGGAGTTGAAAGAGTCTAACCCAAATACAATAGTTATAATAAGGGTTCAAAGTGAACCAAATCATGATTGCCCAACAAGAGTTTTTAAAAGGATATATTTTTGTTTGGGTGCATCAAAGAAAGGATTCAGAGCATGCAGGAGAGATTTCTTAGGGTTTGATGGAGCTTTCATGAAAGGTACATTCCCTGGTCAATTACTAACAGTTGTGGGTGTGGATACCAATAATGGAATATATCCACTGGCTTATGGCATTGTGGAATCAGAGTCAAGGGATTCATGGACTTGGTTTCTGGAACACTTAAAAGAAGATCTTCAATCAAATTCCAATTTCATTTTTAATAGTGACAGACAGAAGGTATACTATGCTTTAATATGTATGACAGTTAAATATGTATGATAGTGTAATATGTATCACATTTTAATGTTTGCTTTGTAACAGGGTATCATACCAGCAATTGTAGACTTGTTTCCAACAGCTGAGCATAGATATTGCCTTAGGCATTGATGCGTGTACAAGGCGCGTTCGGGGTCAAAGGAACTTCCTTTTCGTCGAGCAAGTTTTTCAACACCCTAGGCAGTGAACCTAATCGTTGTAGTGTAGTATTGGGTAAGCCTCGGGTATTGATATCGTTCTCTAGGGGAATAGGAATGCTAGTAAGAAGTGTACTACGCTAAGGTTGAAGTTGAGGAAGATTCTTTTTTATCTTTTTGTATTTTTTTAGAAAGCTAAGGGTAAAATCTCGGGGCTTGGATTTGGGGGGTGGTACTTCTACCGATTACTTCTACTATCTAATTATCTAAACTATGGGTAGTCTATGTCTTTTTTATGTGTGCTCGTATAATGATTAAAAATGTGTTTACCTATATACTATTACTCCCTAGTTATCTTTTATTGGTGGTTGAATTGTCACGTCCTTATTCTTAACGCGTTGTGTTTTCTAAGGTCGTAGGGTGTGCCTTTTTCCCTAACTATTTGAGACTACCTTAATGTTATTGCCTACGAAATCCTCTAGATTAATCATAAACTAACTTTAAGGTTATCTTTGGATGTTTAGACTACGAAATCCGCTAAATGATTCATCAACTAAGGTTCACAAAGATTACTCAGGCATTTAAACACAACGATGGCATAATTGCACTCCTAAGCCAATTACAATTAAGATAAGAGACAACCAATCAATAATTAATAACTAGGTTTCATAGATCTAAGCAAATACACAAGAAATTTAGCTAGACGTGTTAAACAAGCAAGCATACACACAATCAATCAAACATGGGGTAGACATAATGATAAATTGAAGATATGGATTAAGATATAATCAACAAACCATTACAAGATGTTTTTGGAGTGATTGAAACCATCAAAGTTGCTGAAAAAACACCTATCTAAACCCTAGAATCGGACTTAGGGTTTAGAGCCTACAAAAAGTGAAGTTATAATGTTATATTTATAGGCAGATTTTCTGTCGGCAAAGGGTGACGGTGTCACCTCGATAGAGTGACGGCATCACGAAGACTTTTTCACCAAATTGTAGATTTTCTCTTTCCGGTCGCGTGGGCTTTTGAATCACCTAAACCCGAGTTCGTATGCAAAAGTTATGGCCAAAACAATATCAGCTACTTCGCGCGTGTGATAGTCTTGATCAGCTTGTGACGGCGTCAGTTGAGATGTGTGACGCTATTAGTCTTTAGTAGCGACGTCGTATAAGTCTTTGATCTTGGGCGTCTGGTGTAGATTTTGTGAGTGACGCCTTCCAGAATTAAGGAGTGACGCCGTAAGGTGTTATTGAGCAAAAAGTCTACTGAGCCGTCAGGTGCATTTTAATTAAATCCGTAGAGAGCGACGGCGTCGTCCTTTAGTTGGGACGCCGTCAGCTTCAGTTTCAGCAGCTTGAGTGTCTTCGATCTTGACTTAGCCAATTTCTTCTTGTTTTCACTCCTTTTCGTCCAAATATGCATCATTCTAGCATTTTGCTTCCAAGAGACCTAAAAAGTGAAAATGAACGAAATTAAGCAGTAACGGATATAAAAGTGGGCGATTAAGGGCTTAAATGACCCCTTAAAAGTGTACGTTTTAGATCCTTATCAAATATCTCTACACTTGGAATTTGCTTGTCCTCAAGCAAATGTGCTTTTGGCCAATCAATTTATAAGTTAGGGGGCATAAAGCATTGGTTTAACATAATTCACAACAAGTAAAAGCACCATAACATCAAATTATCCTGAATATTTAGTGTCAATTTCCCCCGATAATGCCTGTAAATTATATCATTTATATGGATTTACGCTTGTTTTCTATTATATTTTACTTTCAGGTAAATTAAGAGCATTGGAGCTAAAGAGACGCGGAATTGGAGAGTTTATTGAAGAATTATCATAGTATGCTCACTTTGAAGAAGTTACGGCGTAACTCCTCTATCACATTACGCCATAACTAAAGCGTGGCTCAGAAAACCAACTTATCAGAAGATTACGGCGTAACTCTCCCAAAGATTACGACGTAACCATATTAGGTCAAATGAGGTTCCGCGCCGCTGATAATTACGCCGTAACTCATGCTACAACTACGGCGTAACCAAGATTTATTAAAGATTCGGCGTAACTCCTTCTTGAAGTTACGCCGTAACCAGCATTTCTAGTGCAATTTACGAAGAATTATATGTTACGGCGTAACTATTTTATTAGTTACACCGTAACCAAGATCTGGCCTATAAATACCCCACGATTTCCAGCATTTCAAAGCATCCCATTTCACACACAACAATCAGAGAACGTGAGAAGAAGCCAAAGGCAGATCTAGAGGAGCATACGAAGCTATCTCCAAGGGAGAAATCACTCCCCTACGATAAGCATTAGCTTTTTATCTTTTCCTTACTTTCGATTCATGTATTTCGTAACTTTAAACACTGAATTGATTTGTATGGTTAATATGAGCGGCAAAGCACCTCTTGGTGCTGGCCTAGTTATGATTCCTTAATTGTTTTATTTGCATTTACATTGCCTCCGTATAATTATTTCTAAGTGTATGCATGCATAGTTTATTGGTAGCTACCATTGTTTCGGTAGTTTTGAATGACGGTAAAGGCTAGTTGCTTAGGAGATATGACCAACTGACCATAAGTGAGTAGACTGAGATGGGAAGGGAAAGATATGACTAACTGACGACCCTTTCTACTTGTGCGATTTGACCAACTGATCACCTACCGTTTGGATGAACTTAAGAATTAGGGGGTGAGTGTCTAAGATGCTAGCGCCCGGGCATTCACTATTATAAGTCTAGCATGTAGCGGAACTTAATGACTTGGCTTAGGGGACCAGGAACAACTAGACTTATGAGGGGACACCTAACTTCTCCAGTGGTGGCTCTTTGCTGATAGGTTAGGGCGAACTGACCAAATGTTGTCCTCTCGACTTTGACCCCACCTGAAGTAATTGGAAGTAATTAGACGTAAACATTACTAGCTAGGATGAGTAACTAGGTTAGCACCACTCTCCTCTATTGATCACATCTTTGCCTTTATTTGCTTTAGTAGTTAATTAGTTAATTCCTTATCAAAATCATATTAAAATCTGTAACACCTAGACTTAGTATTGATCCACACACATAGCTCTTGGGACGACCTCGGTTTTACCAAATACTACATTACACACGACCGGGTACACTGCCCGTTAGTGCATTAGGGTAGACCATAGGTATAACGAGACATTATAAATATTAAAACATGGTCAGTAAAACCTGCATCAAGTTTTTGGCGCCGTTGCCGGGGAGTTATATTAGGATTGCTATTAAGTTTTACATTTTTGTTTTTCTCTCAAATTCTCACGATCACCTTTCAAGTTTCAGGTACCATGAAAATTGTTAACATTGATGACCTCACTCTTGAGGAATATTTGGCATTGACAAGAGAAGAACAAGGGTCAGGGCTCGTAAGACCGGCAATTGGAGCTGATGTCCGTTTCGAAATTAAAGACCAATTCATGAGGGAGCTTCGTGCTAACCCTTTTTTCAGGAAACAGGGACGAAGATGCGTATGAGCACGTTGAGAATGTCTTGTACATCACAAGCCTTTTCAACATTCCGGGTGTGTCTCATGATGCTGTTATGCTAAGGGTATTCCCCATGACTCTTACTGGGGCTGCCAGAAGATGGATCGAAAGATTGCCCGCCGGGGCAATTAATACTTGGGCTCTACTAAAGAAGCACTTCATCCAGAGGTATTGCCCATCCGTCGAAGATTTCTAACCAGCTCTTGGAGATCCATAATTTCAAGCAAGAAGACGATGAAACGTTCTATCAAGTCTGGGATAGATACAACGATCTCCTTTACAAATGTCCTACACATGATCTAAACAACCAGCAAAAGGTCAACATCTTATACAAAGGAATCAACATGACTACAAGACAGATGCTGGACTATCAAGGACCGATCCCGAACATGAATCCTACTTTAGCAATTGAAGCTATTCAAAAAATGGCTGATCACTCCCAAAAATGGCACGATGGAGGAAGCAAAAGAAACCAATGCGGAAGTTTTGATGGAATTGCGGCCATAACTAATAAGTTATAGAATCTAGGTCGAGATATGCTAAAAATCAAAGAAACTGTTCATGCCATCCAAGTTGGTTGCAAAAGCTGTGGGGGAGGACATCTTACTAAGAATTGTCCTAACATTAACGAAGAAAACACGATCGAAGAAGCTAAAAATGGAGAAAATCGACCATTTTACGGGGATAATCGTAATGGCTATCTTGGAGGACCCCCACCATATTATGAGCGTGGTGAAAGAAGAGCTAACTTGGAGGAAATGATTAACAAGTACCTTGTGGATTCGACCAAGAGACAGAAAGAGCAAGAAGAATGGCTGAAAAACTTTCAAGATAATACAAATAAAAGCCTTTATAGCCATGACGTATCACTAAAGAACTTGGAAACTATGATTGGGAAGCTTGGCGACGAGGTACAAAAAAGAAATGAGGCACAAAAGAACAAATTAACAGTATGTAAAGCCGTATTTTCTAAAAATGACAAGTCCACCGATGAGTCTAATAAAAACAATGATGCCGAAGGCAGAAGAGAGTTAAACCGAAACCAAACATCAGAGTTACGGCGTAACCAGGACACAAGCTATGACAAGTCTACCAAAGTTGGCGACTCTAAAAGGAAGAATCATTGGTGTAAGGCTATTGGAATTGATGATGGAGAGTGTTACAACCTATGGGCCTCTTGCGACCCTCGGAAGGCCTGCGATGGAGGGGTTGATAAGGAGAGGGTTAATGATGACAGATACATGTGGATCACACTTAAAGATGAAGAAAGATTAGCCAAATTCTCGATTAACGAAGTGGAAGGACCACCTATCAAGCATTGTTGCTGACCCTTACTAATCACGGAAGATGAGTTCACACAAGCATGGCAGACTTGCAACCCCTTTCGCGAGTATTGCAATGGAGGGGGAAATGTGAAGAACGAAGTTTGGATATGCCCACATGAAGCGGGAAGACGTGACGTTGATTTTGGGGACCTATCATTCAGAGATTGGTACTCAGTAAGGTTCGGTGACGCAATAATTAATTCAGTTTTGTTGAGAAATTTAGAGCTCAAATATGAAAAACATATTCTTCAAGGAAAGACCATTAAGCCTCTCAACGATATTCCTTCTTGCAACAACGATGACGAAGGAACTCGAAGTCATTGGTGTGAGCAAATTAAAACCGCTGACAGAAATTTTTGGGCATCCTGCAACCCTTTTGATTATGAATGTGATGGGGGAAGCAGCATTGAGAGAGCTGGGGAAGACGAGTTCCTATGGACCTCGACTAATGACTCAGAAAGAACAGAATTGCCTTGGCCAGACGATTTAGGATTCGACGATTGGGTCAGAATCAAATACGGAAAATAGACACGCTAACTAAGGAGAAAATCTGGAATGGATGTATGAGTAAAGATCAACCAAACAACGAGGTTCCAAATGAAGAATCGTATAATGACACCAAGGATTCATCGAGGAAGGAAAAAGAGGAATGCAAACAAGTGCTAGTGGAAAATTTACTCAACGATAAACCACTTAAAGATACCGATTCCGACGATGATGATTTTGATTACCTCGAACTACAAGGTGAAGATGGGTCCCCGATGATGAAGCACATGAGAAGAGAAGATGCAAATTTCTTGACATTCCGTATAAGAGGCCGCCACCGATTATAGCCGAAAAGTATGAGTTCACTAGATACCATTTAGGACCGGAGGAAAAATTTTGCAAAATTCGGAAGATCGAGACTAAAGAGTACCTCCGCACTGCCACAAATGTCGCTTGGGTCAGACATAACTTGATTAAGGACATGGAGGAAGTTGGCCAAGTCCAAAGGCCACCATAAAGCCCCGAGGCTCTGAGTCTAACTTAAAGACTCGTAAATAAATAAAAGTGCTCTTTCGGGAGACAACCCGAATTATCCCTTTCTTATGTTTTATTTCCATTTTTGTTGGGTTTTGTGTTTTTAACCATTTTTTCAAGAAACAAGAAAAGTTGCTGTTGCAGCATGCTGATCTGACCAGAGTTACGGCGTAACTCATTCTCATGGTTACGGCGTAACATGCCCCTTGCAGCAGAACTTCAGATGCACTACCAATTACGGCCTAATCCCATCTCAGTGGTTACGCCGTAGCTACACTTTTACAGAGTATGCCAGGTTTTTCCTAGTTACGGCGTAACTCCCTCTAGAGTTACGACGTAACTATCCTCTGCATTACTTCTTTCATTTTAAACACAAAAACCTTGTATTAGTATTTTAAATGAACTTTGTGGGTGTGTCTCCTGTAAACCCTCACGAGACTTCACTCGTCCACTTGGGACACCAAGTGGTTTAAAAGGCTTGTTGCATATGCTAAATGCAACCGTGATTCCTAAGAAAGTGAGTTAGGTTTATTTTTCATTTTTTCATTTTTCTTTTTTTAGAATTATGCTTGTCGGTAGTGTGATTTCAGGGATTGAAGTTTGCTTGTGGATGCTTATACGAAGGCACGACTCTTTTTCGTGGACCTTGTCTCTCTTTGGAGCAAATTTCAGGGAAGTTCTCGCTCTAATTCTACTTTTCTCTTCACCTTTATTTAACGCTTAGTACAAAAGGACTTTGTACAATTCAAGTGGGGGGACGGGAGTAGAATTGTCTATTGAACTTTATTTTGCCCTAGTTTTTCTAGTTTATTTTGAAAAATTATGCCATTTTTAAAATTGTGACATGTTTTTCTTAACCTAACTAGATTAGACCTTAGCCGAGCACATACAACCTTTGATATTATATGGTGAGATTAGCCTTATCCATTTCCAAAATTTTACCCCAAATCCACCAAATTATGAGTGTGCTGGTAGCTTGTAAACTTTAGAACTTGGCATTTGCATCATTTCGAGACCATAGACGAGGTATGTTGAGTTAGCTCGATGTATTTGGACTTTTCATTTTTAAGAAGGCAGTATTATAGGATTATCACCCAAATAGCCTACCATTGTGTGTCTATCGATTAGTCACCTCGACTTCTCGACCCCCATGTGAAACCCTTTTGTTGCACTCACCTTTAGTGCAAGATACCCCTAGATACACCCATCTGAGCCATTCATTTCATTTTGCTAACCTAATATATTGTTTCGTTACACCCATACACCTTAGCTTACCCCTGTAGTCTTTATTTGTGATTGGGAAGTCATCATTTGCCTAAGTTCAAGGTTCAAGTGGAAAGGTTCGGGAATCACGCTTTCGTCGACGACATATTCTTAAAGATCATTGAAGACCCCCTGAATTCCTATTGTTCATCTCAAGTGGGGGATGTTATGTAACAAGGTTGTAAAAATCGCTAGGCGCTAGTGAGGCGGTTGGGTAGGGCCTAGCGATTAATCGGTTAGGCGGGGATTAATCGGATTGGAATTTTTATGCGCAAAAATGAAATTTTAGATATTATATTATTTTATATGTATGGGATAAGTGTATTGCATCAAAGTTCAAATATTTCAAGTGTTAAAATGTAGACATAATACATAATTCTTCAAAGTTCAAAGTCAAACATAAATATTACTCGGTTTGTTGACCATTTTTAAGCGACCTTTGACCGATTTTGTTTGATTAATCGGTTTGTTGACCAATTTTAAGTGATTTTGTCTGATTTTTAAGCGATTTTGTTGACCAATTTTAAGCTCTTTTGTCCGATTTTACCGATTTTGTCCGATTAATCGGTTGGTTGACCGATTTTTAAGCAATCTTTGACCAAACCGATTAAATAGGCCGATTATGATAAATCAAGGCGTTTAGTGAACGATCAGCGATTATGCGGGGATTAATCGGCCGCCTGGGCCAATTTTTACAACAGAGGTTATGTTTAGTTGTTATGTTTATATTCAAAATAATAATAATAATAAAAAATAAATAAAAAAAAATCGGAAAAAAAAATAGTTATGTTATTCAGTTTATTGTAAAGTGCGATGTTATAAGCACTATGAGCTTTATTATAGATTTAGTATCGAGGAGGCCACCTCGGTCACATTTGAAGATTTGAGTTGGTAATTGCGCCAACAGTTGAAGAAAAGGTAGTGTGCCTATCATGACGTCCTCTAATGACACATCTACCTAGTATATCATGATCCGGTTTCTTAACTTCGAAGCTTGAACTTTGGGCGGACGGTAAGTAGTGATGACTTGGTTATAGATTTAGACTATCTGCTTGATTTTTCTTTTACACCATTTATATATCCCATGTCTTATCCTACCCTTTAGGCATGAAGCGTGTTTAGGTGATGCAGCGAACAATCTTTGGTGTCTTGGCCATGGATTTGGTCATGTATCATTGATTTTGTCCACTTCGTCGTGACATGTTAGTAATGACAAATCACCCTTAACCCTTGTCGTGTCTACCCATATTGCCTTTGAGAATTGCTTTGTCCTTAACTCTAGTAGTGGAGATTTGTGTAACCGCCAAGCTTATGATAGAATACATGCTATGACTGTGCGATTGAGTGATCACCCCGAAATTGACACTTAGAATAGTTGAGAGATTTGAGTGTTTCGTTCTTGTGGAAACGTAGAGGGGGGGGGGGGGGGAATACGTTACCGTTTAAAAACTTTAGATCTTTAGTATCAAATTGCTTATGAAGCTTGTTATAATATGAAAGTACCAATTATTGTTTGTGACTAATATAAAGCATGGTAAACCAAGTTGTCACACAATCATGAACATCAAACCACATCACAAACAATAGTATAGTGCAAGTATAAAGGTAAAGAGATAAATAAAGGAAAGTGCAAACCGAACAGGAGGATTTATAGTGGTTCGGTCACGGATCTCCTTTCCGCCCTACTCCACTCCCCGAGTACCCAACTCGAGAGTTACTTCACTAAATCAACAAGCTCCCTTCTCGGCGGAGAAAACCTTACAATCGTCGCTTACACTTTTTTCGGTACAAAGCTAGATACCGGGTTCTAGTTCGAGGTAGAACCAACCTAACGTCGCCTATACAATATTTCCGACACTAAGTTAGATGTCGAGTTCTTTTACAAGGGTACAACCACTCCCTATATGTTTTATGGCCCAACATAACAAACCTTGTGTTTTATGGCACAAACACATAAACCAACTAATCTAGTTTGGTGAAAGTGTTGTTATGATGCAATGATATTCTACACTAATGATCCATGACACAAATGTCTAATGGATATGAATAACTACTTCTAAATGATCTTCCATTGATAGGAAGTCTTCATGATGAAGATCACAAGTTCCCTAAACTTGTTGTGATAGATCTTCAGCTTGTGGTGAGTGGGGATGGCTAGATCTCCAAGCTTTCCTTGGTTGATCAAAGAGTATGCTTACAACAAAGATGAATGTTAGAAGCATTATGATCATGATCATTAGGGTGTTTAATGTATGTTATTACATTGTTAATGATTGATCTAAATGTATGCAAGAAGGTGGAGAAGATGTGATTTTAAGTGGTGAAGAAATGGGAAAACAATGGGCTTCTATTTATAGCCAAAAGTGGACAGGAGCGTCCATGGACCAAGGAACCCTTTAAAGGGTTCCGCCCTTTATGGTGGGTGCCTGACATAAAGTCTAAAAAATCTTTCTTCAAATCTTTCCAAGATATTACCAAATCTTACTAAGATCACATTTGATATATTGAGTATCAATCTAACCAAAATATTCAAGTGATCTTCCAAGGATTTCAAAGATGATGCATGACATGATGTAACATGTATTTCCATTTTTAGATTAAAAGGTTTATCAAGGTAAACTTGTAAAATGTATTATGTAACTAGTTAGTAAAATGTCTAGTTACCTTTTGAAATACTTGTGAATGCAAAATGTAAAATGAGGTTCGAAATAGAATGGTTAACCTATTAAAATACTTAGCTACTCTAAATGTATTTTAAACATTCTAAATGATTTGTTAATGGGTTTGATCATAATGCCACATAACAAACATGTACGAACCTGTGTTGTAACATACGAGGACTTGAGACATCGAGAGGTGTTGAATGTATGTTGAGACAAAGTGTGATTACAAGTAACTTGTAGATTTTACGTTATGTATTACAAGTTACATGTTTGTCATCAATCAAAACAAACGAGACTGTATAGATTAAATATCGTAATATTTGCACTAACAGTTCTCATTTCGTGAGGTGTTCGGCTTTGTTTTATTCTAGCATAAGGGATTTGTAAACTTATATTTTCCAGGTAATGGGAGATATCTTTTTAGGAATCTTTCTAACAAGGTCTACTGGAGGGCAAGTAGAGTTTAAGTGGGGGGATATTTGAGAACATCAAATTATCCTGAATATTTAGTGTCCATTTCCCCCGATAATGTCTGTAATTTATATCATTTATATGGATTTACACTTGTTTTCCATTATATTGCACTTTCAGGTAAATTACGAGTATTGGAGCTAAAGAGACGCGGAATTGGAGAGTTTATTGAAGAATTATCATAGTATGCTCACTTTGAAGAAGTTACGGCGTAACCCTCTCTCACATTACGCCGTAACTAAAGCGTGGCTCAGAAAACCAACTTATCAGAAGATTACGGCGTAACTCTCCCAAAGATTACGACGTAACCATATTAGGTCAAATGAGGTTCCGCGCCGCTGATAATTACGCCATAATTCATGCTACAACTACGGCGTAACCAAGATTTATTGAAGATACGGCGTAACTCCTTCCTGAAGTTACGCCGTAACCAACATTTCTAGTGAAATTTACGAAGAATTATATGTTACGACATAACTATTTTATTAGTTACGCCGTAACCAAGATCTGGCCTATAAATACCCCACGATTTCCAGCATTTCAAAGCATCCCATTTCACACACAACAATCATAGAACGTGAGAAGAAGCCAAAGGCAGATCTAGAGGAGCATACGGAGCTATCTCCAAGGGAGAAATCACTCCCCTACGATAAGCATTAGCTTTTTATCTTTTCCTTACTTTCGATTCATGTATTTCGTAACTTTAAACACTGAATTGATTTGTATGGTTAATATGAGCGGCAAAGCACCTCTTGGTGCTGGCCTAGTTATGATTCCTTAATTGTTTTATTTGCATTTACATTGCTTCCGTATAATTATTTCTAAGTGTATGCATGCATAGTTTATTGGTAGCTACCATTGTTTCGGTAGTTTTGAATAACGGTAAAGGCTAGTTGCTTAGGAGATATGACCAATTGGCCATAAGTGAGTAGACTGAGATGGGAAGGGTAAGATATGACCAACTGACGACCCTTTCTACTTGTGCGATTTGACCAACTGATCACCTACCGTTTGGATGAACTTAAGAATTAGGGGGTGAGTGTCTAAGATGCTAGCGCCCGGGCACTCACTATTATAAGTCTAGCATGTAGCGGAACTTAATGACTTGGCTTAGGGGACCAGGAACAACTGGACTTATGAGGGGACACCTGACTTCTCCAGTGGTGGCTCTTTGCTGATAGGTTAGGGCGAACTGACCAAATGTTGTCCTCTCGACTTTGACCCCACCTGAAGTAATTGGAAGTAATTAGACGTAAACATTACTAGATAGGATGAGTAACTAGGTTAGCATCACTCTCCTCTATTGATCACATCTTTGCCTTTATTCGCTTTAGTAGTTAATTAGTTAATTCCTTATCAAAATCATATTAAAATCTGTGACACCTAGACTTAGTATTGATCCACACATATAGCTCTTGGGACGACCTCGATTTTACCAAATAATACACTACACACGACCGGGTACACTGCTCGTTAGTGCATTAGGGTAGACCATAGGTATAACGAGACATTATAAATATTAAAACCTGGTCAGTAAAATCTGCATCAACCGCAATAGTCATAACAAGCATGGAAATTATATACTAGAACCTCATAAGGGGTGTTTGGATTCTCTCATCTCTCGGGTGTATATGAAATATAGTAAATGGAAATGGAAGAGAAACACTCATTAACCGGTCATAGTACATAGATTACCATAGGCTTTAGACTAGATCAAACCTCCACCGCTTTGGCGTAAGCACCTAGGAACAAATATCTAAGAGGTCTTTTAAAGGGTTGTAACGTTAGGCTTAAGGTAGGGAAATAAATAGGCGATTTAGTGGTGGCAAGTCAAAAATATTATGTTACAAGAATGAAAAGAATGGCATTGCTAAGCCAAGACTCGACTCACTAAACTCTAGATAACTTGAAACAAACAAACATAAATATAAAGATAGATGTAGGATGGTAGCGGCTTTTTTTTTTTTTTTTTTTTTTTTTTGAAATCAATTTTACTTTACCATCCTCTACGATAACATCAAAATATAAGGGATTTATAAGAGCATCCCTACACTTGAGTTTTTATTACTCTAACACTAATTTGACCCGAATTGAAAAGATCAAAACACTTGGAGTCCTTTATTATGTAAATAAAGGGAATTTGAATTTATCATTCTTTCTCGTCACTCCATAAAATTTTAGTTTACCCATGAGTCCCAATCATCCCAAAATTATGTACAAAAGATATGACTCGACTTAGCAACCATGCAAGTAACTAGATAATTGAGCTAAGGGTTTAGTATGATAACAATAATGCACTAAAGGTGAGTGCATACAAGGTAGGCTAAGGCAATTTAGGTGTACATTTGGGGGTGGATTATAAACAATGCTCTTCATTGATATTCTGGAAAACCAAAACATCACGAGAACCGCGAAAAGGATAGGCTCTGAGGGGTTAACTAGGGGTATCGTGTACTAAATATGTGTACATCGCAAGGGTGTGGGGTAATTCCTCAACATATGTAGAAGAAGTAATTATAATACGGGTCCTAATGCCTCTTATCATTTAGTTATTCCTAACTACACAAGTGTACACTAGCGATCTCGGAATGCATCACAAAACAAGTTCTAGAATCTATTATACTACCGGTACACTCTCAAAGCATTAAAGGTGAATGCTTTAATTCCTATATATCTAGGGGCGAACCTCATATTTTTTGGGTGGAATTTGAGTGGTAAAAGGTTTTTGTGCTAGTCATATAACTCCTATCCATAAGATGCTTTATTAAGACTAAAGTCCCACCCGTACATGTCATGAAAAAATTTAAATTTGGTGCTAAAATTACCCTAAAAAATATTTCTCGTAGCTTATTACACAAATGAAATAGGACAAGACAAATGATCAAGGATAAACATAGTTTCAAAGTTCCCGTTTTATTCTCCCTCCCTACACTTAAACTGAACATTGTCCCCAATGTTCCCCAAAAGTATCAAAGTTATGATAATGGAAGGTAATTAAAAGAGAAAGAAACTAGTACTCCCCTGATTAGCACGGTAGGATCCGTGTGAAGTAGTGGTAAAATTTTTTCCCAAGAAGAATGTATGCGTGACAAGCTCCATCCAATATTATGTTTCTTCTTCTTGATAAATAAAACATGCACACTTTAAGAAAATAGACGAAACCTTCGCGTAAAATCGGCGGTAAAACTATATATGACTCAACTACACTAGGATATAATGCTTGTGGAATGGATGTTTGCAGATTTTCTTGAAAATTAATACCTGAGAATTTCCAAAAATTTAAAATAGCACAAAAAATGAGAGAAATTTCATAATCTGTTTCTGCTCCTCCTGACGTCGTCAAGTTCTAATCCTGACGCCGTCAGGTTATCCTAACAGAAACTGGTCTGCTGCGTTTTTCTGAAAAAATTACACCTTTAAAATCTGGAAAAATTCCTGCAAAACATCTATTATAACTCGATACAAGCATTTGACTCTAACAGACACACATATATATCATTTTCAATAATCGTGGTTCTCATGTTCACGTTCTTTTAAAAACGCGTGTAATCTTTCCTACACTTATCCTTTTTGTAAAATACCTTTATATGTAATTAAGACGAGGTTAAAGACAAAATAAAGCATTTTCACAAATTCAAACATGAGAACATACAATAATGAAAAGATATATGACACACAAACAAGTAAACAATTAAGCATGGGTTGCCTCCCACGAAGCGCTTTTCTTTATTTATGAGTCTTGTAGCTAGACTCGAAGTCGTGCTCCTACGTACCTATGTAAGTAAGTTTATCCTCAAGAATGTCATAAGGATCAAACTTATCTTTTAAATTCCTAGTGGTACGCTTAGTACGGTATGCCTTTTCAAACTTTTCTCCATCGGGGTCATAGATTGTCATCCTAATGTGCCATTCTCCATTTCCATCATTAGGTGGTCTATCCCAATTTCAATTATGCTTAGGATTTTCACTCTCAACTTTCCACTTATTCATGTTGAGATTAACGGGCAAGGTTCCTAGGAACTCGGTCATCTTCCTAAACACTAAGGCATCCTCGAACGGGGTTCACTTCCATATCCCTAGCCAATTCTTGCTCATGGAAAGCTGAGTCACTTACAAAGGCCTCCTCTAGATAGAAAGGTCGTTGAGGACCTATAAAATCTTTACTAGTCCAAGGTCCATATCTAGATGGTTTTCTATCCAACATGATCTCGTAGGGATTTTCTTCCCCTTTGTAGTAGATATGCTTGTTGAAATCATAAACTAACCTAGCATTCCCTTCTCCTACCATTATCTTAGACATCTTACAATCAATTATGGCACTAGCGGTAGCTAAGAATCCTCTTCCTACTAACAATGGGCATGTCGGGTCTTTGTTAATGTCTAGCACATGGAAATCCGCCAAAAGAGTCAATTGACCTACGTGCACTACCATGTCTTTTATTATCCCTACCGGATATACCATACCACCGTCCGCTAGACCTAAGATGGTTTCCGTTGGTTCTATCTTACCTAGGTTAAGGTTTCTATGGAGGGACAACGGAAGAAGATTGATGCTTGATCCTAAGTCGGCTAAAGTGTCGAAAGGTTTGGAATTGCCAAGCCTACATGGAAGAATGAATAGTCCGGGACCATCTATCTTCTTAGGTAACTTATTTTGCACAAATGCGGACCTACGTTCTCCTAATTTAAGTTCTTGCTCATATTTTTCTTTTAATGCATTATAATAAGGCGCATGAGTCAAGACTTCAAGAACCGGTTTTTCTTGGTGGAGTTCCTTGTACTCCTCATCTAGATTAGGTTTGGGTTCTTGGTTGCTAGGTTTCTCAAGAGTTGGTTGGACCAATGGTTCGGGTCCTTGGTACTTCATGAGGGATCGCTTGGAACCCATGTTGATAGCATTGACCGGGTGAACTTTCGGGTGTGAAGATCATGGATATGCACTCTCCCAAGGTGAGCAAGAACATGAAGTCGATGAAATCGAATTCACTTTTGGGTTCTTTATAGTGTCACTCGGGAGTGCTCCAATTTCTCGGTCGTTGAAGGCCTTTAAGAGGGCGTCGAGCTTGTTTGTCATCTCTCCTTGTCATTGCTTGAAAGCGGCTTCAAGATTAGCCAATCGAGTTTCTTGAGATGACATGAACCTAGACACAATTGCCTCAAGACTAGTGGAATTCCCGGTAGTTGGAGGGTTGGACCTATTGGGTGGACTAGATGAGTTTTGCGGCGGGTTTGAATTTTGGCTCCACCTAAGGTTAGGGTGATTTCTCCATGAGGGGTTGTAGGAATTTCCTAAGTTGTTTTGCTCGGGCTTGAAAGTGTACCACTTCTCTCCTGCTCTGTCAGTACGCGTGGAGGCGTAGTCCACAAAAGCTTGTTCAGGGAGTCTTGTGCAATCACGAGTGTCGTGAGGACCACTACATAACTCACAAGGTAGAGTGATTTTGCTCACTTGGTGCGAAGACTTACGATTCTCGTAGGAGCTCATTAGGAATTTGACTTGATCTTCAAATTCGAGCATCCTACGATTGGAAGCTTGTGAGTCAATGGGAGGCAAGGAGATTGCCTTGACGGTTTTGGGCAACTCACGGTGGTCATTCCAACTTTCGTTGCATAGAGGGCAAGGTCCTCTATTGTACCCCACGATTCTTCCGCTGTGAGATCACTAAGTTTACCGCCGGCCGCTTGGTCGATGGATTGCTTAGTTGAGAAGTTGACATGATCGTAAAAGATTTGGACTTGAAGCCAAAGATCAATGCCATGATGAGGGACTTTATGGAGCAAGTCCTTGAATCGAGTCCATGCCTCGTATACAGATTCACCTTGACGTTGTTGGAACATCAATACTTCATTCCGAAATTTAGTAGTTCTCCCTAGTGGAAAAAATTTGGCAAGGAAACGAGTGGTGAGATCATCCCAACTTGAGATGGATCCGGTGGGAATTCGATCAAGCCAATTACTAGCTTGGTCCCGTAGAGAGAATTGGAAGAGACGCAAGTGCGTGGTCTCCCGTGTGGTAGCATCAAGGTCGATGGAATCAACGATTTTAAGGAAGTCCTTGAGATGCTGATTAGGATATTCGGAACGAAGTCCATGCAATGCACATCCGTTTTGCACCAACCGGATGGTGTCGGATCGCAGGGCCGCAGTTTGAGCTTGATCGGGGAGCTCAATGGTGTTCCTATAGCCTTGGTGGCTTGGTCTAGAGTATTCACCAATAGTACGGCCTCTTGGCGGGTCAATGAGTGGTGGGTCGATGGGAAGTGGTGGATGTGGTGGCGGGTTATCACCTTCCATGATGAAAAGTGATGGGTTTTACGAACAAAGTCACGAAGAAGGGGGATAGACTACGAGGAAACTAAAAATGAGAAAAAAATCTTACTTGATGGGAATCAAGCAAGGGATCCTAAACAACATAGAAATCTAACTAGCTATTCTATTCCCCGGCAGCGGCGCCAAAAATTTGATGCGTGTACAAGGCGCGTTCGGGGTCAAAGGAACTTCCTTTTCGTCGAGCAAGTTTTTCAACACCCTAGGCAGTGAACCTAATCGTTGTAGTGTAGTATTGGGTAAGCCTCGGGTATTGATATCGTTCTCTAGGGGAATAGGAATGCTAGTAAGAAGTGTACTACGCTAAGGTTGAGGTTGAGGAAGATTCTTTTTTATCTTTTTGTATTTTTTTAGAAAGCTAAGGGTAAAATCTCGGGGCTTGGATTTGGGGGTGGTACTTCTACCGATTACTTCTACTATCTAATTATCTAAACTATGGGTAGTCTATGTCTTTTTTATGTGTGCTCGTATGATTATTAAAAATGTGTTTACCTAGATACTATTACTCCCTAGTTATCTTTTATTGGTGGTTAAATTGTCACGTCCTTATTCTTAACGCGTTGTGTTTTCTAAGGTCGTAGGGTGTGACTTTTTCCCTAACTATTTGAGACTACCTTAATGTTATTGCCTACTAAATCGATTAGATTAATCATAAACTAACTTTAAGGTTATCTTTGGATGTTTAGACTACGAAATCCGCTAAATGATTCGTAAACTAAGGTTCACAAAGATTACTCAGGCATTTAAACAAAACGATGGCATAATTGCACTCCTAAGCCAATTACAATTAAGATAAGAGACAACCAATCAATAATTAATAACTAAGTTACATAGATCTAAGCAAATACACAAGAAATTTAGCTAGACATGTTAAACAAGCAAGCATACACACAATCAATCAAACATGGGGTAGACATAATGATAAATTGAAGATATGGATTAAGATATAATCAACAAAACATTACACGATGTTTTTGGAGTGATTGAAACCATCAAAGTTGCTGGAAAAACACCTATTTAAACCCTAGAATCGGATTTAGGGTTTAGAGCCTACAAAAAGTGAAGTTATAATGTTCTATTTATAGGCAGATTTTATGTCGGAAAAGGGTAACGGTGTCACCTCGATAGAGTGATGGAGTCACAAATACTTTTTCACCAAATTGTAGTTTCTCGTTCCGGTGGCGTGGGCTTTTGAATCACCTAAATCCGAGTTTGTATGCAAAAGTTATGGCCAAAACAGTATCAGCTACTTCGCGCGCATGTTGTGATAGTCTTGATCAGCTTGTGACGGCGTCAGTTGAGATGTGTGACGCTGTCAGTCTTTAGTAGCGATGTCGTCTGAGTCTTTGATCTTGGGCGTCTGGTGTAGATTTTGTGAGTGACGCCTTCCAGAATTAAGGCGTGACGTCTTCAGGTGTTATTGAGCAAAAAGTCTACTGAGCCAGCAGGTGTATTTTAATTAAATCGGTAGAGAGGGACGGTGTCGCCCTTTAGTTGGGACGCCGTCAGCTGCAGTTTCAGCAGTTTGAGTGTCTTCGATCTTGACTTAGCCAATTTCTTCATGTTTTCACTCCTTTTCATCCAAATATGCATCATTCCAGCATTTTGCTTCCAAGAGACCTAAAAAGTGAAAATGAACGAAATTAAGCAGTAACGGACATAAAAGTGGGCGATTAAGGGCTTAAATGACCCCTTAAACTGTACATTTTAAATCCTTATCAGGCATATACATGAAAACATGAAATTGAGATGGTCTGGGACAACATACAAATATTTATTGTGGAAATGTGCAACAGCTTTGACAGTACCACACTTTCAAATTGCTATGGACCAATTGAAGGCCTTCAACAAAGACTATTATGATTGGTTAGCTAAGACACCTCCAAAGCATTGGGCAAGATCTCATTTTTTAGGTGAATAACCAACCTTTGCTTATTTTACTATTGTTATTATATAAGCATTTAACTGTAATATGTTTTAAACATGGAGACCTAAATCAGACATGCTTTTAAGTAACATGTGTAAAGTTCTTAATGGTCAATTGTTAGATGGTAGGGGCAAACCAATTATAAGCTCATTAGAATATGTTAGGCAATACCTCGTGAAGAGAATTGTGATTGTATTGGGCATTATAGATAAAAGTGATGGTCCATTGACACCCACTGCTACTAAATTGTTCAATGTTATAAAACAAGAAGCTAGTGAATACATAGCTACATGGAATGGGGGTAATCTATATGGGTAACAGGACCATGGAATGATCAGTGTGTTGTGGATGTGGTTCAGAGAACATGTACTTGTAGAAATTAGGAATTGACAGGACTACCATGCAAACATGTTGTGGCATCCATTTGGAATATGGCAGCTAATAGATTAGATGTTGGTTTACCAGAGACTTGGGTCCACCCTTGTTACATGTTTGATACATGGAAACAAGTTTATAGTCATCATATCAATCCAATTAGAGAAAAAATTATGTGGCCAAAGTCAAACATTCCCACCACCATAATTCCTCCAAATTATCACGCACAAGTGGGCAGGCCACAAAATAAAATGAAGAAATCAGCTGGTGAGGACATTTCATTAGTAAAAATGGCAAGCTGTCAAGAAGAAATCAACTTGTCAGATGTGTCTTGTGCAAGGGTCTAGGTCACAGCAAGAGAAGCTGCACAGGTCCTGGAAAAGCAAAGAAAGGGAACGCTGCTGCAAGTGATGGAAATGCAAAGAAAAGGAAGAAAGCTGCAAGTTGTGCAGAAGCTGTTGCAAGTGATGCACAAAAAAAAGGAAAGGCCACTCAAGACTCATCTCAGCCTAGTAAAGCACCTGGGAATGGCCCAAAGAAGCAGTCAAAAGGAGAAAAGCTTATGTTAGGCTATTTAATCTTTAATAATGCTTTCAGTTTGTTAAACTTTGTCTTGTAAGAATTGATGTTCTGTTAGTACTTTTTAGACTTGCACTTGGTAGTTTAAGTGTTGCAGTTAGTATGCTACTAAAAACTTTGGTGATATGTGATATTTTGCTACTTTTGAATGCTACAATGGCTACTTTTAACTATCTGGTACAATTGTTTATTGTCTTTGTTGTATTGCATTTGGAAATGGCATGTTTGACTTTATATAGTCAAACTAATGGAAATGGTTTGTGTTGTATTGCATTTGGAAATGGTATGTTTAACTTTATATATTCAAACTAATTGATTTGGTCTGTTTTGACTATATAAAGTCAAACAATGGAAATGGTCTGTTTTGTATTGCAATATTTGACTTTATAAAGTCAAGCTAATGGAAATAGTCTGTGTTGTATTGCATTATTTGGAAATGATTCTTTTTATCCAAAAGCCATTCACTGCCCACTCTTAGTTTGACTGTAAAAGTCTTTCATCCAAAACTCATTCACTGACCCACTTTACAATACTCAGTAACATAAACCAACTAGAATTGCAAACTATAAATATAAACACATAAATTCATAAGCAACATTTTCATTGATAGAACCAACTTTTACAAAACACAAAATTAATGTTGCTAATACACACTCATTAACATAAACCAACTTAAACATTCATAAAGTAGTTAGGTCGACATTTTGACTAAGAGAAACACCACAAATGCAATCCAAGTGAGATACAAGTATGATATAAGCCTTGCACGATCTTGTTTAGCTTGCCTCAAATTGGATTCAAGAGTGTTTCTCCCCCGCAATAGCCCAAGTATAATTGAAACTGAATGTGGGTACATAGGAGGATCTACCCAATTAATGAATGGGCAATTAGGATATTGTTTATAACAACAACAAAAAACTTGTTAGCCTCGCTTTTTCTAAAGATAACGTCATTTACGTGAATTGGACTAGATGTGTTGTATACTTTGCCCTTAGGGACTAGTATTGTTTAAGTGGCAAAGATAGAGCCTATATATACCCCTCATGACTCTCCATGAGGGGTGAGGTGAAGCATTTGGTTATTGTAGTGTTTGGTTTATTCAATAAAAGTTGTCCTTATCTTCTCCTCCCTCTCTCTACTTTCTCTCTCTAAAAAGGATGAAGATCTTCATCTTCTTCCACCAACCTAGACCTCCAAACCACATAAATCTATATGTTAATCGGTCCTGACAATTGGTATAAAGAGCCAAGGTTACTTTTTGATGATTTATGTGTGTTTTTGTTACTTGTTTTAGGCTGTTTTATGCATCTTTTTGTGGTCGGAAATTTTTTTTTCCGTATATTGTGGGAAAACAGTCTATTCAAGTTTTAGTATCCTTATTTTTGGTCTCAAAAGTTGTCCTGGTCCTTTCATGTCAAAATATCTGTTTTGTGTCTTTACTGGTCAAGACAGATTTTGGTCTTACTTTTTATGCTTTTTTGTACCAAATAACGTGAAACAAAAGTGGTCAAACCGTCATCTTCGTGGTCAAACTGGCAAAAACAGAAGCAGTTTTATGCTTTTCTGGGTATTTTATGAAGATGGTCGGAAAAACTCGCCGGAAAAAGTCAACTGGGTCAAAACCCTAGTTTTCTACGCATAAGGAGGATCTACAGAGGTGTTACGCGTAGCTGTGAAGTTACGCGTATGAAAAGTTACGCGTATGCGTTTACGCTTAAGCCTTGGCTTACGCCTATGGCCTACGCATATGTTTACGCGTATGCTTACGCATAAGCATAACGTTACGCGTAAGGCTACGCATACGGACCAAAACCTGTTTTACGCGTAAGAATGTCATGTGCAAAAATGGAAAAATGTTACGCGTAAAAATGACCACAACAACATCATACCATTTACCAAACAAAGACTCGACCTCAGTCCGTGTTAAGACCATCATCAGCCCTATCTATTCAACATCTCCTACATCTAGACTCACCAATAACCCTCACATATCACTCCCCATCTCACATCAATTAAACTCGAAAAGAAAATAACGGGACCTCCGATTGATTCATTTTTTAAATCTTTTAAAGATTTTTACTGAACCACAACTCATCATTGATCCGTTAGTCGACTAAGCTTCATGGTAATATCCGAAAAATCCAAAGCACGAAGAATAACAATAATTGTTATCAACGTGACTTTCTTTCGGTGTAACTCAAAAACATATTACAACCTACCCGAGACCTTTTATTAAAGATCTTGAAGCAACACGGTCAATTGTTCTTCATACGTGCTCAGAAAGAAGGGATTTTTAGTGTGTTTGTTCGTGGGTTTTGATGGTGTAGCGATGAAGGTTATGAGATTGATCGATTGATGTCTTGAGAGATTGATTTGATGGAGAAAAAAGGAGTTATGTGTGGCGTATTTGTCTTCTCAGTCTTGAGAGGAGAGAGCTGATAAAAAGAGGCGCATATTTGATGTTGTGTGTTTTAGGGTTATGCCAAATGTGTGGAATTAGGGCATATATATCTTATAACCGGTAATATAATCTACTCTTTGGATCGGGTTTACTGAGATGGATCGGGCTTTTGGATTTTGGATCATGAATGGGCTTATGAACCAAATATAACACTGAGATTGGACCTGGTCTTCATGACAATGAATCTAGGCTTTTAGCTCATAGGTTGACACGAATTTGTAATGGTCTCACTCAGTTATACGAGAATTTTGGATATTGAGTTGAAAAGGATACAAATTTTTGTTATCCACATTTTTTCCATACAAAATTTTGGATACAAACTTTTGTGACATTGAGAAAGAAGTAGTATTTTTGGTATGGTATATTTTCACGGAGGATACAAAATTCACGGCTTGAGCGAAGATGTGGAAAATGACTACGGAGTTTTTGTACGGTATTATTGATGCGGAATTGAAGTGACATTTCACGGGTGGACTTCTTTATCTTTGAGACGATGGTTGGTTGGATGCATGTCTCAAGATAACTTGTTGGAGCACATTTGAAATTTGACAATCTGGTTATAACTGGTAAGGAGTTACGTTGTAGTGCTCACAGTGTGTAACCATCACTTTAAGGAGTTACGTTGTTGTGCTCAGTGTCACACGAAGTTGTGGATTGTTAAAAATTTAGAACAAGCAGCAAGTCACAAGTTGGGATGCTTACTTCCTTTTCTAGTTAGTCGTATCGGGCTATCTCCATATGTGGTTATTACATTTAGCCGGTATTAAAAGGAGGTTCAATAAAAGGTTGGTTTGAGAGAAGCATATAGAGAGTATTTTTGCGACATATTCTCACGGAAATTTGATCAAGCTATGATGTTAATACTGCATCAAAGAAGGTAATACGGCATGTACGCAACACTATGATGATTCCGATAGCTCGCAACCATCAGGAGGGAGAAGTTGGTATTTCATCTTCCGTGATTGGATTACGAATGGATTTTTGCTTAAGACTGAAGAAGGAGAAGTAGTGTGGTGTACATCGGGTCTTTTTACCAACTTGGATGCAATACTAAGTGAGTTATGTTGATGTTCCCAGAACGACAACCATTGTGCTTCAAGAGTTTACTTTCTCCGCTGTGTGTCTGAAGATTAAAGACGTGTTGGAAGAGTGTTGTCGGTTCAGGAGGGAGCAAAGAAAGAAAAAAGGCTCACTAGTTAGGAGGGAGTAATAACCTAACTAGACCGTTACCGTTGAAGTTCAGAGCTACAAGAAGATCATTTGCCGAGGTCATCGGAAGGGAGAACTTCAAGTTTGCCTCAGTATCTAGACTACAGAGACTCTGCACTTCAAGAAAGTCAACATTGTTAATTACTATTGTAATTTACTTTGTTTTGTATTTATAGGTCTCATTGTAACTATTCACGTGTGACGCTATCTTGGAGGGAGATTGTTAGCCTCGCTTTTTCTAAAGATAACGTCATTTACGTGAATTGGACTAGATGCGTTGTATACTTTGCCCTTAGGGACTAGTATTGTTTAAGTGGCAAAGATAGAGCCTATATATACCCCTCATGACTCTCCATGAGGGGTGAGGTGAAACATTTGGTTATTGTAGTGTTTGGTTTATTCAATAAAAGTTATCCTTATCTTCTTCTCCCTCTCTCTACTTTCTCTCTCTAAAAAGGATGAAGATCTTCATCTTCTTCCACCAACCTAGACCTCCAAATCACATAAATCTATATGTTAATCGGTCCTGACAAAACTTTAATAGTTAAACACTGGAAACCCTAATTAACAATTCTTCAATTACCTTTTAGGGACAAGAATACAAACGACGGCCAGGATTTATGTTAGTCCATGATGTCCGTATTACTGCTCGTCTTCCACAGGCACACTGAACCATTTGAAAAGTTATTAGTTTGGGTTTGAGAAAGGGAAAGTGGATTTGAAAAGTTTGTGAGTTTGAAAAGTGTAAGTGGTTGCATCCAATTAATTAAAGACTCAATGTGTTTAGTCAAAGGCAAAAGTAAAGGGAAAGAAGAAAAGACTACTTTACCCTCACGTGTATGGCACATAGGTAGGTTTATTAGCAAAATATAACGGCAGTTAGTGATAAGGATGGACGACGTGCATAATTGAAACCATAAGGAGTGAAAAAGCAAAAAAAAAAAAAAAAATTGTAGTGATTTGACCCAAACCATAGGACCGAACGGTGTAATTTACTCTTAATTTAATGATGAATGTTGTACAACACTTTTAATCAGGGATACATTTTATTCATTTCTTAAGTTTAAAAAGAAGAGTTTTCCCTCGTTATATATTGTAGAAATAATGAAAAACACAAGTTCTTCAAATTTCTCTTATTTCTTTCTTTTTTGTGCTTTGAAACAAACTAAAGAACACAAGTTCTTCAAAATTAAATTCGAGAACGCAACTTGCGAATAACACAAACATGCTCTTTTTTTTTTCCCTAACATGGCAGCAACCGATTTTGAAACACAAAAAGCTCCAAGTTTGTGCTGTTTGTGAATTTAAAAAAATAAAAAAATAACTTGGTCACCAATGTGACAACTAGGTCGTCGTCAGGTTGTCGGAGAAAGAAAGCTGATGTGACAGGGATGACCTAGGTCACCACTGTGTTCAGCCTAATAAACGGGGTTTACGCGGCCAAACTTTAGTGTACGCAACCTAGCTTGTAATATCTTTCAACATTTTCCAGATCACACCAATGTTTTATATCTTTCTTAAAAAAAAAAAAAAAAAAAAAAAAAAAAACACCCTTACCACTATAGTTTTTTAGAGTAAACTCTAAAATACATCCTTGTGGTTTACCTCGATTCACACTATGCATCTTTCTCGCAAAAGTTTCAACAGATATATCACTCCGTTAGTAAAAGTTAACCTATATACATATTTCCGTTAAAATAAGGACACACGGTGCAAATTATTTCTCCGTTATCTCCTAACGAGATAGAAAATATTTACACCGTTAGTCCTGTGGGTTAACTATATTTTCATCGTTAGTCTTTTTTTTTAACAATTTTGTCCATTTTTTAAGTTTTCGTTTGTTTTTTTACGTTTTCGTACGTTTTTTTTAATGTTTTCGTCAGGTTTTTTTTAATGTTTTTATCTATTTTTTTTTTACGTTTTCGTCGGTTTTTTTACGTTTTCGTCTGCTTCTTTACGTTTTCGTCCGTTTTTTAAAGTTTTCGTCCGTTTTTGTCCGTAAGTATAGTTTACATATAATCTATTGTCTTACTTGTGTGAAATCAAATCAAAAAACTTTCTCAAAGAGAAAAGTATAGTTTCCTTTTATGTAATGATTTTCTTAAATAGCATAACATAAAACTAGATAGATAGTTACATAAAAGAGTTTATAATACAATCGGCGAACGTCTTTGTGAACGTTTGTTGTTTGAATAATTGTATCTTATAGCGTATTGTTAGTTTTGTTATTGTATATTGCTGCTCAAAGAAAGTTTAAAATAAAATGATCATATGTAACAAACATGAGGTAGTAAATGACTAATAATTGTCAAAGATAACAATATTTAACTAAAACATTACCAAAAATTTTTGCATTTTTATATATAGTATGGTCTATGAAATATTGTTGTACTATTTTAACAAACAAAAGAAGTTATGATTTTGAATATTCTCATCTCATTTTGAAATAAAACTAGGTCTCATCACAAGTATTAGTTTTTTGGTGTCATAAAACCTCTAAGAGGTAAAAAGACCTCGATATATCCTTCGACTAAAAAGGCTTCATATTTGCCTAATCTTTAAATATAACTTGCTAAAACAAGTTAATACAACATAAGAGTGAGACAAGATTAAAAAAGATCTCAAGTTTGTATCACAAAACGTAAAAAAACATATGAAAACGTAAAAAAAAATGGACGAAAACGTAAAAAAATGGACGAAAACGTAAAAAAACGATCGAAAACGAAAAAAATACAAAAACGTAAAAAACCCGGATGAAACGTATCAAAAGGACAAAAACGTAAAAACCCAGACTAAAACGTAAAAAAGCAAATGAAAACGTAAAAAAATGGACTAAAACGTAAAAAAACGGACGAAAACGTAAAAAAGAACGAAAACGTAAAAAACATACGAAAACGTAAAAAACGGACGAAAACGTAAAAAATAGGACGAAAACGTAAAAAGATGGATGAAAACGTAAAAAAAAGGACGAACATGTAAAAAACGGACGAAAACATAAAAAAACATACGAAAACGTAAAAAATGGACTAACGGTGCAAATAAAGTTAACCAGAGGACTAACGGTGTAAATTTTTCTGTCTCGTTAGGAGATAACGGAGAAATAATTTGCGCCGTTTGTTCTTATTTTAATGGAGGGATGTATATATGTTAACTTTTAATAACAGAGTGATGTATCTGTTGAAACTTTTACGAAAAAAATGTATAATACGAATCGGGGTAAACCACAAAAATATGTTTTGAAGTTTACTCTATTTTTTATGTTCTCTATAGTCAAATCAATAATGAACAAATAACAAATCAAATTTCGTGACAACATTAAAGTTTTGTAGACTAGAGTAAATAACTTCACAATGTAAGTAAGATTTCCATACTTTAACTTTGTAAAAATCAATGAGCATTTGTTGTGATACGTTCATCAACAATGTCATACTATTAACCTCGTATTATTACCTTTCTTTCACCGTTATCTCACCACAATTGCACTCCTTTTAGCTTCACCTGTCACACTGATCGACGTCGGCACCACTAAATTGAAAAGCAAGTGTGATAACGACTCAAAAGAGGTAGGACACCAATGTGTGAACAACGTTAGCCAATAATAAACCCACACAAATTGCTAACAAAAGCGAGACTATATTAATAATTGCAACATATTTTGACTACTTATTTGGCACTTCAAGATCGGGCCAATTTTTAAACAGAAAAAGTTACTCAAGTTTTGGAGTTTCATGGATTATTTGGACAATTATTCGTCAAACACAATGATTCCTTGAACTCAATTTTTTTTCTTGTATTTATTCAATAAAAACAACGTGGTTAATAAAAAATTTTACTACAGTTAATTATAAGAAATGAATTCATCCAATTATGATCAAATGTTGATTCTGTATCCACGTTTTTTGAGATTATTTTCACTTTTATCGTAGTTCTCATACAATAAAAATCATTCATGATCCATTTGCTTAACAATAATCTTTAAGATTGTTGTTAACAAAACAATGTTGCATAAAAACAATTATTCTTAAGGCCAAAGTATATATTGGTAACATAAACTAAGTCAACTGAGTTCTCTGGTACGCTAAAGCATTAAAGGTATAATATGGTGAAAACCGAAAAGTACTAATAAAACTAGTCACTTAATTTGAGATAATTAACACAGGATAACGATCCTCTCATGTTTAAATGAACATGATAGGTCATGTTATGCTTGATGTGATTGTACATTACTATTATTGCAAAGTATTTATTGTATTTTAATTTAAATGTACAATTATATCAAGCATAACATGATCTCTCATGTTCATTTGAACATGAGAGAATCCTTATTCTTAACACAAATAGTTTTTGATAACCACTCATTACTCAACCCAAGATTCTAATCTATACTACTATATAAAGTGTTTAGGACATTCTAAATATAAAAGTCTTAAAATTTTTAAGACAAAAACATTTCTAATAAAAGTAACCCACTAAACTTGTAACCAAAAGTACAATTAATGTAGCACTTGATACAAAACAATAATGCATAAATCATCTAAGTTGTAACATTCATGTATATTAATGTCAAAATTAATGAAATCATTAAAATACTCTCACTCAAAAGTACAATTAATATATCACTTGGTACAAAACAATAATACATAAATCATCTAATTTTTCTTTTTCATTAAAACACTCACTAGTGAAATTTACAAATCATTAATAATATAATTAAAATACCCCATCACTAAAAAGTACAATTAATATATCAAATGGTACAAAACAATAATGCATAATTATTTTATCATTTATATCTTTCAAACACCCACTAAATAATGATATTATTAAAATACCAATGTTGCAAAAATCGCGAATCGGTAGTCGGGCGGTCGACCACCCTGTAGCGAGTAATCGGTCAAGGCGGGATTAATTGGTGATTAATTGGATTTCTGGAGACCAAACTAAAGATTTTAACTCATTCCAAGCCTACTATGTTTCTAAACCTCAATAAAAGGCTCCAATTCTGATTATAAGACCCATTGTGCGTTATAAGTGAAATAAACGATCCCCATTGTGCGTCGTAAGTGAAATTATTTTTTTTTAAAGTTGACTGATTCGGCCGATTTTTGACCGATTCGGCCGATTTTTGGCCCATTTTTTTACCTGGACGATTTTTTGACCGATTTTCAAAATTTTACAAGGTTAAAGTACACTTAATATATCACGTGGTATAAAATAATAACGCTTAAATCAAATTCTCCCTTGAAGCAAGTGTATCCTTGGTTTTATTTGTTGGAAACTGATAAGCATTCTAGTGTGGCTTCTAAGTTGATGGATACTACGCTTACTGCTTCCTTTAGAAGGCCTCCTCGATGGGGCATTGAAGAGGAGCAGCTCCAACATCTTATTGCAAGTACTTCATCTATTTTGCTCCCTAATATTAGTGATAGATGGATTTGGAGGTTGGATTATTCAGGCGCCTTTTCGGTGAAATCAACCCGTAATTTTATTGATGATTCTTTTCTCCCAAAGATGGATGTTCCTACAAGATGGGTTAAAACTATTCCCATTAAAATCAACGTTTTTGCATGGAAAGTTTATTTGGACAAGCTCCCCACGAGGTTGAACCTATCTCTTCGTGGTATTGACATTCCTTCTATTATTTGCCGGCTTTGCAGTGTTACAGTGGAATCTACTTTGCATATGTTCTTCTCGTGTCATTTGGCTCGTTAGTTATTGCTTAAGGTAGCACGTTGGTGGGAATTAGAGATTCATGACTTTACAGCATATGATGATTGGCTTCTTTGGTTAATCAATCTTCGAGTATCTAAGCGGTTCAAGGAAGTGTTTGAAGGCGTTTGTTATATCACTTGGTGGGCTATTTGGAAGTTTCGTAACCAAGTCTTGTTTGGGAGCAATCACCCTCGCTTAGATCTTCTCTTTGATGAGATTGTTCGGTTATCTTTTACTTAGTGTTCTAGTCGATGTAATTCTTCTTTTGATTGGAACTCTTGGATGAAAACTCCTAGCTCTATTATTTTGTAGTTTCTTCTAGCTCCTTGCTAGTTTTTAATTTATTTGCCGCTCAAAAAAAAAAAATAAATAAAAAAAAAAAAAATAATCTTATCTTATATTTCTTCTTTAAAACACCCACTATATAAAATTTACAAATCATTAAGCGAATCATAGAAACCAATCTTTTATGTAGTCAGAATTTCTGTCACCACCTTTTTCGTCCACGCAGCGGACCACCGTTTACCACCACAACTTAGCAATATAGACACCACTATATGGTGCTAAAACTGCTATTTGAAAACACCTTGTATGTTTAAACGATATATAATATTACACGTCCTAAACGAATAGCTATATCGTTGACCATCGTTTCTGTATCGTCCTTGCATCGTGATGCAAGTCTACTATTTTTTAAAGCAACATTGTGCGCTAAAGTTGTCATTAAGTTATCGTCATGTGTTAAATTAGCATCATGAAAAACATATAATCGCGTAGGCACCCTGCTATGAAAGCTTTTTATTATGTTACTAAATGCGTAAGTAAGAAAACAACCTAATTTCCAATTAATAACCTGTGTTAGACATTCTTTTTTTCTCTTTCTTTAAAAGTAATGAATTGAAAAACCTTGCTATCGCCAAAAAGTATAATTACACGGGTACCCGTCGCTGCAACGCGCGGGTACCAGGCTAGTGTCTTTATGTACATTTAGTCTCGTAGATATTGACTTAACGGGTCCAAAAGGGTTGTCTATTAGACCGATTTGATTAACTTACATGGTCAAAATATAACTTTCACACTTGGACGGGATAAATCATTCTAAAAGGTTTCAAAGACTTTCAGGTAGGGGTGTCAAATGGGTTTACCCGACCCGACCCGGCCCGAACCCGACCCGAACTCGATAAAGCCTTATAGGGTCGGGTTCATTCGGGTTCAACTCAGCTTATCGGGTCTATCGGGTCAACCCGACTAACCCGATAGCCTTATAGGGTCGGGTTAGGGTTATATTGTTCATACTTATCGGGTTCGGGTTCAACCCGATAACCCGATAAATATATAAGCCTTCCTCGTAATTTTTTTCATTTTAAGCCCCATACACTTTAAATCCCTACATGATATCAGTATTAGCCCAATATGTATATTAAACAAAAAAAATTACAACAAATTTTGTTGAATTACTGAATTGACGCTATGCATTCTAGTATTCTACTAAAAACCTATCAGTTACCAATGGTAGATATGTTAGGGCCCGTTTGGTTGGTGGTGTTTGACTAGGTTTTGGGATTAAAGATTTAAATCAGGTGTTTGTTTGCACATTTGATATTTCGCTTTAGGATCATATGCCAAATATAAAGGGCTCTACAAAAGACGGTTTGATGGGGTGGATTTCTGAACATGTGGGACCAGAGTTTGTTTTCTTCTTTTATTTGTTTGTCTTTTCTTGCAACGTAGCTTATAAAATAATATTTGTTTATTTTTTAAAATAGTAATAGTTTTAAATATAAATTATATTTATTCAAAATATAAATAATATATTATTTAATTATATTTTTCTCTCTCCTAATCCAAATCCAAATCTACAACTTTACATTAAAATCTAAATCCTAATCTAAACCCATCTACAAACCAAACGGGCCCTTAATGTCAAAATATTACTAAAACCTATCACTTCTCAATTAATGCTCATGTACATATGTTAATATTTTTCTTTTTAAGCCTACTGCTCATGTAGATATGCTAATGTCAAAATATTACATAATTTATTTCTAAGCCTACTCCACTCTAATGAGTCAGCCTACATGATTACTACATTTAGATATGCAAATATCAACTTTCTTTTAGATTCAACATTTTAATTGAAATTCACAGTTTTGATGATATCACATATATATTGTGTAGACTGTAAATGATATAATCTTTAACTGCACTACTTAATTACCTAAACTTGTATAAAAGTTTTGTTTGTTTCTAACGTGGGCTTATTTGAAGGAAAAAGAAAGACTGATTAGTTTGAAAGATGGTATATTTAAGTAACCTTATCATTAGTTTCCAAGATTGTGTTTTGTGAATCAGTAGTAAGTCAACTCACTACAACCCGATAACAACCCGACAACCCAACCCGAATCAACCCGACCCGTTTGGACCCGAAACTTGATAACCCGATAGCTTATAGGGTCGGGTTAGGGTCAAATTTTGAGACACCAAAACCCGAATCAACCCGACAACCCGACAACCCTACCCGATAACACCCCTACTTTCAGGTACGCTAAATTGTCTTTTAGACCCATGTTTTTATTAGAAGACCTCCATAAGGATGACTCGAAATCCATTATTGTAGTTGTAATCACTCGAAAAGTTGAGGTTCAATTGTAAAAATATAAGACGTTGTAACATATCACTCGAAAAAGTTGAGGTTCAATTGTAAAAATATAAGACGTTGTAACATTGAAGTGGAATGTGAATCATTCGTGACTCAGTCTAACGTTTAGTTATGCCATTCAATAAATTAACGCAATTAACGAATTAACTGAGATATTGTACTTAAGTGGTAAGGTTTACTAGTATAATATCTTACTATATCCTCAATACTTTAACATAGGTTAATTATCTTAGGCCAATGCTAATGGAAGGGTGTTTTTTCGGTTGGTTGACCCCAACCGACTAGTCAACCGCGTCGCCCCCCTAGTTCAACCAAGCATAACCGAATCTCACCCCAACCTTTGTATTTTTTCGGTTTGTCAGCCAACCGAATAAATGGACACAACTCCCTCTATGTTTTTGACTGTTGCATGCTTTTAATGCACAAAAGATCGAGGATTGCTTCTAAACATAAAGAAGTTTCGTAGCAGATACAAGATTGGTGCTCGGTTATAGATCTTTTTCAATCAAGCAAGATAGATTGGTGCTAGGTTTCGTAGCAGAAATAAGAGAAAGTGTGTTTGAGATTTTGTTCTTTTAGTTATGGGTTGTTATTGGACTTTCTTTATTTTCACTTGGGCTGAATTTGGTTTCTTCATGTTATACTTATTTTGTACTATATTATTCTACTCTTTATAGTTTATAGAGATATCGATAAACTGTGGTCACCTATATGAATGAAATTTACTATTGCATTTAATATTGGTATACTATATGAATGAAATTTTAATTAAAGAGAGAGAAAAAAAAAAGTTACGGTCGGCATTGTGGTTACCATTAGCAAATTGTGGTTGAGTGTAGTCTTAGAGAGAGAAAGCTGATGTGGCGCTGAGTGACCACAATAATTACGGTCACCATTAGCATTGGCCTTACTAATACTAAAGTGGTAAGGTTTACTAGTATAAATATCATACTATATCTTCAATACTTTAATATATGTTAATATATCTTACTAATGTTTTTTCTCCGTCCCAAAAAAGTATTTACAAATAAGAAAAATAAATAAATTATAATATGTGTAACTAATGTAAGTTTTGACTGATAAAAAGTTATTTTTATGTTACACTTGTTATAAAAAATTAGATTTAAGCAAATAAATGCAAGTTTGAATTAGAAGTGTGAAAAAAATAGCCATAAATAACATATCTATCTATATATTAAATATGTTTTGTTTTAAAATTAAATATAATTAGTAAAGTGGACATCTTTGAAACCAAAAGAGTACTAATATATAATTTGCCATGAGGAAAGGATTTAGTGAAAAAAAAAACTAGAAAAAAAAAAAAAAAAAAAAACAACGATTTTTAGTTATATATTTAAAAAGAATTAAAAAAAAAAAATTTTATTTTTTAAATGCATTTAATGGAATATTTTTTACACACAAATGGCATCACCCAAAATGTTTGACCAAGAGCCATTAGAGCATCCTCAATGCATTGAATCATTTTGAGTTTAATAGATGGCCACGTCACCGCCAAATCACCCAACTCATACTTTTTTAAAAATTTCTACAATGCATTGATTCATGTAAGATTGAATAACTGTCACATCTTCCTATCACTTTTAGTAAAATAATACTACGTATAATATACCATACAAATACTAATCACAAACTCCATATAGTACTGCCAGTCTGCCACTATTATTAAAACAATAAAGTACTTGTATATGGCCCACTCTTATGGTTTAATACGAGTTCCTTCAGTAAAGAATGGGTAATAAACGTTTAAATGTCAGACAACTTTTCACACCAATAAAATGATGCCAGCTGTTGTTATTTTTGTATTAAACAATCCAACATGGAGCATTGTGGATGGCCTTAGTTAGTTCACATGTGCATAACACGTTGCTAACTTTTGTTGCTAACTACCAACAACCAGATCACAGTGATCACAAATCACAAATCACCCAAACCCTAACCTCAAATCCCACAAATCATGTCAAAACTCCGAGCAGTAACCTTAACCCATGTCCGATACAACAAAGGAGACCACTTAGGCCATTTCCTAGCATGGATTTCCCTAATCCCAGTTTTCATTTCCCTGGGGGGCTTCGTTTCTCATTTCATCTTTCGCCGCGAGCTCCAAGGTATCTTTTTCGCTCTCGGACTCTTAGTTTCGCAATACATTTCGGATACCATTAAGCTCTTTGTTAAACAAGCCCGTCCCGAGACTTGTATCCTATTAGAAATGTGTGATTCCCATGGCTGGCCTAGTAGTCACAGCAACTATATGTTCTTTTTCGCGACGTATTTTACGCTTTTGACTTATAAAAAGTACGGGATTATATTGCGGAGCCAAATGTGGGTTGTTGTGGGGGTTGTGTGGCCGTTGGCGGTGTTGACTATGTGGTCGAGGGTGTATTTGGGGTATCATACTGTTGGACAGGTTTTTGCGGGTGCCGGGTTGGGAATTGTGGTGGGTGTGGCGTGGTTTAGGTTTGTGAATGGTTATGTTAAGGATGTTTGGTTTTTGAGGATTGAGGAGAGTTTTATTGGGAGGTGGTTTTATATTAAGGATACGTCGCATATACCTAATTTGTTGGAGTTTGAGTATGAGAATGCTAGAGCTGCTAGGAGGCATCCGTCTTACAAGAGGTCCGAGTGATTGGGTGATGCTTTCGTAGGATTATAGGTATGTATTTTTTTTCCCAGTTAAGGAGGTTATTTTGGTATTTGTACGCAATTTTTACACTGATGTTTATGTATGATTTAGTTTATTGGGTAGAAATCATTATTTTATATATTGCTTTTGTGTATCATTGATGAATTGGATCTTGCACAATGTAAATGAAAAAGATGCCCGTTTAATTCTTGGCCTAATAAATCTAACAGAATGTTGAAATATGGTGAAACACAAGAAGAATGTTATCGATAAAATGTTGTATATCTCGTTCCCCTGGTCCCTTATCAATTTCGCGGAATATCCTAAAGTCCCAATTTATGGCACTTAAAGCAGTAAGCAAAGGCATGAAATATATGCAAGGAAACTGACATGATTGCTTGTAAGTTGATTATACATTGTAGTACTAAGGTTGTGATTCTATGGACCATCTATATATGAGTTGGAGTGTCGTATATGCATGGAATGTGATTAATTGCTATGAACCACCAGTATGCCTGTCTTTTAATTCGTTCACCTCGGATTTGATGAATCAGAAATAAAACCCAAGTTTTTTTTTGCCGACAGTAGTGATGAGGATGGTTGATGAGGGACTAGAATCCTGAATCTTATGGCAAATCGATTGAATAGCGATATACAAAGTGACATTTACATAGCATCTCATGCATTTGAAGAAGAAACATAACCTGTTTTGATTCCTGAGTCATACTTAATAAATGAAACTTGACACTCAATTTTTACCTTTTAAAACAAAAAGAGTTTAAAGGCATCTGTCTTTTAAGAGGCCGGAGTGATTGGATTTTAATTTATAGAATTTTAGGTATTTTCTTTTGTTTTGGAAACTATGATGATGTTATGGAAGTTAATACCATAACAATGTTATTTTTGTTATATGCTGATTTTGTATATCATCTTAGTATAGGTTGTTGGACGATTTTAATGAAAAAGATGTCACTCTTATACTTACTACAATAGATTCACGAAATTTTACATAGTAAACAACAAAAATTTGCATTAGTCGAGAGACAGGGTGAACATCATCATTTTAATGCTGTTTACCAATCCCTTATCTGTTGCTCAAGGTGAACGGTGTACCTCAAGTTATTGCACTTAAGTGCTGTAGCAGAGCCATGAATATGGGAAATGAGGAAATTTACAAGTCAATAATATTATTTGGGGCAAAAGTTTATTTGCATTATAAGTTTAACCTGGAACATGAGTGTAAAGATTTCCTGACATATATATTGAGATTGAATAAATTAAAAGCAACTTAAGGGCACGTTTGGTAGAGAGAATTTCAAAGAAATGAAATAAAGCAGAGAATAGAATCTCAGAGAATAGAAATCAGTAGAGAATTTTGTTCAATTATAATGTTTGGTAACAACAGAGACTTGACCCGAGAAATGAAAAAAAAATTATTTAAAAAAAAAGATATCTTTTTTTTAAATTTATGTACTTTCTTTAAAAAAATTATTATTTTTTTTTTTTTTTTTTTTAAATGTATTTATTTAAAAAAAACTTTAAAAAAAAAATGTTTTTTAAAAATGTATTTATTTAAAAAAAAACTTATTTTTTTTAAAAAATATTTTTTAAAAAAATTATTTTTTAAAAATGTATTTTTTTTTTAAAAACTATTTTTTGAAAATGTATTTATTTAAAAAAACCTTATTTTTTTTAAAATATATATTTTTTTAAATTATTTTTTAAAAATGTATTTATTTAAAAAAAAAACGATTTTAAGCATCTAATGTTGCACGTCCTAATTTGTTTACATATATATTTTTTTTTAAAACAAAATCCATTATTTAACAAAATTATAGTTGTAAAAAAAAAAAAAAAAACATTTTTTCAAAATAATAATAATCCATTTCTCCAATTTCTCCACCAAAATAATGGAAATGAAGCTAGCCAAATTACACTACCCAATTCTCTCAATTTCTCTCCATTTCTCTGCCAAATTCTCCGCTTTTTCAATTCTCTGTACCAAACAATGGAAATAAGTCCAATTTCCATTTCTCTAATTTCTTCTCTCTACCAAACACACCCTTAGAGAAGATCAACTGTGCTTTGATTGGATACTGAAATACAAAGTGATCTCTAAATAGCACCCCATGCATTTGTGGAAGAAAAATAACCTGATACAAACTTATCAACTTTAAAATTGTAACTTGATTAATTTGGACTGTCTCGTGACAATTGCAACCTTTCATCTGTTGGCAGAATTAAGCTAAAATTACTTATTTGCCCACTGTTATCAGTAGTTATTTTTAGTTCTTTTTCATGGACATTAAGATTCTTTTGATAGTAGTACTTAGTAGCCATTCAAATGGTGCTTTAATCATGTACTTCAGGTGTAAAGCATTCTAATGACTATATCTTATTTTTCTTATCTGTAAAAAAGAAGCAGCTAAAGATAAGTGATTTACCTGTTTCCTTTGCGTGGTGAATTGTTTGCAGGTTATGACTACTGTTGGAACTTATTAGTACCGTATAAAAGCAAAGTTGGTGTTCTTTGACGGGTTGCATGCCAGTCAGCTAGTGACGTGAGTAGACACTTGTGGCAGGATTGATGCTTACATGATTTGCAGCGATTCTGTAGTTTTCAACATACCAGTATTAGAAAACCTTCTATTGAGATTTTTCTCTATTTTAAACTTGCATATGCACTCTTGCTTTATAGTCTATTGGTTATTGGTATACAATACAATTCCATGATATATTGGGATGAGAACCGTTAAGAATAAATTAGAATGGTAATTGAACATATGAATGCAGAATATTTGCTGTAAATCTATTTGACCTATGTTTATGGCCTCATTAGTAGAATTCAAATGATTATGTGTAAATGCGATCTCCCAAGAAATATTGCAAGGTAATCGTTATCCATACACACAAGTTTTTGTAGGTATGCCAAGAAAATGCATGTACACGGGTATAGCTTCTTAGCCGTTGAATCCCAGTGAAGTGTTTTTGTGTCCAACAGGCTGTACCTTGGTTTGTTACCGTTTGGATAATTGAGTATATCTGATTTAAAGTAAATCTTTTGTATGAGTAATTGGTGATCACCAGTTTATTATCAATGATGTTATCTAAGAGCTCTGGGTATGCAAACGTCATTCTCAGTGTTGCAGTGTCACTGGATGACACTGAATGTCACCTCACACCCCTCTTAAAGTCATCCTCGGTGTCAACGGCTAGTGTCATCACAATGACGCTGCCTTTAATGTGTGTTCGGGGGCATATGTGTGTGTTTTAGTGGGTCTGTTTTTTTGTGTTATGAGTGCGGGTAAAAAATGGTTCGGTGTTATTTTGGTGTCGCACTAACATGGAGCGTGATTATGATTTTCGGTGTCACCATACAATGTCATTGCATCTGCAACGGTGGCTTAATGGAAGGAGATATTAATGATATTAGGAGGTCTTGGGTTCAAACCTGTTTATGCTTAGTGTACCGAACGTTAGAAATTAAGCAACAGTGAACGTGCATAGACGTTATCCAAATTTAGTAACTTACTGAAGTGTGCCAAACGTTAGCAATGCGAATGAAGAACCATTACCCAAAGCATCATCATTTAAGTAAAATCCCATCAACACGGTTCATGATTCAACTGGATATAGACCGAAATTAAATCAGCATATGCTTTTGCTTTGATTGAAACTGATTTGTCATTAACCCACTCCAGATTCATGTTGTGGTTCACCATTCTTCAACAGAGACCAAGTATATAGACTGAAATCAACTATACATCATAATTGCCATATTATCAAGGGTGAAAATAACAAAATATCCAAAATTTAGTCCAAATCATTAAAACCGACAATCAAATCGGAAAGGACCAGGAATCCAGGATCAGTTATGTGTATTCTGGTTCTTGGTCGATGGTATGAAATACATTTGGTTCACATGCCGTTCTTGTTCTAGTCAGTCCAGTTCGAGGTACTTTTTCCTTTATTTTTTCTGTGGCGCGGCGTCGTTCTATTTATGATATATACTTAATCACTAGCCGAAAAGTTTGAATTTGATTCATCATACGAATTAGTTTTTTGCTTTCAGTATCTTCAAACTTTTGCTACTTAAGGCTTGTTTATTTAAATTTTGTATTAAGTCGTATTTAAATAATATAACAGTGTCCGACAAGTTTATTGTTATAAAGTTTATAACACATGGACAATGGAAAGATGGAATTTGATGTTTCAACATTAAATTGTTATGGTGTCCACTCACTTCTCTTTCACCTTTCATTTCTATAATTTGTTCACTTTGTAAAAAGTTTTTGGCCCATTTTCCAAAAATTAAGTCATCTCATCATAATTCAGTACATGAATTTTCTATGTTATGATTTATATAAACCGAGTGCCTTTTTGCCACTTTATATTATGTTATGGACTTATGGGTCCAATTTTAGTCTCTACACATGTACTGCTTTTTAGTTTGTATGTTTGACTTATGGGTTTATTAACTTTTAAAAAGCTAGAAAAATCAAATTTTACCTTCTTTTGGCTTATAACTTAAGCTTTTGAATTATTTAGATTTACAACTGATAAGCTCATAGGTCTAAAAAATTAAACTTATTAGTAGTTTTTAAAGTTTAGTAAACTTATATCATTGCCCCTAAATTAGGGGAACTAGTAGAGGCTTTATAAATTATAGCATGCTACTCATGCAGAGCAGTGGGTTTGGAGACGAATGTTGTTTAACGATATTTTGATTTTACGTCTTTTTGGCGAATATTGTTTAACAATTTTTTAAAATGGATGATAGTTTCTAAAAATGTGTGTTTGTGAAGAGGATGCACCTCTGTGAGGGACGGATCGTGATCATAAGCCGATTCAGATATAGGCTCTCAAGTTGGAAAACTAAATCCCTATCGATTGGGGGTAGACTTGCCCTTGTTAAATCCATTCTTGGAAGTCTCCCAATTTACTTCATTTCCTTTTTTAAAGCGCCCGCAAAGGCCATCAATACCATTGAATCCATCAGGTGTAGATTCTTTAGGGCTTCAATGAGGATCAACGTGGTATTCATTGAGTCAAATGGAACTCCATCCTCATTGACGCTCAGTTTGGAGGGTTGCGTATCGGATGCTTTCAAGCGAAAAATATTGGTCTTTTAGGTAAGTGGAAGTGGAGGTTTTTAACATATGAGAATGCTCTTTGGCGTTTAGTAATTAAAGATTTCTATGGCGATGATGGTGGCTTTAATATGCCTCTAAATGTGCACTGTTCTGGTGGTGTTTGGTTCGATATCATCAAGGCTGTCAAGAGTATTATTGTTATCGATCCACATTTTAAAAAGCTCATTTTTGCGTAAGATTGCAAATGAATCTAACACCCTTTTTTGGAAGGACCCCTGGTGTGGTGGCAAGTCACGTCTAATGGATTTATTCCTAGGCTTTTTGCCCTCGAGACCTAACAAGATTGTCTTATTAGTGACCGTTAGCTCATGATCAATGATCTGTGTATGTGTGTGGGGGTATAATGCAGTTGGCGGTTGCCTCCCCTTTGTTTCACTAATTGGAGATCTATGTTTATATGTTGAGGGGTTGGACAAATGGTCTTGGTTGTTTGACCCATCAGGTTGTTTCAAGGTTAATGTTTTATAAAAAAGAATCCAACATCTTTCCCTTAGCAATTATGTTAGTAAGTTTCATCACCAGTGGAATTCTTGGGTTCCCCATAAAGTATTTGTGTGTGAAGAGTCTCGCTAAATAGATTGCCTACTCGTCCTAACGTGCTCTTCGTTGTGTTGTTATTAATTCCATAGTTTGCCACTTTTTTGTGAAAATGTTAACGAAGAAATTGAGCATTGCATCATTAGGTGCACACGTATCCTTCCAATTTAGAGAAAGGTTTGGAGTTGGTGGAACTTAGATACCCCTATGACTTTTCCCTTCTTCTCGATCAGGGATATTGCTCTCGAAAATATCAGTGGGCATGGTAACTCTAGTATTCTAAAGGCCCTCCATGGCGTTTTCCAAGTTTCTGTTTGGGCTATATGGAACTGGAGAAACAAGCTCATCAATGCTCTGATTCGTGGGATAAAATCAAGAACGAAGAAAATTTCCCATCCATTCAAAGGTTATCTAGGACTTGGATTTTTGCTCGTCTTTCCTCGAAGGTCGCTAGATGGAATAATTGGATAGCGAAGCCTTTCAATTTGTTTAGTTTAGCTTGATGTTGTTTGTATAGTCTTGGGTGTGTTTAGGGAAGGGTTTATTGGGACTTGGGCTTTTAAAATAAGTCGACTTATAAAATAAGCCCCGTTTGTCACGCGGGCTTATGAAGTCATAAGCCTTTTTAAGCCTCAACCCCATAAAAGGGGCTAAAAACTTTAGCTCCGGGCTTATGAACCATAAAACACATATTTACTCATAAAAATATCTAACATATACCATAAAATTCATTTAATTGTGTTCTTTTTAGTAATTTTGCAATAATAGGTCCCAGCCCATTTGCCAAACAAATCTACAAAAAATACAAATTTCAACTTCGACTTATAATAAAAGCCCTAGCCTCAGCCCAAGCCCCAGCTCCAATCCCAGCCCAGCCCATTGAGCCAAACATACCCTTAGTGCTTTCTTTTTGGTTCCCTTTTCTTGTATCTTCTTTGGCTCCTTCTGGAGCTTGTGTTTATATAGACATGTTTGGTATGGGCTTTTTGGAAGAGCTGTAGCTTTTTGTTTAAAAAACAATCTTTTCTAAAATAAGTAGCTCCGTTTGGATATATTAACTTCAAGCTTTTATTTCAAACAAATAGGTCCTAAATGAAAAGCTGATTCATGAAGCTTTTTAAACATCTTGAAGCTGTTAAAACTTTAAATTACTAATACACCCTCCAAACATTTGTTTACAATTATATATATGTCCTTTTATGTCATTTTACATCTCATAATTACATTTAACAGCTAACTTATCAAACACTTTTATTGAAAAAAAGATACAGCTTACAGCTCATGTTAACAGCTTTGCAGTTTACAGCTTATATCTTCTTAGCTTTAAAAAAAAAGAAAAAAAAAGAAAAAAAAAGGTGTGCGTCTGTGGGCGATTATGGTCTGTCGTCTCTTCTGTTCGTCAAATCATCTAAAGGTTTGATTGTGTTGAAATTATATAATATTAACAATCAATATATGGTGATTCCTTTCATTTATTCAACCAAATGTGTGCGTATGTTCTTTTATTATATAATATCGATGCATAAAAGGGGTGTGGAATCATGGTCGGTCGTCTCGTCTTTCATCCTAGCATCATCATGTTCATTAATTCAACATCTTCGCAACATTAATTCAACATGTTAAGTTGAATCGTGGGTCCTTTATTAGTTTATGAATATCTTATTCGATCTGCTTAATTTCTTTTAGGGTTTTGCTTTTATTGCCTTCGAACGGTTTTTAGGGTTTTTCCTTGTGACCCTACACGTTTCGATTGGTGTTATTCTTTCTTCACAGGAACGTTGGTTTTCTTTTGGTGTTGTGGTGGTTTGATATGATGGTTGTAAGATTTGATTGCCCTTTTGTCAGTCTTAGTGGTTGTCATGATGGTGGTGGAAACAGGCTTACCAAAACCTCGCTGATTACTCATCTCCGTGATCGTCATTTCAATGGGGATGCGTTAGATATCACAAAACATTCTTTGGCTACTAATCTGGCTATTTTCGAGGCGGCTGAGGTTACATTTAAACGCATGGGTATTTGGTTATGCGGGGTTTGTTTTAAGACACATACGCTTCATTCTAAGTGTCGGCATGGCAGTGGTTCTGATTTTGTGTCACCCCCTGATTGTGGTGATGGTGTTGTTAGGTTTGTGTTGTATGATCTCACCAAACCACAAGTTCCTTCTTCTGTTCAACTTAGCCATGTTGAAGATTTGGTGTTAGATGGGCATGGTGGGTTTGATTTGCCTCTCCTTGACACTTTGCTTTCTAAGGGGTTGCGTACTGTCAAATCTATCCCTCCCAAGTGTCGTTTGGGGTTCTCTCGGGTATTGAAAGGAGCTCTTGATAAGGTGATCTGCACGCCTGATGACATTTCTTGTTAGTTTGTTTATCTTACCTCTTTGTCTCCTTAAAACCTTTTGCCCAAGGAGTAATATAGAGTGTAGGTATGCTATTAAGCGTCAGCGCCAGGAAGAATATATTGTTAATGCTATTAGATAATGGGGCATGCCTGGTGGTAGTTTGCAGCTTGTGAGAGAGGTTTTAGCCGAATCCTCCCCATCATGGTTTAATATTGATGAGGAAAACTTGGACTTGGGTGAGCGTAATGTCAAGCAGTGTAAAAGGAAGATTTGTGATGGTCATTATACTACGGCTGTCAGAGTTCTTTCTTCTTCTGGTGTTGCTCCTTATAACGATGCCACTCATGTGGACCTAAAGACTAAGCACCCTTTCAAACCTGCTCCCTCTTTGCCGCATATACCTATTGATAATTACCACCTCATTGCATCTCCTGCTATAGTTCTTGATATGATAAAAAGTTTCCCTCGTGGTACGTCTTGTGGTCGAGATGGTTTACGTGCCCAACACCTTTTGGATTGTTTAAGTGGTGCTGCTGTGGCTATTTCTGATGAATTGGTCGCTTCTATAACCCAAGTGGTAAATCTCTTTCTTGATGGTAAATGCCCCAGGGCTTTGGGTGAGTATATTGCTAGTGCTCCTCTCACTCTGTTGGTCAAGCCGGGAGGTGGTATCCGTCCTATTCTTTGTGGGGACCGTTTGGAGGCGTTTGGTTTCCAAGGTTAGTGCTGCTATGATTGGCCATTCTTTGGATGATTATTTAAATGATCTACAGTTTGGTGTTGGGGTATCTGGAGGAGGGGAGGCTATTCTTCATGCAGTGAATCGGTTGATTGAGGACCGTGGAGATGATGTGGGTCTTTCGATGTTGTTGGTAGATTTCAAAAATGCCTTCAACTTAGTGGACCGTGAGGTTATGCTACAGGAGGTTCGCCTGCGTTGTCCTGCTATTTCACGTTGGGTGGAATTTTGCTACTCCAGCCCAGCAAGATTATATTATGGGGAACACACCTTATGGTCCCACCAAGGTGTGCAACAAGGTGATCCACTTGGCCCTCTGCTTTTTGCCTTAGTGTTACATCCTTTGGTATGCAAGATTAGAGACTCCTTTAGCCTTTCCCTTCATGCTTGGTATCTGGATGATGGCACTATTATTGGAGATACTCTTGTTGTGGGGAAGGTTTTAGAGCTTATTATAATGGATGGACCTCGTTACGGTTTGCATCTCAATGTTGATAAAACTGAGCTTTTTTTGCCAAAGGAAGATGTTGGAATCACTCCTAAACAGTATTTCAAGTATTTATATTTCATATGTAATAGGTAGCTTTATTATGGCCTTTATGTTTGTTTAAGGTCAAGCTTATGTAGAAGGCCCATAAGCTTGATCCAAGCCCAATAAGGAATAGGGAAGGAGAGGGAGTGTTGCCCTAGCTCCTTGCCTATAAATACATTGTAATAACCTTCATTTGAAGGTTGGTTGTTCAAGTTCTTTTCTTTCACATACACTCTTTTCTTAACCGTATACTATATTGTGTGTGTGTGTGTTTGATACTTGTTCAATCGCCTCATCTCCTTTCTTATAAGCTTGTGTTGTAAAACTAGTGACCTAACAGTGGTATCAATCGCCAAATAGTTGGGTGTACTCATTTGTTTTTGAAGTTTTTGATTTTGGGTCTTACGCGTAAAGATAACGCAAACCTTTGGTTATCTTAAAACTCGTTTTACACTTTTAATCCAAGATTCTTGTACTTTCAATGTTTTAAGGTGCTAAAATACTTGTTTTTGCAAAAGTTTCAAACTTTACTGCGTGGATTCGTTTTTAAGCTTGTTTTTGTTCGTGGGTGTCGTTCTACGCGTAACCCGTTTAGCATTTTTGGTACATCAAAATTCACACTTTTGTGTTCTTTTGGTACTATTGAAGCTATTCCATAACAAAAATCTGGTTTAGAAACACATTTGGGCAAAATCAAAGTTACGAGTAATCCTATCGTTATCAAAACCCTAAAATTACGCGTAAGATTTTCCTTGGTTTGATCTTCATTTTCTGGTTTATTCCGTGTTTTCTTACTTGGATAAGTCACGAAAAATACGTCGACTTTGGATATCTTTTGCACTGTGATAGTGTAAAAGATCATTTGGGCGAAAACCCTAAAATTACGCATAAGCATAAGCTTACGCGTAGAAATTCTACGCATAAGATTCACTTTACGTGTAAACTTAGGTCTACGCATAAGGTAATCCTACGCCTAACTTTCTACGCCTAACTTTTGTCTACTCATAACTTTAGTGCTTTTATCCTACTTACGCGTAAGCTAAAACCTACGCGTAACTCCTCATTGTTACGCGTAACTTTTGGTGTTTTACGCATAAGTGCTACTTGGTTCTTGTCTTTTCTACGCCTAAGGACACTTCATCAACAAAGGTTCATTCGACTACAAAGATCCATTTTACCACACAAGTTTTTCAACATGTCACAACCACCATACTCTAACTATTTCCCTTACACTTATCCTCAACGACAACAACAACTAAGTCCACAACATCGGCAATGGAATCAACAACAAGCAATTTATCAACAACAATTTAATCAACAACATACTCCACAACTTGTCTGCAAATCCACAACCTCATATGGTTCAACCACCACCAAGTCCTCAAGTTCAACCGCACACAAATGAATTCAATCAACATCCATCAAGGAACACTATGAAGGAACCCACTTGGTTTGCAAAGATGTGTGAAGCTTTAAGCGATCAACAATCAATTCATGAGGCAGGATCACTTGATAGACCTCCAATGCTCACTCCGGAAACTATGATCAATGGGTGATAAGGTTCTTTAGGTTTTGTGATCTGAAGAAGCCACATGGAAAGTTCTTAAAGAAGGTGATCTTAGAAGGTCCATTTGAGATGCCTACTATCATTGTACCGGAGATCCAAATGCCATTCCACCAAGAGATGAACAAACCAACATTGCTCATTTGATCTAAATCCCACGAACTTCTACATTATGAAGTTGATGAACTTGCAATGGAATACATCCTCTTAGGATTACCAAACCCAATTCTTAGTAGTGTTGATGCTCAAAAGACTGCACAAAAAATGTGGGATCATATTCGTCTTCTTATGGAAGGATCCGTACTCAATCAGGAGGATTTGGAATCCAAAATTTACTTGGCTTATGAACACTTCATGATTGAACACGGAGAGACACTAGAGTCTTATCATCATAGATTTTCAGACATCATAAATGATTTGGATAAACACAACATCATCATGCCAAGAATTGCAGTGAATACTAAGTTCCTGAGTAGTCTTGGTCCTGAATGGGAGAAGTATGTCATTTTTCTCCGTCAAGCGAAGAACATGCATCATTCTACCTACGGATTGTTGTACGATTACTTGAAACCTCATGAAAAGGAAGTTGATCGGGAAAGGATTCTCCGTACTCAAATTGCTCCACCAACACATCCGGAAAATCAACAACAACTTGCCTTATATGCTCAAAACCGTTATTCTTCTCAACCAAAGAACTCAACCAAATGCTACAAACACACCTTCACAACAACAACCTCAACAAAATCAATTGGTTCCATACAACAACAATGCTCAAGCATATGTCGGTTGAAGCGGCGAGGAATCCGATTCGTTCGAAGCATTGCAACAAGGATTTGCTATGATTGCTAATGCCTTTAGCCGTTATACCAACAAATCCAACAATCGTATTCGCTCCTCATCTAACACACGGACTCAAGCCGTTTGTGAACAATGGACGTGTTGAAGTTGAATCGATTATGGTCGCCGATGGGCGGTGGTCAAGGGTTTAATGTTGTGGGTAGGAATAACAACAGAGCTCATGTGGTGGAACAGGGAAATGCTCGGCATGGGTTGAATGGTCTTCGATGCTACAACCGCAATGAGAGGGACACTGGCTAATGCATGCCCAAAGCCAAGGACTAAGGGCCGTGCTTATTTCAAAGAGGCTCTTCTTTTGGCTCTTAAGGATGAAGCTGGTGGAACTCTCACGACAAAGAACGAGCTTTATGGCAAATGCTGACTCGTGATGATGATATGGAGGACTTGCAGGCCAATGCATTTGTTATGTTGATGGCTAATATGCACGTTACACATAAGTGACACAGGCCCAAGAGTGACAGCGATGGCTTGTCTCGGTACCGAACAAACCATATTTATCTCTGATCTCATATCTCCGCCAACATCTGCATCCGGCAAGGCTCCGAATGTTCAAAATGAGTCATCCACATCTCATTCCGACGATTTTCAACTAGACCCGTAGTTATATTTGACGATCAAGATGACCAACCGGTTTCCCTTGATAATCAAATTGACTCCGTGGTCATACTTGAGGATCTAAATAATGATCATGTTGTGACTCACGTTGAACAAGATGAACCTTTGCCCCATCCACTTACATTTTGAAAAATTTAAGTTCATGATGAACTTAAATTTTAAAATTTAGGTATGTTGAACGTTGAAAAATTTTGAAATGTCCATGATGGGTGAACTTACATTCTTTCTCGGACTGCAAGTTCATCAATCACCCCGTGGTATTTTCTTGAGTCAGTCCAAATATGCCCTTGAATTGTTAAACAAATTTGGAATGAAAACCTGTGACACCTATGCCACACCAATGGCTCATACCAAGAAGTTAGACGCTGATTTACATGGGAAATTGGTGGACCCTACAAAATACCGTAGTATTATTGGGTCTCTCATGTATCTAACAACTAGCAGAACTGATATTGTCTTTGCCGTTTATCTATGCTCCCGTTATCGATGCGACCAATGAAACCCACCTCTTAGAGGCTAAAAGAATCCTCTGATACATAAAGGGAACCATTAACTTGGGGATCCGGTATCCGAAGGATTCTGGTTTTGAACTAATCGCTTTTTCAGATCTGACCGCAGGATGCTTAGACTCACGGAAAAGCACTTCAGGAGCTTTACAATTTCTTGGTGATAAACCGGTGTCTTGGCAATCGAAGAAGCGGATTGTACATCGCTCATCAACCGGCGAATATGTAGCCATGTATGCATGTTGTGCTCAAGTCATATGGATGAGAACACAACTCAAAGACTATGGTTACGTATTTGACAGAATCCCGATGTATTGCGACAATCGGAGTGCCATTGCAATCTCGTGCAAATCAAGGATCACGTGGAAAAGGGTACTGTTGAATTATATTTTGTGGGTACAGAATACCAATTGGCAGATCTTCTCACCAAAGCCTTGCCTCCCGCTAGGTTTAATGAGTTGGTCCACCGGATTGGTATGAGGTGTTTGACTCAAGAGGAATTGGATGATCTCCTAAAACAGTCTTAAAAACCTGTCAAACACCAAAACCATCTTTTGTAAATAAATTTTTCAAAAACAAAATACAAAAATATAAAACCTGATAAAATCAAAAATATTCTTCTAATCTAATTTTCTTTCAACATGGCAAGTACATTTCTTCCGTCAACACTTTTATCTTACAAAATACAGTATTTTTTCCGATCAAGTGTTGAGGGGGAGAAAATAATCCTTTAACTGTTTCAAAACATCTGTGTACTTGCATGTTATCACAACTCGGTTGATTCTTTTACAAATGGTGGTACATTTCCTGGTTCAAAGACACTCCTCGAACTTTAATTTATAACCTTTCATTATTTTCTCAAGTCGAGGGGGAGTGTCGTAATGTTTCTTTCTTAAAATCTTCATTTGGTAACCAAAAATGGAAGTTAAAAGGCTTTGGATGAAAATGGAATAGGTGGAGGGACCAAAACTGTCAAAAACTTAAAGTTATTTTAAATAAAACACCCCCACCTAACTATCACTTCTCATTTATTACAAAATACCTAAAAGGATCCTACGCCTAATAATAACTCAAGAATTCTGTGCTTTTGATCATCATTTTGTAAGTTGTTTCTTGTGTAAAACATGTTTCTAAGCAAAGGTTTTTAATTTCATACAAATCCTACGGCTAAAACGTTTTTTACACGTGATTATGTGTTCTACGCATAAGCGTATGAACACACAATCATTGTGTGTGTGTTTGTGGTGTAATGGTTTGCGTCAAAACGTTCAAAATACATCAATGATACCATTTTTACCATCAAAATCCACCCAGAAACACGAATTGATAATTCTTGAAAATTAGGGTTTATGAGTCGAATTGGGTATTTTCGTATGTGAAGTGTTTTGGTCAAAAAGATTGTTGTGTTATGCTCTTGTATTATTGAATTGATGATTTCCAAGGTCTATAACCACCCAGAAACACGAATTGGTTAACAATTTGAAATTAGGGTTTAAGGTTCTTGAGATTGGGTATTTTTGATTCACTGCAAATTAATTGTTAAAACTTGGTCATTATGCTCTCACAACATCTAAGATAAACCAGAAAAACTTTGGTGCATATTCCATGGCTAGATCTCATACGCGTAGATTTAGGGTTTAGACTACGCGTATGCAGTTCTACGCGTAACTGTTAAAATGTCCAAATGTGTTTTGATCTGTCATAATATGAATGTTATGTGTTTAACATTGATGATATGATGCTTTATTTCAGGCTTGCAACACTAAATATTCAGAATCAAGGTTAATATACGCCTACGCATAAGGATCACCTTACGCGTAGCTTGTTATGCGTAAGATTTGTCTTACGCGTAGCGTCTACGCATAAGGTTCTACATATGGGACTACGCGTATCCGGTGAAGGATATGCGTAAACAGTGACCTCTACGCATAAGGTCAACTCTACGAGTAGCCTTACGCGTAAGGTTAATATATGCCTACGCATAAGATTTACGCATAAGGTCCTCTTTTCCTACGCGTAACACTTCTTACGCGTAAGTTAAGACCCTACGCGTAAGTTTACGCCTACGCATATATCATTCCTGTCTACGCATAACTTTACCAATCCTACTCATAAGCCGTGATCATACCTTCGTTATGAATTGTTACGTGTACAAACTTGTAAATAAACTAATCATATCATCACGAATCCTAAAATGTCACTAATAAACTTAAATCGTTTGATATGTTGTGAACAATAAGTGATAAAATAAACTTTAAAACTTAAAGTTAACTAACTCACGAAACATTTCACGACGTCATTGGACTATTGAATATACAAGTGACTTAGGACTCGTAACAATCATTGACACCGTACATTCAATAACTAGACAATAAGACCTTCTGTTGACTAACATTATGTCTTTCGATATGTTGGTTCTTTTGGCTAATGTTATTTCAGATCACGACATGGTTGAACAAATGAATATGGATGCACCTGAAGTTCTCTCCATTGCCGATATCTATCCTCATGGCTATCCAATGAAGATAGGAAAGAATAATCTCCGTGTTGACTTTGACACTCTCACTTGCTCAGAATCTTCGTGTTTAATTGCTATTGACATTTTGAAGACTCATCCGTATCAGAACATGCTTTCACACTCTGCAACTGTTCCTGAGATCTACATCCAACAGTTCGGGAACACTATGGAAAGGGTCAAAGGACAAACTGCTGTGACGGTGACTCTGAATCACAAACAAGTCACCATTACACCTGCAGACTTAAGGGCGTTCTCCTAATTCCGATGTCGATCCAACCAAACTATATGCCACACCCGCTGAAGAGCTCACTCTCCAATTCTTAATCAATATCGGTTATGACGAGGCTACGGGAGTAATCACCAAGCATTCTCACGTAGAGCTTAAGAGTATTCCTCAACCCGGAGAACTCTACATGATCATAACCAAGTCTGTTTCTGGTCGTGACAGCGGCTATGAGCACCCTAAGCTCATGGAACTACAAATATTCTGGGCATTGGTCAACAAGAAACACATCACTATCGAAGCTCTGATTTGGGATGACATGATGTCATTTCTCAACAAACTTGGCTCAAAGATTCCCTACATCGGATATACAAAATTGTTGATCCAGAGAGCACTTGGACTTCATCCCGACATTCCCAAGAGGCTCAATGACCCCAACAATCACGACATGTTGACGGAACCCATTCTATCTGTCGGAATCAAGGAAACGTCTACAAAGAAACAAGGTGCTGTGCTACAGATTTCCTTCTAACGAAGATGTCGAAAGCTCGAAGCATACAAAAGGTATCCGGAAGCAGTCAGACAAGGCAAAGTTGGTCATCTCGACGAAAAATCTTCTGGAACACCTGTAAGGAGAACCAAGAGGAAGTGCTGGAAGTGTTACAAGTACAGATCTTTATAGAAAGATTCCCAAAAGGAATCCTCCTCGTAAAAGGATTGTTCCTGTAAAGGAAGCTGAACCTATTCCCACATCGAACCGCAAAAGAAAGCTTGTGGTCAAAAGCTCTGAAGGTACTGACACAGATGAAGAGATTACCTACTCAGAATCTGCAACCGTTACACCTCCTTCAGCAGCTAAACCTCCAAGTCCACCTGCTGACAAAGGAAAAGGAAAGACTCCTGTACTTGAGTCTTATGATGATAGCTCTAAAGAAAAAGAAGAAGAGCAACTGGATCAATCATACAGGAAGAAGTTTAAATTAGTTAGACAAACTCAAAAAGCTGAAGAATTTGCAAAAGATCAAATGGGTGGCCCCGGAGGATCGAGTGGTGCTGTCCACTCTTCACCGTGTCCGATGCGGTTAATCAACCCGATAAGGGATCTAGTGCCACCACTCTTGTGCAACAACAAACGCTTGTGAAGGAGTCTACTGATCTTAACTTTGAGGAACCAGAAAAGAATATGACTGAGAAAGAGATAACTGATGAAGAAGCTAAGGAACAGACGGAAGAAAAGGCTAAAACTGGACATGATGACGAAGAAGATTATGATGACTTTCTTCTCGACAGTCCAACTCGTTCCAAGGAGGATACTTCTGCACCTCCAAAGGACCCCGAATCTCCTCATGTCCCTCCTCATCAGATTCTTCATCTCACTCATCACCACCACCATCAAAAGATCAACAAAATCATCATCCAAATCTGAGAAGAAACCACCTCGATCTTGGATTTCTCAAGCTCATAAACGAATTCACAAAGCTGTCAAACAAGTCGAGAAGAAAACGTGCTCTACAAAAGCTAAATTTCTTTGCTTGATCACATACGACATATGTATGACGAGCATGACAAGATGGAGAAAGAAAGGGAATTTGTTCGGAAGTTCATGAAGAGTCATCGTAAAGAGGAACTGAACGAAATGATCGAAGGTTACACTAACAAGTACCTTCAGGATATCGTTCCTAAAGTCCTAAAGGAACTGGAAAGACGCAAGAGATCATACTCACAAGTTTCTTCTCGACACTGTCACCGGTGTGACTAGAGAAATATTTTCCAGACAACTCACCCCTAACATCGTAGCATTGGTCAAAAATACAATGGCCAAAGAAGCTGATCTCTCTGAATGAAGTTAATCGCTAAACTTGTGATACAAATGTCAAAGCGATCTGGAACGTTTACCTCGGATGAAGCTAAATTTTTCGAAAATCTACTTGATTTTCAACTCAGATCATCATGCAAGGAGTCACCCGATCAACCCAAACGACCAAGAGATGACGATGATAAGGATAAGGATTCTCGCACCTAAACGCGAAGCGATGTAAATCTACCTCTATGCCACCTCCTCCACCACGAACTTCTTCTCAACAAAGTCTCCTCCACCTCGGTCTTCTCTTGATAAACCTCGGACGATTCCGAGTTACCACCCCTGACTCATAAAACAGGTGATTACTTTGAGTATACGGGTGGTGACGATGAAGAGGTCCTTGAGCCCCGACAACAACCCACCTCACCCAAACAAGTGCGAAACCAGGTATCATCATCAAGGCCTTCCAAAAAGAAGAAGAAGACGACTCAGCTTGGAGTTGTCTCATGGCTAGATGACGATAAAACCGAAGAATTTGAATGGTTCTCCACACTTGTCAATCAAACTCCCTACCCCGATGAAGGTCAAGAATTGGTAGACGGTTCTACATTGGAGCACGCAAAACTTTTGCAAGAAAAGTTCCATGTGAAGAAAATGACGAAATCTGAATTGAAGCGAATCAAGAATGAAGCATTCCAACTTCTTAAAGACAGCTCTGAAAGCGCCGACGAGGTCGAATATCATCTTGAGAACATCGCTCGAGCTATGTCTAACGACATGGATTGGCTCAATCCGAAAGCAAACATTGACTTCACACAAAGGGACAACCCTCCATACTACACCGATTGGACCAAACCCTACCGACCATTGGCCAAACAGACGAACCACGGATTCCCTTCCGATACTTCTTTAACAGAGACATGGATTTTCTCTTACACGGTAGCGATGGTTCGCGAAAATACGCTACATCATTGACTCTTCCATTCCCAGCGGCTATTTACTCAAACTGCATAGCTATCGAGGAACGTGCAAATCACTTGTTTTCTCACAACGTGCAAGCATACGACCAAGATGCATTGTATGGGATTCATCATTGGCCTGAACGCCGAAGAATCTACTACTGTGCTGCATGGTTCGAAGTCTCAACATGCAATGTATAGTTCTAAGGACATCGTGGCCATCAAACACATTGATCTCAAGTCTAAGTGGGACTACACATTCTTAAAGAATATCATAGTCAAACGACAAGATGAACAGGACTATGGATTCTCCGAGGTTGACTTTGAGAACTTGTCCCTCAACGACATCGAAGACATGTACCTTGCCAAGGTACAGGTTCGTATGAGACAATTCTCGACTGAAGTTCAACGTGAATTTATCAAGTCAGTTCTCATCTTCATTAGGCGAATTGTGATCAAAGAACGTGTTGAAGATATCCGGATGGTCGTTGAATCTTATCGACGCGTGTCAACCTTACTCCTCCAATGCTTACTCTTCCCGATCTCAATCAGCTACCTCAATATACGCTCATCGGCAAACCTTTCGGAGTTGTTTACCGCAGTGAACTTCAAAGAAACTGCTTAATGGCGTAGTGATCTTCAGAAATTCGGGGATCATACTTTGAAGCTGGTTAGGGACGGATTAGCATACGAGTTGAAGGATATACGAAAGTGGGATCTCGTAGCTGGAATTCTCGTGAAAGGAGGGATGTGAGAAGGATCATCACCATGATTGATGAACGGTTGTTCGAAGGGATCATTCAGACGATTGGAAAGCTATGTTGGTGGTCGACCCGGAGAAACATCACCGGTTTTCAACGCCTGCGCGCACTCGGAACATCACTGCACTTCCTGGTACCCCTTGAATTGTTTCCTTCATAATTTTGGATGTATGATTAAATATGTCTATGGCTTGTGCACACATAACAGTGTACAACCCGTAATGGTCAAGAAAGGACCTTGTGGTACGCCTCAGTGCCACAATCCTTAGAAAAGGAGCGAAAGCTTCTTACTTTTGAGTAAAACCTATCAAACCTTTCACTTTTCAAGGTTTTGCTCAAAAGAACAAGTACTTTCCCTTAAGACTTTCAAAACCTCAACCGTTTATATCACTTGTTGAGGGGGAGTATTTGAAACTTTGTTCACAAATTGTTCACAGTGGTCATTCTTCCCGCAACACTCGAAATGGTCATATTTATTCTCAAACGTTTCAAAATAACACTTTAATATGCCATTTTTGAGGGGAAGAAAATTGTGTGATAAGAAATATGTTGTACAAAATGCAAATGAATCTGTGTACCTCGAACTTAACCAACGAATTGACGGTACTAAACTGTTAGTAACTCGAAAAGACTTGTCCGGGACGGTAATAATTTCAAGCTAGTTCGCTAGTGATGTAAACGTGTCTCGCAAAGGACTTGTCCGAGTAGAATGTACCATTCGAGAAACTTTTGATAGACATGAACTCTGACGGGTTTGACAACCTTCCAAGGTTTGTCTACACCTTCAAGGTAGTTATTAGAGCTAGTTGTCACCTAAAAGCTGACAATGTAACTCTTTAACTATGCAACGTAACCGTGTCTCGCGGGGATTGTCTATCTTCAGTGGATCAATTCAAAAAGCGCGCTCTTTCCTCACTGTGCATTTAACCATTAAAACTATTAAGCACATGTGGAGGGGAGTATTTATGCAAAACATCATCTCTCACAATGGTTCAAACATGTTTTTCATTAACAAACCCTTTGAGAGACATTTTTCATACAGTGGTTTTAATGGCAAACATAGGTTAGTCATGGAGTTATAAGGTGACTAAGGTTAGGAATAACCGTCCTATGATCCGCCAGAGCCGGAGGGATCTACCCAAGGACACTACAAATAGTTAGTATTTAGAAGTCCTTAGGTATGATTGTAAAAAGGAGAAAATGAGAATCGGAGAAAGAAGGAGTTGAAGAATTAAAAAGAAATGCAAAGAAAAGGGTGAAAAGAAATAGCCCTCCAGATTATTCAACTTAGGGCAGACACCGGGTTCAATTCATATGCTACTGGATGTCACTTAGTGACGCCGGTATTGAAGATTAAAAGTCGTCATGGACCCAGTGACGCATGCACTAAACCTTCTTATCCACTCAAGTTTCTCTCAACAGAAGCTTGTTTCATTCTCACAGGGAACCCTACGTAAACTATCGGCTTTCTCCTAGAGATTGCTGGTATTGAAGAAGGAGACCCTCTCCCTAGTCTCCGCTCAGGAAAACCAAAACGCACTATTGAGTCTAGAGCCACGAGATTCATCAAAAGATCTCTTAGGAACACTTGACATTTAATCACTTGATGATCAACAATAAGATCATCATTGGTTCATATCGAGTCCTTCAAGATCTTAGCAATGTCGAGAACATTTATGAGAGGTTCACATCGTGATCCTCAATGATTGAATGGAAACTCTGCGGGGTCAACATCAAACAGCCTGGTCATTTCCGGTAACTCCCCGTGTATTACGTGGAGTGTGTCTCAAACGGTCTGATCGTGAGGTGATGCTTCGTGTACCTCGCGACTCATCGAACTGTAGATGTACTTCGTACATCGCGTTATCTCACTTGTGGGACTCGTTCAGAACGGCCTTTGTAATAATTAGAGTTGTGTCCTCACACTATGCTGTTGACACTCTCGAAGTTCAAACTTGTAAGTGCCGGAAACCGCTTATTACTAACCGTTTGAAATGTTTTCCTCTTATGGAAGCTCGGGCGGGATGATCGTGCATATTCTTCTCATGCTCACGCCAACATCATCACTAATGGAAGTTCTATTCATGCAACACAACGTAATGATTCTTCGTCAAACCAAAGAATCTACAAAGTCAAAGACTTAAAGAACTTCATCAAGATTGACTTCCAACGCCAAAGAGCGTGTGAGCATGTTGAAGAATGACGTGGAGACACTGGAGCAGCGAAGGCACTGAGGCGGTGATCATGCGACAACAACATACTATCACTTTCACCACAAAGAACAATGATCTCAGAACAAAGTTAAAGATGACGTCAAAGCATAACTGTTCAAAGATAACTATCTCTCACGGGGAGATTGTTCGAATCAAGACAATTCCTCTCACAAGAAAGAAGAATGTCGAAGACGTCACGCTACTATTACATCAAAGCCTTCACCGTTTACATTCATATATACTTGAGGGGGAGATTGTTGGAATCACTCCTAAACAGTATTTCAAGTATTTATATTTCATATGTAATAGGTAGCTTTATTATGGCCTTTATGTTTGTTTAAGGTCAAGCTTATGTAGAAGGCCCATAAGCTTGATCCAAGCCCAATAAGGAATAGGGAAGGAGAGGGAGTGTTGCCCTAGCTCCTTGCCTATAAATACATTGTAATAACCTTCATTTGAAGGTTGGTTGTTCAAGTTCTTTTCTTTCACATACACTCTTTTCTTAACCGTATACTATATTGTGTGTGTATGTGTTTGATACTTGTTCAATCGCCTCATCTCCTTTCTTATAAGCTTGTGTTGTAAAACTAGTGACCTAACAGAAGACCCCAGAAGTAGTCTTGCGGGTGTTTTCCCACCTAATATTGCCTGACCTTTACACGGTGTTAAATTGTTGGGGGGCCAGCTAGTGTGGACTCTGATTTTAGTAGTGAGCTTGTTATGAAAAGGGTTGCTAAAATCGTTGAGCTTATGGGTCTTGTTGCTAAGCTTAATGACCCTCAGTGTGAGTTGCTGCTCCTTCGTGCTTGTGTTGGTATTTCCAAGTTATATTTTTCTATGCGCACATGTTCTCCTCGGGTCTTTTAGCGTGCTCAGATTTCATTTTATGTGGCGCTTCATTCTTCTCTATAGCGTATTGTCACTGCTTCTGGACCTGGTTTTGGTGATTAGCAATGGAGGCTTGCCACCTTACCCTTTGCATTTGGGGGTCTTGGTGTATACTCCGCAAGTGATGTTTTGAACTATGCATTCCTTGCGTCTAGGCTCCAATCTTCTAGCTTACAAACTAAGCTTCTCCGACATTCTGGTATTTTAACTCCTGGGCCTTCCTTTGATAATGCCTTGTGTGCTTTTAATGCGAAAATGGAGATTGACCTTTTGAGTAATCCAAGTGAGATCGCTGCCCCCAAACTCATGAAAAAAATGGCAGATATATATTTCACACGTGTTACTGAAACGGCTGAATCCACTTTTTCCTTATCTACTCGACAAATGGCGCTATGGATATCACAAATGGAGGACTACACTTCGGATTGGCTTAGGGTGGTTCCGATATTTGGGTTGGGACAGACTATGAATACTAGGACCTACCGGTGTGTGTTATGCTATCGGCTAGGTGTTCCGCTATTCTCTGTTCAGATGCCGTGCTCAGCTTGTTCCAGGGTCTTTACGAGGGATATTTATGGGGACCATGTTGTATCGTGTGCTCGTATTATTAGTATTAAACATCGGCATAACGTGGTGCACGATACTCTTGTTGACATCTGTTCACGTTCGGGGATTTCAGCTCGGAAAGAAGTTGATATAGGGCTTAATGGAGAAAAGGGACAACCCCTTACGTCCAGCTGATATGTTGCTCTACTCGTGGGACGAAGGTCTTGAAGTATGTGTCGATCTGACAGGGTCATCGCCCTTGACGCAAACTGGTATGGTTGATTTTGTGCCAGGTCAAATATGAGGCTAAGTGTGCGAATATTGGATATGGGTTTCTCCCCTTCTCATTCTCTTCTTTTGGGGAACTTGAGAAGGATGCGGTAACCTTACTGAAGCGAATCCGAAAGTTCTCTGTGACTCAAGACATTGGAACACGTGCTGCTATTCATATATTTAGTAGGATTAGCTTTGCTATAGCTAGAGGAGTGGGGGCTCAGATAGTATCTCGGCTCCCCACTAATTTCTTGTAAATCCTTTGAGTTTTTAATAAAGTGACGTCCATAATGATGATGATGATGATGATGTTGATGATGATGATGATGATAATAATAATAATAATAATAATAGTAAAAACCTATGAAGAAATTGGCAGATATATACTTCGATCGGGTTACCCAAAATGTTGAATCTACGTTCCATCTATCTCCTCGACAGGTGGCGCTATGGAGCTCACTAAAGGAGGATCATACTTCAGATTGGCTTAGGGTGGCTCCTATATCTGGATTGGGACAAACTATGAACGCCAGGACTTATCGTTGTGTGTTGTGTTATCGACTGGGTGTTCCCCTTTTCACTGTTCAGGTACCGTGCTCGGCATGTTCTAAGGTTTTTACTGGAGATATTTATGGGGATCATGCAGTTTCATGTGCGGGTATTGTCGGCATTAAACATCGGCATAACATTGTGCGTGATGTCCTTGTTGATATATGCTCTCGGTCCGGGATTTCTGTTCGTAAGGAGGTGGATATTGGGCTTCATGGAGATATGGACAGACCCTTGCGACCGGCTGATATATTGCTTTATTCTTGGGATGGCGGGCGTGATGTTTGTGTTGATCTTACAGGTTCGTCTCCTTTGACGCAATCGGGGTTGCTTGATTTTGTGCCAGGGCGTGCGGTTAGTGAGGCTGCACGGCGTAAACGTGTCAAGTATGAGGTTAAATCCGCAGATATCGGATACGGGTTCCTCTCCTTTTCTTTTTTCTCTTTTGGAGAACTTGAGAAAGAGGCCGTAACCTTACTAAAGCGTATTCGACTTTTCTCCTTGATTCAAGACATTGAGACTCGTGTTGCGGTTCATATTTTTAATCGTATTAGTTTTGCTATTGCTAGAGGAGTGGGGGCCCAGTTGGTTTCTCGACTTCCCACTAATTTCTTGTAAATCCTTTTGAGTTTTTAATAAAGTGATGTTATAAAAAAATAAAAATAATAATAATAATAATAATAATAATAATAATAATAATAATAATAATAATAATAATAATAATAATAATAATAATAATAATAATAATAATAATAATTGAGGCACGTGCTGCGAGTCATATTTTTAGTAGGACTAGCTTTGCTATAGCTAAAGGAGTGGAGGCTCAAATAGTATCTCGGCTTCCCACTAATTTTTTGTAAATCCTATGATTTTTTCATAAAGTAATGTTTATAATAATAATAATAATAATAATAATAATAATAATAATAATAATAATAATAATAATAATAATAGCTAGAGCAGTGGGGGCCCAATTAGTTTCGCGGCTCCCCACTAATTTCTTGTAAATCTTATGATTTTCTAATGAAATGATGTTTTATATATAAGAAATAAATAAATAAATAAATAAATAAATAAATAAATAATAATATTAATAATAATAATAATAATAATAATAATAATAATAATAATAATAATAATAATAATAATAACATGACATATTGTTATATGCAAATTTGAAAAGTTATTAATTTTAATTATAAATGTTTACATATGGTATGCAAATCGGTTAGAGATGGGATGTGAATGGTTTTGTTGTTTGGTTTCTCATATTAAACGGTAAGGACCCGATGAGATTATGTAGATCAGAAGCTCAGGTAATAGTTAAACAAGAACCATACTACACTACGGTGAGGCAGTATTTGCCCAAATATGTGAAAAACTTATGTGATGTTGTGTGTTGCTCTCCTTTTATAAAGAGGCTTGTAGGGTTTAGAGATAAACCAATTGGGAGTGATCAATGGCCGCCAGGGTGCCAGGTGTTGATCGTTCAAGAGCAGACAAGGAGGACATATTTCATTCGTCCTTTAGCTCGTACTGGTGCTTGTTATGCGTCTTCACTGTGCGATGTTAGATGGTACATCTTAACCGCTAGTGACAGTTGGGGAGAAGTAGCTTTGTCCTTACTCAGTCAGACCTGAGAGATCCTTTCAGGCCCTACGTGGTTTGAGATTTAAGTTTGGCCTTTATGAAGTGTTGATTGGGCCTTGGTGATAGGCTTGATCTGAGCATGTAGTTAATGAGCTTGAAACATTAATATTGATACGCTATCAATAAACATATTAAATTTATTATATTAGTTATATTTTATTATTGTAACATCCATTTAATGTCATAATTTAATGTGTAATTGTTGGAATTATATAACATGACAAATCATAAATATAAACAATAAACATCAAAGTAAGTGCGGAAGCGTATAGGAACATATAATGAATAATTAATTAACTAAAGAATAAAGTATGCGTACTTTACTTGATTCTAGCCGAACAAGAATCAAATCCACAAACTAGCAATTAGGATGAACCCTAATTAGGGTTTATAGGATTATAAGAATTACCCCTTACCGTTTTGTAATTCAATCCAAGATAATAACAAAAGTATGTTATTACTATGTTCTTGTACACACGTACTAAACCGAATTAAAGTAATGCTAGTTTTTATCAAACAAATAACTTGATGTGGAAAAGGTTTGAAGATCGACACCCTAAAGGGATGTACGATCGGTTTAAGAACAAAACACACACAAAACAATTTTAGGGTTTAGCTTATGAGCACAAGAGATGGAAAAATAAAACCCCTAGCCTTGTTTATATACCCAAGCAAACTTGGTGAACAAGTTGGTTTTTCTTTCCTTCTTTCTCTCCTTGGCCGATCGATTTGGATATCCCATAGGGATTCCGGAACCTTCCCAACTTTTGCAATTTAATCCTTTTCCATAAACATTTAACGACCGTTAATCCATTACATTAATTACTTAACGTCCGTTAGTTATTTCGTTTAATAAATAAATAAATATAACATTTATATTTAATTATTAACTTTAAATTCTCATACGTAAAGTGTGCAATCCCATAGTCTCGAGTTCGATCCTAACTCACGTCTATTAATTTATTGTCCATAAAACCAACAGCTCCCACTTGGACATATCTTAATAGAGTGATCACATTCGGTTAGCGTCTAGCAACACTTCGATGCCTCTAGTACAACTCAAGCAAGGCTCCTGGAAAACCTTTTAATGATTTCTCATTATTATTATCCTTTTGTTTCTAATACCATGTTAAATAAAGATATGGAATTAAGTCATTCTTTATTCAACCATTCTGTTTCTCGTTATTAGTGATTGAACAAGATTACCAAATCTTCTGAACATATTCAGGGGAGAACTTTGGGCATGGCCATGCAAACATCTTGTCAACCCTACGAGGGGCCCAAGAAGATATTAAACTCCAAAATTAATTTGAAGGAACAAATTCTATCTTGACTACAAGAATAACCCACAAACTTTGCAACACTTCAGGAAACAACCCTTATGACTACCAGTTACGTATAGCGTTAAGTTGCCCCACAGAAGTACACTACATTCATGACACTTATCTGGTATCTCAAGTCTGAGGATAACTATTCATAATTTACTTAACAACAATATCCATAAAGTAATTATGTAGTTGGGATAAGTCCTATATTCAATTCATTGAATATCATCTGAAAATGGTATGCATTCTCATCAATATACTTTCAAGTATATTCTACCACATCTCTCAGATTTGTCTTAGTTTAATGATACTCCCATATCATTAATCGACAATGGACGATTTAGAATAAATAAATTTATTCACGGATTAAACATGCAAATATAGGATACAATATATTATAAAATCAAACATACCAAGTATTTGATTTATTATAACAATTGTTTAACATCCCTTATCCAAATACCAAATAGATCAATGCATGAAAATTCCAGTTTGATGAATTATGCCTCAAGTAATGACAATCATACTTGTTGACAAGGCATAAATCAACCAACTTGATCTATCATAATTTTGAGAATACTTATTTCAAGAATTCAATTAGTGAAGTCCTTGTATGTGTACATTCACCAATCCACATAATAATTCATAAATTGTGAAACATCCTCTATCACCAATTTATGACAATTTAAACTTTCAAACATTTTTAAAGTTTAAAGTATTCTTATTCTTTTAATGTATAATGCAACTGCGCTCTTAGATAAGCACAACTAGGTCACATGGCCATTAACAAGGATGAAATCCTACCATGACTAGTATTGAGTGTCATCTCAATTAAACCATCATCATTGTATACAAACAACAATGTGCTCATTAAAATTCCGTAAACTTTAATATCTTATTATGTAACGTTTGATGCTTTCCTAACTTTCAAGTTTAAAACTGATGACAATTTGCACAACAATTGACATATTGTTCATCCATAGAATCTAGGAGCAATTCCAGGTTTTAAGGATGTAATTCTATTAGAATATTCATTACACAAGTTATCTAATAACTTTTAGTTAGATATCAATGTTGTCAAATCACTTCTTATTCAAGAATGATACAACAATTTTAATACACTACATGATGTACATGATGAATCTACAGGTCAAACTTAGACTTCATTCACATTCTATCTTGTCAAAAAAATATTTATCAATTTCCTAAATGATATATCATGTTTTATTAGAATCATTTATTTTACTGCACATGTTTATTAATAATAAACATATATTCCAAGGTTGTATGTTTTAATTCTTAAATCTTACAAGTGAAGTTTCATTCCAATCTAAGACTTAACATTTAGCTTACAAGGAATGTTACTTACTATATGTTATACAACATATAAGATTTAAGAAACTTAACATAATACTCCCACTAGCTTTCAGGAATACTTAAAATTTATCTTATTTTAATTATAAATCGAAAATGGATTTAATAATTTAACATAAGAATAATTTCATAGATGCATGCATTTATCCATTCATGAATTATTGCACTTCGTACACTTCCAAAGATTATATGAATTCAAAAAACCTTTCAATTACTTACCGTCCTCGCTCAAGTAATTTCTCAAGAAAGAGTTTTGATATTCCATTGTCATATTTCATATTAATGAAAACAAGTATGACAATTATCATCTTTATATATTTAATGTGTCTAGAAAAGAATATTCAATCACAATTAATTGCTTAAGTATGATTAATAATCTTGTCATAAGACATGCATTAAATATGTGTACAATATTGTCCATATGATTTCTACATAGAAATTCAAACCACTAGGGTTTTTCATCTCTTTGAAGAAACTCATTTCCATTCTCTAGTCTAACTATTAAGATAAACCAAATTTCCAAAATTGATTATCTTTATGGACAGCATCTTTAACATTCATAGTATGAGTAATTTTCCCAATTCAATATTTGGTAATCCATCATAATGATTATCAGGTTTACTATAATCCTGTAACTCATATTTCTCAGCATATAAGTCAAATATCTGAGATATCCTTGCAGATCTATGAATGAAAATTCCATCATCATGAGGTCTATCATTTACATGTCTAACCTCATCATGATATTTACTAGTGTGTTTTAGAAGATTATGTATCTTGTAATTTTATCTTTCAAGATAGAAAACTCCCACTTGCCTTTTGTAATATATAGACTATCTATATATACTTAGCAATTAGAGCAAAACTACATTGTTCTCTATTTGGGACATTACAAATTACACATTGATAATTCCTGACTTAAGTTTGTTAATAACCTATTCATAAGTAGTTTAACAAATTCAGAATCTTCAATTTTAAAACTTAATGTGATTCATCACATTCCATAATAAAATGGTGTTTTAATAATCTTCTAGGTTGGAGTCATATTGAGTATATTCAATCCATACTCAATTTCTAACCTTGTTACTTTTTAAGAAAGAAGTTATGGTTATCTTGAATCAAACAAATCAAATATACTTTGATTCTCCTAACTGAACATACCATCAACTTGTGGTATTCATTAGAATTAATATTGTAAGACAATCTAACAATATATAAGATAAACATATTCTTTTTGGCTTACCTATTTACCAACTAAGTCAACTTAATGGTATAATAGACTTTCCAAGCCAATTGCATGCTTTATAACACAAGTACTTTTAACCAAGTCACTTCATATCCATGTTTCATCAAGAAAACATAAATTGTTATAATCCCATTTAACGTTATAAATCATTGATCAACTCAATGACTTCTTGTATATGTCTTAATTAAAAACATAACAAGTTAACGTCTTACTTTATTATAAGTCTTAAAAGACTTTATGTTTATGTCTTTACAATGAATCATAAACATGTTTAACTAAAGTAATTATGAACACAACTCTTGGTTTCAATAGTAATTTCAAGTTAATTTATTTTACTTCACAATAATGTAGGACTACATTATTTTTCATTTATGTCATTCCAAAATACATAAATAAACAAATTTGAAGTAGTATTAGATTACTTCATTTATGTCATTCTAATAATACATAAAAATCTAATTTGAAGTAGTCTTATATATCATTTTGACACATGTTCTAAATACTTGTCTAATTTAGAAACAGTAAATATGTCCATGCAAGATCTCACTTTACATAGAGATTTACTTTGTTGTTGCAATCTCGCCAAGTTCTCACATGACGTAAATTGTAACACCAAGTGTTTCTTGAATTAGATATGTACAAGTTATATTAGAACGTTAGTCTCTTACCTTGCAGTCAAGAGAATCCGTTAAATCATATAATTATATGTTGTACCTTGCACATAAAATAGATTTCTCCCACTTGTGCATGGAACAACATCATGTAGCAGATAAACAACACAACATATGTTTGTTTATGTGACTAATATGATTGTGTCATTGATATTAGCATAACTAGTAGATGTAGAACCACTTCATTGTCTAATAAGGAAACGTACATGACTATCCTTGAAAACATAAGTGTCTACAAGTGGAAAGTAATTATCGTAAGACATTCTAGAGATAATCTGAGTTACTACCAAGATGACAAAGCTTGTAACTCCCACTGAATAAGAGATCATTACATTAATTCCTTATTCAGTAATAAGAACAACATACTCCCACTGGATTTGACAACATTGTAAGTGTTTCATTAACCAGTAAAAGAAAATAGTGTTTTATTTACTTCCCTACACCTTTGAAAAACTCCATACATAACAATTACTTATGTACTTAAAGAGTGTATTCTACTATGTAGATGATGAACTATCCATCAATGCTATTAACTTGAAAAATTAGGCATGCAATTTCTTTCTTAATAGTTCTACTATTCCAACAATTGTAAGTAGTACTTTTAAATGGTCAAAACACAACAACTAGATAAAATATGCTAGTTTGTCTTTTACCAATTATACAGTAATTAGTCTAGCTTCTAATTTAATAACTCGAAAAATATGCAATTTTCTTAACTATTAAAATTTGCTTACGAGTTATGTATTTAGAATTTAGACAATTCTAATTGTCCTATCATACCTTTCTTCATTCATGAAAAGGAATAGGATTGGATCTCACTCTTTCTTATGAAAAGAGGACTAGGTTTATTCTTTTAGCAAAGTTGACTCTACCAAAACCCTTACAGGTGTAGATCAATTTACCAATACAAAATAACCTACGTTTACGGTTTAATGTTGCATTAATACATTTAAAGAATTAGCAAAATTCAATTTTAGTATTTTCGATAATTAAACTTTTCAAGAAAATAAAATACCCAAGGTAATATTCATATAACCATAGAATTTTCTCGAAAACTAGGATCCAAATTATCGTAGTTCCATTACATCAGTTGATCTGCTAGTAACGAAAGCACATAATAGGGTAATCTGTCGAACAATAATTGGCAAACAATTTCCAATTCCTAGATCATTATGGGATTTATATTTTCCAACGCTATTGCAAATATAAACATGTTTCATCCCATCTTATGCCATTGAGTCCAAGTCTCACTTCCTACTCAACTTAAGTGTCTAACTTAAAGAACTGCAAATATGTCCATGTAAGGTCTCACTTTACATAGAGATTTACCTCTCCATCACAATCTAGCCAAGTACTCTCATGACTTAAATTGCAACTTCAAGTGTTCCTTTTAATTAGATGGCATATAACTTAATTTAAAAGGGTACTAGTTTTGATTTTATGTGGTCAAATCAAATATGTACAAAGATGTCATGCATTCATCTTGTAGCATAATTTTAATAAAAAACTTTTTATTACCAATTCATAAAGATCAAATTATCAAAGTTTTGATTGAGGTATTGGGTTCACCAATCAAGGAATTTAGTGTTAATTATCATCCATTATACCGTACTTTTGCATAAGTGTAAACACTTAGTGTTTCGGATAATTACCACCGAAGTGGCGCATGGAATTAAAACTAATTCGCCCTTAAGATGAGCTTGTACTTTTATGGCTTACTAAGTAGCTCCATTCGAACTTACAGAGGGCAGAGGACTAGGTAAGCGCAAAAGCATAACCTTAGACATCCATTCAGTGTGACTGTGCACACTTCTTAAATAACCCCTTTATAGTTCATTCGAATGGGTGAGCCGTTCAGTCATTGTACCAAAGTCACCAATCAATTAAACTATTGAAAACTTAACTCTTCCAAAACAAATCAAATTTCACCATTGTTTAGTCCGTATTATTTTTCTATTCAAAATTACCCTTTGCTTAAAACTGTCGCACATAATAAACAAACAAGTAATACCAATAAAAAATATAAACAACTAAAAACAATGCGCACATAATAAACAATTTATACGTGTAAACAAGTAGCCACATGCAACTTATTCGATAAAACCCTATTAATAATCAATGTCTAGGTTAAATTAACGTATATATTAATTAGGGCTTTCACTCTCTCAATTGAAAGTGAGCCACATACATCGACGAATCGATTGCGTAAACCCATAATTAATGATATACCAAATTGCACATAATTGATTCATTAATGTATATAATTGGAGTCATCCCCAATTCAAGATTTATCATAAATATACATGTGTATAAAACTTAACAATTAATCCAATCTTAACAATTAAATAATAATACAAGCAACTATCCATGACAAACATGCATGTATCATCATGGATATAACATAACAATTATTCAATTAAGTCACAAGATCGCATACTATTCCATGTCACATAACTCTTTATTCATGAATTTATCACGTAACAAATATATTAAATCTAGGTTTCGATATTGATAACATAACAATTAATATAAACCCTAAAAAAAAAATTAGGAAATCGACTAAAAAATTTTAGGGTTTCCACCCAAAAAAATTTTTCGATCCATAATAGATTTTTAAAACCAAATTAGGGCAAAATCCTTAACCCTAAAATTAGGGTTTATATAATCATAACCAAAACCCTAGAATAAATCATATCAAACACAATACAATATCCGTTTTTTACGTGTTTAGTAATTAATTACTCATTAAAACCAATGACTCGTGATGCCACTGTTGGAATTATATAACATGACAAATCATAAATATAAACAATAAACATCAAAGTAAGTGCGGAAGCGTATAGGAACATATAATGAATAATTAATTAACTAAAGAATAAAGTATGCGTACCTTACTTGATTCTAGCCGAACAAGAATCAAATCCACAAACTAGCAATTAGGATGAACCCTAATTAGGGTTTATAGGATTATAAGAATTACCCCTTACCGTTTTGTAATTCAATCCAAGATAATAACAAAAGTATGTTATTACTATGTTCTTGTACACACGTACTAAACCGAATTAAAGTAATGCTAGTTTTTATCAAACAAATAACTTGATGTGGAAAAGGTTTGAAGATCGACACCCTAAAGGGATGTACGATCGGTTTAAGAACAAAACACACACAAAACAATTTTAGGGTTTAGCTTATGAGCACAAGAGATGGAAAAATAAAACCCTTAGCCTTGTTTATATACCCAAGCAAACTTGGTGAACAAGTTGGTTTTTCTTTCCTTCTTTCTCTCCTTGGCCGATCGATTTGGATATCCCATAGGGATTCCGGAACCTTCCCAACTTTTGCAATTTAATCCTTTTCCATAAACATTTAACGACCGTTAATCCATTACATTAATTACTTAACGTCCGTTAGTTATTTCGTTTAATAAATAAATAAATATAACATTTATATTTAATTATTAACTTTAAATTCTCATACGTAAAGTGTGCAATCCCATAGTCTCGAGTTCGATCCTAACTCACGTCTATTAATTTATTGTCCATAAAACCAACAGTAATTAATGTATATGTAAATTTTATGTTAATAATTAATAACAATAAAATAAGTGTTAATTTATTTTTTTAAGATTTTTAAAGACAGAATGCATGTCTCAAATACATTATAAGGTGTAGAGATAAAAGTGTATAGGTCGACAAGGTATTCAATGTCAGTCTCTTTTTAGTCGATATATTTGTGTTACAAAAACTTTAATTTTCCATTTATTTCATATACATGTTTTGGTTCATTAATGTTGAAGCAAAATCATTAAAATCGGTTTGACCACCAATATACGTTTTATTTAAAGTTAAAATACAATTATAATGATCAGTGATAAGAAAGTAAATATGAATACTACGGAGTATTCCTTTTTTGAACAATACAAATATGAATACTACTAACTAAGACCGGAAGGCAAGGGACCAGTGACCCACTCATCTTACCTCCAGTCACTCGTGACTTCCTTGCACACCGTGTTGACTCACATGTGACTCACGCAAATCAAGAGGAGTTAAGGTGAACGACTCACCTTGTTGATTTTGTAAAAAGTCCGGCCTCACTTAATTATTTATTTAGTTTGTGTGTGTATGTGAGGTATTTAGTGTGGTATATTTTAATAAAGTTGGTATCTTAATGAAAGGTGATGGTAAGGTGACCTTGTCCACAAAAAAGTAAGTGAGCGTGAGTGGAAGTGAGAGGAGAGAGAAAACAAACATGACGATGATGTGTAAGGTGAATGGAGGCTTACCTTGCCTTCCGGCCTAATGAAAAGCACATTGTCATTTTTAGTAAGAAAGTAACGTATACACAATTTACACATTAAAATCTTTACTTATTATAGAAAAAACACGTAACTAAAGCACAAAATATAGTACAAAACAACCATTCATTACAAAAAATTTACATTTTTGTTCTTTTATAGAAAAATACAAGGACCAGAAAACAACATACAACAATAAAACAATACAACCATAAATAACATATAGACAATGAAACATCATCCACATTTCCAAAACACTCCATTCATATGCATGAAGCCTTACTAAACACATCATCGATCTATGTCCTTAATTTCTTAGAACATACACAAAATTTACAAACATGAAAATAGCCACAAAACCGATATCTAGTCCAGGACGAACAGACGAATTGCCACCACAACTGATAATGTTTCCTAGAAGCAAAAGCAGTCGAGGAAGTAGCAAGTCACGATCTAATCCTATGTTCGTTCGCAAAATCAATAAAAACGAGACTATCCAAGAGCCATCTTCACCTAAAGTGACGTGTATAGGTCAAGTTCGAGCTAAACGATCAAACAACAAGCAAATTACAACCACTAAAAGGACAACAACAAATGTACGTCGTTGTAAATGGCTACCGCGAAATATCTCATTGTTTAGATGTGGCTGCAGAAAGCCAAAAATACTAAAGGAATCGAAACAAGTCGATGCATATGGGAAATGTGGACTAGAAGATGTACCAAGAAATGGTAACGACGTTTCTATATCAAAATCGCCTCCAAGAAACGCGTTTTTATTGACAAGGTCTAGATCTTTACCATATAGATCTTCATCTTTAGCTAACAAGAAGTGTGATGAAACTCAAGGTGGTATTAATGAGAATATTGGGAATGAAAATGAAGAAAATGAAGGTTCTATTATTAATGGAATTGAGGAATTTAAAGCAAAGTCACTGAATTTGAGCAGATGTAAGTCTGAACCAGCCAGAACAAGTGATAATAAGCTTTTTAAGAGTTTTGGTTCATAAAAGGTGTTGTTTTTGTTTTGTTATTGGAATGTTTATAACTTTTAATCTTTTATACTAGCTAGAGAGGGAAAGGAATGAAAAAATAATGAAAACATGTGCTTGTTAGAGTATAATGCAATGACCCATTACCCAATAGTGAGTAATGAGTTATTACCTAATAAATTGGAAGAAATGTTTTTCTTTCCCTTTTCCTTTCCTTTTCGCCACCATTATCATTGCCTTTCCCTTTCCTTTTCATGAGTTTGAACCAAGCACACCCTTAGCTATATACAAAAATGACAATATAACCTCACTTTGTATAAAATGACTTGTTAATTTTGGGTTTGATTATGTTAGTTGTTAATTACTAGTCTTTATCTTTAGTTAATCTACCGAGTACTGATGAAACTCAACGGTGTAGTTGTGGACGGATTGAATCGTAACACATAAGTTGTTTTCACGTTTTGAGGAGATTATATGGCTGCAGTTGCATTTGCGAGAGGCAAATAATTTGAAACATATATGTTTTGGCAAACCATTTGAAAGAAGCGATTTTTCAAGAAGGAAAACCCGATTTTGAAAAGAAAAAGTTTATGATTTAATGGTATGGAACTTGTAAATTGGTTAAAGATGTGAAATTTACATATTGATGATGATCTTTTTGGGGTGAATTTTCTTATATACGGACTTAAAAGATTATTATTATTATTATTATTATTATTATTATTATTATTATTATTATTTTTTAATGTAGAAATGAAATCAATCTATGTGGTATTGGTAGATCCATTTTTCTAAAATTTGTTCGCGAGTAAAGAGGACAATGTCCTTTTGAGCAAGGAGAAAACAATATCACTACGGGGCAAAAGTTTGTTTGGATGGCGAAGGCAAACCTCATACGAGTCCTTAAGATGAAGTATTTGTAATACCATATCTCACATCACATATAGTGTGTTTGACAAAAGTAGCAGTGAGCAGTATCAGTGAACAGTAGCTGTTTTCTTATAAAAAAGTTTGATAGCGTAGCTGTAGGCGTAATCATAGCGTGTAAAACAGCTCCTAAATGCTTAACGCTACCAAATGTTACTTCATGAAACGTTAGAAAATAAGCATTCTGATAAAAGATAAAGCTACTTGTTACTTGACAAACGACCATTAAAACCGCTCATAAATGCTCTAAACGCGCACCATACAGATCCATAGATTTCAAAATGTTGGTTAGGCGTTAAGTAACTCCAAAAATATAATGAAACGTTTTAGAAAAGCATTAGTGTTGGCTGCTACTTGAGAGTGAAAGAGACAATGTTACTTCCTTGGTAGTAATGTTACATCTTGAAATTTAACAAATAAACTAAGACGATAGAGAAAAAGTTTCACTCACAAAAGCCCTTAAGGCTGGACACGGTCGGTGACCAAGGTCACCCTGTCACTTCAGCTTTCCCTCTTCGATGATAAGACACGAACAAATTGCCACAATCGGTGACCGAGTTTTTTATTTTTTTTTTCTTTTTCTTTTTAGTTTAAATATTCTAAATAACAAATTTAAAATTCATTAAAAATAAAAACATTACAATACTAATTAAAACTTAAACTAATAAAACTCAAACATTACAATACTAATTAAATACTTAAACTAATAATCTAAGTTGTAGCGTGCCTTAATTGTTACCTTAATATCCATAAGTTCTTGTAGTTGTCGTGGGGGCAAATTTGAGTCGATTGGTGTATTGTAGAAATTAAGTCTTGCTATCGGGTTGCTTGGGATGTTTTTGGAGCTCAATTTTTTCTCTTTTCATCTCCAGCCCTTTTTCCCTCAACTTTATGTATGCATCTTCTATACACTTATTTTTTTCAGGTTTTGATGGCTTGAACTTCAAAAAGGTTTTGGCTAACGAACTAACAAATGATTCTGGTGGATCACGAGAGGAGGAAGATGATTGCTTCCTGGCTGCGTCACGATCTTCTGGTCGTGATTCTCTAGTCTGTTCCTCATCATCAGAATCATCCACGTCTTGAAAATTCAAAGGACTTTGTGTTGACCCTGAGGTAGTTGTAGAACCCTTTGATTTCTTCCAACTATTCGTTCTGGAAGCATGTCCAAGCATCATGAGTCCTCAAAATTTTCCAACAATCCTCCAATGTAAATCATGACCGTAAATCACACGGTATTCTATAAGAGCTTTTTCTTTATCGTCTGCATCATTCTCACCACTTCCATGATTAGCCTTGATATTATCCATAATACCACAAAAATTCCCAACCCTACTACGAATCCTATTCTTCCATTTGATCATGATCGAGTCATACGTTCTTTCTGAACCAGTTTCCTTTTGAAAGTACTCTATCACCTCCTCCCAAAACCTATTCCTGTTGATATTCCTCTATCGGAATTTTTCGACACATAAACCAAAGCTCTACAAAGCGCGATCTCTTCCGCCTTTGTCCATAGTTCGTTCTTTTTCGTTGGTTCGACCTTTTTGCCTTTGTCCTTTGCCTCTGTAACACGTCTCGAAGGCTTCCTTGGTTTGACGGGTGACGTCTCTTCGACATCGTTATCCTCTTCAACAGACTTGGAACCGTGGTATGAACCGTGACCCGAACCTTGCCCCATCGAAGCATCTTGACTCGGATATTTTTGAGTCGAGTATTGTTGAGTCGGATAGTCTGCCATATAGTCCTCCAAATCCATATCAAGATTAGCACTACGAATCGGGAAATATGTTTGATACGGTTGGGAAGACTACGAGAAATCCATGTTAGGATAATACGACGACCCACTTGGTTCTTTGTGATAGTCCATATTAGGACGCTGCGGTGGGATAAATTGACGATTAATGTAAAATGGGTTTTGACTTTGATTAGGTTGTGGTAGTCGTGTTGGATAATCAAAACTGGAAGCACGAAAGCGAAGACCCTGATTTTGTGGTGGTGCTATGCCGGTTAATTCGAAATTTGAAGCCGGCGAGAAATTCAAATTCAGTGCATTTTGGGGTAGTCGGGATCGTCGGTTTTTTTATGTGGGAGTATTTTTTTTGACATGATGAATATGGATGAGAAGTTGTTTGAATTGTGTTTGAAATTGTGTGTTTAGAAGTGTGTTTGAGGTTGGTATTTATAAGGTTGTAAGTGGTAAAATGCAAAAAAAAAATGATTTTTTTTAAGCAACGGATAGTTTGTTTTGAATTTGTTGTGTTTAAAACACTCGGTCACCAAAACAACCGATTTGTCCAAAAATAGGACCCTCGACCGATTCTTGTTTTCTCCCCACATTGGGGATGACCGATTTTTTAATCGGTCGGCCGATCGTGTATTTCACCCACTGTGGTTAGCCTAGCTTTTAGATAATTGTTTTAATCATTTTTTTTATTGACCAACTAGATTTTCATACGCGTCTGACGGATAAGATAATTCCATAATACAAACGATTATTTAATGAACGCCATGTGTTTCTTATATCAATATCAAGCGGCAAACACAAAAATATAAAAATATAATTTCTGATTGACTAATATGTCAAGATATGTGAAAATGTGTCATAACACTTTATTATTAAAAGCTAATCAAATTGTTTCGTAATCAACATAAAATCAAGCAAATTTAAAATATATAGAATGAAGATGATATGTTAAAAACTTATTATCCTGTAGATTTGTTAGGATTTAGAAAATCCGGTAGTTAAAGAGTCGGTCACCTCAAATATATGTATTCATTAGAATGCTCGTAGTCGTAGTCGTTTAGTGTTAGTAAGTAGTTTGTTAAGTAATACCGTGGAGGACGGACGAGTCTTTACCCACTGTATGCCTGATCCACAGCCTGTAGGATGCGTGCCATGTAACAACTATAAATACCCTTTGCCTAGCAAGGCAAAGGGTTAGAGCTTCATAATATCATTTTTCTTTGTCTCACTAAGTTCCCAAAACTCTTCCACTTTCTCTCTCTAGAACTCATTTATACGCCCCTTGTGTATGCTTGATTATGTGTTTATGAAAACTAATATGTTACAAATGGTATCAAGAGCCATGGTTTGATCACTCATCTTTCATGTTATTGGATTTCTAGTGGTTTTCATAAGGTTTTTGGGTTTGAATGAGTTTAGAGTAGTTTGCATCATTTGGATCATTTCTAGTGTTAAAGTTTGGATTTAGATAGTACTTTTGTGTTTAGAATCATTATATGTGTTTAGGTTTTGATTTGGAAGGCTTGAATCATCGTGGTTGGGTTGTTTTTGGATTGAAAGGTGGTGTTTTAGAAAGTTTCCTTTAAGCGATTTGTGTCTCGGATATGTTTTCTTGTATGCGATTTGTCCCAGTTTTTATGCGATTTGTCTCTCGAGAGATTGCTTATTGAAGCGATTTGTCTGTTTCTGTAAAGCGACTTGTGCACTAAGCGATTTGTCTATTGAGACAAAACGACAAGAAAGGACAAAGTAGTGGTTGTACTTGTGTACTATGCGATTTGTCTGATTATGCGATTTGAGGATTAAGCGATTTGTCTGTTTAAGCAATTTGTCTGTTTAAGCGATTTATCTGTTTAAGCGATTTGTCTGTTCAAGCGATTTGTCTGTTCAAGAGATTTGTATGTTTAAGCGATTTGTCTGTTTAAGCAATTTTTCTGTTTAAGCGATTTATCTGTTTAGCGATTTGTCCGCTTAAGCGATTTGTCGTTTAAGCGATTTGGGAGTCAAGTGTGCGATTTGTCTTTTGAGGCTTATTGTTTCTTTGTGTTACGATTTACGGTTTTCTCTTGATTTAGTAAAATCCCGTGAAAGAATCTATTTCCCAGTTTAATCAAAGAGTTGTGAAATCCCGTAGAATCTGTAATCATGTCTACAATCACCTCTTCCGTTGCTGATGATGTACAAGCTGCAGGATCTGACGCTCGTCCTCCCATGCTGGACAGAACCGACTATGACTCTTAGGCTCAAAGAATCAGACTGTATTGCTTAGGAAAAGAAAATGGGGTTAACATCCTTAAGTCAATTGATGAAGGACCTTATCAAGTTGAGACTACCAGAGACATTCTTGAAACTGCTGTTGATGGTTCAGTGAGATTAGGATTGGATAGACCAAAGACGTATGATGAACTTACTGATAAGGAGAAGAAGAGATACGATGCAGACATCAGGGCTTCAAACATCATACTTCAAGGTATACCTAAGGACATTTACAAGCTGATCAATCACAACACTGAAGCTAAGGCAGTATGGGTGATAACACTCAAATTGTACATGTTTTTAGTAGCGTTATCCGTGCTTTTATGTGTGTTATTTGGCTATAATCATATGCTTTTGATGCTTAATCATATAAAAGTGTGTATGCTAGTTCATTTGTAGCCAAGTACAGGAAAGTGGAGAAAAACACGGAAAAAGAAGTAAAATACGAAGATTTCTTCATATATGAAGAATTCCCGACAAAAGCAAGACTTGCGGAGTATATTCGAGAAGATAAAGTCATCAAGTTAGTGGTCCAAAGACTTAAGAATAAATTTCAAGAAGGAAAACGAGAAAGAAATGAAGAAAAGAAGCTCAAACGAAGAAATATTGGAAGCCTCGTAGTTCCCGACACACATTCACCATTTTGGCCATAACTTTTGCATACGGACTCCGTTTGACCCCCTGTTCGCGGCGACGGAAAGCTAAGAAAAAGATCTACAACTTTGTAGCTTGTCAATTTCTGTCAAAAGGCTCCAAACGTTCGGTCGGGCCCCGCAACCGAAACGGTTGCAGCAATGTCAAGAAGACCAACCGAAACGGTTGGAGCCCAACCGATTCGGTTGGGAAGCCCTGGACAGCCATTTCTTCATCACTAAGACTCCAAAATTGTTCCAAACGATTCTAGGTCCTTCCATTGGTGTATTCTAGTCCCTTCCAAGCTCCTTGGCGACCAAAAAATGCATTTATAACCCTAAGCCTTGAGAGTAGTATAAATAGAGGCCTTTGCAACCTCATTTCATCATCCCTTCTCCATCCTTCTCATCCCTTTCATCCACCACTCCATATCTAGGTGTGAAATTCGAGCCTCCACCCTTAAGGACGAATTTCCACCTATTACATCATCCATCTCTCAACTTACCTTCCCCAAAGGTGTGAAATTCAAGCCTCCACCCTTAACAACGAAATTCCACCAACTATCCTATCCCAACTTGTGTGAAATTCAAGCCTCCACCCTTAAGGAAGAATTTCCACCAGCTTATCTTCCCCAAAAGACCACAAACCTCTGCCAAATTCATGTAGTGTGCTCAAGGGTTGTTGAAGGCGTTTGGACATCATTTTCCGGCTTGGTAGAACTATTGTAGTTGATTGGAGGCTTGAAGGTTGCTATAATCCTTCATCTTTGCCTATTGTAATTCATACTTTGGGTAAACCTTGTTACTTTTATATTACAATATGTTTGTTATTGATATGATTGTTGAGATTTTGTGTTTGATTGAAATAACCATGAATGCCTTGATACTTGCTTGTTCTTATATTGCTTTTCTTGTTGGTTTGATATGTGACAATCATAACCATCAACTTGTTACTTGCTTAAACAAACAAACGACACTTGTAGTGCAACCAAGTCTCTTGGGACGACCTTGATTTACCATATACTATACTACAACTTGACTAGGGTATACTTGCCCGAATGTGCTCCTAGTTAACCGGTAATTCTTGTTTACAAATTTAAAACCCCGATGGAACCCATCAATGGGACAATGTTAAGATGCTTCTCTCTGGTTCTTAATTGACTAAAGAAGACAGGGAGTCTCAGCTGTATGATGACTTTGAGAACTTTAAGATGAATCAAGGGGAAAGTGTTACTGAATATCTGTAAGATTCCACAAGCTTGTGAATGATATGAGGAATATCAAAATGACAATGCCAAATATTCAGCTCAATTCAAAGTTTTTGAACAACATGAATCCCGAATGGCACAAATTTGTCACTGCAGTCAAGCTAAACAAAGGTTTGAGGAACACCAATTATGAGCAATTGTATGCATATTTGCTTCAAAATGAGAAGCATGCTGTGTTTGAACGGATGATCCTTGAAAAGTTCAACAACAATGCTGGAAATGCAAGCTCTTCAATTGATTCAATTGCATTCTTCACTAATGTAGGAATAACTACCAAAGCATCTCAAGTCATACATACTGGAAATGGTAATCACAAACTCATTCTGGATCCAGGGTATAATCCTCCAGAATCAGACACATTCATGGATCAGCTTGTCAATCAACTGGCTTTAATGGTCAAGCAGAACTTGAACTTACCCCACACACCAACAATCATCTCAGAACAACATCCAATCTTCACAATCATGCTACGGTTAAAGACGGAAAGGTAGTGGTGCAAAATGTGCAAGGAAGACAGAATGCATACCTTCCACATAATGAGCAAGGGAATGTTGGTGCTGGATATGGGAATGTTGTTGCTGGATATGGGAACGTTGGTGCTGAATATGGGAATGCTGGCGGTGGTGGTGGATATGTGGGTAATCCGAATCGTGGAAGGAACATGGCTCAGGGTCAAGCAAAGCCAATCAAGTGTTACAACTGTGGTGGAGAAGGTCACATCGCAAGGAATTGCACTCTTCCAAAACGTCCACAAAATGCAAAGTACTTCAGGGACAAGATGCTGCTGGTGCAAGCTCAACACAGTGGAGCCGTGTTGAATGAGGAAGAATTGCTATTCATTGCTAAGGGAAATGCCAGAACTTATGAAGCTGATGTGGATGAACAGTGCGGTGGTATGGGTCAGAACAATTCCAATGCATTTCAAGTTGCAGACTGTGATGCATTTGATTCAGATGTTGATGATGAACCAACTGCCCAAACCATCTTCATGGCTAGTATCTCACCAATGATCACTCCAAGGGCTTCTTCACCAAAACAGGCCAATCCTTCCAGGGAATCTATCATCTCAGAGGTATTAAAACTGTATGATGAGGTTGATGTGCAAACGATGCATGAAAAAGTACAATCAACTGAAATTATTGAATCAGATATTGAAAATATGGGTAATAGCAATGTTGTCCCATATGATCAATATGTGAAGCAAGATGGAAGTGAATATGTACCAAGTAATGCATCTTCTGCAAAGAAATGATGACTATGTTTTGATGAATACATGCATGCCTGATGATTCCATAACCTCTGAACTTAATGCCTATAAGGAACAAGTTGTCATTTATGAACAACGTGCTAAGTTTGAATTGACCACCCGTGAGCAGGAGATGGATAACCAAATACGCATACATTAGAAAAAGTAATTATAGAGAAGAAATGTTAAAACAAGAGTTAAACTCCTTACAAGAAAAGCTTACTAAAACTGTTAAGCAAAAGCAAGAACTTCAAGAAAATGTAAAAGTGCTTAAACAAGAATTTATTGCTAAGGAATCAAAACTTTTGAATGACTTTTCCAACCTAGAAACTTTGAAAAAAAAACTTGAAAACAAACTGTACATACAAGGGAACACCATTCAGACTGCTCACATGATCACTAAGCATAGAGTCTTAAGCGATAAACATAGTATTCTCCTTGTAGAGGTACCCAATCCCAAGTATGGAAAAGTTGCTAGAGCTGCACAAAAGGTAGTCTATGATGGTAATGAGATTCTTAAGCCTAGGCAAACACCATCATGTATAGGAAGCACTGATGAGGATACAAAATTTGAAGAAGCCTCTAGGGTGAAAATGGCAAAGAAGTTAAATGATCCTAAGTGTACAAAGTATAATATAATGTTTAAACCCCATTATTACACTAAGGAAAACTGGATTTCCTTGAACATGTTTAAACCTTAAACTCAACCAACCCCTGAACAAGTTTTTTGGAAGAAAGATATAGATAAGCAAAAGGCAGATAATCTTGTTACAAAGAATCCCCCTTGTTGGAAATTGCCTCCAGCCACTGTGTATCCTCCAAATACACCAATGCATTTAGTGCCTAGAAATCTTCCCACTAATAGCAAGACCTTAATCAGCCTTTATGTAGTTTACCAACTATTTGTTGATTTTGAGAAAACGTGTAAGAAGAGAATCACACCCACTGGGATAACTGAAGGGGAAAGGGGTTTTGAACAAACTAAATAATGCTATTTAACGGAGGTCATGCCTTTCTTTAAACAACTTAAAAAACAATTTGAGAGTCTTCAAAAGGGAATGGACATAGAGATTAAAGAAATGAAAAAGATGTTTAATGATATGGAATTTGAGGTCAGTATGTATGAACGTGAGCTTAAGAGTAATAAAATTGAGATAAAGAATCTGCACATCATTAATGATAATTTGATCTCTCAATGTGTTGCTCAAGATGTGTTCTACACTGTTACAAATTATTCTATTACTGCGTCTCAATTTCATGAATTAACTGTTGCATTAAAAGTTTCCCATGATCGTGTCACTGAGCTTGAAACCACAAACTCAAAATTGCATGATAAAGTTGAACATGATGATCATGATAATTTGGTCAAACATTTTTCTAAATTAGAAGTTGAACATCTTGCTTTGCAATTAAAATATCAACATCTCAAAGAAAATGTTAAAACCTCAAATGTCAAGACATCCTCAGATGCTCCTGAGTTTGATGCAGTTTTTTAAATATGCAAACGTGATGAACAGATTCGAGCTCATTGTAACACGATCAAAAGATTGAAAACCCAAATTTCACAATTGAAGGGTGATAAGAATAATGTGAATGGCTCCCAAATGCCTCTTCCTTTATATTCTTAGAATTCTCAAAACTTTCATCTTCAAAACATCATTAATGTTTTACAACAAGAAAATGAGAGTTTTCTTGAAGAAAATGAAAAAGTTAAACAACATTTCAAAGAGTTATATGATTCAATGAAAGTCACTCGTGACAAGAACAATGAAAAAATAACTTCTTTACAAAAGGAAATTGAGAATCTGAAAAGTCAGGTAAAAGGGAAAATGCCACTTGTCTGTGATGAGAATTTTGTATCAAAGGCATCTGCAGATTCTAAGTATGCTGTGACTGTAAAGTATATTCCCCCTCATCTTAGAAATAATGAACGTGTGTCTCAAGAATATTTTTCGTATCTTAAGGATAGTCTAGAATGCCTCCGTGAGATTGTCAAAGAGGATAGCATAAATAAACCACTTGATAGAGAAGTTAGGTATGCATGCTTATATGCCAAACGATCTCAAGAGATTTTTGAATGTTTAAGAGCAACATGCCCTAGATCCTTTTGTACTAAAGATAAAGTCATTATGCCTTGTTCTATGCCTAAAGTTAAACATGTAAACTTTTATGTGCCTGCTAGTACTTCAGATCCCAGCACTTCTAGATCAGGAACGCAAAAAGTAGCAAAACCAACTAATATTCCCATCATTCCCTCTACAGGAGTAATCAGAGATACTAAGGCAAGCGGGTCAAAGCTTCCAGGCAATACAAAGCAAGATAGGACCTCGCAAGCTATGAGTGATAAATGGAAGAAAGTAGAAGACCACCCTAGGAACAATAAGTTTGTGTTGAATAAGACGAATCGTGTTGATTCTAGTATTAGCTATAAGCGTACTGTAATTAATTCGAATTCTGCTACTACTTGAAAAACATTTAATGAATGCTTGATTTCTGGTATTAATCATGAATGTGTTGTGAATGATTTGAGTAATGCTGTCAAATCTTCGGTAAAAAATGTTAACACTAGAAAACAGGATAAGAAGGTCAGAAAACTAAGGTGGAAGAGGGCTAGAAAACACTGGAAACCAACAGGAAGAAAATTTAGTAATGTAGGTTATCAATGGATACCTACTGGCCGTAAATTCAATCTTAATGAGTTATGCCTTAAATTATCTAGATCAATGCCCATTAGGAAATGGATGCCTACTGGTAGAACTATACCTTTAAGAAGTGAATATACTTTGAATAGATCTACTGTTACTACTAGCTCGGCATCTACCTCTAATGATATCATTGTTTCTGCTTCTGATATGGGTGTTCCAATCCATTTACTAACCAAATGGAACCCATTCTCGCATGGGGATCCCAATTGTCCAGTCATACATTATTGTCTGTGTTCAACTGCAGGTCGTTCAAATCGTTTTGTGGTACCTGGACTCAGGCTGTTCCAAGCATATGACTGGAGATCGCTCACGGCTCATGAACTTCGTGAGTAAATTCATCGGGACTGTTAGATTCGGGAACGACCATTTTGGGGCAATCATGGGTTACGGAGATTATGTTGTTGGAGATAGTGTAATTTCCAGGGTATATTATGTTGAAGGTCTTGGTAATAATTTGTTTTCTGTCGGTCAATTCTGTGATTCTGATCTAGAAGTGGCCTTTAGAAAACATACTTGTTTTGTTAGAGAACTTGATGGTGTGGAACTTTTAAGAGGAAAACGTGGAACAAACTTGTACACCATCTCTATCGAAGATATGATGAAGTCTTCTCCAATCTGCTTGTTATCAAAGGCCTCTAAAACAAAGTCATGGTTATGGCATCGTCGTCTTAATCACTTGAACTTCGGAACCATAAATGATTTGTCTAGAAAGGACCTCGTAAGAGGTTTACCCAGATTGAAGTATGAAAAAGATCATCTTTGTTCAAGATGCCAATTGGAAAAAGCAAGAAATATGCCCATAAACCCAAACCTGCAAACTCAATAATGGAAGTTCTTCATACTCTTCACATGGATTTGTGTGGACCCATGAGAGTGCAAACTTTAAACGGGAAGAAATATGTGTTAGTCGTGGTTGATGACTATTCTTGGTTTACTTGGGTAAAGTTTTTGAGGTCAAAGGATGAAACTCCAGATGTCATCATCAAACTTATTAAACACTACAGTTCGACTTAATAAAACCGCTTAGAATTATCCGAACACACAATGGAACTGAGTTTGTTAACAAAGAACTGAGTCAGTTCTATGAAAGCATTGGAATCAGCCATCAAAGAAGTGTTCCACGTACTCCTCAACAGAATGGTGTAGTTGAAAGACGAAATCGGACTCTTGTCAAAGCTACAAGGACTATGCTAATTTTCTCAAAGGTTCCAATGTTTCTCTGGGCTGAAGCCATTGCCACTGCTTGCTACACCCAAAACCATTCTCTTATTCACACCTCTCATGGAAAGACTCCTTACGAACTTGTCCACAACCGAAAACCAAATCTATCTTTCCTTCGTGTTTTCGGTGCCTTATGTTATCCAAAGAATGATGGTTAAGACTTAGGAAAGTTAAGAGCTAAGGCGAACATTGGAGTTTTTGTTGGTTATGCACCAAACCGGAAGGGTTACCGAATCTACAATAAAAGACCCGAAATATCATGGAAACAATTCACGTCACGTTCGATGAGCTGTTTGAGCAAATGGCTCCAGGACAATCAAGTTCTGGACCCGCATCTCAACATTTATCTTGTAGTCCTATCAGTTCCTCTCTTGTACAGAATCCCTCACCTGCAGTTCCATATGTACCTCCTTCTAAAGAAGTGTTGAAGAAACTGTTTGATCCAATGTTTGATGAATATTATGAACCCATTGTTAATGATCATTCTACCATCAACATTGGCGGCTTCTAATCCAATCAACACAGATAATCCATCTGTTTCTATGACTCTGTCTCAAGAAGCGTCAGCTGCAGATCACTCATCGTCATCCTCAAATCCTCAATCTTCAGCTGTACATCGTGGAAATGTAGCTGCAAATTATGATGAAGACAAACCTTTTGCTACTCCCAAAGATGCTCCATTTGAGAACATATTTGCTCCTGAACCAACTTCAGAACCATCTTCATCAGGAGATCCAAACTCTGCTACTTCAGTTCCTCAACAACAACCACACGAACACCTTAGAAAATGGACACATCACCATCCATTGGACAACATCATTGGGAACCCTTCTCGTCCAGTATCCACTCGTAAACAACTTGCAACTGATGCCTTGTGGTGCTTCTTCAACTCCGTACTATCTAAGGTCGAACCAAAAGACGTTAAAACAGTCATGACTAAAGACACTTTGGTTCAATGCCATGTAAGAAGAAATTCATGAGTTCGATCGACTAGATGTATGGGAATTAGTGCCTGCTCCTGACTGTGCTATGATCATTGCTCTAAAATGGTTCTTCAAAGTAAAACTTGATGAGCATGGTGATGTGCTAAAGAACAAGGTTCGACTGGTTGCGAAAGTATACCGTCAAGAGGAAGGTATTGACTTTGAAGAATCATTTGCTCCAGTTGCACGTATCGAGGCAATCAGAATGTTCTTGGCTAACGCTGCTAGTAAGAACATGGTAGTCTATCAGATGGATGTAAAGACCGCTTTTCTTAACGAGATCCGAAAGAGGTTGTATACGCCCAACTGAAGGTTTTGTAAATCCAGAGCATCATACTCATGTCTATCGCTTGAAGAAGGTCCTTTACGATTTGAAGCAAGCTCCAAGGGCATGGTACGACACGCTATCAAAGTTTCTTCTATCTAATGGATTCAGAAAAAGAGCAGTTGATCCGACATTGTACACTAGAAAGTCAGGCAAACATTTAATTCATGTTCAAATATATGTTGATGATATTATTTTTGCTTCGACTGACCCCAATGAATGTGACCATTTTTCTAAGGAGATGGGCTCCAAATTTCAAATGTAAATGATGGGACACATGTCATTTTTCTTGGGATTACAAATTTCATAAAGTCCCGGAGGCATTTTTATCAATCAATCTAAATATGCAAATGAGATCTTAAAGAATTTTGGATTTGATTCTTGTGACCCTGTTGACACTCCCATGGTGGAGCGTACTAAACTGGATGAGGACCACTCAGGGATCATGGTTGACCAAACTAAATATCGTAGTATGATTGGATCCCTGGTGTACCTTACCGCCAGAGACCGTACATTAGGTTCATTGTATGCATGTATGCTAGATACCAGGCTAAGCCTACCAAAAAGCACCTTGAAGCGGTTAAACGGGTCTTTCGGTATTTCCAAAGAACCATCAACATGGGACTTTGGTACCCGAAGGACACCGGTATGTCACTAACAGCCTATGCAGATGCTGACCATACAAGGTGTCAAGATACACGTCGAAGCACGTCAGGAGGTGCTCAGTTTTTGGGTGATAAGATTGTGAGGTCTTCAAAGAAACAAATGAGTACCTCAATATTCTCTACAGAGGCAGAATACATAGCCATGTCATCTTGTTGTGCTCAAATCCTATGGATGAGATCCCAATTATCTGACTATGGCTTTGAATTCAACAAAATACCTCTGAACTGTGATAACAAGAGTGCCATTGCTCTCTCATGCAACAACGTTCAACATTCAAGAGCAAAGCATATCGACATTCGACATCACTTCATCAGGGAGCAAGTGGAGAATGGTGTGGTGGAACTATATTTTGTGAAGACTGAATATCAGTTAGGACACATCTTCACCAAAGCTTTTCCTAGAGAACGTTTTGAGTTTATCCTTCCACGACTTGGTCTAAAGAGTCTACAACCAGAAACACTCAAACGTCTTCAAGAGGAAGACGAGGAGTAAAGGCTTTTCTTCATCCATCTATTGTACATATTTATTCAAAAAGCAAAATACAAAATTATAAAACCCACAAAAAGAAAATAGAAAAATACAAAATCTCAAAAATCCATAAAAATTAGAAAATCTTTGAAAAAGCCCAAAAATATTATCTTTCCCACCTATTTCTGTTCTTCGATAACATCTACGGACTTTGATTTGCCACTCAAAGAATGACACGAGTCTTTAGATGAAGTTCGAATGTACATAAACCCTTAAAAAAATAGGATGGAGAAAAATGATGGTTTATTGTCATTTCAGGCAGTAACCCCTTTTAAAAGAAAGAACAGAGTCATGCTTTATCTTAATTTTAAAACCTCATGCTCTGATTATAAAAACAAATGTTTGTCGCCAAAAAGACAAATGTTTCCCTCCAAATATTTTTCCTTCAAAAAATTTTTCTGAAAAATATTTGTCATCTAATGAAAACAAAATTGCTTTGAAAATAACTCGGACTCTATTTTTGAAAATCATCTGGACTTATAATTTGTCAAAATCTCTATCTCTCAATCAACAACTTATGTCATTGATTGAGGGAGAAAATGATTTCAATCAAATCAAAAAGTTATTTTTCAAACAATTGGCACGTAATCGAGCAAGGTCTAATTTTGGATAATAAAAAAGAACAGTGTTTTTATACAATTGGATACAGACCAAGGCTAACGTTGTGTTTTCATAAGATACTTAAGCATGTTTAATCATTGGAGGTTAAAATCTCTGAATTTGATCCTTATCAGTAAATGTTTTAAAAGCAAGTCACAATTTTCCTCAAAATCTTTCAAAAACAATTTAAATCAATAGAGATCACAAATCTCAAAGGATTTGAAAATTGTGATCGGGGGAGAATTTGTGATTTAAAGTGGATATAAACTGATAATTCAATAAGTGGTTTTATAAAGATAATAACAAGCACTCCTCCCTACATGTGCCAAACGATTTCAAGTTTTCTATGCACATGTTAAGGGGGAGCATTTATCTTAAACCAAAAAGAATTGAAACGTGACTGATTTGTCTCAAAGTGCAGGTTCCCTCTAATATGTGCAAAACTCTTTCGAATCTCGATGCACATATTGAGGGGGAGCAATCATGAGAAAACCTCATCCTTCCCAATACTGTTTTATCCAAAGTATTTAAAATACTAGATTTGATCAGGAAGTGATGATGATCATTTTAGAAAAAGTTATTCAAAGATTGGATCATTCATTCTCAATCTAAGATTTAATAAGTTCTCTTACCTCCATGTGCTAAAATAATTTCAAACGCTTGAAGCACATGTTGAGGGGGAACATTTCTAAAATATAAAAAACAATTAAGGTACAAAACGCTTTGATTCTATATCACAAGTACCTTGATTGATTTTCAAATGGTTTTCAATTGGTTTCTATGGCAGAAGAACAATACCAAAAGACCGACCAAATTTAATTCATGCATGGAGATATAAGGATGGTTAGGTTAGGTATTTGTTCCCACGATCCCGCCAGAGCCGGAGGGAGCTACCCAGGGAAAATCCACTAGATAGTGTATAAGTCCTTAGGTATGATGAAAAAGGAGAGAAATGAGAATATGGGAAGAGTGCCGACTGAGACAGAGCTAGTACTGGAACAAACCCAACAAGGTTCTAGTGATGAAGTCTCGGTAAGCACTGAAGGGGTTGAATAATGAAAAAGAAATGAATGAGAAAAGGGTGAAAAGAAATAGCCCTCCATTATTTCAAACTTAGAGCAGAAACCGGGTTCAATTCATATGCTACAGGTGGTTACCAAGGTCACACCTGTATTGAAGACATGACGTCATGGACCCAGTGACGCACTGCAATACAACTTCCCAAGCTACTCAAGTTCCTCTTAAAAGGACTTGTTTCATTCTCACGGGGAACCTACATAATCTATCGACTTTCTCTTACAGATGGTTGATATTGAAGAAGGAGACCCTCTCCCTAGTCTCCGACATAGGAAACCAAAAGTGCACTATTGAGTGTAGAGCCAAGAGATCATCAATAAATCTCATTAGGACACAATCTATGAAGACTCACTGTTTCACATTATGTGGAAAGAGGGAATATATCTTAAGAGTCTTACTCATTATCTTTGTGGTATTGCCAGAACATCGGAGTGATATGTAAAATATTCACGATGAAGATGGAAATCCTTCTAGAGCCAACATCAAACAAGCTCTTGGTGGGTGACATGTGAGATCTATCCAATAGATCAAACTTGTGACAACTGGATAGAAACGATGGGGCGATTCAATATTGAATCAACCTTGGTCCAGGAAATGGTTTGACGGATACCTTTGAAAAACCGGTCGTTGTGCTTAAAAATTCTTTTCTCCAGCACATCGACTGTGTATTAATATTTCAAAATAAAAGGTATATATGATTGATAATTGATTTTCCTTAAAACATTCGTTGTATTGCAAAACACTTTATATTAAGCAATACACGATTGTTTTTCAAATCACTTTTCATCAATCAGTGAATCTCAATTCGCTGGTTCACTCACTCCGTGTTGTCTTCTTTGAGAAGCTCCGGTTTGAGAATAGCTAGAGCAGCAGCGAAACCCTGTCAAGGAGATTCTTCGGAATGTTACCTGATCATAGGCAGTACTTGTACTGATTAACGGGGAACCGTGGGCCGTGCACATCAATTCAACGAAAGTGATCAAAGACAATTTCGTGCGCTTTTATTGCTAACTGTTGTCTGCAGGAACACCCGACGGTTGCAGCTGATCAGAACTGAGGAGTCAATCCATAGCCGCATGCTCACACATCACATTCACTTCTAAATAAATCATGATAAGTGCATATCTTCATCAACTGGATCTGATATTTTCAATCCATGCTTCTGCTACGCTACTGGAAATATCATGAATCAACAAAAGCTTCCGCTACTCTGATAAGAAGATATCATGATCCAAAACTGTGAGCATGTAGGTCCAAAAGTCACAACTTCACATAATGGCGATACAACAAAGGATGAGTTAGAGATTTACTATGGCTGATGATATCAAAGCTGGCTCAAAACTCACCATCACGTGGATACGTTAATGACCTCCACTTGAAAGAACAAAACATGCGGAACATGAAGAATCAAAGACTACGGGCTACAGAGCAAAGAACTTAATCAAGAATCCAAGAACAATCAAAATGTAATATCTGTTTGTATTCAATGTAAATATATGTATTCGTTAGAATGCTCGTAGTCGTAGTCATTTAGTGTTAGTAAGTAGTTTGTTAAGTAACACCGTGGAGGACGGACGAGTCTTTACCCATCATGCCTGATCCACGTACCCGTAAGAGGCGTGTCATGTAACAACTATAAATACCCTTTGCCTAAAAAGGCAAAGGGCTGGAGCTTCATAATATCATTTTTCTTTGTCTCACTAAGGTCCCAAAACTCTTCCATTTTCTCTCTCTAGAACTCATTTATACGCCCCTTGTGTATGCTTGATTATGTGTTTATGAAAACCAATATGTTACCAGATTAATACATAATGTATATTACGTAATTATAATTACATTATGAATATTCATATTATTTAAGGGTGTAATTGAAAGTTAAAACATTTTAAAAACTATTGCACATCTTTCAAGATTTTACATAAATAATGAACGGTTTAAATATCTTAAAACCATATTTTTATATTCATATTAATGGTAACGAAAAGACGAACATATTGTATATATTTTTGCATGCTAAAAATACGAATTAATGTGTGTTTTTTACATGTTTATGTTGATTGTTATTATATTTTAAATATAAATAACATTTAAAGTTTAATAATTAAAGAGTATGAAACAAAAATTTTATGAAATATTTTAGGAAGGTAAATAATTTTTTTAAGCTATCTTCACATTCAATGTATCTATTTTCACGTCACATATGACGTCACTATCTCAGTCACATTTGCCAAAATCTTATATTATAATGTACAAGTTTAAACAAGAGAGTTTAATTGCAAAATTGAACCTTCCTATAAGCTAATAGAAGTCAAAATTGGATTTCATTTTGTCAAACTCACCTAAATTTCGTCCACCAAAATGAATGTGTATAAAAACACATGTGTCCATTTTTAAAAATATAAAACTAAAATAAAGAGGGTGTAATTAATAGAATTTTCTTGTTTAATTTTACATACATTATATGAAATTAAGTGTAAATTTATCAATTTGCATGTTTTATAATAACTGTATAAAATAAGCAAAATACACTTTAGACTTTATATTTTTGTAAAAAAAGAACATGTGTTATTATTTATAAATATTATTATTAGCATAAAATAAATTCATGTGTATTCACAGGATTTTACATATCAAAATAAAAGCACAAATTAATTTAATATGTAAATGATTACACGAGATTATACATATACGAACAACTTATGTGTATTTCTTTTTGTGTCAGTATATTCAGGGTGCGTTTGGTATCTTTGTCATTAATGACAATGAGTATGTGTTTGATAGTAGTGGTAGGTCCTCACCTATGAAAGATCCATTTCTACCTCTTTAGATGTATATGGAGTATGAATTATATCTATCATTCATTACCGTAGTGGTAGGTCCCCTCATCTTAAACAAACACCTTTAATAACTTTCATAGTTATAGTCTCATTGCCATAGTGGTATACCAAACGCACCCTCAATTTTTTTCTTTTACCATTTACATTCATTTTTTTTCTTTTACTCATGTTATTCTTTTCAACAAGTTTAACCCGTGCGTATACATGTTTGAAAATTAAATACGGCTAAAATTATTATTATTAAATGAAATATAAATATCAAAATTTAGGCACGGGTTACTGTGATATGAAAATAAATATATGAGATTATGTATATAACGACGACTCATGTAATCATATTTAAAGTTCAAATAAAGATATCCAAAAAATATTTTTTTAAACTTTATCTTTTACTTCACCGAGGGTCATTACGTGCTGTTAACACATATATTATCTACAACATCAATAACGATAACATCAACCTCAACACAATGACATCTAATAAAGTCAAATCATTCGTCCAACAAAAATTTATACAAAATACGAATCAATATTAATACATAATAAAAATTTGTGTAAAAATCACGAGAATTGCAACTAGTAAATGAAAACATTTTTTTGCAGGAACAAGTGATCTCAACTATAAAAACAGTCAAATACTATTCGCATATTACAATTATAACTCTTTAGTAGCCATATAAATAAGTAACAGGGCTAATTATTTATAAAAGTATCTAACTTGTCATTTTTTCTACTTTGATGTAGTGAACTTTAACCTAGGTCACTTTAATGTATCTTTTTTAGTAATTTCGTCAATTTAGTGTACGATTTTAAAAGTTCAATACTTAATTCTTGAACTTTTAAAGTCGTACATTAAGTTGACGAAATTACGCAACACATACATCAACGTTACTAAGGTTAGGTTTGCAATATTAAATGAAAAAAAATATTAAGTTATATACATTAGCCCCTAAATAATATTAGTTGGTATGATGAAAAGGAAAAGAAAATTCACTATAATGGGCCATAGCCCAGGCCCAAATATTGATGGCCTAACTATTTGGGAACCAATTATTTTTTTGTGAAAATAAGTGAAAACCCCCAATATATCATGGCAATTTCTCCTAATAACTTACAAGAAAAAGTAAAATACACAACTATTATCACTGAGGAAACTAGAAAGTGTCAACATATCATCAATGTTTGCATTTAAAAGAAGTTTTTGAGGCCTTGATATAAATTATGGACAAAGTTTGACTTGTGACACACTCTTCTTTTGCTTGATATGAGATCGAACATGTATGAAACTATGAATACAAGAATATGCACAGAGCTAAAAATTTCAAGACATGTACAATTAACGATCCAGGTTAGGTTTAATCATAAATTTCAAGACATGGGTCCCCACCCTTGAATATGGGATATCGCATGTCGGTCCAAGCATTGCCTGGATGAGAACGCGGCGTGGTATTCACATGGTTGGCACTTGCTGTAGACAACGAAAGGAAAAAGACTTGAACTCATGCTCATTTTGAATCAGACATAAATTGCTAGCATGGTTATTAAGATTATAAACTTTATGACGTATATGATAAAACCAAAATAAAAAACTCCTGATTATTGACAAATATGTACGAATTTCATTTATTGATTTGAAACCAACTTGGTAGCTTAGTTCATTTAGTATAAGGTATGTTTTTTCCTATAAAACTTATAATAATATACTAGTTTCATTTTGTAAAACCCTTGCATTAGGTTTTAATATATAGAAGTCCCATATTATAGGACCACAAGTATTATTATTAGGCAATGTCTCAGGATGGGTAATATTTTTCGCATATATGTCAGCCCAATTAATTTGTTTATATTATGGGCCCACTATTAAAGCCCATTTACTTTTTCTTCAACATGTTGACATTTCAATGTATGTACTATGTACAGTAAATAATGGTCATCTAAAAAATTGATACACTAACTGATTTTATTTTTTGACAACTATACTTTTGTATACATAGCTGGTACATTAAATGAAAGAATGCCAGTACACAACTTAGCATAAATAGCAAGTTATATATAAGCTGTGAAGATTGTGACTGTTTTAATAGCTTAAAGCCACCACTCTCATTTTGTGATCCTATTTATGTTACACACAGAAACACAAAAATACACACAATGGTGATGGATCTCAAGAGTTGCATAGCTACTTTTTTCATTCTTTTCCTCCTACTTGTTGTGCCTAGTTCTTCAAAAGGTAAGTTGTCGATTATCATATGTCGGTTCGGTTTTGCTTTTGTATGATTTTGTGACAATATATAGTTGTTTGATGAGCTTTGATATGACGTGAATTCTGATAATTTATGTGTAAATGGACTAGGTTCTGAAATATATGAAATCGATTACCGTGGACCAGAAACTCATTCTCAAAGGCCTCCGCCAAATCGGTATGGGAACATACCTCATCACACAAATCGTAAGATGCATCCTAGATCCAAGAGACTAGCAACTCGAAACGTGATAAAGAAGGTTAGATCCTTGTTGACATATAAGTTTTTTCATATATGTTATAACAAAATTATGTGACGTAGCGCCTGTTGCATCATAAGGAGACATACATTTAGATGTGTAACATCATTTTTATTCATCTTTCGCATGCCAAACACCATATATAAACTGCTCTTTACTTTTGTGAATAACAATGTTAGAACGTTATTAGTTTGAGGGGCACACTACACTTGAGTACTGCTATAGCAAAGACAGATTTTGTGTTTAAAATTATTCAACTATGGTTGACACGTAACTTGGGGGTGTTCGGATAAACTTATTTTTTAGGCTTGGGTAAATTTGAATTCAGAGAATCACATAAGCTTGTCTTTTTTGTCTTATAAATTTATGAACTTAAATAAGCCATAAGCCGAAGTTGATAAGTTCCATAAGCCGATACAAGTGAGCTTTTGAGTTTTTCCAAATTCAAATAAGCCTATAAGCCAACAAAATATGCAAATCCAAACACTCCCAACTAGTATGCACACATAACATTTTGGAACTGTTATGTCATATGTACGTGTAAGTCGTCGTGACATAGAATATATATTTCTTAAGGGATTAGGTAAGCATATATAGTCCTTATGAGTTATAACTATGGTTACCATATCACATTATGATTAGTTAAACCTTCTCCTTTATGTGTAGCATTCTAATATTATACCGGTTTGACAGGAAAAAAAAGCTTAATGGGTGAAGAATATTCGAAGAATGGTGACTTAAGTATCTATCAACTTAGGTTACAATATGTTGCTTTTTTCTTAGTACTTTATTTATGATTGCTGGTATAAATATTTAGTATATGCTAAAATGAATGTGATTTGTGATATATTGGTAATTGGTTTAAGCACCCAGCAATATAAATAAATCAAAGCATTTTAGCATATGTCTGCATTAAGATATTACAGCTTTTAAATATGTAACTGTGTTAATGTTGGCGCAAAGATTTCAATGTAACGTATGAAGGTATGAACATGTTTTTATTGTTTTATGCTTGTTATATATATATATATATATATAGGGAATATGTTAGCTACAATTAATTGTAGCCAATTGGCTACAATTACTCTAAAATGGTCCCTGATTATTTTGTGGGTCCTGATTCTTTTCATGGGTCCCTGAATCATTGCTAGTGTATTTTTATGAAGGATTGTAAATTGGGCTACAAAATTATAGCCAATTATCCCTATATATATATATATATATATATATATATATATATATATATATATATAGGGAATATATTACTACAATTTTTTGTAATTAATTTATAATATCAAAGCTGTGGGTCCCTGTATCTTTTCTTGTGGGTCCCGAAGTTATTATCAGGCCCCTGATTAATTTTTTGTGTATTTTTAGTGGAGGATTGTAGCTAGTTGGCTACAAAAATTGTAGCCAAGATATCCCCATATATATATATATATATATATATATATATATGATGTTTTGGTTGGCGTACGTATTTGTTTCCTTGTTAATGTCTATATTGTAATGATAGTATAGGTTTCAACTTAAACATGTATACGGTATTATCAAGCTACTAAAATTCACGTCAAGTCAAAATCCATTCGCGAAGACAAACAATTTCAAGTCGATCACACCATAACAAGAATGAAGTTTAACATACAAATTCAAAGGACTTATTATCGAAAAAATCTATATACTTTGAACTTGTAGTGTTTTAGATGTGTATTTGGAGTAACCTTTTTTAGAGTATATATTACTAGCATTTTTTTTTAACAGCAACATTTGTGTAAAAAAGACCAAGATACAAAAAGAACATCGAAACAACTCGAAATCAGCCACCAAACAAGACAAGACATTGTGTACCCGATCTTTCCACCTCTTATGCTAAATCTTTAAGATATAGAACAAAGGATAATAAGAGGAGTGAAGACGGGTAAGACCGTAAGACAATACCAAAAAGTTGGCTCGAACAACTCTTAAATCAAAATCTATACTACATACAAAAACTACATGACTATATCATGACCAAATACTATAGCCCCAACAACAAGGGGAAAAAAAAAACTATGTTTAGAAACAAGAAAAGGAACTAGACCCATGAAGTAAAGTGTCGATGGTACATTACGCACACTCATGTTTTAGAAACTAAGCAAAAAATAATGGTCACATTATACTTTAAATGAGTTCAGTCACTTTACTCTTGGCAACTTAATAAGATCTAAAAGCACATCCAACAAAAGCAAATCCATCTATTCAAGACTAGAAAGAAGTCATCTGTTAACAAAAAAATTCAGTTTGGAAACAAGCTAAGACAACAAACTGAAACGTGCAGATGTGTTTGTGTGTGAATATGATTCATACTATTTATGATTGGTGAAAAACAAATCTGGAAAAAAACTTAGTCTTGCAAGCTTGGGTGCAAATTAAAACATAGTTCTTGTTGAAAGAAAACAACGGTATTGGTAAAGTTAGCTATATCCAACTTGGTTCAATCCACGCATGAGGGTTGAGATGACGTTTTGTTCCCAAGAAATCCGTTAAATCTTCGTCGAAACGCTTTTCATTGAATGTGTGATACTTGCATGTTTCAAGAGAATAGAACACTATCTTCCCGTTCTTGGAGTGCAAATTTGGAAAATATATCTTGTTTTCCATTTCTGGTGTTTTGGCCTTAATGCAGAAACACGCGGCATCACAGATATAGATCGTGTACCTCCCTAAATCATCTATTTTCTCCCATTCTTCTCCAACATCATTCAACTTGAATACATCGACAAATTTTCCAACCTCGCTCACGATGACTAGAATAAGGTGTTGATCACATTTTGTAAGAATATATTGAGATGAAGATTTGTAACAATCTCCTGGGGCTTCAGCTACAACAAGCTTCCATGAGTAATCTTCTTTGTCCAAATTTTTGAAAACACAAAGTTTTCTATCGTCACACAAGGCATACAAATCTCCCCCAGATAATGTTGGAAAAGAAAAGAAATAAAATCGAGTATCACCTTCTAAATCCAGACGACCCCAAGATGGTTCCCCACCTATGTAGTGAATGAAAATAGAATATTCAAAAAATCCAACAACCATACAATTGGGGGAAGTGGGTGGTGCTGAGAAACATAAGTTTACTAAAACACAACCACCATTGGTTTGTGGAAGCTTGATGAGATTATTTGTGAATGGGTGAAAGAACACTAGATGATGGAAGTCAGTGCTGTAGAACAAAAGCCAACCATACCCGGAGCAACATATTCTGCCACCATAAATCGATACATGTGAATTTATAAAGTAGTTATTACCAAATATAGGATCTGTAAAAGTGATTACTCCTAGATTTTTATCTACCACCATTAGCCATGGTGAAACTAATGAATAAGTCTGCAATCTCTTTATTTCTGCCTGATCCCTCCATTTAATCACACGTGCTGCTAAATGACAACGTTTGCATGTTAAACGAAAGTTCATGTATTCCACACCAATACAACGTTCCATAATCATCACCAACATATCAAAGGGAAGATGAAGAATGTATGATTCATTGGATTTAACCACATTATCCACAACTCCTCTTGCCACTATTTCATTCTCTGTTTGTTTAGAATCAACCGTGCACCCGTCTTCTCCATGATCATCTTCTAATCTACACAAACAAAAGTTTCAAGAAAACATGTACTATGCAATAAAACACATAATAAATAGTAATTTTGAGTAAACATTGTACCTGCATTCCCACACTAACACATTGCTTGTCGGCACAACTGGAGAAGGGCTAGAAGAAAGGGAGATGGTTCTATCTTTGACATGGTATGAATGTATTATATCTTTGCCTGCCATGTTGTCACGAATGTGTATATACCCCCCTAACTCTGAAGAAATAACTGGGCTGTAAAATACCGATCTATTCGGACCACCATTAACAAAAAATATAGCATCTTTGAGATCTTTCATTTCTTCAAATATCTCACAAGCCGTGTAGACGTCTACCATTTTGTTCCACTCTATTCTATTCATGTCTAATTTAAACAAATACACAGCACCAACTTTATTCATTAGGTCACCAGAACCTACAATAATGTGGAACAATTCTTGTTGATACAAAAGTTGGGCGTTCCTGGTTTGGAGCACCGGTTCTCGTACCAATTGAGAATTGCTGCTAAAGACCTGCGCACTAAGAGACAAGAGACACCGTTAGGCTTACCGTGGGATTGTCTCCCACGATTATCCTCCCGCGTGAGAGTGAGTAATCGGTTTAGGGTTTAAGGAGTTTTAGGGTTATGAGATCGTACCTTAAACGAGGGATATGACTTTATATACGAACGAATCCTTGTTGGTTCCGTGTTCCCCAACCTTCGGCGTATCCCGCCTAAGTCGGTTGAGAATGATTATCTTCTTATTTTAGAAGATATCGGATATCTATTCCGTAAATAGATTTGGGCTTGGGCCGCGAGCCCACACGCTTATTGATATTGGCCCGCCGGTCGCTTGTGAGAGTATGTAGTCGGGTTTATGACCACTCCGCACTATACGCCATCATGTCCCCCAGTCTAGTATGCGAAGCGAATCGCGGATGCTAGACTAATGACCGTAGTCCAAAAGAACGTAAAAAGTACAAGACGTGTTTAAGAAGCCATACACATACCCGTAGGTGCATTGTATCTAGACATCAAAGTGAATTGCACATGCCTCGTTATTCGGGAAAGTGATCGTCCCGCGTCCCATCGAGTAATCTCAACCACACAAGGGAAGTTAGTGGGGAGCACGTGGCACATATCGGGTGGTTGAGAAAACTATATAACCTATCCTTCCATTTTCACCGTCTTCCCTACAGTAAAATATATCCACCATTACGAAAGCATTTTTGATAGTTGCAATCCAGAAAGTAGCCAATCACAAAGGTAACCACGAGTGCGCTTTATTAAAATAATAAGACGATGGTTAAGCAGCTTGTCCGACTTTACCTCCGACTCACCGCGGAGCGACCCGATGGAATTCACGTCGGAGTACTTCATACCGCTGGCGCGTGCATCCGTTTCCGGAGCACGAGCAACTATTGCGGACTTCCGAAGGGAAGGTGGGTGTATATACACGCTTTTGAATCGCGAATCAACGCGGTGCCCCTTTCACGCTTCGCTGGCGATGTGTTAAATTATTATAATCTACACATATCGCAGCTGCACTGCATTGGTGCGGCCAAAATTACCAATTTTGAGGTAAATTGTAGTTTGTTGGCAATCAACCCCACCATCCACCTATTCCGCGCCTTTTATCACACTACATGGGCGCATGGGTGTGTCTTTGGCGGCCACGGTAGATTGCAATGTTATTCGGATAAATTAGATTCACTTAGGAATTGGAGGGAGTATTTCTTCTGGGTAGATGATACATGCTTTCCCTGGAATTATGAGTTTTATACGCGGGGTACATTAGAGAGGGATGAGTGCCCGTTGTTCTGGTCATATGTCGCCGAGGATGCGGAACTGATAAAGTAACCGCATTCCCATTAGTGCCTATCCCGAGGGATTTTAGTGCATATGGGAATCAACCGTAACTATTATGGTCCCGAAGATGAGATCCCAATCTTCTTGACGCCGCATGGCCGTGGTGGGTACTTATTCCTCCGTACTCAGTGTGTAAATAATGTAAGAGCAATCTGTCTTATACTTCAAGATTATATAACTTGTGTACACATGTTGTTTTGTGGTGCGCAAAATGGATCTCTACCGCGGGTACGTTAGTAAAGCCAGTAGAGGTAAGGACAGGACACCTTTAAAGGAAAATGAGGAGCCAATCCTTGGCTGCTACCGCAGGCGCGCCATAGAGCCACGCGGGGATACAGGGACCAGTTCCTCGCCGCAGCGAAGCAACACCCCCTGCAAAGCCGTCCAACCCCCGGCTCTGGTGTGCCCACCGCCCGTAGATGGCTCACCCTATGGAGGAAGAAGAAGAAGAAGCCGCTTAGCGTTAAAAGGACCCGGCGGATGATGGTGCAGGAACATCAAGGAAAAACGCTGTCCGTGACCGGAATTATCCTCCATCGATGAAGCTGCCGCACCCTTCCTGCTGATGTCGCGAGCCCCAGTAAGCAAAGCCGATATGTATAAATTTGTGTTGGTTGATGTACTTGTTGTGAATCTAACATTTCGCTGGTGATCATTCGCAGGGTGGAGCAAGTTATAGAATCACCCCCCAAGGCTAATCCTACACGTTCAGCGCATTCTGAGCCGCAGAGCCAGGATAATGAAGACCAGTCTGATGCAGATGCGCCCATGGAGCAATTGGTTGAAGAATTGGTGCGTGTCTCCTACCATCGTGCTTCTAATTGTGAAGCTGAAAGACCGAGTATCCGTGGGGAGAACCAAGATTCACAAAAGGACCAAACAATAGCTTTGTTGGAGGCGCAATCAGAAGCACCCGGGCAAGAATCGATAGCCTACGCAGAGGCAGGGATCTGAGCGATACGCCAAAACAGGCCGAGGACAAAATGGCGCTTAATGTGCCAAATAAATCAAGAGCGGCTGATGCTGCCAAAATAAGTTCGCTGGGTACCTCAAACATCTAGAGAGCAGGTAAGGAAAATTTGTTTGCGCAATGGGGAGCTTGGGGATACCGTGAGCTGGTCCTTGAGGTGCAGGAGGCAAAGCTGCGAAGCTTAGCACGAGTATGACGAGGAGTCAGATCCTCAGCTTTATGTCCACGATAGCGGAGCGCAGGGGCTCATAGGCCACGGGTCCGCCATTCCCGCATCACACTCGAATCGCCAGAGGTGGTTAATGCCTTCGGAGGCAGTGGGTGCGCCTGGAGCGTGGTAAATCAGAAGCTTATGAAAGGCTCCACGAGGCAAAACTGTTGAAGGCGCCGATTGATAAGGTACCGAATTATGATGCTGAGTCGTATGATCACTTGGTCGCTGCCATGCAGAAAATGAAAGACTTAGAGCTCCCAATGATTTCGAAGCTTGAGCGCGATCAAGATTATCCGATAAATGTTTATTATGGCGGGTCGACCGGCGCCATCGTACCGAGATGCCGAAACACAGCGACTATTATTTGAAGCCCCATGAGTCTCAGCCAAGTACCTATTCGCGCGGCCCTAGGGATAGTCAGAATCCCTTTGCTTTGGAGAAGGAGGTATCTTTACGTGAGGTCTTGGAAGCGCATGCGACCCGTCTTGCTAAAAAGAAGGTATTGCGGTAAAGCTATTTTGTGCGGGTTGTGCGGCGCACTTGCTGCGACTGATGGAGTGCCGGCCGTGGCTGACTCGTGGTCGGCCAGGATGCAGACGCGTTGAAGGGTGTTAGGGCTAAAGATGCAACGAGTCACGTAGGCACCTCTTCCCTTAAGCCGTAGTAGCACTGGTAGTTGATAACCATCTCTTGTAATAACCGAGTTATGAATAACAATTTCTGTTTATGCTGTGGATATTTGTAATGTAAACGTATCTGTCTGTCTGTGCGTAAAAGATGTATTTGTTGCCGTGTACATCAGTGCAAATATAGGGAATCCCTAATCATGTATGAAAATCAGAGTATACTTGAGAAATAATTCTAAGTACTTTATCATAATCGTGTATGGTAGGATATTCAGCGTGCTGAATATCTTCATTAAGGAAGCAAGTGTCTTGGTTCCTAAGTTGTTAAACGCATCGCACGCAGGCCAAGAAAAGAACCATCGTGGGTTGCCCACATTCTTTATCCCAACGCCTCGAGAACAAGGTAAGTTTAACAA